>JALMGA010000002.1:14815000-16015000 GCA_023333525.1 Aspidoscelis tigris stejnegeri
AGTATACTCTGAGTGGAAAACGTGACACACACACACACACACAATTCTTCATACCCCTTGTTCTGACCTTCAAAGGCCTGGGTGAAGAGGTCTGCTTTAACCAGATGCCCAAAACCATGTAATATATATTGCTTGGTGAGCCTCCAGAGGGAAGCTATTCCAGAGTCTGGGAGTCACCACAGAAAAGGCCCTCTTTCATGTCCCTGCCCATTGCACCTCTAGGAGGGGAGAACTACAAGGAGGCCTGTATGCTGGTTTCTCCCCTTTCTATAATTGTGCCAAGGCAAGCTCCATAACCCTACAGGATCCACTTTGCTGATGCTAGAAGGAGGTGAGACACCACCCACACTTTTTGTGGTTGCAAAAAAAAAACAACTTTGATGCAGCAGGCATGATAAGGGACATGGCCTGGCACTTGTTGAGAACATGACTGGGGAAAGTAAACTCCACATCCCAGCCCAGGTGAAACCAAATCAGTTTGGCATGTCCCTATCATTTTTTCCCTTCAGAAGAAGAATAGGGCAGGTTCATAGACTGTTTGCAATGGCAAGGATGCCATCACACAGCCCACATCAAGCCACAGGGCTGGACAAGGTTGTCATTTTGGTGCAACATAGGCCTACCCTCTCCCAGCTGCAAGACCCATTGGGGAAAAGAGCCCAACCACTGGAAAGGCCTTTGAGAGGTTAGTGTTGCTTTGCCTTTATAAGTTCCTGAATGCCCTCCTACTCACCTGCCCCTCCCATTTTTCTCTGAGGGATGCAGAGTGGTAAGAAAGAAGAAGAGTTGGCTGTTCTACCCCACTTTTCTCACCCATTTAAGGGGACTCAAAGAGGCTGACAAAGCTTTCTGTTCTTCTCCCCACAACAGACACCCTATGAGGTAGGTGGAGCTGTGAAAGCACAGAAAGAGAGGTGTGGCTAGCCCAAGGTCACCCAGTTGGCTTTGTGGAGGAGGGCAGAATCAAACCCTGTATTCCCAGATAAGTCCTGCTTGTGCTACCATGTGAGAAACCTGTGTTGTGTGGAATATATATTGAAAAGAACACATTATTTCAAGGTATATCAGCTGAAGAATAAACCTAAATATTATTCTTGTAAAAGCAGATGAGTGTCTTTGAGCATCCTGTCACACTTTATTAAGTTATAGAAAGATTGAAAAAATCCAACTGCTCAAACAAACAGCACTATGGGTATGTTTCCACTTGACTTCTTTAATCCTAGTTGGACTATTTTAGTCCTTGTAGGACTATTTTAATCCGGTTACAGGGCCGAGTGCACATTCCAGGCTGTTCCTCTTTGCCTGACGATTAACTAGGCTGAACACAAATATTACTGTTCCCACAGGAGAGAAACAAGACCATTAAACTTCACCTCCCCTTGTGCAAACCCTGGAAGCCTGTAAAAATCAGCTGAACAGAGGAAACACAGGCGATCAGAGGAATCACACTTTCCCTTTCACACCCTCCCTTTAAGACCAGAGGTTACCTCCATCCATGTTACTGGGAAGACAGCACGTGTGCTGAAGCAGGAGAGTAGAAGAACAGAGTGCCAGTGGATTCTCCCTTTGACAGCTCCCATGGAGGGGAAGGAGAGAAAAGCAAGGCTAGAGACTTGGCTTTTAATACATTTGTTTCCAATTGTTAGCAGCTTTTGTAGATGTAGCAGCAGAGGGGGGGAGAGAGGAAAGCAATCGGGGGAGACGAGGGATGTGCATGAATTATTCGTTACATTTGGATTTTGGTTTAACCAGAAGGCCTACCTCCAGGTTCCAGGAAGCCTGTTTGGCATTCCAGAGGGCCCAGAAAGAGGCCCGGGGCACTACCGGAGAACTCCCACCCACCTCCCTGGTGCCCCCTTACCTTTGGGGATGCTCCGGTGGCACCTTGGGCATCTTTCCAGGCTCTCTGGAAAGCCGGAAGAAGGTGAGGTGGCAGCAGCGATTAAGTGGGGAGGGGTGGGAATGGAGGGGTGAGGGTAGCTTTTATTCATTCCATGCACATGTTAGAATATCTGTGCATGGATATAAATGCCCCCGCACCTGTGTGTGTGTGTGTGGGGGGGGTATTTGGCCAGAGCCAATCCCCCCCATTCTATTGACCTCAAATAGAATGTGGAAAATGGCTCTGTGCACACCCCTATGGGAGAGAAGCTGCTCTCTCACCTTGAAACAAAGGTATTGATTGTGGCTGCACTGTCTCCAAAAGGAGAAAAGTCTAGTTTTCCTCAGGACTTTTTTTCTCTGGATTTTCCCCGGATAGTCCTCATAAAATCTGGGAGTAAAACATTAAAAGGGAACATTGGATACCGAATTTGGATTCTATTCAGATTTATTGAAAATTGAATGGGAACTCTGGATACCGAATTCAGATTCAATTTGGATTTAAATGCCTATGGGAACGCACCGTATGACAAGAAAGATGGACTTGCATAAGGACCATGGAGACTAAGGGCCCTCCTAGATGTCACACAATGGATATATGGGGGTATCCTTGAAAACCTCAGCTGCTCCCCTGTAGATGGATATCACCTTAGCTGGTGAGGTGCTGGACAAAAAATTGCCAAGACATATTTATTTCAACAACATCACGGTATCAATTCTCTGTCCTTAAGACCACAGTCTCTCTACTCCTAAATTCCCTCAGACAGCAATATCTTGTTCATTAATTTCTTCTGATCATTCAAGCATTTATTTAATGAAGGCATTTTGTAGAATTAGAAAGACATTGATGTTCTTCCTTTCCAACACTAGGCCACTTCTGATTAGACTTCGATTGAGCATCCAACTTCTAATCTTAAAACGAATTACCTCCTTTTCTTTTTAATTTGGACACAGTTTTCTGCTGCTCTCAGGTTTCTTCACAGACATTAATTGACATAATGATCAATTAAATCTGACCTTTAAATGGTAGGCAAAAATCTTTTATTTTGATTTATTTATGACATATCAAAATGTACTAAGGTTTTCTCATTCCATTCTTTAAAACGATCTACCCCTTCCATGTATTTAACTTATTTTGTTTTTGTTTCTTCTTTGAGATCGGGAGTGACTTTAAATTTTCAGCCTCTTTCACACTCAGTGAAATATAGAGGGCATAATTAACAAAAGTAACCGTAGTTAAACACTGCCTCTGGCAGCACTTTCAGGGGAAAAAGAGGCATTTTATTCAGTGGAAAAGATAATAAAATGAGTTAAAAAAATTTTTTTGATTATGAACTACTTGGGTGTAGAGAAATTCTTCTGGTATTTATACAAAAGTTCCAGCTGAAACAGGAAAAATCCAAATGCCCACTAGGGGCTTTGGTAGTGTGGGCAGCCAGTTTAGGGCAACCTATCTACTAGGGGTTTGCACAGAGCCATTTTTCCACACTCCGGTCGAATACCACCACTCACGGATGTGGGGGTATTTGGATCAGGGCATGGATATTCTATAGAATATCTGCGCCCAGAATGAATCCCCCTACCTGTCCTTTCCCACTCGCTCCCCCACCCATCCTTTCTTACCCCATCCCCCTACCCATCCTTTCCTAACCCCTCCCCACTTACCTTACCTCACCTCCACAGTTGCTGCTGCTGCTCAGGGCCCTACTGGAACCCAAAAGGGTTCTGAGGGGTAAATATGGGCCTGCATTTAGCCTTTGAAACCCTTTTGCAGTTCCAGTTTGCCCTGGAACAGGCCTGTGCCACCACTGGAGCTTGCCCCCCCCCCAGGTAAGTGGGCTCCGGGAGGCAGGCAAGTGAGTTCCGGTGGTGGCGCAGGCCATTTCTGGGGCCTGCTGGAGCTGTGAAAGGGTTCCAAGGGGTAAATACAGGCCTTCTGGAAGGGCTGTATTTACATCTGAAGAAGTCTGCTCCCAGTTCCAGCAGGCCCTGGAAGAGCTTCTACGGATACTGGATTATCTGATTCTCCGGATACTGGATTATCTGATTCATGGATGGACTCTGAATGCACGGATAATTTGTGCACATCCCTACTATCTACCTGCTATAATTTTACAGTCTCAGGCAGTACATCCCATGTAACTGAGGCTGTGTTCGTATGTAGCAAATCATTGACTGAAAAGTGCCTTGGAGATATTCTCATCGCACTGTAAGGCTGTGACTGGACACAGCAAAAAGAGTGCCTCTGAGTCACCTCAGAGAAGGCTTTGAGGTCACACTGATCACACTAGGGATGTGCACAGATATCTGAAAATTTGAAAATTCAATTCAAATCTGTCGAATGTTGACATTCAAACTCGCATTGGATTTTCGAAAATCTGAATTTGCACATTTGAACTCAAATCGGATTTCCAAAAATCCGATATGGATTTTCAGATAATTAGAATATGTAGATTCGTACCTGTCATATACGAGTCTGCATGACAATTATACGTATTTGTGCTTAAAATATGGGATTAAAATGGGATGCATACTAGATAATACAGGATGCATGCCGATTTTACAGAATGCGTACAGATATGTATAACAGATACAAATGTTGTCAATATTCGTATCTTTAAATACGAATCGAACATTCGAATGTACGGATTCAAATGTTACAGATTTGAATTGGATTTTATGACATTCCGATGTTAAATATCCTAATTGAATCAGATTTTTTGACATTCGAATCTACTCAGGTTCCAATCTCAAAAATACATTCATGCACATCCCTAGATCACTCCCCTACCCTGAACATTCTGTGCTAGAAAAAGTGGATTAGAGAAGGAGCTTTTTCACACTTCCCTTCCCGTCTGCTGGATGTGAAAGGAGCACAACAACTGAGCATCAACAAGCACTCATACTCGCAAGTGCTAGTCACTAACAGACTAAGCCCTGCGTGATCAGTCACTCACCTGTGACTGATCCGGGGGAGGGGGAGTCTTCTTCTGGGTTGCCGCCATTTTTGTTACAGCACCCTTCGCAACTGTGCATGTGTCAGCCTTAGTGAGTTCCAGGTTGCTGGCAATGGACCTGTGTGGACTGACCTCCCCAGAAATGGCTGGAATTGCTCCATGGAGGTAAATGTGAACAGGACTTGGGACATTTTGCTTTAGAAAGCAGACATCTCCATTCTGCTCTTT
This sequence comes from Aspidoscelis tigris stejnegeri, assembly GCA_023333525.1. Taxonomy (NCBI): domain Eukaryota; kingdom Metazoa; phylum Chordata; class Lepidosauria; order Squamata; family Teiidae; genus Aspidoscelis; species Aspidoscelis tigris. Next base: position 14,820,067 of record JALMGA010000002.1, read on the forward strand.
GTGAATCCCCTACTCTTATAGCTTTTAGGGACCTATTAAAGACCTGTATCTTTTTTCATGCATTTTCTGTGTTTTCAGTTGTTGACTTTTGTATCTGTGTGGTTTTACCCTTGTTCTTAATCTTCCCTATAAACTGCTTCAAGCTATTTTTAATGAGAAGTGATATATACATGTAATCAATCAATCAATCAATCAATCAATCTTACTACTTTTTGTGGCCCCTGATTTGTGGTCCACCTCCCTTTACAAATGGGCTACAAATTTTCATATGGCACAAAATACATGAGTAGTGCATTTTGATTCTTTTAAAAAATGTTATTTAAAATGTTTATATGATTTGAGTGATTCCGACAATAGAAAGATCTGAGAAACCTCATATGTTGGTTCAGCAGCATGAACAGCATAATGCACCAGAGTTACGATTGATAAAGAACTATTCAGCAACACTGCTACACTTGTTGGAAGTATTTATTTACTTCAACGTTTTCATCTTACCTCTCCCACTGTTTGCAGTGGCTTATGATGCCATAAAACACACCAATAAAATTGCATAACCATAAAAATAACAAAACACCTTTTAAAAATACAATAAACTTGCAGGCAAAAAGTAGAACCCAACGTTTTCTCTCTTTCCCTCTTCAACCACCAAATGTCCATGGGAGGGAGGGTGATAACATACGAGGCTACATTTTTAATATAAAGAAAAGAAAACAGGGCAATACCTTCTAAAAGCCCATGTGAACAGTTAAGCTGTGCTTAACCATTTTGAAACACAGCTGCACGTAAACCAATCTAAAAATGCACCGAGAAAACAACAATCAGCTCATAAATTTGTGTACTCTTGAAAAGCATTTGCAGCATTCATCCTGAGAGAGCTTCTGATATGCACCTCTGAGGCAGTTTAGAGACTGATTAGATATGGTTCACAGGTAGGATTATTCATCACCAGTATGCCCCTCCCCTTTTGTATGTATTCCCTACCTAGCTATAAATGGTGAATTGGAGATGGGGTGAGACATGACTGCCACATATTAGGGATGTCCACAAATATTTGTAACATTTGAAATTCTGCCTAATTTGGACATTCGGACTAGAATTGAATGTTACAATATTTGTATGTTACCATTCAAATGAATACGAATGTTTCTGGGCATTCATATGAATAGTTAGGATATTTGTTAAGCTGGGGAAATGTATCTGATACGTATCTGTTCATATCAGATATGCATCTATTTGTATCAGACATGTATCTGTTCGTATCAGATACGTATCTGTTCATATCAGATATATATCTATTTGTATCAGACATGTATCTGTTTGTATCAGATACATATCTATTCGTATCAGATATGTATCTATTCATATCAGACATATATCTGTATCAGATACATATCTGTTCGTAACATATATGTCTCTATTCATATCAGACATGTATCTGTTCGTATCAGATACATATCAAATGTTCATATGAATACATACAAATAGATTTGTATTGAATAGAATTTTACCACATTCGAATGTGATCTGTTCATATAAATACAGATTCTTGAACATTCAAGTAGTTTCAAATCAAATGCCACAAACCATTAGTGCACATCCCTACCACATGCTACTCTCTCTGAGGCACTTTTGAGTTGTTTGTTTTGCTGCATGTGGACCCAGCCTCTCTCTCTAAATAGATGAAAAAAAATTCAGAAATAAGAGGGAGTTCAAGTTTCTAAAACTGAAACCAATATGCAGGTTTCAATCTCCACAAACTATCATGAGGTGCTTAAGCTCACACAGATGCCAAGTAATTGCCATGTATGGGAAACTGGGGCTTTGGAGCCTATCAGTGTAAATAGATCACACTGTGAGGGGAGATCCAGTTTACTTATCACAGTCACTGGTGCCCCAGAGACCAAATTATATTTCTGAAAGTTCCCAGGATTGAGTAGATAACAGGATATAGAAGTGGAGTTACAGGTTACTGTGTTTACAGATGCAAAGCCATGTTATATCTAAATGTAATAGGAAATATATCTGTGTGGGCATATCTGTGTGGAGAGATAGATAGTGAGAGGCCATAGGCCTATTCACACTACAACCTCTAGTGCATGATTAGTGAGCTTCTGGTGAAGAGCATCCACACATGGAGTAGCTGTTACAGCCTCCAAGTGCGCCTGCCCTCCCCAGAAGTGCACTAATTGTTGATTAGGTGTGGAGCATCGTGCTTCACACCTTCCCCAACCTTACCTGAAAACTTCCCTCAAGTGTCTGGGGCAGTGGCCATTCACTCTTCTTCCATGCTCTGGGGTTGCCTGAGTTACTGTGCAAGTGCACTGTCACCATGGATGACCATAGGCACAACTGTGTATATTCAGAGTGTCTGCATTGTCGAGGCAATGGCACTAACGCACGTGCAGCCATGGAGGGCACCACAGACAAAATAGTGCCCAGACTGAACTAGGTAAATATTTGATCCCGGTGGGAAGGAACAGCCAAATTTGACTAGTGCTCCAAGTGCGATTAACATTGGTTAATCATGCTCCTTTCCCATCCAGCAGACAGAAAGGGAAGTGCAAAAATGCCCCATGTCTCTATCTCTACTGGCATCTGCTCTCTACATCCAGAGCAGACCACAGCAGGCTCTGCCCAGAGCTGCCGTAGTCTGCAGTAGCATGTGGATGGCAGGTCTGTGTTCTGGGATGCAATCTGAAATACGGCCCAGTGTAGAAGGGGCTTATGTCTGCACTTACAACAACAGGTACTTTGTCAGGGGGGTCCTGAGAATTATGTTTCCCACCAGAAAGTGACCCCCACAGAGACTGCCCAGGGGCAAGGGCATGAAGCCACACTCTGCCAATGAACGCTTCATCTCATGCTTCATCATATCCCTGTGCCTAATGAAGGGGATACTATGAAACACCAGTACCTGTCAGGTTCCCACAGAGGTGCCCACACTTGGGTACCTTCCATCATGCCTGTGATAACATAGGCAGAGAGACAGAGTGAAACACTTCTGTTCATCTAAAAACCGGAGAGTGTAGGAGCAAGTGCCTTCTATCTAGAGGAACAGCTAACTTTAAATCTCCTCGTTCCCCTTTTTTCTTCTCCCAGAGAGTAAATAATCAGTGTGAGTGAAAGGATGATTCATTTATTGTGTTCAATCACTCTATAACTTTTTTAAAAAAATGGAGGAGCAGGAAAGAAGTTCAAAATGACAAACTCAGCCATTTCTCTTGGGAAGTATTAATGTGAGTTTATAACTCACCCAAAATTTACTAGAAGCTCTGTTCAGATAGACAGAGAGGATTTTTGTTAGCTTGTTTACTTGTATTTTTAACCTTGCTTTGTATTTTAACTTTAACAAGCAACATGCTTTATAGTTGCTGACATTTATCTCTACAAGGGTTAGGTTCATAAAAATAACTTCTCAGGCCTGTATAATTGTAGCAAAATCCTTTCTCCCCTGTACAGAGATGCATTTTACCAAAATTGACCAGAGTCCATAATACAATCATTACCCATGCAATATTTAATTTATCTTCCCAGTTGTTCAAATATTTCAGAGACAAGATGAAGCAGATGAAGTGAATACTAAGAATATTATGCCCTTTTACTAAACTTCTGATGTTTATTGTTCTTGATCTTTAATGAGAGGGCTTAAAAAAAACTGTGACAGAAAAGGTAATGTTAAAATCTGATTTTTTTTCTAACCTAAACTAGCAAGGGGGCAAAATGAGATGCAACCATTTTGAAATGCAGCATTTATTCTAAACTCGTTTGCAATGAAGCACTCCAGTGTAATATAATACTGTAATTTCTGGAGCTACAGACTTCACCAATCTGTCAGCCTCATGTATTAGCAATTCACACATTTTCCTGTGTATGCAGATGCTGGGATAATGCCTACATCAGCATGAAAAGAAATGCCTACCATAGCTTAAATGAGAAAAAAGTCACTGGAACCTTGAAGACTTAACACATTTGCTTCTCAGTACTCAGTGCTACATTATTTGGTTTTCAAAAAAAGCTTAATTAAGCTGCTGTGTTCAGATGAAACAGATCCAAGAAAGAAAGGAAGGGACTATGATAATATTCTTAAAACTGGATAGAAGAATATTATGGACCTGTTGGGGACAATCCCACTCCTCCATCCGCATGCTCTGCCACCACCTCCATTCCCTAGCATGCTGAAGCTCTGGAAGAGTTTTTACTTCTTGTGACAGTGCTACATGTGGGTGGGGTGGGATGCGGTGAGGTAGCTATGGTTGTGCAAATGTGTACTACATTGTGCTCACCATGCCAATGGCTTGGCACGCACCAGAAGTTGCTATGGCCACAGAAATTTGGCAGTGCCCAAACTGACCATTCACATTTCAAATGTTCAAAGGCAACCCAGTTCACCTCAACTTTAGTTCACCTCAACTGGCAAGTGAGTAAACATGCACATGCAATTTGAACATTAACCTGAAGCAGCAGCATTTTGTATGTAAATCTGCATGCTAACAGAGCTAAACAGACTCATGCTTTAAGGGCTTTTTCTGCACTTGCCTTCTATACTTGCGGGAAATGGGTTGCTGTTGGAATGGAACAGAGCCATTGGCATGCTCCAAAGTATGAGAACTTTCACAGTTTCCAGCCTGGTTGTCTTCAGGCTGGGCCCACTTACTCTGACACATTCTGGAGTGCCATTTGTGTCATTTGCATGCTCCTGTGGTCCAGGACACTGGACCTTGCATAGTTGTAGATCTCTTTGTTGAGGTCTACAGTTGTACCAGGCTAGGGAATCATTTTGGGCACCCTAGCTAGTCCATGCTTTGTTCAATGTATGGTGTGTGTGGCCTGTCCTAGTCTGCAATAGCATGCAGACAGTATGAATCCTATTCCAGGATTTATACCAGAATATGGATTAATGCAGAAAGGGCCATAGATACTTGTGTAGCAAGCTTATACTTCAGTATTCCATTTGTTATTCCAGTAGTGTCTTTAAGAGCACTTCTAGAAGGACAGTTGTCCCTACCCAACCACTTTCATAGTCCTAGTCCACCAATCTCTGTTGTTTTCTTCTCATGATCCTCAGTGTAACCACAACAGTAGGGTGACATTTACATATCACGGCTAGTTCCTCAACTGAAGCCTCTTCTGGATAGAGATGACTTGGCCACAGTTATCCATGCTCTGGTAACCTCTAGATTGGACTACTGTAATGCACTCTACATGGGCTGCCCTTGAAGATGGTTCGGAAGTTGCAGCTAGTGCAAAACGCAGCCACTAGGGTGCTGATCAGGACATCTAGCTGGAGGCACATCACGCCGGTTTTAAAAGAATTGCACTGGCTGCCAATTCACTACTGAGCCCAATTCAAGGGTTTGACAATTCACTACTGAGCCCAATTCAAGGGTTTGACTCTGACTTATAAGGCTCTAAATGACTTGGGCCCCAAATATCTAAAGGGATGCCTTCTCCCATATTGACCTGCCCGTGCCTTAAGATAAAGTGGTGAGCCCCTCCTGGTTGTCCCATCACCTTCAGTAGTGAGGCTGGTGGGCACCTGGGAGAGAGCCTTTTCTGTGATTGCTCCTAGACTATGGAATAGCCTCCCCCTTGAGGTGCATCTTGCCCCTTCCTTATATGTATTTAGAAAGGCAGTGAAGACACACCTCTTTTCCCTGGCCTTTGGCTAAGCTGATTATATTTCCCACCCAGGACAGACACCATCATTTTAAACATAATGTGTATTGTTTTAGTGTTGTTGAATTTTTAAAGTGTTTTAATGTATATTCTGTTTTAATCTGCTGTTTTAAGATTGTAACTCACCCAGAGACCTTCGGGTATGGGGCAGGATATAAATATAAATAAAATAAATTTTAAAAATCACTTCACAAAAGGAAATGATAGGGATGTGCACAAATGTTTTGTTTTGTTTTTGTATTCAATTGGTATTGAACTGAATGCAAGAAAATTCATTATTTGTTTCAATAAATCCCTCTGAATTTGGAACGATTCAAATTTGATACAAATGATCCATGCAAGTTCGATAAAATTGTTAGATATGAATCCCATACGAATTTGTAACGAACCTTTGTACGAATGTATCAAAATGTTTTATTCAAATTTGAATGTAAGTCTTTGGTCCACATTCGAATGTCCAAATTCGGCTGAATTTAGCTGAATTTTGAATGTTAGGAATATTCATGCACATCTCTAGGATATGATACCTCAGCTCAGGTTTTGCTCCTATCAATCAATTCACATTTCTGCTGCTACCTGGTTACTGCTTTTGCCTGCTTTTGTCTTCAGCCACTTTTTACTGTGCCGTTACTAGATATTGGCTTTTCTATTTTATACACAAAAATACATCCTATTTGTAGAGCAGTTAACGGTCAAGGATGGAAAAGGTGGAGAATTCACTGAAGCCGACAAAGAACACATGAAGCTGTGGTTTACAAATTTTAGGAAACAGGGCTGCTGTCATGCTTTGATAGTCCACTGCTTTCAAAGATTGTTGGAGGACATTCATTTTAATGCCCGCAATGCAATCTTTTTTCCACTTTGCACTTTGGGAATTAAGGCCATCTCTACATGCTATGAGTTAGCAGGTGCTGTGCATATGCACAGATTTTTGTTGTTGTTGTTCACTTTGTATCAAAGCAAATGCGAAGGAAGTTTGCATTCATGCAAATAGAGGCCCTTTGAATATGACAGATTCGAATCCGCTGCAAATGCTCTTTGAATCCGCTGCAAATTTCTCCTGTCAGTAACACCTCCAAATTCCCTCTGAATCCCCTCTGAATCTACTCTGAATCCACTCTCAAACTCCTGCAGATGTGACTGGGCACTCACTTTACTGCTTTGTGAATAAAATTAAGGATTATTGTGAGCCAGTTGTGGTTAGGGTGCTGGATTCTTATCTGGGAATACCAGGTTTGATTCTGCACTCCTCATGAAGCCAGCCGGATGACCTTGGGCTAGTTACAGCTCTCTTTCTGAGCTCTCACATCCCCACCTACCTCACAGGGTGTCTGTTGTGGGGAGAACAGAAGGTTTTTCACCTGCTTTGAGTCCCCTTGAGTGGGTGAGAAAAGCAGGGTATAAAAGCCCACTCTTCTTCTTCTTCTTCCCCTTCCTCTTCCTCTACTTAAAAATTATCCCGTAAGAGTTCAACAAGGTTTACTTCCACAAAACTAACATTATAATCAGATACGCTACCTTAACAGCATTGCATTGACAACTTTGCTGTCCACTCACCAGGCAACCCCAGTTGTCACCACACTGCCTGAATCAGTGAGTTATTGTGTCATTGGAGACAGCTGACAAAGCAGCTGCTGTGGACAGCAAAGGGACTAGGTCAACACCTGCCAAAGATGCCAAAACAGACCATACTAGAGTAGGCAGTCTCCATTGTGGGTCAATAACTGCTTCTCCAATCTTGGCTCAGATCACTCAGTAGCATTCACCAACATACACATTGTGGAAATTGCCTATAAGAATAGACTGATGGACTGTGGGGGTGTGATTTGCCCATTTCAGCTAAAGTAAAAGTTACTAGCTACTAGGCCAAAGGATAAAACCCTGGGTCACTGTAACTTAGATATCTCTCTCTCAAAGGTCTCAGGAAGTCATAATATCTACAGTACATGTAAACAATGTACAGCAGCCAAGGATGCTGACACAAGCAATACACATGCATAAGCCATCCCCAGAGACAGGCTTCTATTGGTTCCTGAGTAATACCATATATGGCATTTCCTATGAACACTATCCTTGCATTTAGGCTGTTATAACTGGTTATATACTGGTTCTGTCCAGTCCTCTTGTTGTAACCATATATGGGTTTCCTGAGTGTACTTTTCCATTGTTCAGAGAAAACTGTATAAAAAGCCTTGGCATGTGTTAATAAAGAGGGCTTACTACTTTCACTTGGCAACCATCCTGCGTGTGAGTTACTACAATGGGCCCAATCCAGTGGAGCACCTCTTACGTTCTTAGCCATGGTCCAGTTGCATGGAAATCAGAGCGATGGCACATTATAGGATTAATAAACAATCCTGTTCCTTTTTCTTTCCCTGTACCTCAAGCACTGTAGTGTGACCACAGTTCTACCTTATTCCCACTCATGTTAGGCATGCATATAAAATAAAACTATTGAGGAAAGGGAAAGAAAGTTACACTGGTGATTTATCAGAAGATTCCAGTTTTTATCAAAAAATAACAACAAAACTAAGATGTTCCATCTCTCTTCAGAGAGGTTCTGATCTGCTCCACCTTTGAGCTGCTAAACTCCTTTGCCAAACGTTCCTGTAAAACCAAGTTTTAAATATGGTGTTTGTGAGGCTCGCTTATTTGCAGTTCATCAGCAGAACTAAGGGCTGTCTCTTTTCAAAAGGTTTCACTGAGGAAGTCTGATAACTTTTTAATGATGCCAAATGATTGGTCTCATGATTAATAGCCATAAAGTATTTATAACAAGTGGTCCCAGAAAGACAATATAGAAACTGATTTTCCCAAAGCAGCCATAAAATTGGCAGCAAAGACAATAACACTGGATCTCTCTTTTTTTCTTGCTCATGTATATGTATTCCACCTGCTTCATGGATTTAGTCATCCTTTCACTACATTAATTAGAACTAACTTGTCTCCTCTTGCCTATATAGTAGGATAAAATGTGAGGCAAACTAATTAAGAAAGGGCTCACACGCTATATTGCTTACACTATAAAAACCTTCCTACCATAACAGACGATAGGATGGGGGAAAAAAACCCTCTACTTTTACTTCTAGCAACATGACCAAATTACACATGATTGGACACACTGACATCAAGATAAGAGAAGCTAAGATGGGTGGACGCATAAATGGGCCAGTTCCCCTGTCCAAACAAAAATACATCTTTTGACACTTGAGTTCTTGGCACAAAATTGTACCTACCAAGTTTCAGCAAGTCTTTTTGAACTGCTGCGTTTAGTCTTGAGAAAAGAAAATGTTAGGACCTTTCTGCACTTACTTGTTGCAGATCTGAAATGGTGGGCTTGGGACAAGCAATCTGTCCCAAGGTTGGGAAAGATCACCCTGCGCTGCAAAAAATACATATGGCAATGGCGTGTTCTAGCCCAGACTTGGGCCCTGTCCCCAAGCAATTTAAAGTCTGCTAAAACTCTTCTTTTGCCTCTGAGCGCCCCCATGTCAGGGTTTTTAACAAACTTCCAGAGCTACAAAACGAGGAAAACGCGCAACAAAAAAGTGCCCTTTAAATAAGACTTTCAGAGCTCTTTTTGGAAGTTGCGGGTTTTCCTTGCAACATTTACCTTGGGGACGCTCCGTGGCAAAAGGGGCAGGGATTGCCGCCTGCACACACAGCAGTAACACAAGCAGCTTCCCTTTCTAAAGCTCAAAACTAAAGAGCCAGAATCATGCAGAATTGCAATATTGTTGCAATCGCTATGAGGTGTGAAATGGGTGGATTATTGCTAGGGGTGGATTTTGACAGCAATAACAGGGGAAAGTGGTGAGAGTGAATGCTTGCTGGCACGAGAAGCCATTTCGGGGGTCGGAAGATCTGGGAGATGAACAGAGAACCGATGGCTATTTTTCCTTTGGACTTGTCAGGGATTGTCTTCCTGGTTGTGGCCGCACCGAGCGCAGTCCCTCCCCATTCCTGCTGGCACCCTATCAACAAGAGCAGGGGCGGGGAGAAAAAGATGTGCGCAAAGAAAACACGACTCCCATGGAGACGGAAGCTGTGTTAAAAACGCGCATTTTGCTGAGCCTCATGCAGACGCTTATTCCTGATTTGTATGGCACTTTTAAAGTCCACTTCAATAGAGTGACAGTAGAGCAGTGATGGCGAACCTTTTGAGCTCAGTGTGTCAAAATTCGCAAGAAAACCTAGCTTAACTCGGGTGCTGTGTCACATCTAGAAATATCCATAATTTTGTGATATTTGTAGCTCTAGTAAAAAAGTTGTATTTTTGATATATGTATTTTATTAAAAGCAAAAACAAATAATTCTTTACATTAGTGACTTTTGTTGTTGAATTTTGTTTGCTAAATCTTCAATGGAAAGTTGCTATTTTGTACACTTCAAAAACAGGCAAGCACTACACGCCCAGGTGCCAGAGTGACCATGTGTGTCACCCAAAAGGGCTTGGCGTGTCACCTGTGACACGCGTGTCATAGGTTGGCCATCACCGCAGTAGAGGGACAGTAGAGACACAAATGTCTTTTGGGGATGCAGCCTTGGTGCTGGTCCCAAAGCTTACGCAAGCTGGTCTGCACAGATCCCAGGTGCAATAAGGCATGCTGCCAAAATGTTCCACCCCTGTAACTGGAACATCAAGCTGTGCACTTCTTGCATGCCCCTGTGTTCCAGACAGCACCAAGCTAATATGCTAGTAGACCTCTGTCTGTGATCCAAATAAAGGTTCCTTGATCTGGATCACGCTCCAACTTGCGAGGATGGAGTATACCAGAGATGAGTGGGGCCTCCCCACATTTCACACTTAAATATGTCAAGGAAGGCCCTTAGTATACTTGCTGGTAAGCAACATCAACACATTCAGAAAAGCTCTTAGTCAGGTTCTAAGGGTCAGTTTGCACTTTGCAACACCCCAGCCAGTCCAATCTTAGCCACCTCTTCTCCAAGCCCCAGCTAAGTACAATCACCTTTATAATAGAGCTGATTGTGGTGGCCATGCACAGCACCATTGCTGCTATGATTGGGTAATTTGGCATGCAACCGTGCTTGTGCTGCCCCAGCCCAAGCTCTGTTCACCCAGAAGAGATATGAATGGAGCTGTGCCAGGCTTTACCAGCAAGCTGCTAGCATAATGGTGGAGCATGAAAACGTCCACAGCTATTTGTGCAGGAGATACCCCTGCACACATGGAGCTGCTTTTTAGGATAGAAGCGGCTTCACGAAGTGCACATGCACCATGCCTAGTGTGAAAAGGCCCATGGAAGAAGAAGAAGAAGAAAGAAGAAGAAGAAGAAGAAGAAGAAGAAGAGTTGCTTTTCTAGCCTGCTTTTCACACCCATTTAAGGGGACTCAAGGAGGCTGACAAAGCTTTCTATTCTCCCCTCAACAGAACACTCTATGAGGTGGGTAAGGGTGTGAGAGCTCAGAAGGAGAGCTGTGACTAGCCCAAGGTCATCCAGCTGGCTTTGTGGAGGAGGGCGAAATCAAACCCAGTATTCCCAGAGAAGAGTCTGGCTCCTTAACCACTAGACCATTTAACCAGTGACAACTACCAGTCTAGATGGCTTTAAGGTAGGGTTAGACAAATTTATGGATGACAGATGTATCAATGGCTACTAGAACGAATGCCTAGGTGCATCTTTCTGGCTGTGTGTGTGTGGGGGGGAGGAACTGGGGCGCTTCTAAGGCCATCTGCTGGGACTCGAGAGCAGGAGAAGGTTTGTCCTTGTCTCTGCTTGAGATGCCCATGAGCATTTGGTGGGCCACTGTGTGCGACAGGATGCTGGACTAGATGGGCTGTGGCCTGATCCAGCAAGCCTTCTCTTATGTTATGTTCTTATGTTAACCACTTAACCATGGCCCTCTACCCCTCTCACTGGAGGAAACAAGCATTCCTGCACTCATTTCCCCTGGCATGACATTTATTCTCCACAGCATGAGTGCATGGGGCTAACAAAAAGTCTAGATCAGACTGCACTAATTGGGAGTGGCTTTTCTCAGAATAACTATTCAGCACCTAAGTGAAATACAGAATTTGGTCGCCCCTCTATATTTTTTTTTTGGGGGGGGGGAAGCTATGAACTCCAGCTGTGCAATGAAGACATTTCTCCTTCCAAATGCCACTTGTTTGACAGATTCATTGAGGCTTTGTTCCACCTAGAACAGGAACCATCACAGCAACTGCTTTGAGATATTTTGTACATGTATAAATATTTTAAATGAATAAACCTGTCTACCAGTTTCCAGAGTTATCTGGTTGGCTAATACTAGGAAAGGACTGATTTCAGCATAACTCTTTGAGGAAATCCATTTATTTCTATGCTTAGTTTCTCCCAAACCTATGCTCGACTGCACTGCCATTCCTATGAAGCACACCTTTAGCTATGGGAAACACTATGACTTGCTTGCCATAGGCATTATTAAAATATCTTCACGACTAAAAAATAAGCAGTATGAAACAGACACTTCTGTAACAACGTTGTGGAAGAGTAAGTTCACTATGGAAACCTATTAGATGAGTAGAACACAAGCTTCCGAATACCAAAACCTATTTATAAGTAAGTGCAGAGTTTCATACAGAGTGCAGGTTATAAAAATCACATGCCAAAAAAGGATAAGCAAATTAACAAGTTCCAAAAAGAACGGGGTACACAGTCACACTACACTTCTAAATGAAGATTTGCAGGCTCAAAGATGTTTCACAGAGAGGATCCACATGACAGCAGATCATGGTGGTTGAAGGCTGGAGCATTTCCTCTGGCCCTGGAGGTGGGCAGTGCATGGTTTACATGCCTAGCCCTGGTTCAGAAGGCACAAAGAGTGGCCCCAGAAGTTGCCCATTTTCTACATCTTCCAAACTAGAATCAGGCAAAAAAGCAGGCAGAGAGTGCAAAAGGTACATCCGACGGCAAAAAGTGTCACCAAAGCTGATTTTCATGCTGTGCTCAAACCGTGACTCTGCATGGTGTTTTTACCTTTCTGTGCAAGGATGGTGACCCAAGGGGTGCAACAGGGGCATGTAATACCCTTACCTTTGAGGCTTGTTCATGGTGCCATTTGTACACTGTGCTAATCCTGCCATAATGAAACATTCTCTTACATCTCCTGAAAAGGAATAATGCCAAATACAAAAATGTGCCTCATTTTTTCTTTAAAAAAAAAACATACAAAATAATAAATAATATGAATTATGATTGTAGTAAATATATGACACTTCTTTCATCCAAACAGCAAGCAAGAGGGGAATCCAAGGAGAATAACAGAATCGCAAACATTGGAAGGAAACGTTTTTCTAGGCTCTTGGAATTAAAGCTGCCCTGTCTTTGCAGGAAAGGAGTGGGGAGATAATATCATGTAATGTATAATACCATAACTTTTACCTCAAAATGCAGGCAGATGGATGGAAGAGTGAGGAAGTGAACATACTTAATGGCCACTTTACATATTAACAGTAAACAAGGGATGCACATTTCACCCCTTTGATTTGAGACAATACAAATTAGGGATGTGCACAAATATTTGTAACATTCGACATTTGTATGAATTTGGACATTTGTATATGAATTGAGTGTAAAGGACATTCATACACTGACATTCATATTCATACGAATGCTCTGGAACATTCGTGATATGGGGAGGTGGGAAAACAGCTGTGCCAGCCACATCTGAAATGGATCCAGAGTCCATTCAACATGGTTTGAGAGTGTATTCAAAGTGGATTCAGGGCGGATTTGATGCTTTCAGAGTGGATGTTATGGGATACATATCTTAAAAGATATAGGCAAAGGTACAATTTTTATAGTAAGATGTAAACAAGATTGACACCCTGGATATAGCTGGCCTTAACCGCAAGCTTGCTTAAATGCCCATAGAGAATAACGGTAGTTTCTGTTTACTTGGTGCATATAGTTTCTCTTTCAGGTTCAAAGGTGAACCTGATATGTTATATATGATATGTTTTCTGCCTACTTGCAAGCTTTTATAGCATCAGCAAGGGGTTGTTTAATGATTCAGTGATTGCAAAAGATAGCTTGTGAGTGCAGAAATAATGAGCATTATTAATTTGAGATAGTTGGGCTAAGGGCCTATATAACATCCCTGAATCCTTTAGGCCCAAATTCTAGGGTTGTGCATGAATATTAGAAAACACTCAAAATTTGATCAAATTTGTCCAAATTTCGACATTTGAATCGAATGTCCATAAATTCAAATTCAAAGATTTGAACGAATTTCACATTTTGAATCTATTCATTCAAATTATTTGGACATACATATGTGTATGGGTTCGTACACAATGCGCACTTGCACCTGCGCATCTTTCCCTCATCCATATGCATTTGTACGGATCCATACAGGATAGAAATGGGTTGCATATGGGATAACTATGGGATACATTCGGAGGCATACAGGATGTGTAACGATGTGTATGGGTACATATGAATGTTGTCGACGTTCCTAAGGGCAAATTTGAATTGAAAATTTAAAAGAATAGATTCAAATTTGCTTAATTTGAATCGAATTTGGGTAAATTTGAATTTTAAAAATTTGAATGGAATGTTTGGATATTCAATTTGAATTGAATCCTGAAAATTGCATTTGTGCACACCCCTACCAAATTCCTTTTCAGGCATCAACAGGTTAGTGGGAAAAGTGATGCTCTATGTTGCCATATCTTTTTTGCCTGACACTTCTTATACCCAGTAGCAGAGGAGTAACCAGATGGATGTTTAATGGTGCACAGCACTGGCCTCAAAAGATATTTGGGTGTCTGTGGGAAGGGTTGATTGTAGCCCCACTTTTGGTCAAGCTGCCAAGCATAGACTAGAAGGATTGGCCTAGGGGACATCAGGCTATAGATTCCATGCTTACTTGGAAGTGAAGGTTCTTCCCCCTCTCTCTAGGGATTCACCACCTGACAGGCAGTAGGCAACTAATTCTTCTTTTCCTCCTTTGTTCACCAGCCCATCATTTCATTCAAATGAGGTCTAAGAGATTGCCATCTGAAGCTGGAATATATAGGTCATTTATTATCATTGGTTCTGTCACCATACTACTAATGGAATAAGAGCTATGTAGTTCCCCATAGCAATATGCAACAAAGTCCTCAAAGTTACTCACATAAAACAATTCATACAATCAGCTTAACCTCTGTGTGTATTTTGTGCTGTAAAACACTGAGCCATTAGACTTAACAATGTCAGTTTGTTCTCGTTACAAAATCCAGCTAAATTAGCATCCAAGGGAATATTTAAGAGTACCTTTCACAATGAGTAATGCATTAATGCATTATTGGCTTCTATTAAACTGAGCAACCCTTCAGTGCACTGTGAAGGATTTAGAAAGTACACTCAAGAGAAAATAAAAGAAATGGTTTCCCTTTAGATTTAGACGGAAACTTTAAAACAAATGCATAGCATTTAAGAAGTCTTACACACAGGACTTTGGAATCCTTCGTTCCTGTTGACATCTCATTGATCTCCAGAAATGGCTGACTTCCAGATCAGTTTCTAGAGCTCAGCAAAAGGTCAGTGGTCTCTAACCCTGATGAACCTTCAGCCTTCCGTGCTACACTTCTGGCATAAAGAAAAGTATTCTGAGACAGATGAATTATCTGTGGCAAGCACTATGGCTCAACTGCAGATTGTACTTCCAATTCTCAATCCCTGAAATCACTCCAGCAAGATGCTTTTTCTGCATCAAATGAAAGTGATTGGGACACATTTTCAAAAGTGAAGTAGTGGTATTGGGGAGGGGGAGAGATGAAAAAATTAAGCTTCATCCAGACTTCACTTACTTATTCCACATTTATTTGGTTAATCTGGAACAAAGAGGATCCAGACACATTTTATTTTGGATCGCCCAAATGATGCAGAATAACGGGTTTTCAGCACTGGACTGATTATTGGTCAAGGTGGCGGGATTTCCAAGATGGGGCCGAAAGGGCTCCACATGTCCCAGAGCTCCTCACAGACTGTTAAGAAGAGGTGCAGGGAGAGCATGTGATGGTCTGCACAAGCGTGATGACATGATGTGACACCCTGTTGTACCAATGGTGATGCCACACTGGTGCTCTGGTGACATCACTGGGGTTCTGTGATGGCTACTGTCCAAGCAGCCATTTGCACCTAAGGTAAGTTTAGAATGCTCTACTCATCCACAAGTGTGGATGCTTAGAGCATTATAACACTATGCCTCCTACTTGACAGAGGCATAGTGTGAATTCACCATAAGTAAGTGGTGTCTGGATGGAACATATATCATCAAAGGGAGAACTAGAAGTTACTCTTCTCTTCTTTTTTCTTTCCTTTATTTTTTCTCAGGATGTCTTCTTTTTTTCACTCCAAAGATCAGCACAGATTTCAAAGGTTCTCAGGAGCTATTTTGCACAGACTTTGAAATGACTTCAAAATGACTTTGAAGTCAATTCGAAGTGGCTTCGAAGATTGCACCCCCCTGCCCCCTGAAACACCTGGGGTAATGGACCGACCCCTTGGGGGTCGATCCGGATTCCTCACATGGGTGCAAAGCTGTTTCCACAGCAGGGGTGTTAGCACCCATTGCTAATAGGTGCTACACCTCCCGTGGAAACACATTGGGTGCTCTCCTTAATCTGGATCTACTAGATACGAATTAAGGAATGTACCCATTCCTTAGATCCAGATCTTCTTAGATCCGGATCTAAGGGCTGCAGTGGGAAAACACCCTAAGTGTTCCTTGAATGCTTATTCTTAGCCTTCAGAGGCATGATGGGGAGGCTGCAAACTTCACAGCCTTGGGCCAGATCACCATCATCAGTACAGACAGTGCTGAATCAGCTCATGCCTCCACAAGATTTGGATCAGTGGGTCCAGTGAGGAGGAGGTGGAAGTAGAGGAGGAGAGTTAGCTTTTACACCCCCTTTTCTCACTCATTTAAGGTGACTCAAAGCAGCTGACAAACCTTCTATTCTTCTCCCCACAACAGACACCATGTGAGGGTGTTGGGGCCATGAGAGCTCAGAAGAGAGCTGTGATTAGCCCAAAGTCACCCCGTGACTGTGAGATGTGAGTCCGGCACTCTAATCCCAGGACCAAACTGGCTCCAGTAAGTCCAGAAAAGGCCAGAGGTACCACTTGTCCTTTTTGAATCACCATGTGGGCTCATTTAGTACCTGGCATGGACTGCAGATACTCAGTGTTGCCATGAGCAAATGAAAAATAAAGTTTCATGGATGTATGGGAGAGGCAGTAAGAATGTGAGTCCTTACTTAGCAAACAAAATTATACCGCTTTTGTTTTATAGTCAAGGATACTCAGAAAGCCCTAAAGAAACCTGAAAGTTACCTTCAAAAAAGTTCTGTCAGCTTCAAACCAAATAAAAATCATTATACATTCTATTCAAAGAGCGTATAGTTTCTGACTGTCAACATTTTTCAATGTATTTTCTTTTCTTTTCTTTTTTTTTAAGAACACATTATCTCTCTCTTTATAAAAATATTCTCACACCAGACCCTCGATTTGCTTTGTGGGCCATGATATTACAGTAGGCTAGGAATAACTCAACAAGGTAATTTTTATGCTTCGGGGGGAGGGAGGAATCTTATATGTATGTTTGACTGAAGATATGGAAAACAGTTTTTATGGCTTAGGTGGTAAAAATAAATGTTCTGGAAGCCTTACATAGCCAGAATATAGACAGCTAGCATAAAATACTTCATGCTAAATTTACACCCATTGGTAAATAATAAAAGAAGTTTTTAAATAGTGAAACCACACTATTTTCTGAAACTAATAATGATAGAATCTTCCTCTACCTGCCTTATTATTACAGCAGAAGAAAAGGCCATGTTGTAGGGTAAATTTTATTACACGTGGTTAGAATAAAAGCCAGGAAAAACCAATAGATAATACTTTAGGGATAGCTATTAAACTTTTTTTTTAAGAATCACATCTTTCTCTTGATTACAAAAAAAAAAAAGCATAACAACAAAAGGCATAATTATGACCACGCTCTGTTATTACTTTTAACATACACAAATTATATTTTCATGTAGTGGTGTGGTGAGAGTTTAGATTAATTGGAATCACCTCTGCTTGAAAAAGGCTTTCTCTAATTCATTGGAAGCTTCCCAGGAAAATGAAGAATTCCTGTATGATGATAAGCAAAGATATGCATCTAGTATAAAACACAACTAATTCCATATAATTTTCCTGTTTTAAATAAGCAATAATGTTTGAAGAGATCAGGAGAAGACATCTTTGTAAGGATGCAGGTAGGAGGAGAAGGAGGAGCATACGGATTTGCATACAAATTTGCATTTGATACAGATAATAATGAAGATCTGCATGGAATCTTAAGATCATCATGGGACAGAACCAGAGTTACTCTGGCAACAAATATATGCAGCTAAAGATTTCTCTTGGGGCACAGGATATACCTGATCCTGCAGTCTGGGAGCATTCCCTGTGTTCTTAGTGCTCATTAGAGTACTATAATGGTGAACAACTCAGACAGTGGTCCCCCAGCAATTTACCTTCTTCAGACAGCAGAGGAGAACTTCATATACTCTCCAAAGAAGATCCTGGGTGTAAATATGGAACCAGAGAACAAACATCTTCAGTGGAGTGCCCCCCCCCTTGCCTGGAGCAGCAGAAGGCATGTAAATAGGAGGCACAGTCACAGGCATGACCCTGCGAGCAATCTCTTGTGTGTTCCCCCCTCCCAGTACCATTACATCACTCTTAAGACCACTTATGCCAGGTTGTTTGCTGAATGAGACCCATATTGCCATTACGTTGTAGTCCAGACCCTACCCTAGAGTACAGAGTTCATTTATTTAATTATATATCCTACTCTACGTCTCATAAAAAGAAGGAAGGGAATGAAAACTATTAAGAGTCAGTTAAAATTTTCAAGTATGGAAGCTGCAGTACTGTTTGAAAATGTGGATGAGAGACTGCCTCTTCATCCTAAGGCTAAAGTAAAAGGATTTATCTTCACTAGCCATCTAAAATATATATAATGGTGGTGCTTGACACACCTAAGAAGGGAGGGCATTTTATAGCCAGGAATGATCACATTTAGGCCATTGTCACACATTCACTTTAAACCTTCTTCAATCCATCTTCAAGCCTGACTCCTCGCACGTTTTTACTTCTATCCATTTTATTTGTGAACTTTCCATTTAGAATGGTTCAAATGGAGGGTGGAAAGTCCACAAATAAAATGGATAGAAATGAAAAGGTGTGATCAGTCAAGTCTGAAGATGGACTGAGGAAGGTTAAAGTAAAAGTGTGGCCACAGCCTTGGTATTTCTAACATTGCTGTTGATGAAAAAGAAAGGAAGGCAAAATTGACTTCTTTATTTATATTAAGTTGCTGTCTGTACAAGAAAAAGAAATTAAATGCAGACAATGTAATTATACCTTTGTATATTAACTATGTAATCAATAGAATATTTATTAATGTATGTGGTTCTTTTGAATGCCTAAAATTTACTACATCATGGTGTTCATTTTGAATTGCAAGCTCTATGAGTCCAATCAGACAAGGTTTTTCACGTTTCAAAAAAGTTCCTTCTGCATAAGCAGTTTATGTAGACTCTGGTGAAGCAGCCTGTTTTGCCACAGTGCAGACTTTAGTCAGCTCCAAATCAAAACATGTCTCCTTTACCAATGGTTGCTATATACTGACTGGCCACTAGTCTGCCCACTTTTTCCTCTTTGTGGTGAGTTAAATGACTGTAGCAATGGTTTCCATGCTGTTTTATGCTGCTTTCTTGTTCTTATTTCCTAAATTCTAGACCAGTGGAAATCCAAAAATTCAGGATTGTGAATTTCCAGATATAAAGTCACTACTACTAGGGATGTGCATGAATATTTGAAATATTCATTATTTGGATGAATTCAGATGAAATCGGACAACCGTATACAAATTGAACATCCAGACATTCAGTTTTTAGTATTCGTATGAATACAAACATTCTGAGTTATTCATACAAATAATTCAGACATTTGTATGGGTATGTATTTGTATGCATTACATACGTATCCGAACAGATATGTACAGGAGGAAAACGGGATGCGTACAGGATAAAAATGGGATGTGAATGGATGCATAAGAGATTCGTATAATTGAATACGTATCAAATATTTCTACGAATAGATATGAATGTATTGGTTCAAATGTCCAGACATTCATTTTTCTTTATTCATACAATTTTGGATATTCGTACGAATGAATGAATATCGTATGAATGAATGCAATTTTTGACATTTGGGTCTATTCAAATTGAATATTTAATTTGAATAGACCCAAATGTCAAAAATTGCATTCATGCACACCCCTAAATAGCACATCTGTGAATGTGTCATTTCTGCCACCACACACAGCATTGTATGTGGATGGGCTGAAATCCATGACTTGTGAAATGGTTCCCACCGTAGCAGGTTTGCAAAGGTCCCTTCTTACTGCTTCCTGCACAGAACAATCACATGTTTCCATTTTATATAAAATGTATATACAAAGAGAAAAACTGATATTACTTGTATCCTCCTTTCAGGGTGGAAAACCTCTTCCTGTTGCTTACGCAGGTTTTCCACCAGACCCAACTTGAAAAATGAGATTACTCATGTTCTCAGAAAACCCACCAATCAACAGACCAACATTTTTGAGGTTTTGAGACAGAAGTTGCATGCTGTGAATTGATGTTTTTCAGATAAAATGGAAAGTCTCCCAGAAGATAACTCTTCTAATAGTTTCTGATTGCACCCTAATTCTATTAGTTTGCCTTGAATACTCTTTCCTTTCTAGTTTGCACAACCAAAGTGATTGTCAAGAACTAAAACCAAATCAAAAATTCCTATAATTGGCTGGTGTTGGTAGATTTATTCCCAGATGTTTTAAATAATAACTCTTCCTCTTGAATTAAATATCCGTTCCCCTAATCTTCCCAAATATTTCTTCTTTCTAGGATGCCATTATCACAACAGTGAATCAGTGAGTCTATTAATATTCAAGACAATAGCTTGAAGCAACACATACTAAAAAGAGAATGAATCCTCCAGGAATGACATACTTCACTCTAGACTACTTTCCCCCCTCTGTTATCTCCCTTAATACTGAATTTTTCATTGCTAATCATTTACAGTGTTGAAAATGAGTAACAGCATAAAAATATAAGATGAATCAACCTAGATCACCCTGAACTAGTCCAGTATCTAATTTATCCTACTGACCAAGACATGCCTTTAGGATGTCAACAGCCAGCATGAATTTAGCCTAACTTAGGTTATTAGCAACTCGTATTCAGAGGTTTTCATCATCATTTTATTGGATCTATAATCACTGCTCAAGAAGCTTGATAAATTCTTTTCTTAAAGTATGCACCTACTCACTGCCCACCATCTGACATTTAGTTAAAGCATTAATCCTCACCCAGGTTTTGCGTAGCAAAATTTCTTTTCCTATACTACAGTATTACTTTTAATTAAGTCCCCCCCCCCGCTTTATATTATTTCTCATTTATTTTGTTTTTTGTTATACTATTTTATACTGTACTGACACTTCAGTATAGGGCAGTATAGGAACAAGCACAATACAATGCAGTATTTTTGGTGTAAAAACAGCTATGTCTGCATCCGGCCCCCATGATACAGGGTAGCAATGCTTCATGGGCAGGAGCATTCATGGGTTAATTAAATGGACATACAAAAGATCTGGATTAAGGACCTTAAGGCAGATCTGGCTCCATCCAGTGCAATCAGAGCTGAACAAGCAGGGGTGAGGCCTCCTTGATTCACATTAACATGTGGATAAAGAGGCTCAGAACATGGCCTAAAAGCAACCTTATTCCAGATCTAAGGTAAGTAAAGTTAGTGCAGAAAAGGTCATCATTTAAATACATTAGAAGCAAGACACCAGCCAGAGAAACCATGGTTCCCTTAAATGAAGAAGCCAAGGATGTTCTAAGTGGAGAAAAGGAAAAGAAATTGGAAGCTGAATAGATTCTTTTAACCCTTCTCCACATCAGAGAATTTAAGGCAGAGTCCTGAGACTGAGCTCCTGTTCTCAAGAAGGTAGTCTGAGGAACTGAGTGAAACAGTAGTGAAAAGAGAAGTAAAAGGCTTTGTTGACGAATTAAGCATCAGCAAATCTCCAGACCCTGATGGCATGCGCCCAAGAGTTTTCAAAGGGCTGAGACTGTGGAGCTCTTAACAAAGATATGCAACTTGTCACTGTAGTTGAGGACTGGAAAGTGGCCAACATAATTTCAAATCTTTAAAGTCTCAGGTGAAGACCCAGGAAATTATAGGCCTGTCATCCAAACATTTGAAGGCATAGGTCTTGATCAAAGATCGTCAATACGGTTTCTTTAAGAAAAAGAGTATCTTACCTACTAGAGGTTTGTTGAGGGCATTCATAAACACTTGGGTAGGGTTATCCAGTACATACCAAAGACTTCTCCATACGATTGATAGTATGGGCTTTTTCCACATGGGTTAGTACACCAGTCCTAGCCAGGCTGCTTCCATTTGCAGAATGGGGTGGCCTAGCAGAGGCCCCACCTTTATTAGTATGCTCCATCAACACAGGATGGCACTATGGAGTTGGATATGATGTCAAGATATACCACCCCACGAGTGGACCTTTTCATGGTAGCCCACCAATGGAGTACTCTGATATATAAGACCACAGAAAATACACAGACAGCACACCTCCATGTTCGTTTAGACCACCCAGGACCTTTTGGGAACCAGAAGTACACCACTTTTGTGCATGCAGTCAAAAAAGTCCCAGCTGGCAACTTTCAAAGGCCAGGAACTGAGTCCTAAAGAGGCTTGGCAAAAAGTCATGAAATAACTTCCTGATCGCAGGAAGAGGTTCTATACCTCTAAGGGCCATCGGCTGGGAAACTGCAAGCAGTGTAAGCGGTGTGTTCATGTTCTGCTGGTGGTTCCCTGTGCATCTGGTTGGCCAGTGTGATAACATACTGCTGGAGAAGATTGGGCATGAATCTGGTTCTTATGCAACCCAGGAGCCCATGTGGATGTGCTCCCTTCTCTCAGGAATAGGGATGTGCGCAAATATTAATCACATTTGAAACTCGTATAAAACACTGATTTAAATTTAAACATTTGCATTTGAATTGTATGTTATCTACATTTGAGGACTGACATTTGAATGTGAAGCAAATGCTTTTGTGCATTCATTCAAAGCTTTGTTATATTCATGAATGTGAGGATCTGCTGCCAGCCTGGTGGCATTCGAGTGGCAGCGGTCACTGCAGAGGGCCTATCTGGGTGCTGCTGGGAAAAGCGTCCAGCCACCAGGACTCACATCATGCCATCAGGTGCTGCAGAAGTGCTTCCAGAAACACTTCGTGTGTACAGATTCAAAATTCATAGGGATTCATCATGCAATTTCTGGATGGGGAAGTGCACATGTGGCTCCAGAAGGCCTACTTTGGCTGCAGACAGGATGGCATGGCATGGCGTTGTGTAGTGTGGCGTGGTGTGGCATGGTGCAGCGTGGCGTGGCATGGCATGGCATGGCAGTTCCCTTCATTCTTGAACATTTGTTAGATATTCATGTGTGAAGCCAAAGCCCCCCACATTTGAGGGGGGATTCAATCAAATCTGAATAATCCCCCAGTCGATTCAGATTGAATCAAATGGTGGAAACTGGCTTCATGCACAACCCTACTCAGGAAGCTGTAAAAATGGAGAGAACAGCATATTGAATATAGGAAGGAGGAAAGCATATCAGACAAATCAGAAATAATAAGGCAAGAAGTTTCTAGGCTATTTAGTCTTACCAATAAATAAATAACATTTTTTTAAAAAAAAACCTGAGTGAAAGAAAATGAGGACTGAAGGACCTTTGTCAAGTGACAGATCAAATCATGAATAAATGAAACAAAAATAACAGCAAAAAACTACATACATTTTCCCAATTGCAAATACACAAACTCAGCCTGTATATCCCACTCACCAATAGGAGAAGACTACTGCATTCCCTTATATCCCCAAAGACAATGTCAGGAGGAACATCCCTTTACAAATAATGTTCTGTCTTCATTTGCCTCAGTTATAATGTTGCTTCAGAGCATCTGCCTCTGACAGTGTCTTGGCAGAAGGCTGTAAAAAGAGATCTATTCCCAAATAGATTTGAACTGTCAGCTGAGCTTGTCTAATCTTTATGAAACTAAAAACTTTTACAACAATTGCATTGGTTTTCTTTTCACACAAGTTAGCAAAACCAAACAACAGGAAGTAGCATGTGCACAACATGGGGTATTTGAAATGTTTTTCATACATATACATTTGCTTCCTGGTGCCAATGAAGACTCAATCTCTGCAGTAAGGATGTGCACAAATATTAGAAATATTCAAAATTCGTTCGAATTTGGACATTCAAATTCGAATAGAATGTCGAGAAATCTGAATTTAAACATTCAAAGGAATTTTGAATTTTCAAATCTATTCATTCAAATTATTTGGACATTCTTATGTGTAAGGATACATACACAATGCGTACTTGCCTGTACACATCTTTCCCTCATCCGTATGCATCAGGAAAGGGATCTCGGGGTTTTGGTGGACAGTTCAATGAAGGCGTCAACCCAGTGTGCGGCAGCAGCGAAAAAAGCAAATTCAATGCTGGGAATAATTAGGAAGGGAATAGAAAATAAGACAGCAAGTGTCATTTTGCCCCTTTATAAATCTATGGTGAGGCCACATTTGGAGTATTGTGTACAATTCTGGTCACCACACCTCAAAAAGGATATTGTGGAACTAGAGAAGGTGCAGAGAAGGGCAACCAGAATGATTAAGGGTCTGGAACACCTCCCTTACGAAACCAGGCTGCAACGTCTAGGCCTCTTCAGTCTGGAGAGACGGCGTTTGAGAGGGGACCAGAGGCATTTCCGCACTGAATCGCGTTCCAGACGGAACGCGTTCAGGCGGAAAGCTTAAGCCAGCTTCGGGCGCTTTCCCCGTTCACACACAGACGCGCCAGAACGCGTGTAAACGCGTTCCGGAGCGTCTGGGTGCGAATGGTCAAAGCGCCCGAAGCTGCCTTAGCCGGCAAACGCCGGCCAGGGGCGCGCCGGCAGCCGCGGAGGCAGATCGACAATCAGCTGTTTGAAAAACAGCTGATTGTCAAAGCCGCGCAGCGTCGGAGGCGCGCCGGCAGCCGTTCGGGAGACAGAAGAAGCGCGAACGCTTCTTCTCCCGAACGGCTGCCGGCGGCTCGTCCGCGTTGGAACGCGTGTAGAGCACTTCGAAGTGCTCTACATTTCGAACGCGGAAAAGACAGGTGAGGACACGTCGGAACGCAAGCCGCGCGCGGCCAATGCGGATGACGTGTCCTCACCTGTCTTTTCCGCGTTCCGTTCAGCCCCGTGCGAAAACGCCTCTGATTGAAGTATATAAAATTATGCACGGTATAGAAAGGGTGGATAGAGAACATTTATTTTCTCTATCGCACAACACTAGAACCAGGGGGCACTCTATGAAGCTGATGGGTAGGAGAATAAGGTCTGACAGGGGGAAATATTTCTTCACCCAGAGGGTCATTGGCTTATGGAATGTGCTGCCGGAAGAGGTGGTGACAGCTACCAGTCTGGATGGCTTTAAGGTAGGGTTAGACAAATTTATGGATGACAGATGTATCAATGGCTACTAGAACGAATGCCTAGATGCATCTTCCAGGCTGGGGGGGGGGGAGGAACTGGGGCACTTCAAAGGCCATCTGCTGGGACTTGAGAGCAGGAGAAGTTTGTCCTTGTCTCTGCTTGAGATGCCCATGAGCATTTGGTGGGCCACTGTGTGCAACAGGATGCTGGACTAGATGGGCTGTGGCCTGATCCAGCAAGGCTTCTCTTATGTTCTCTTATGTACGGTGTTCTGTGCAGGCGTACTGCCCTGACTAGAGGGTGTGCCTGTGCAGAATGCCTCCTGAGGACAAGGGCTGCCAGTAGCAGCCCCGGCCACTCAGGAGGCGCGCAGGACACAGGCGTACTGCATCCTGGGATCCTCCTCTCACAATCGGGGCAACACTGAACAGCTAAGGAGGGGATTCTGCCAGCTCCCCCCCCCCCGGGTGGGCTAGGGTGGGCTTTAGGGAAGCTCACCCTGGCTCCAGAAGTGCCGATCCACCGCTTCTGGGGTGAGGGCGAGCCAAAAGGTAGGAGCCCCCCAGCTCGGCATGCTTGGCTCCAAGGAGCCAATCATGGCAGGCCAGGGGAGTGCCCCTGGTAGTCACACCTAACCGGATGTGTGCTAAATGGACCTGCAAATGCGGACACACCACCAGGAAAGTGTTACTAATGCGTGTTGCTATGCGGACACACCTCACCGGATGTGTCTGAAACAGCAACGCATGTGCGGAGTGGCTGCGCCAGATGTGTGCTTAATGGGTGTTAAAGGGCCAGTGAGGAAGCACCCTTCAAATACGAATGTTTCAGATTATTCATATGACTAATTTGGACATTTGTATGTATGCAGATACTTATGCATTGCGTATGTATCTGCACACATCTTATTCATATCTGTACACATCCATACAGATACATACAGGATGAAAACGGGATGCATATGGAATAAAAACGGGATGTGTACAGGATAAAACTGGATGCATATGGATGTGTACGGGTGCGTACAAGATTCATGTCATCAAATACTATTGAATATTCATACAAATAGATACAAATGTTTTTAAATACATTTGTTTTTTCTCTATTCGTACGAATTTGGATATTTGAATATTGTATTCAAATCAAATTGAATGCCAAAGAAACATTCATGCACATCCCTAACACCAAAGCTTCCTATCCTTCAGTCTGGTGGACCAGAAGCTGACACGGTGTCCCTGCAAAGCTTCTAATCCACCAGTCTGGTGGACTAAAAGCTCCTGCACTGTGCAGAGAAGAGGAAGTCTGGAGGCTCCTCTAACAATTATCGTGCCCTTTGTGCTCATCATGATGCTACATCTCATCATGGACTGCTCTTTGCTCTAAAAAAGTGAGGTTGCTCCTGGAGATACAGATGGATTATGAATTCATATCATTCCGTTTTTTTCAATACAACAATTAAACATGTAATATAACAACACCCAAATTTTCTACAATTGTTTTAGCACCAGGATTGTATTTTTTGTGCAACCTTTCCTTGATCTTTTCCTTGTTAAAAGTTCCATACCTTCAAAATATTTAAGCTTCTGAGATAAACCTAGAGTTTACTGATTTTTTCTTTCAAATCACATTTTCTGTTTTGGTATTTGACTTTGTAGTTTATTCTAGCCCTGATGTTGTTCATCACCCTTCAGCTGTATATACATTAGTTATTCTCTGTTTTGTTTTAACTCAGTGGTTTCTATAACTAAATTTACATTCTTCTATATATATATATTTTGCCAGGTTTTTTTTTACACATCATTTCCAGTGATAGAAGCCTTTGTCAATTTTTTGCATTTTTCATATATGTTCCATTATTTTTCCATCCTATTTCATTTTTTAATTGGCAAGTTGGGGTTCACTATTCATTCATTCATTTATTATCACTGCTACTACAGTGGCTGACAAGGGGCCTTTCTGCACTTGGCCTTATTCTGGCCTTATACTATTTACATATCTCAGAACAGGGGACTGCTATCTGCATCCTAGTGCAGACTATGGTAGACCCCAGATGAGGCCTGCCATAGTCTGTATTAGCATGAGATATGTTCCAGAATAAGGTCAAGTGCACAAAGGGCCCTGATCATCTCTGTGATCACAGGTTTGCCCTGGGGTTTATTTTGGAATGTATCTCAGAATAGAGAATCATAGAATGGTAGAGTTGGAGGGGACCTCCTGGGTCATCGAGTCCAACCCCCTGCTCAAGGCAGGATCTCCTAAACCATCTCAGACAGATGGCCGTCCAGTCTCTGCTTGAAGACCTCCATCGAAGGGGAGACCAGAGGCCTTTTCATACTACAGCCACACGGTCCCCTAGAACCCACAGGAACTCAGGGAAGGACCACAACAGGCCTGACCACCCCTGGGTCCAATTGGACCCAATCTGGACAGAGCTGGGGCAGGGCCTGCAGCTGTCAGGGAGGGAGCATGCAAATGCACTCCCTTCCCAACAGCTGCAGAACAGCCAGGGATGGCAACAAACTCCCTGGGCCAGGTGTAGAGCACAATTAAGTACTTTACACCTGGAATGCATGTGGGCACCCTGGGATGGGATGGGGCAGTTCCAAATGGAACTGCCCACCCAGCAGAGCAAATGCTCTGTCCCAGGGCATGCTACATGTGTTCCGTCAGTCCTCGTGCAAATTGGCCTCTGCTGTCCTCATGCTAGTGCAGGTTACAGCAGGCCCCTATTGAGGCCTGCCAGACTCTGCCATAGCATGTGGACAACAGACCCCTATCTTGAGATATATCCCAGAATACAGCCTAGTGTGAACATGTCTGTCAACCCACGTTGGTAGACTGGACTTCGTGTTTGTACTAATCCTTAGTTCTCTATAGCTGATGATCACTTTCATAATATGTTGCGGTTTCTGGGAACTAAATCATAGCATCATAAAAGGGATGGATGTACAAAAAAAAAAAATAAAACCCTAAAAAGCAAAATTTATCATCTATTTGTGTTACTATTATCCATAGGTGTAAATGGCATGAGATCAAGAGAGAGAGATTTTATATTTAAAGTATATAAATTAATGCAGTAATTGAAGTCCACAGCTCAAATGCTTCTTCAGAAAATTAAGAGAGATATTCTATACTTGGCAAATTTTATCAGACATGTCACCACAATAATTTTTGTGCTCATGAGTCAAGGTTACTTCTTGATGCAATAAAAGCAATGGATAATTATCAATCTTTGGGGAAAAAATCAATACCAGGTCTTAAGGGACAATTATGCCAATAATATTCTCTTTAAATCAGTCCTTTCTAGACTTAATTGGACAATGGGGCAAATGTTCCAAATTTTGCAGTGGCTGCGGCACTAATTTAACTACTTAAAGGCTGTTTCCAGAAAGCAGAGATAAATATCAGCTTTTGAATGAATGTAGGCAACCTGACAAATATTCAATTGAATACTTCATATTTGTGAATATTCACACTGAGTAAAAAGTCTGGATATTCAAATGTCCAAAAATTCAAGTAAAATGGGAAGCCTCACATTTGAGAATGTGAAAAATTCAATTGAATATTTGCATTTTGCTGTGTTTTGGTAATGAAAAAGGACCATTTCAATGGGAAAAGTGGCAAAAACTTTGCAAAAATGTTCAAATGCAAATGCAAAAGTCTGAGCATTCAGTATAACAAATTGTGAACAGGATGGATTTTTGGATGTTCAATTTAATTGCGAAATGGGCAGCTGTTTTCCTGCAGGCCCAGGTTCATGAATGTAATGAAGCTCCGAATATCTTTGAATGTCCAAATTTGAATGAATTCATATGAATTACATATGTGACAAATCTAGAATCTTGTGTTTTCCTATCCATTTGCCACACTGTCTCAAAAATTGGCCAAAGGCATTCACAGGAGCATAACAAGGATGGGAGCCTCCCCTGCTGTAATGGATCATCAGTAGGGTAACAGTAGATCCTCCAATGAGGAGGAATTGGTGTATCATTTATGCCATGATCCATGGAGAGAAGACAGAGAAAGAAAAGAGCCAGAGCTAAGAAGCCCATTCCTACTTCACACATGAACCAGGCTGTAAAAAGAAGACCTAAATATGTGCATTCCTGGGCCCTCTATTAAACCTGGCCTGGATTAACGTCAAATACAAACCAGGACTGCATTTCCCAGCAGCCCTGGGCTGATGGGACTGGCAGAGCTGCAGCGCATGCATGTGCGATTGACACCAGCTCTGCCGGTCCCAGAATGGGGTCAACGGTGACGAGGTAAGGCGGCGGCCGTGAACACGGGACCCTCGGTGGGGTGGGGGTGGGGGTAGGACTTGGCTTGCCCTGGCCAGAGAAGGGCCGATCACCTTTTCTCTTGCCAGGGGGAAGCCAGGGAAGCTGGCCGCTGGACTCACCCACCTGTCAGGGAGGCAGAGCATGCACTCTGCCTCTGGGACAGCTGGGCATGCGCTGGAAGGGCTGGTTTGGGATGGGTGCTGGTGTGACCGCACAGCACCCACCCCAATCTGTTTCCCTATCTGGCCCTGCAGACGTGTGAATGTTTTAAAACATTCCGCCTGAAAACGGATCTTATAGATCTGTTTTCGGCAGCACGTGCAGAAAGGCCCATAGTTTTAAACACGACACCAAACTGTCTACTGAATGAATACATAAATAGTGCAAAATGCAAAACCTTCTTGTACATTAATGGGTCAGCAGCAGTTACTGTATTTTCTGGCGTATAAGACTACTTTTTAACCCAGGAATATCTTCTCAAAAGTCAAGGGTCGTCTTATATGCCGGGTGTTGTCTTCTTATACGGTGAGTATATCCCAAACTCTATATTTTAACTGGAAAGTTGGGGGTCATCTTATACACCCAGTCATCTTATACGCCGGAAAATACGGTAAATCACACAAGTTTGCTTTCAACTAGGGATGTGCCAAACTTACATTCATTCAAAATCAAAGGGGGTTAGAGAGCATGGACTGTTAGGTACCCTCCCTAAGAGTCCTGGCTGTCCTAGGGTTTTAGGAGCCAGTCTGGTCCAGTGGTTAGGGGGCTGGACCCTTAACTTAGAATATCAGGTTTGATTCCGCACTCTTCCATGAAGCCAGCTGGGTTACCTTCGGCTAGTCACAGCTCTCTTCTGAGCTCTCACAGCCCCACCTACCTCACAGGATCTTTGTTGTTATGAGAAGAATAGAAAGCTTTGTTAGCCCTTTGAGTCCCCTTAGATGGGTGAGAAAAGCAGGGTAGAAAGGCCAACTCTTCTTCACATGCAAGGAAACTCACGAAGTGGTGAACCTAATTCAGTTTGCTGCTTAGGCCTTCCCTGCCACTATAGGAGCCTTCATAGGCAGGCCCTGCAAGGTGTACACATGCTCAGAGAGCCTCAGTATGTGTTTGCATGATGTCACATACATGTAGAGAACCAATGCTAGACACCAGTGTTAACATGAAACCCTTCTACTTTCATTTATTTGGAGTTATATATGAACAACAGGAGGAAAAATCAGAATAGGTTTAATCAAATAATTCATGTGACTGACTGAAGAGTAATGAGTGCTCCTTGAACTCTTTGGAAGAAAGCTGGGACATAAAAACAAATAAAATTAAATTAGTAGGATGATGCAATGAATGAGATATCATGCTTTTTGTGTTCTCTGTGAAAATTTCATCAAAGAGGAGCGTTTCCATACTGTTTCAAATGCAGAAAGAGCAGTCCCAGGCAGATATGTATTTGTTTGCAGAGCCATTTTTTTTCTTTTTTCAAGCTATATTGAAATAAATCACTTCTTTCTAAATCATTTTATTTTACTTCTTTTCAAGTAGGTTATCTTGTGTTGCAGAAAGGATATACCCCTAAAGAATAGAATTAATGAAAATAATGAAACAGGAGATTTCTGGGGGGTGGGTGGGAGGGAAATAGTGCTGGTGCCTGATGCAACTGAAGTCTACAGGTTCTTACACATGCACTACATATTAGTGAATACACAGTTCTGGAACAGAAGTTACAAAGAGCAGCTGTTAGGTGACAGAAGAAATGAGTGTTGGACCACAAACCTGTCATAAACGTTGCACTCTTAATCAGAGAACATCTGCTTTTCCATTTATTTTACGACAACCTCTGCCTTGTATTTAATCTGAAATAGAATGATTTCCCTAATAGGTGCAGCCGAGTTTCACAAATTGAGAAACCACCTTGCTAAAAATAAAGGATGCCGAACACAGACAATTCCGTTAACAAAGCCATTTCTTACAAAAGGGTTAGGATGGGAGGGGGGGGGGAGGAAACATCCTACCCTTTGGCAGATCCAAAGACTGCACTCCCTTCATGCGATCTAATTATCGGCAAATTAGTAGTGCAGATGCCAGCACGCAATGGGGTCCAAGCTTCTGACATTCAATTATTATTATTTTTTTCATTTAGGTGGATAAATGGAAATAGTTGCAAAAACCCACAACTCTTAAAGGAAAATGATAACATGAGGATACCACAACAGTTGCAATCCATCCCTGCTCCAGTTTAGTTTTCACCCCCAAACATAAAACATATTTCTCTATTTCCCTCAAGATCTGCAGTTATTCCAAGGTTCCTTCTAGAAGGGGCACTGGATATGTCTGAGGTCCTTTCTGAGCTTATCTGTTAATCTGGATCTGTGTGCACTGCAATTCAAGGAGCTTCTTAGTACACATTGTCAGCATGGGAATAGAGTGGCTAAGGACCATACGTGTGTGTTCACAGATATGAGGCCTCTTCACACTTAGGCTACTAGTCAGTAATTAGTACAGCTCTGGTGAAGAGCATATGCATGCCCACTAGGCTGCTACAGCCTAGAAGCGTGCCCACCCTCACCACAGGTGTACTAATGGCTGATTAGGTATGGAACACTAAATCCCAAACTATACCCCAGACTTACTGCCAGCATCCAGCGGTGCGATCAGTCGCTCTTCGTACATCTCGCTGCATGCAGTGGGCAGTAAGCACACATGTGGCCATATTGCTGGCTGGGATCAGTTCCTAGCATTCTGCACGTGTGTGGCCATGTTGATGGCACTCACTGATTGCCAGCTTCGTGCACAAGAGCAATGTGGTCATGATCACATAGGTCCCCCTGGGGTCCACATGGCAGCAGCAGGATGACTGGGGACCAATGTACATGGGTGGTGGGGAATGAGCCCCCAAACATCACCGGGATTGGTCTCACCCCTCTGCATCAGCCTGCTGGTGCATCACAGACCGTGCGACACAGCTGGTGGTGACTGATAAAGCCAGCGAGGAGGTGGGACCCCAGCTTTCGCGGAGGTGGCATGAGTCGATCCACAGCGGACCCTTCACATTTCCAGCCAGTGGGAACATCCCACACAGGCCAGAAATGCGTACCCCAAGTATACCAGCCTTAGTGCACGGTGCACTAAGAAGGTAAGTGCCGAAAAGCCTATGCATTAGTGGGTTTTTCCACACTAGTTGCGGAAACCATTTTACTCCCCTCCCCCCAATTCAGATTAAGAACACATAGTCCTCTTCTGTGACCCTTTGTGGAGGCCGTTTCCGCATTTCGGCATGCAAAACCGTTTTTTAAAACCAGTTTTGCCACCAAAATCTGTCATCTGTTCTTCCGAGGATCTGTCCCAAATAGGGACAGCACACGTGCGGGGAGGACGGATTGCAGAAATGGATTGGAGTGGTTGCTGTGCGGATGCACCAGCACCCATTCCAGTCCGTCCTCTGGTGGGCAGAAGACCCTCTTGCCAGCCTTCCCAATTGCCTTCCTTGGAGCCAAGGGTGGGGAGGCTGCCTGCTTCCGAAGCCCTTCCCCTGCGCACCGGCTGCCTCCAGAAACACGCGGTGACTGGCAGCTGCATGCTCCAGTCTTATGGGTCCGGGAGCGGCGGCAGCGGCACGCCAGCCTGAGGAGCTTTGAAATGGGTGCTGATGCATCCGCACAGCACCCACTCCATCCATTCTCCAGAATTCGCCCTCCCTGCACCTGTACAGACATGCAAGGGCCATATAGATCCGTCACTATTTGTGGCCAATGCAGAAGCACCCAGAGGTAGACCTGATAAATGGGGTCTACAATCTGTGCTAGGACACTGTAATCTAGATCAAGGAAGAGGCATCAACATGTAGAATGGACACAGGAAGTTCATAGGCATGGTGATGGGAGACATTCACATCTTTCTCTTTTCAAAATGTAGTATTCACAGATTATTTAAATTACAACCATAGAAATAAGAGTTGTAGGAAATCTAACTTGAATGACATGTCTGTCATCTCTGCAAGGCAAAACAGTAGCATAAGTAAAAACACTTAACTAGAATAATAGGGTCAAAATTCAACCCTTCTCTAGTAGAGAACATTAAAAACAATACAAAACCAAGGACCTTTCTTATCATTAATCTGTCTGCTCAGAAATGTTGTTCTTCTGAAAAAAGCAGGTGGGAGGGAATCCGCTTTGCACACCCCATATTTTTGTGAGTACTGCAATTATGTTTTGGTGTTAATATGGTTGTAGAATTTCCTTGCTATGATTGTCTTCATGAAGATGCATGAGACAGAATACATCTCCCTTTTCAATGGAACATGACATGAACTTGGAGTAACAGACAAGACTGAATACTTTGCAAAAGAGAAAGAAATCTGCAATTTTGAAAAGATGTAAACAAATGAGCCTCCAGCTTTTGACAGCCTTCTACTTGATGGGGAAGAAATTGCTGAATGAAGCCAGATTCTGCTTCTGCTTAGCCAGTGCTACCTAACGATTTCATTTGCAATTACCTCTAATGCTGTTGAATCCTGATAGGAAAATTGCAGAGCTGGGACTCCAAGATGGTTGATGAAATAATCCGAATCACCTTGCACTTGTACGGAGCTGACATTAGATTCCATGCATCTTTCCAGCCCAAGACAGCTGAAGTTATATTTCTATAATAAATAAGATTGTGTTCACGGTTAGTTCAGGGTAGCACAATACGGAATGAAATTAGTATTATCAGGTCAGACTTAAAGCAGCGTTAGTAAAACTTAATAAAGAATAATAAATTTAAAAAGAAGTAAAATATATGAAAGCCAAATACCCTATTGGAAGCCTTCCTTTGATAGTCCCAAAGTACCATCTGGTCCTCATTATCCCTTCTCCTGCCAGCCATAGTAGGAGGCTTCTAGGGACAAATGGCACCAGGGATATGCACAAATATTCATAACATTCAAAATTCATATGGATTCAGCCAAATTTAGACACTCAAATTTGAATTGAATGTTGGCACATTTGGAGATTGCCAGTTGAATTCAAATAGAATGTTTCAATACAATCATATGAAGCTTTGTTATAGATTCATATGGGATTTGTATCTAACAATTGTATCGAATTTATATGGAATATTCATATCAAATTTAAATCCCACCACATTTGAAGGGATTTATTTGAACAAATATGAATTTTCATGCATTCAATTTGATACGAATTGAATACAAGAAAATAACTGTGCACATCTGTAGTAACCACAAAAGCTGCACAGCTTCTCCCCTGGCTTCCTTTTCCTCAGCCTTCCATTTCTCAAGCCTCAGAGAAAAAGAGCAACTATTTTCCTGTCCCATAAGCTTGTCGTACACACTCAGCACCACCAGGGAGCTGAATTCTTTCCACTCCATGCAGCAGCCTTTGGGCACTATGGTGTCTGCAAAGCACATGTTTCTAAGAACAATTTCCCTTCTCTTCCTGTTCGAGGATTTTCCCCACTTCTAACCACAGGATGTGACATCGCCAAGGACCTCTGACCTGCCTGACTGAGCCAGATCTACCAATCACCTCCCTGCATTCTGCCTTTACATCACTTCCTCCATGCTCTCTCTTGGAGCGGGCTATTTAAATCTCTGCAGAAGAATAAAGAGCTCTCTGTTCCAGCCTATCCTGTCTCCTACCTGATCTCTCTTCCCTCTGCTTTCTATCTTTAACTCTGCCATTAAGCACATGGCGAGTCCCTGATTCCGTACCGGTAGGAATCAAGAGATTTACTTTCATAACACCCAGTAAGCAATTGTAATAGCAATAGCTGTTACCCGCATCATTACAACCTTCTGGCTGTAACCAGCATTGCTGCAGTTTTAGAACTGCAGACGTGAACAAAGTGGCTATAGGCTGCTTCCCTTAGGTTTCCCTGAGCCCTCAGATTTAGGTTGCAGTTCGCGGGTGCAACACACATCCGTACATGACATTGCAGAAGTGCCTTTGCACCAGTGCCAATGAGTGCTTTTACATCCCTGTTTTCATCATGAGAGGGT
The DNA here is from genome assembly GCA_023333525.1 of Aspidoscelis tigris stejnegeri. Lineage (NCBI taxonomy): Eukaryota > Metazoa > Chordata > Lepidosauria > Squamata > Teiidae > Aspidoscelis > Aspidoscelis tigris. Next base: position 14,855,636 of record JALMGA010000002.1, read on the forward strand.
ATTCAGTGACACTGCACCATAGTGTGAGTGCTATTTCATGTCTTTGCCTGTAGCTGCCTTGGGCAATGACATGCTGTCTGTTGGCCATTTGATGCCACCTACAATTGAGATGTGATGTCCCAGGCAGCTCACAGAAGCATCTGATAATGGACTTGGGGACACAGCCATTAAGATAGATAACTTTCAGCCAAAACCAAGCAAACAAGCAAAAACACCCACAAAATTTCTGCCTTTGTATGGTAAGTGGACATGCAACCAATGCTGCAATTTAATTAGAAGATTTTTCACTCAGATAAAATGTAGCAATTCAATGAGAATCTCAGAATGAAAAAGAATGCTGCTGCTTTCTGGGGACACAGCAGACACATTGAAGGGCCTTTTGAAGCACACTTTTACTCAAAACATTAAAAAGAAAAAGAAAGAAGGAAGAAAATGAAAATAATGGAAATTGAAACAAAACATTCGCCCCCAAACTTGTGCAACTAGCCCTTAAATGTTGTTGGGGGGAAAAAATGTTGGTTTGCTAAAACAATTTAAAAGAAAATGTGAACTTTAGGCCAGTTTTTCACTTGCCAGTCAAGATCAGGGTAGGTTTGGGGCTATTTGCATTTTGTCCACTTAAATATCCCTGGTCTGTTCCAGTAGCACAAAAAATGCAAATGGTTCGGATTGATCTCCATTGAAGAGTCTTTGCAGGACAATGCAGAAACTGCAAATGACTGCACTCACAGTCATACAGTCCAAGCCATGCCCCCTTACCATTCCCAGGCTGATCCTCATACTTCATGCAAACCTGTGGGCAATTTTTAAGGGTTTTTCTGCACTTGCCTGGGGGACAGTTTGAGGAAGATCATTGGAATGCATCACCTACAGTCCATTTCTTCTCAATTGTCTTCCAAAGCGTCCAAGGGCATTTCCAAATCTTACCTGCTGTGGGCAGCTTCAGAGTTGTCTACAAGCTGTCCTACAGCATGGGGAGCACTGCCTTTGCACCTCTTCTAGTTTGAGAGATGAAGGGCTTTACAGTTTGAACTTTCAAGGCTTTTACCTTCAAAGCTCACCACACCCTCATGCCCTGGATGTGATGTCCACTTGCCCAATCATGGCAAAGGTTGGGTGTGATGTCTGATGTCAGGATGCTCCACCAGGAAAAAGAAGAGGAAGGCCTACTATCCACAGTGCTGGAGTGGCTGAATGGAACAGGAGTGTTCCAGTGTTCAGTGTGCAGATGCCTCCAGCTATTTTTGTTCTTAACTGGCCAGGAACGGTCCTTGCAGACAATACCAAACAGGTAAGTGTGGTGGCAACAGAGTGTGGATGCCACATTCCAGTGGACAGTGTGAGATGTCCAGTGAAAAGGGTTTGGTATAGATTACGTAATATTAGCACAAGTGTCACAAGCTGCTGATGAGGCCTTTGCAAAAACATCCAATTATGGCTATTCTGTATAATCTTAAAATTGGCCAATTCATTCATTCCGTTGTCAAATCCTGGTTCACAATTTGTATAAATCTGTATAAGTTCAAATTCGCATTCACATCAACTAATAGCTACAATCTGAAGACTGGCATTCGGATGCAAAGCAAATGCTTTTGTGCATTTGTTCAAAGCTTTGTTATATTCACAAAAGTGGGGGAGGCAGCAAAGCAGCTGCCCAGTCACAACTGCAGCAGACTCAAAGCAGATTCAGAGGAGATTCAAAGCAAATTGAGAGCAGATTCAAAGCAGATAAAGCAGATTCAAAATGGACTTGGAACAGATTTGGAGGGGATTTGACGGTGTGAGTCATGACAGGGATTCAAAGCAGATTCAAAGAGCATTCACAGCAGATTCAAATCCTACCATATTTGAAGTGGCTCTATTCACACAAATGTGAAATTCCTTTGCATTTCCTTCACAGCAAAGTGAACATGAAAAAAATCCACACGCATCCCTACTGAAAACATGAGATCTAATACAACAGCCATTCATGCTGCAAGTTACTGGATAAGCTGCCAGAGGTTAAAGAGGAGAAAATAAAACTCCAGAGGAAAGAAGCTGACAACAAAGCCCTAGTATAGCTTAAAGGCCTTCTACGTTTCTCAAAAGAAACAAAGTATGTAGGGAGAATTCAGATGTTTCTCCCTCTGACCACTACATTATGTTAGGTTCATTTTGTTCACTATTGGCCAAGGAAGCCTGCAAGGACCATTCCTGGCCAGTTGAGAACAGGCATGGCTGGGCCTATCTGCATGCTGAGCACACGGACATCACACGTTGCCTCAATTCTGAGAGCATAAGCATAATATGTGCCCTTAGTGTACACTCAGTTGACCATAATGGCACTATGGGGATTCAGCGTTAGTGTGCAGACTCACATTATAGTTGTCAAGTGACCAAAACAGGATGCAGAAAGGTCAGATGAGGCTTCCAAATGCTGTCTTTCCCGATGCAAATCAAGTCTTGTAAACAATCATTTCTGTTGCCTCCATATGAATAATCTTTGCCTTTTAAAATCTGCGTACAATTCGAGCAAAATGTGAATCACATACGATCCAAGCATTTCCCTGGCTTAGGGAGCCCTCATTGTCAGCTTCAGGAGGACCTTTTCTGACCATACATTAGTGTAGATCAGAGATGTTTGGCCCACTGCTGGTAAACTATGTCAGAACAGGATGGACCATAATACTAATCAGGAGGGCCCTAGTCTGGATTATCAGTGGACCTAATTAAATAGGTCAAAAATGTGTACCAGTTCAGGCCAATCCAGAGGGATTTTCGCACTGCAACGAGTTCCAAACGGAACGCGTGCAGGCGGGCAGCTTAAGACAGTTCCGGGCGCTTTCACCGTTCACACACAGGCGCGCCGGAACGCGTTCCGGCGCGCCTGTGTGTGAACGGTAAAAGCGCCCGGAACTGTCTTGGCCCGGCAAAGGCCGGCCAGGGGCGGGGATTCGGCCGCAGCGCTGCCGCCCATTGGGTGAGAGCACCCAAGGGGCGGGCAGCGCTGTCAAGCCACCCGCCCCGTGCTTCGTGCCAGCTCTACGGGCCCGGATCGGGCCCGCGAGACCTGGCACGAAGATGCCCGGGCACCCGGGCACCCATCATGGGGCCCGGGGCAAGGCCCCTATGGGGCAGGACCCCTTTGAAGATCAGAGCCCCTGGCTCTGATCTCCAAGGGCTCGCCCCGCGCCCCGATGTCGCCCATCTACGGGCTGCAGGCGCCTGGATCTAGGCGCCTCCAGCCCGCAGATCAGCCACCCCCCCCCAGTCCCCAAAACCCCCCCCCAACCACCCTCCGGCCCGGATCGGGCCCATCTTCGCTCTGTGGGTGCCTACATCCAGACACCCACAGAGCGAAGATGTTTCCCCCCCTCCCCCAGGGCCCTGGGAGGACGCGCGCGCGAGGAATCACTTACCTCGTGGCCGTCCAGCGTCCAACTGAGGGTGGCATTGTGGGATCGCGCAAGACGCAGCTGTGGGCACCTTCACCGCGATGATCGGCCCGATCCGGGCCGGAGGGTGGTTGGGGGTGGGGGTTTTGGGGACTGGGTGGTGGTGGCTGATCTGCGGGGCACTCGCGCCCCGCAGATGGCTGCGATAGGGGCGGGGGGGGACCCTTGGGGGACCGGAGCAATGCGCTCCGGCCGCCCAAGGCGTTCCTCGCCCCCACCCAGCCCAACATTGACCTCCTGCCACCCCAGAAAGGGGCGACAGGACGCCGATGCTGGTGGCTCCTTCCCGGGTCCGGCAGCCCCATTGGGGCTGCCGGACCCGGGAAGGAGCCATGTCCCGGCGGCCGTCGGAGGCGACAGACGGGATGCACCAAATCGGGGTTCCCCTGTCCCATCTGCCAGGGTCACTGACCCTGGCAGACGGGAAAGGGGAACCCCGATTCGGTGGGTCCCGTCTACCGGCTTCGCCGCGCTGGCTCAATCGCCGGCCCGGCAAGTCGGGCCGTGGGGGCGTGCCGACGGCTGTCAGGGAGAGAAGCGTGCGAACGCTTCTCTCCCGGAACGCGCCGGGGCGGCTCGTCCGCGTTCGAATGGATGCAGAGCACTTTAAAGTGCTCTGCATCCGGAACGCATGGAGGACAGCTCCGGACACGCCGGGACGGAAACCCGGCCGCAGCAATGCGTATGCTGCGTCCGGAGCTGTCCTCCACGCGTTCGGGAAAGGCCAATGCGAAAAGGCCTCAGATCACAGAAGCACGCAGAAGGCATGCCTCTGTTTTTTCAACTACTGAGGGAAACATTCTGGGGCTTCACCAAAGTGCACCAACAAAATAGGTTCCCTGAGGGCTCTGAGGCTAGGAACTTTCATTTCTAGCCATTGGAGCCTTCAGTAAATTTCGGGGTCAGTGCAGGGTCATCACACAGACAGCACTGTTCCGCACCATGCTGACTGTGATCTGGAATAGCGGGCCTCACTGGTCCAGTCCTACTGGTTCAGGCCTCAGCACAGGAAGTACAAAAAGGCCCTGTGTTTTTGCTGCTGTTTTGAAATACCGTCTGCATATTTGCATCAACTCTTTGGCTGCCTTTTTCTCAGCAAAAATTCTACACGCATCGAGAATTTCTAAGAGAAAAAGAGAAAAGATGTATTGTTGGTATTAATTAATTTGCAAGTGCCTTTAGCTTGCTTTTCATGTCATTTTCTCCAGCTTTCTCTGTGCAACCTTCTGATTACTGTAACACTGCCAGATTTTATCAAGCACACCGTATGGCATTTCTGTTTGCTACGCTGCACAAGCCATTTTTAAAGGGTACACTCGGAGGGAGCAGTAATGCCAGAGGAGTTCATTTCAATTAGATATTGTCACTTGCATTGCCCTTCTTGTCAGCAATCTAGGCAGTTTCAGCTACAGGATCCAATCTTCCAACTATTCTTCAGGAACAGACTATCTTACATATAACTATATCACAGTTGTATTATTCATTGGGATGCATTATTTGTTTCACAAATTATTCACTTCACTGAAAACCCAACCACTAGATGGGTAAGAAGCCAGGTTTATTGGCTGATCTCTGTAACTATAGGCAAGGTTCCCTATGGGAGAATTAGAAATACAAAGAAGGAAATCTTCGGGACAGCCTTTACTTTTAACAACAAAGGGCAACTTATTATTTTACATGTTTATTTCCACCCTCTTCAGTGACCTGAAAATGCACAGATGCAGATGTTCTTTTTGATGTTTAAGCTACATCTGTATATTTACTTTGCTATTTTCATGTTGGCATCATGCCTCTCAATGCAGGCACTCTTTCATAAAACTGATGCTCTGGGACCATTCCGATTTGGGTTCAAATCCTAGTTGCCATGATGGATAACCTCTTGTGGATAAGAGACAGAGAAGATGTGACTCTGTTAATCCTGCTAGATCTCTCAGGAGCTTGTGATACTGTTGATCACAGTATTTTCCTGTATTGGCTGTGCGGGATGGGAATGGGTGGCATTCTGTATTGTACCACAGGAATAAAACAGTGCTGCATCTGTGAGACTGGAGTCTTTGCCACATGTAGAGGTGTGCACGAATGCAATTTTTAGATTAGATTTTTTTTTGAAGCAAAAGTATTTAAAAGCTTTACTGAAACACAATAAAGGTCTTTGGTAGATTGCTGGGCTCAGACGTCAGATGTTCTGTTCTACTTGAGCCCTTGACTCTGTCCCCAAAGAGTCCATGAATATTCTGAAGGCTGGGGACTTTTCATTCCCAGCTTGTGTAGCTTTGTAATGGACCAATTTCTAGCAGTCCTTCCTGGTGTGCCACCATAAAAGGTCCCCCACAGTGTTCCAGATTATGAAGACATTCCAACCTTAGACCTCCATGGCCGGTACACTGCCCCTGGTCTAGTTGTAGGCCTAAACATTGAAGAACCATTTTGGGTGCTTTGGCCCAGTCTATCCTCCATTCTGTGTGGATGGAGCATGCTGATTCCCACCATTGTTTTGCATTCTGGTAAATTAATACGATAACAATAAAATAATCATTTAAGCCAAATTGGAGGATCAACTGTGAAATGATTCTCTGAAGATCAGCTGTGAAATGAAACCTTCAGTTCTAAAAGATTCCACATGTCTGAGTATGTACAGAGTAAGAGAGCAATTTTCATAGCCCCAGAAAAGTATATGCTTGTGGTTTTGAAAGATAATCCCCCATCTGTGTGTGGATCGTCTTCCTCCTCTGACAGGGATTCGAACCTGTGTGTGTACACGTGTGTGTGTATGAGAAGGAGGGCCAGAGAGAGGGGGGAAGAAGGAAGATGATCCACACAGAGACAGGGGGGAATTGGATCATCTTCCTCCTTCCTCCCTCTCTCTGTCCCTCCTTCTCATACACACACGCACACACAGAGAGAGACAGGGTCGAATCCCTGTCAGAGGAGGAAGATGAGAAAGAAGGGGAAAGGTTTTTAAACACAGACGTGAGACCCTTCACAGCTCTGCATCTCTGTTTAAAAACCATCCCTGCTCTTTTCAACCCCTATAACCACTTGTCAGTTGCCCAGTTGGTTGCCCTATGCCCACCTGTCAGCTGGGCAACTGGGGCAACCAGCTGGGCAACTGAAAGCTGGATAGAGAGGCTGTAAAGAGTGGGCAAAAGGTTTTTAAACACAGATGCGAGAGCCCTTCGCAGCCCCACAGCTCTGTTTAAAAACCATCCCCGGGAGCATCCACGTGGCCCCTGGGCAATACGTGTTAACCACCTATTTCACATGGGGACTTTTTATACAATTTCTTCGGGGGTTGTGTATCCCGATGGAAGGCATCGGCCTCTAGGAGAAAAAGCATCAAGTAGAAGTATGGAGCACAACATAGGGGATCAGAAGCAGAAGAATCTGGAGAACAGAGGAAGTCACATGTAAATTCATGAAAATTTTTGTATTATGATATAACTATGTATGGAAATGTACTAATGAAAATAAAAAAAAATTAAAAAAAAAGAGAAAACTCTTGCAAAGTGTCTTTTTTAAAACACATATTGACTCCCATGTGGCACATGTTAGGGCTTTGTATGTGGATGCTCCCGAGGTGGACACAGTAGCCTTTCGAATTATTTTGAGCATGCGGAGGCACCCATAGAAGCGAGTATCTTTGACCTGGAATGAGAAAACAGAACCAGGAACAGGACAGAGTTGTGCATAGCACACCAGTGGCCACCATCAAGACACACCTGGGCAAGTCCTGCCACCACATGGACTTGTCTTTCAGGCAGCAGGTTTCTCTAGGAGACCATGCCTCCCAGAGATGATGCTGGTGTATAGACCGAGGTTCTAGGATGTTACCTAGGTTACCCCAACTAGAGGCAGGAACTTTTTGAAAATCTGATCCACTTTCACCCCTATAATTCATTCACTGACTGACTGACTGAATCATTCATTGATTTATATATATATATTCTGCCCTATACCTGAAACTTTCAGGCAGGTTACAACATTTTTACCCATCATTAACCAGCTGCCTTAAATAAATGGTGTAGGACATACTGTACATATATGATTACAACATTTTAAAAAATAAAATTGCATATATACATCTTGCTCCAGATTGTTAAGGAGATCCCCCCCCCTCAGTTTTGTTGGGAAAAAAAATATTGCTTATGAGTAACAAGATAAAGTATTTTATAATCCAGAAAATGAATTTCCAATACCAACAAGGGATATTTAAAATTTTATAATGTAATTATGTAGTGCTGAGCAGTATTTTTATTAAATAGCATCATCCTTCATGCAAGGAATATTGATATATTTGTGACACTGGTGTTCAAGATCAATAGTGCTTGTATCTCAATGCTTAACTGCTTAGTTCAACTTTTATTGCACTAAGTATCAGAATATAAATGGCCTTGTAAAACATAAACCTGTAAAATACTGCTTAACTTTGATAATACAAGTAGTCTTACACTACTTCACCATGTGTTTACTCAGAAGTAAAGAACAAGTGTCAGGACAGATAAAACATGAAATAAAATGTGTAGGAAAAGTTTGAACAACAAAGGAGACACATGCCAAAAAGCATAAAAAATGTGTTAATCAGCTACCTAGGACCTTCTCCTGAAAAGAAGGATTTTCTGTACTACTTACCTTAGATTTGGATCAAGAGGCCACAAAATCCTCCTCAGTGTGGATCAGAGAAAACATGCCCATCACTGGTATATTCTGCCTGCTTTAGATGGAGCGTAATTCAGATCAAGAGGCTCCGGATAGGACATCTATTTGCATTTTGGCCTTTGGCTAGCCATCAGGACAGCCCTGGGACAGCGTGTCTGAGGGTGACTGAATGGCGGCCAGAGTTTGAAGCATGAAATCATGCTCTACATGTGGCCCAAGCTGTCCCCACCCATCCCAGTGCTGTCCAGCAGGGAAAACATTTGCACTCTCCCTGTTGGACGGCTCTGGAGCCCTGCTCCAGGCTGTTACCATTGGGCCCTATTGGGCCCACCATCTGTCAGCCCCTTTTGGGGATGGGGTGAGACCAGGCCAGGCCCGTCCTGGGCTGGATTGAGGCAATAGGAGCCCCCAGCTCCCTCTGCATGACCTACCTGTTTGGATGTTTGGTTCAAACTGGTAGGCCCCTAGGTGGGGCTAGCCGAGCTTGAACTGTGGTGTTCTGTGCAGGTGCATGCCACAGAATAAAATTGAACATGTCTGTGCAGAATGCCTGGTTTGATCTAACATGCCCCACCCCCCAGGGCCCACTAGTCTGAATCAAGGATCTGAACAGGTAAGTCATGCATGGGGAGTTGGGGGCAACACAGACCCCTGGGTGGGGGTGGGCACCCAGGAGGCCGCTACAGGAGCCCAGAACCAGGCTGCCAGCCAGTGGGCTGATATGGCTCAATGGCATCAGCCCAGGGTGGGGCATCCTGCCTCTGCAGCAGCCTCTTTGAGCCTGGACACATGGGGACAGAACGACTATTCACACCTTTCAATCTTGAATAAGGCTCAGTGCAAAGAAGGCTTGGTTTACTGGTGGATCTGATTAAACAGGCCCATTGTTGTACCAAAGAGGGTGATCCAGAACATGGAGACATGCCAAAGGCAACACCTCCATTTCCAGGCCTCCTGGGTGGGGGCATTTCAGAAGCACACCAAAGTGTACCACTACAGTGGGTTCCCCAGGGTATGTTAGGTTAGATGGTTGTTAAAATGTAACTTTCTTTCATTTTATGAGGAGCTTTGAGAGTTTATGGGTGTTGATTTAAAATGACTGATTAGAGTGGCTCTGCAGTGTTACTGGCTTACAGTGTCAAACTAGCCTCCATTTTTAATAACTGACAATTGTTTGCGTAACACAGTTCTCTCCTATACTGTGACATTACCAAAGGAATCCTTGAATAAGCAAAAGATTGCTCAAATAAGCTTCTCAAAGTGGCAGTTCCCTTTTTGGTCATGCCAGATTTGTTCCAGTTGCTGACCATTTCTGCACTTACCTCTTTTACCCTGTGCCAGGGTTGGATGCCATATTCTGGAATACGCAACCTAGCATAGTTTGCTGGTGGCACGAAAGAAGGGTGCCCTTTCCTCCTAGGACCTAAAACTAGCTTTGAAGCCTGCAAGGAGCCTTCATAGCTGGTATGGAGAGCCTTTGAGGGAAGGAACACAGGGGCCTATCAATTGGTTATGAGCAGAAGAAGAAGAGTTGGCTTTTCTACCCCACTTTTCTCACCCATTTAAAGGGACTCAAAGTGGCTGACAAAGCTTTCTATTCTTCTCCCCACAACACCCTGTGAGGTAGGTGGGGCTGTGAGAGCTCAGAAGAGAGCTGTGACTAGCCCAATGTCACCCAGCTGGCTTCATGGGGGAGGGCAGAATTGAACCCGGTATTCCCAGATAAGTGTCCAGCTCCCTAACCACTAGATCAAACTGGCTCAGAAGCTGAACCTGCTCTTACATCCCTGTAAATTGCCTTTAGAAGCATCTTGTCTATCTCCCTCAGCCTGGAGGAGGTGCCTAGGCATCTGTTCTAGTAGGCATTGATACTAGGGATGTGCATGAATATTCGTAGGCTTTCAAAATCCAATCAAATGTGACAAATTTCAACATTTGGAGTAGAATTGTCCCAAAATTTGAATGTAAATATTCTAATTGAATTTCAAATTTCAGATCTATTTGTTCGAATTATCCAGACATTTGTATGTGTTCGGGTTTGTACACGATGCGTACTTGAAGATCCACATCTTTCCTGCATCTGTACACATTTGTACAGATCCATACGGGATGAAAACAGGTTGCATACGGGATAAGTACGGGATACATATGGACATGTACATATGCGTACAGATGTGGGGAAGATGCGTACATGCACATACGAATGTTGTCAACATTCGTGTGTGCAGATTTGAATAAAAAATTCAAACAAATAGATTCAAATTTGGTAAAAATGAATCAAATTTGGTTAAATTCAAATTTAACGGATTTCAAATCGAATTGAATTTCTGGGCACATCCCTACTGCTGAGATACCCAGCACTTTTTCTTTCTTTCTTTCTTTCTATTTTTACCTAGCTGGCATATTTTCAACTTACTGTCTGGCCAAGTCCTTTGAGATATCATTGCAAGGGACTTTTGGGAGCTCATTCCATGCACACCAAGAGAACAAAGAGGGAAGGTGTACAGCAAATGTCCAGGAGTTCGTTCTAATGCTATGCTAATTGACTTCTCCTGACAGCTGCTAAATCAAATAAATGTCAGAAGAGCCCTGTGTAAGCCTGGCAGGCTATGGTAAGGGGCAAAGCTGGTCCGCATTGTCTGAGGGGTGACTAAGACAAAAGCAGGACATACACCTTCTCTTAGGCTGCGTCCCCAAGCAATAAAAAGCCTGTTAAGAAGCTTCTTTTGCCATGGAGCATCTCCATGCATGGCTTTTCTCCAAGCTTCCAGCGGCACAAAAGGAGGAAAATGCATGGGAAAAAAGTCCCCTTTAAACAAGACTACCAGCATGCTTTTTGGAAGCCATGGGTAGTCCTAGCAACATTGTGCATGGAGACACTCTGTGGCAAAAGGGGTGGGGATTGGCAGCCAAGATCTCCGAAAAAAAGCACCCTGGCTCTGCTGCCGCCGCCGCCTGCACACACAGCCTTAAACATTCACACATCTCCCAGAACTGCAGCAGCTTTCCTTCCTTTTCCCTTTCTAAAGGTCAGAACTTTTAAAGAGCCAGAATTGTGCAAAATTGCAACATTGTTATCAGGTGTGAAGTGGGTGGATTGCTACAGTGTAACTGCTGCCGTACAGGGTGGATTTTTACAGTGAAATCACTATCTTTGGAAGCAAGCTCTGGATCCCAAAGTGATAAATGTTTCTGGTGGGTTTTGCAGGCAGGGGAGATGAACAGAGAACTTGTAAATATGGCTATTTTTCTTTTGGACTTGTTGGGGTTTGTCTCCCTGGTTGTGGCTGCGCAGATCACAGTCCCTCCCTGTTCTGCTGGCACCCTATCAAGCAGAGAGGGGGCGGGGAGAAAAAGATGCAGGCAAACAAAACATGCTTCCTTGGGGATGGTAGGTGCGTTTAAAATGTGTGTTTTACCGAACCTCATGGGGATGATTATTCTGGAATTGAACAGCACTTTTAAGTCCTTTGGAATAGAGGGACAATAGAGAGGCAAATAAGTTGCTTGGGGACGCACCCTTAGTCTTCCATGAAGCAATTTTTGCCTTCAGTATGCTGACAGCCCTGTGTTGCTTTTGCTTTCATAAACATACAGGGATTCTGAAAGAGCAATTGTCTTTGGCTGTATCAACTCTGCATCTTCAGATGTTCTTTTGCAAACAGCTTCCAAAGAGTTTGTTGAGATTCCCCAGAGAATCGGTGCTACTGTTTGAACAGATGGACTCTGCGTTTCTCAATAGGCATGAAGGAACAAAATTCTCCCTACCAACTCTGGAGCGGAAATGGGGTTAATCTACCACAACACCAGGCTGTCCCAGCATCTGTTGCTCATGCAGATGGGAAAAGATGGTGAGACAGCAAAGCAGCTGCCATACCACTTAGAAATCTTCCAAGAGTGTGACTGACCCTGAGAAAACAGATTACGTTTTTGTACAAAGGGACACTTCTATTTTCTGCATTCTAAACGGCTTTGTTAATTTCAAAATACCATGCTTCACCATCCAGTAAACTAATTAGATTTAGCACCCATAGTATAACGAGGCAGCAGTTGCACAGTAGGCAGTAGAATCCCAGGATCCACTCCAACATAGGATGTAGTCAGGTTTGAAGTTGGCTCGAGATCTCCCAGTCCTGACAGTTTCCAACCAATCAGCTGGCCCAAAATACGAACTATTTCTATTTGGATTAAAGGACCCAAAACGCGAACTATCCCTATTCTGATTAAAAAATCCGAGGTCTTGCTGCTGGATGTAGAAATAATCCTCACTTTTTAGCAATGGGAACACAAGCAACTTTTTTTTTGGGGGGGGGAACCATGCCCTAGGGGTGTTCTCTTCTGTTTCCCCTGACCCAATGAGAAGCCATGATTTCCTATGTCATAGCCCCCTCCCTTCCCCTGGCTGTCCGCCATTGCGTGCTAACGAGATTGGGCTGCCTGAGTGGCAGGGGAGAGCTGTAAAACTTTAACAAGAGTTCATTGTAAGAAATTGGCAGCTTCTGTCCTGGGGTTGCAAAAGTGTCCCTCCCTCCTTCCACTCACACTTTTGCCTGCATCACATACCTGCCATTTTGTGCTGCTCTGACATTCTGATCCAGTGCAATCACTGGCTCCTTGTTTGAAAGCTTCCCTGTTTCCCACCATCCTTCCTTCCCTCCCCCCTGCCATTTTGCACTGCTTTGATCTATGGAAAGTGGCCTTGAACTGGAGAAGCTGTACTATGATGGGCTGCCAAAAGATTCCATTGGAATCAGGGATAGGCTTATATAGAGGGTGGGGTTTGAATTGCCTGTCCAGACATTGTCAGGGTATGACGGAGGAGGAAGGGGAGGGGTTTTCTCCCCTGCAAGACCACATTATAAGTTAAGGCTTTGTGTAGTGTGTGTAATGAAAAAAAATTTTTTTTTTCATCATGTCTTCTACAGCTAATTGGTGTACAGTGCCTGATCTGGTAGCCATCTAGCAGTTTGTTCTACATAATAGTATTCACAGTCTTGTCATTCATTTTGTAAACCACTTGTGTTTTTGTCTTCTTTGGATACTGGGATTTGGGGATTGTGTATTGTGTTTTGGAGTTGGATATTATGAATGGATGTAATAGTGTGCTGGTGATTTCTATGGAGGGTTTGATGTAATTATTTTGTAGGTATGTTAGTTGTGCTTTTGAAGATCATAAGCCGGCAGCCACCTTCCAAGTCAGCTTCCAAGCCAGCTTGAGAGCGTTTTACATCGCTACACCCAGCTGCAAGTATAACTGAGGGAAGGGATGAGAAAGGAAGACTAGCCTGCCTCCAGCCAGTTTTTATTATTATTATATCATATGTTATTTGTTATAATATGCTATATATTTTGATTTATGTAAACTGCTGTTGGTAAAAATTGTTTTTGACTTAAGTTGTTGATTATATTTGCTGGTGATTGTGTTTTGCTTTGTATTTGGTTTCCATTCATTGTAAACCGCCTTGGGCGAAAGTTTCTTTTGGAAAGGTGGTATATTAATAAAAAATGGAAATGGAAATGGAAATTTCTCCATGATGATGAAACCCAACTTATCATGAAAACTCTAACAATTACAAATTAAGGATGATGTGATTTATTTATTCCCATCATATGTTCTGAAAGCATACGACTAGTGCTGTTCATGTTTTTTTAATCTCTAACACCATGTCCCAACACTATGCTTACAAGATATTTTTACAGTCAATCCAGACATGCATTTTCATCTTCAATGCAACATTACATTAAAATTTGACTTGAACTCACTATCTGAAGAGTTGTCAAGAGCTGACATTACAGTGAAACGAAAGATGCAACCATGTCATCAAATCGGATACACTGTGATACCAGAACTATCCAAATTCTGATTTTAAGTTTCAATTTCAGTATGAGAAAAACCTCATTTTCTTTAATTTTTAAGAAAAAGGACTAAAAGACACACATTCAGTCCTTGAATCTCTAATGCTACTAGTAACATCACAGATTGTTGTTAAATATTTTGGCATATTATCAGTATTTCCTAGAATGCACAAAGCATGTTTCACGTTCAAAAATTTAATTGACCATTTCACATCTAAGGATGTTCACATCAAACCACGGATGTTCACATCAAATCAATAATGTAAGTGGTATGCATATCTACAAAACTGATTGAACTATACCAGTTTCCCAATCATGAACACAAACAATTCAGTTGAACAGTTCATATTTGCTGTGTTTTTGTCCCTGAAAAGGATATTTTTCAATGGAATAATTGTACTTTGTGTTGGTTCATTGGCAAAGTAAACACACAAATTTCATTTCTGCTCATCCCTAGTATTTAATATTTTAAAAAGCCAAATTATTGGATTGAAGCTTCATAGTATCACAGACTAGGTATGTGCACAAATATTTGAAATCTGATCAAATTTGTTCGAATTTGGACGTTCAAATTTGAATCGAATGTCTATAAATTTGAATTTAAACATTTGAATGAATTTTGAATTTTCAAAATATTCATACTAATTATTTAGCCATTCATATATGTACGGATACGTTCATGATGTGTACTTTCCTGTATGCATCTTTCCCACAGCTGTACATCTTTGTACAGATCCACGCAGGACAAAAACGGGGTTCATACAGGATAAATATGGGATGCATACATACAAATGTTGTCAACATTCGTATCTGCAAATGCAAATTGAAAATTAAAATGTATTTGAATCGAATCAAAGCATCCTGCCTGTTCCCACAGCTTGAAAGATGTACCTAGGCATCCATTCTAGTAGCCACTGAAACATCTGTCATCCATAAATTTGTATAACCTTTTCTTAAAGCCATTTAGGCTAGTAGTTGTTACCACCTGTTCTGACAGCAAATTCCATAGACCGATGACCCTCTGGGTGAAGATATACTTCCCCTTGTCTGATCCGACTCTCCTACCAATCAGCTTCATAGAGGGCCCCCGGGTTCTAGTGTTGTGTGATCCACACCATGCATAATTTCATATCCTTTCAATCAGAGGCCTTTTTGCAGGCTGTAGTGCACTTAGGCCAGGACTCTCTGGGATGCTTACCCCATTCACACATAGGCAGGAAAGGAACGCATCTACATGCATTCCTACCTGCCTACGTACAGATGGGGAAAGTGCCATGAAGTGTCCTACCCTGAAAAGGCTCGATGGGGGTGGGGATGCCCCTCCCAGGCCTGTCTGCCATTGGGTCAGAGACAACCCAAAGATGGGAAGACCTGACAGGGCCCTTCCCTGGGTCCCTGAGAGTTCTAGGAGTTCATGTCCCCTAGGGCCTGCAGGGACCCCCAGAGCACCCACCCACCTACTTGCTGGCTATCCTGGGTCCGAGTGACCCAGCTCAGCCGGCATCGGTCTGCACATGTGTGCAGCATGGCCTCTGATTGGCCATGCCACACACACGTGCAGAGGCCGTGCCACACCCACACACACTGCAGCACAGGCTGAGCTGGGTCACTTGGACCAAGGACAGCCAGCAGGTAGGTGCACGGCGCACGCTTGTCTCCGGGCCACGGGGTGGGTGGGCAGTGGTCCCGGGGGCCAACTGCAGGGCTGAGCCACCTAGATCTAGGCGGCTCAGCCCCACAGAGGCCGACAATCTGCCCAGATGGGCCGGGGGATGTGGGGATGTTTTGAGTCTCAAAACTCTTAACTATACAGCTGTGTAAGCACAAGGTTTGCCTATAATGAAGTCACTTTGAAATCTCTAGTATAAATTATATATTCTCATAGGATCCATATATATGCTGCCACTGCAATAAAAATCACTAATTATCTCCAATACTTGGTCAATGGGAAGGAGGAACTGTGTACACAAGTATTTGAGATAATTAGTATTTTTTTATTGCAGTGGCAGGGGGCACTCTATGAAGCTGATGGGTAGGAGACAAGGGGAAATATTTCTTCACCCAGAGGGTCATCAGTCTATGGAATTTGCTGCCAGAAGAGGTGGTAACAGCTACCAGCCTAGATCGCATTAAGAAAAGGTTATACACATTTATGGATGACAGATGCATCAGTGGCTATGAAAATGGACGCCTAGGTACATCTTTCAGGCTGTGAGGACTGGCAAGATGATTCTGCTTACCATTTTGCAGAACAAAAGCTGTTTATTCATTTTTTTTAAGAAAACAATTTCTAGAAAGAATTCTTAGGCATCTGCATTTATTTGTTGTGCTGCAGGAGAATTTATAGAATTTTTTCTAGAAATTGTTTTGTTAAAAAAAAAAAGCAGCTTTTGTTTTGAAAACTGATAAAGAGAAGCAAACTGAGCAAACAGATGACCAGAAGGTACCAGACACTTCTACCCTTTAGCAGCAGAAATCATAAATACCAACCTTCCACTATTTTCTCCAAAAACTACATCCAATGAGGAACTTCTTATCACTTTCAACAGCTCGCTGCACAGGATAATTACAGTACTGTAATATTTATGAAGCCTGCCTTTCAGCCAAGGTACTTAGCAAGCCTTAATTGAGATTCACAATGCCCTTGTGAGATAGGTGTGTGGTAGTACAGTTCAACATATGGGAACGTATGGTATAAAGGCTAAAGCTTTATGGGACATGGATTCTTTATTATTATCTTTTGGCTAGCCTCACATTTTGCAGGCTCACCTTGCAAGATTGGTATTTCAAGTGAGATTAAGTGTAATTTCTTCACATTGTGACTGAGTTTAAATTTGTAAAGAAAATCCCTCCTTTTGGAAGGGAGATTTGGAGTGTAACTAATAATGTACGAAGGGTGAGAAAATGTACAAAAGCTCTTTGTCTTGATTTCTAGGGTACAGAAGGTGGTGGGGGGAAACCACAACACATTTCCTTGAACTGCATTTAAAACGAACAAGTAAACAAAATTTGAGAAGATTGGTATAACGTTCTCTATAAAAATCAAACAAAGGGTAAATTTGCACTTACTTGAATGGGGAACTCCTGGGACCCTCCTACATGGATCATCCATGCATGCAGGAGTTCCTCCCACTCTATGGCCCCTTCCAGATTAGCAGATTAAATCTGCAGTTATTTGCAGCTCGATCATGGCTGTGCATCCCAATGCACAGCATCAAGAAGGTCTGGATGCATGCAACACTAGCGGCAGGGCTAGGACAGCACTTCATGCTCCCATTTGCATCTCTTCTGGGTGGCATTCTAGGGCCATGGGGGATTCGTTTTGATGGCACACTTTGTTGTACTGCTGAAATGGGTCACCTGGATGTGTGCTACATGCTGTGTCATCAGGTCACTGCAGCATCAGCACCATGTAGGAAAACTGGCACCATTAGTATGGCTCCATGATAGCCTCTATAATGAAGGTGATCCATACCTCAGCAAGTGGTGGTGAGATCTGGGTTAGACTCAGCATCCCAGAGTGCAGAAGCTGGATTTATCCTCTACCCTGGGACAGGTGAAAAAACACCCTAACCCCTTGGTTGTCATCATCCCAAGAGTATAAAACCTACAAAAAATTATGTCAAAAGAAGAAGAAGGGTTGGCTTTTCTACCCCACTTTTCTCCCCCATTTAAGGGGACTCAAAACGGTCAAAAAAGCTTTCTTTTCTTCTCCTCACAACAGGACACCCTGCGAGGTAGGTGGGGCTGTGAGAGCTCAGAAGACAGCCGTGACTAACCCAAGGTCACCCAGCTGGCTTCATGGGAGAGGGAGGAATCAAACCCAGTATTCCCAGATAAGAGACCCGCTCCTTAACCACTAGACCAAACTGGCTCCCTTAGTCCCTTTCTGCACCGGCCAGTTTGGAGACTCTTATCTGGAAGGCTCCTAGTTCAAATCTGCAACCATACATGAAGCCAACTGGGTGATCTTCAGCTAATCACAGCTCTCTTTCTGAGCTCTCACAGGCCCACCTACCTCACAGGATATCTGTTGTGGGGAGAAGAATAGAAGGTTTGGCAGACACTTTGAGCCTCCTTTTGGATTACATCTTGGAATAGGAGGCTGTTGTCTGTATTCTGGTGGAGGCTATAGTGGGTTCTGGCTGGGGCCTGCCATAGTCTGCACCAGCCATGCAGATGGCAGGTCCCTATTCCAGCCAGAACCTTAGATTCCCCACTCCATGTTTCCCAGTGAACTCTGCTCTTCTACCCTCTGCAGGATAGACTGATCATTAGAATCCTGTAATCATCTTTAAAATTGCTGAAATATTTTTCTAAAGCAATAGTACATACAATCCTGGCTCCTGGGAAAATTTATTCACCAGTCTCAACTAGGAATCAGAAAGATACCCATTTAGTTCACAGATCTCCAAATTCTGTCATGTCTTTATGTAATAAAAATACATTTACAGAAGCCATATTACATGGAAACATGGACACAGCCAAAGATGTGCTGTTGTTGTTGGTTGTTCCCCTATCAAGAAAGGGAATTCAGGGCTGCTTGCATGAATTTTAGAGCATAAAAATAATAGTACAGAAGTGGGGAATACAAAAAGAAAAGAAAATGCAATAAACATTAGTGAATAAAACATCCATGTTTCATATTGGGGAAACTCTTTTTTTTTTAAAGATTATATGTGGCAAAATTTTGCAATGTATATAGTCTGCTGGGAGGAAACATGTGGAAATCAGGAAAATGAAGTATATGAGAAATAAATTCTGATGTACTTGGCCATCCCCGGATAAGACATTACTGGCATTAATACTTCTTTTCAAGATGAAGTCTCCTTGAGAAATTTTACTCTCTTTCCCTCCCCCAAGATACTATTTGGGTACATTTGATTTTAAAACTGTATGGCATTCTGTATCAGATATTTAGGAACTATAAGTAGACCAAGTAATAAAAATATGTAAGTTACAATTTCCGACACATCTAGAAGATTCTTCAGTTGCAACCTTGGAAATTCCAAAAGTGTCTTATCAGGATGGGAGATTACAATAAACTGTTAGATTCATTCTTCTAAGCACATGCACTGTGTGACATTTTCTCTTCCTTTTACAGCTAGTACAACATAACCATATTTAAACACCAAATCTGTTAAGGAGAAACAGCGGGCTTTACAATAGACTGCTTTCTAAAGCTACTTGACTTAGAATCTGTCTCGAAAAAGAAAATGATAAAATACTTTTCCTTGGATTTATCTCAGAATTTATGAGATCAGATCTTTAAAGACTGAAAGCTGATAGTCTCGAAAAATGTTGCACAATATAATCTGAGTGGAATACAAATTACAATATATTACAGAAGGGCTTTTCAGAAGGGTATTAGAAAGTGACCTTCAAAATTAAGTTTTACAGAGTGAAACATGAACTTTGAAGGAGAAAACAATACACCCTCTAGCATTCTCACAGTAAAAATATTTGAAGAGAAGATAAGTATCAACAGTTGAAAACAAAACTCTACATTCATTTTCCTTCTCAGAAAGCAAGAGTTTGAAACAGGCCTCAGTTATTTTACGAAGAAGATGGCTCATCCTAGCAGTGAGGAACTACCAGAAATGAGGACTTCATTGTAAACTGGGATATTGCAATGGTTAGAGATCCAAACTAAGATCTTGTGTGACACCTTTTCCCCCATGAAATGCTTTCCTAACATTTAGCGTTCATATAACTTCTAAGTAGGGGTGCACATGATTTTTTTTTAATGTTCATTTCACATTTGTACAAACAGAACCACTTCAACTGTGGTAGGATTCAAATCTGCTGTGAATGTTCTTTGAATGCTATTTGAATCCAATTCGAATCCCTGCTATCAGTTGTGCTTCTGATTCCTCTCTAAATCGTCTTTGAATCTGCTTTAAATCCACTCTGAATCCTATACATACCCCCAACATAACTGTTCTGAAAGTGTCAAATCTACTCTGAATCCACTTTAAATCCACTCTCAATCCATGTCAAATGCACCCTAGATCCATTGAAGATGTGACTAGCACAGCTGCTTTCCCTCTTCCCCAGGTCCACAGATGTCCCAAAAGATTTGTTCAAATACGAATGTTAATGTATGAATGTCCTAACATTCTATTCGTACACAAATATCCGAATTCATACAAATTTATACAACTATCAAATGTTACGGATATCTGTGCAAATCCCTACTTTGATCTATAACTGAACCACAAGCACAAGCAAAATTCATGAAAACAGGAACAAAAGATTTGCTGCTGGGGGTTGGCTGGAGGAACTATCAATCAGTTTGTAGAGCATGGAGGGGCAGAGCAGGGTGGGTGGATTTGAAATGAGATACGCAGAAGGGCTTCAGCACACTTGTGTGAATGAGACATAGTGCACTAAATGCTTTGCTTCTGAACATTTTGTTGTCTTGAGCAACCAAAAAATAGACTAAATAATGTTTTGCATTTAATGCATTTTCTACTTTATGTTTACTGCACTAAACATAGGGTGTTTTTCCACTGTCAAAAGTACCCATTTTTGCACCCATTTAGGACCCATTTGGGTGTGAGCTGGATGACCCCATTTCCACTATGGCACCCATTTGGGACCCGATTGTTTCCACTGCGATTGGGGAAATCCGGATCTAATGGGCACATTTTGGCCTTTAATCCGGATTTTCTGTGGACCACCAGTGCTTGCAATATGGATGGTCCAGCCCAGACCTCCTGGGTTGCCATAGTAATGTCTGTGGCAATATGTGCCACATGCCCAGCTGTTCTCAGGGCGATTATGATGCAGTGCATGCCACCCCAGCCAAGAGTGTGAACACTGTGACCAGGAGCATGCCAGCTGCTTCCAGTAAATCTATGGAAGGTCAAGGTAGCTGGAGGGAGTTCCCAGATATTCCTGGATGACAGCAGTGGTGCAGAGCACAGACACAGATACAGACACACACACACTGGAGTGTCCAGAACTACTACCTAAATAAAAGTGTATGCAGGTCCTTTATTTTTGTTTGTAAAGTGACCTGAGAATGGTGCACATGTTTTAAATAAACTAACCTGATATATTAGCTCCACCGTACTATCAGTTTTGCTATGCTTCACCCAACCCCACTGTTAACATAGACTGATCCAGGAAATTCCAAAAGACAGAATGACAAAATGTTGGGAAGGTTATAAGAAATGTAGTGTATCCATTTTATCAACTTGTTTCCGTCCCACCTGTCTTTAGGCAGGTATGGAATTTGAAGTAGCAACAGTTCTGGTTTTGATAGCCCAGGACACCTTGGATTCTGGATCCTGTCTGCACATCAGGAGCTCAGCAAGAACTCAACAAACCATATTGTAGTTTAAAGAAGGCCTGTCTCAAGACAACTGGTAACAAGAATAATAACAGAAGTAGGGGGATTCAGGATGTACTGGATTTCATTCATGTGGATGTTGCAGAAGACTTGTGCACTACAGTACAAAGCCAAGTGATAAACAGTATCCTAAGTTCCAGGAGGTAGAAATCAGTTTGAAACCGTATGTATATACATAGTTTCCTCAAAGAAGATGAAGCATCTTAAGATGGTTGAAAGATAATTCAAGGCTATGAGATCCTGAACCAAAAACTGCCCAAGATTTACACCGCACTTGGCATGACAATAGATCTTAGTGGCCTTTTAATATTAACACTTTTTACGATATCTTCAGGGTAGCGGTTTGGTATTCAGTACATATGTTAAGGCACATCAGAACTGGTGCATACTTACCTGTTTAGAAGAATTACAAAGAGACACCCAATAGGGCCTGAGCTGTGCCACTGTCCACCCCAGCATTGCCTTTGGAATCAGTAAATAACATTCCCATATGTGCCTGTTAACCATAGCACCAGGAGGCCATTCTACTCAGCTGTGTAGCTCAGAAGCATGTACGCATGCTTGTGTTTCTCCAATGATATTTTACGTGAAGGTGGAAGTTATCATCTTGATCAGGTAGGGCTTGTAGCCTTGACTTTCTAACAAAAGTTATTCTCACAAATATAAGCAAGAAGTGTGGTGCAGGTGCTTGTCCTCATTGTGATTCTTATCAAAGGTCAAAGAACTGCCAAAATTTATGGACTCAGAGTCCCTTCTCAAAGAATTGGCATAATTCTCAAAGCGTTTTAGAATGCCCTTGATGAGTCATGGAAAACAGGAATGTATACTAAATGATTTCCTTTTCAACTCTGCTGCTCTTCCCCAACTGAAAGGTCACGTCTACATTGCACATACTTCAAGTGAAAAAGGTACCTAGTTGTAATTATCATACATCACATATGTGTTTTTTTCAGTTTGGTAAGAGTTGGTGGTGGGTTTTTTTAAAGCAATGAAATTATTATGCTGGATTTTTAAACCTTGTACTGGTTTTAGTATTGTTCAATACAGTTTTGATATGTTTGTTTTTAAATGTTGTGAGCCGCCCAGAGACCCTTGGGTATGGGGCGGGATATAAAAATAAAAATAAAATAAAATAAGATTTAAAAAATTGGGAAAGGAGAGCAAGCATTGTTTGTGAAGTTTACACAGGCAGTTTATCTCACCCAAAATGCTAGACCCTGAATTGTAAGCTTGCAAGCACCTTACAAACAAAGGATAAATGGGTAATTACGACATGTTATACTAGCATTCGCCTCCTTGTCAAATGGTTCCGGATGACAAATTGTATGCTGAATTATTAATGCTATTTTTCAAAGGCTTTCATTTCCAAAGATTCCCTTTTTTACCCTTGTCTTTCAACACGGCAGGCAAAAAAGGAGAAACACATAGAATTCTGGTCCTGATCACTAACCTAAAAGTTCTCCTTCAAGTCCTCAATTACTGATATTTTCTGAGGCAGTCTGATTTACCTCTCAAAACAACAAGCAACACACAGCAGTGGAGTTAACTATGGGTGTTTTTCCACTGCCACTAAAAGTACCCATTAAGTAGCCATTAATGGGTATGTAATGGCATTTTTGTACCCATTAATGGGTACTTAATGGATACTTCTAGTGACAGTGGAAAAACATCCTATTTTGTACTAAAAAATGGGGGACAGAGAGCAAAGAGTAACGTCCAAGGGATGTGCTCAAAGCCAGTTTCCCACATTTGATTCAAAGCCAGTTTACCACATTTGATGTGGTAGTGGAATGGGATGTGTGGTTGCATCATATGTCATCATTTTGGCACTCTTCGGGCATGGAAACAGCACTGCTGGGTTTGTGCATTCAGCTCCCCATCCAGGTATCATGTGATGGAGGTGGGAGCTGCGCACGCAGAACCAGAAGGCCTACATGCACCTACAAAGGGAGTGTGCAGTGGTGGCGATGTGACCAAAGGTAAAGGGGAGCCAGGAGGCTGCAGGGGGATTTGGCCTTGACCAAAGTTTTGAATGAAGCTTTGATGAATGCCAGATAAATCTGATTCGTGGACAAATAGGGCCTACGAATGTAGACCTGATTTGATTTGTCCGTGAATGTTGTTATTCGTATTAATTCATGCTACTAGCAAATAGCACAAATGAAAAATTCACATTTGTTTCACAATGAAAATCAATGTCTGAGAATTTGTTTCCTTGCTGAATTGTTCATTTATTTATTTATTTATTTATTTATTTATTTATTTATTTATTTATATTTAAATTTATATGCCGCCCCATACCTGAGGGACTCTGGGCGGCTCACAGCATTTAAAAACAAATGTATAAAAACAGTATCAAAATAAAACAAATTTAAAAATACAGTTTAAAAATACAAGAAAAGTTAAAAACATCAGTGATTTTCAGTGAGGGGAAGTGTGGGGAACATTTAACCAAAGGCCTGCGTGAATAGGAACGTTTTCACCACCTTCCTGAATAGGAACAAGGAAGGGGCCTGACGCACCTCGAGGGGGAGACCATTCCACAGCCTAGGGGCCACCACTGAGAAGGCCCTCTCCCGGGTACCCACCCGTCTAACTAATGAAGGTGGAGGGATCACCAGAAGGGCCCCCCCTCCAGATCTTAAAACACAGGCAGGTCGATACAGGAGAAGGCGCTCCTTTAGATATCTGGGACCCAAGTCATTTAGGGCTTTATAAGTTAAAGTTAGCACCTTGAATTGGGCTCGGTAGTACCCAATTGGCAGCCAATGCAGTTCTCTTAGAACCGGCGTAATATGCGTCCGGCTAGTGTTCCTGTCAGCACTCTGGCCGCTGCATTTTGCACCAGCTGCAACTTCCGAACTGTCTTCAAGGGAAGCCCCATGTAGAGTGCGTTACAGTAGTCCAACCTGGAGGTTACCAGAGCATGGATAACTGTGGCCAGGTCCTCTCTGCCCAAAAAAGGTTTCAATTGGCGCACCAGCTGTAGTTGGGAGTAGGCACTCCTGGCCACGGCTTCCACCTGAGCTTCAAGTGTTAGCGCAGAGTCCAGGAGTACCCCCAAATTTCGCACCTGTCCCTTCCCGGGTATTGTAACCCCATCAATGACAGGGTATCTCCCAACTACCTGGACCCGAGAGCCTGTAACACACAGCACCTCTGTCTTGTCTGGATTCAGTTTCAATTTATTGGCCCTCATCCAGCCCATTACCGCCTCCAAGCACCTGTCAAGCACTTCAACCACCTCTCCTGATTCAGATGGCACAGAGAGATAGAGCTGGGTATCATCTGCATATTGATGACACCTTACTCCAAATCTCCTGATGATCTCTCCCAGTGGCTTCATGTAGATATTAAATAACATGGGAGATAAGACAAGTGAGTTCCCAGGGTGTCGACTCCGTCTCTCCCATCACCACTATCTGAGATAGGCTCTGGAGATAAGAGTGGAACCAATGCCAAGCACTGCCTCCAACTCCTAAACTCCGTAGCCTCTCCAGAAGGATACCATGGTCAATGGTATCAAAAGCCGCTGAGAGATCCAGGAGAACCAGCAGGGTAGCATTCCCCCTGTCTTTCACCCGGAGGACATCATCAACCAGGGCGACCAAGGTAGTTTCCATGCCATGACCGGGCCTGAAGCCAGATTGAAATGGGTCTAGATAATCGGCTTCTTCCAAGCATGCCTGCAGCTGAACAGCGACAACCCTCTCCAGAACCTTGCCTAGGAAAGGTATGTTAGCCACCGGGCAATAGTTGTTTAAGTCTTCTGGATCCAGGGAGGCCTTCTTCAGGAGGGGACGTACCACAGCCTGTTTAAGGGCCAATGGAACCACCCCCTCCCTCAGAGAGACATTTACCACTTCCTGGATCCACCCGGTCATACCTTGCCGGCTAGCTTTAATCAGCCAGGAAGGACAGGGATCTAGGGAGCATGTTGTCGGCCGCACCCCTGCAAGCAGCTTGTCCACGTCCTCAGGCCGCAATAATTGAAACTGATCCAAAATAATTGGACCAGACAGTTCTCTGGACACCTCCCTCAGACTATGTCCAATTGTGACATCTAACCCTCTGCGAATCTGAGCAACTTTGTCCTCAAAGTGCTTTGCAAAACTGTCACAGCAGATATTAGATGGCTGAGGCTCACGCCTCAACGGGCCAGATTTAGTAAGGCCATTCACTACTCGAAAGTGCTCTGCTGGACGGCTACTTGAGGACACAATGGCAGTGGAGAAAAAACTACTTTTCGCCGCTGTCACCGCCACGTGGTAGGCACGATAGTGTACTCTAACTTGTGTTCAGTCAGATTCACAGCCAGATTTACACCACTTGCGCTCTAGCCGTCGACCTTCCTGTTTCATGGCCCGGAGCTCCGTGGAATACCAAGGAGCTTTCTGGGCTCTACAGGCGGGCCAAGGGCACTTGGGAGTGATCTTGTCAATAGCCCTGGTCATCTTCTCATTTCATAAAGAGGCCAGAGCATCGACAGGAGCACCAGACATGCCAACTGGAAAATCCCCCAGGGCATTCAGGAATCGTTGAGATTCCATAAGTCTCCGGGGGCGGACCATCTCAATAGGTCCTCTGTCGCCACAGAAGGGGATTGCCATTGTGAGTCCAAACCTCACCGGTGAGTGATCCGTCCATGACAACGGGCTAACAGTCAGCCCTCCTATCAACGGATAACCATCAATTCGCTCTGAGGCAAAAACCAAGTCCAGGGTGTGGCCTGCCATATGCGTTGGACCAGATGCAAACTGAGACAGCCCCATGGTTGTCATGGAGGTTGTCATGGTCCATTGAGCGTGGCCTCAGTGTGGATGTTGAAATCCCCCAGCACCACCATTCAAACATTTGAATGTTTGAACTTTGCATTCACAGTCAAACATATTCACAGAGTTTTTTCCCCATTAAAAAATCTATTTTTATTATTATAATACTTCAAAAGTGCAGAAATTTGATTGAATTTTCACATTCACAGGCCAGAAACAGTTTTGTTCATCTGACAGCCTGAATGCTAATATGTCTTTACTTTAGGGATGTGCACAAATGTATTTTTTTGCATTTGAATTTGAGTCGAATAGAGTATCTGAAAATTCAATTCGATTTGAATGTTAAAAATCTGAATGTCCAATTTGAATCCACATTATTTGAATCTGTATGTTCGAATTTTAGATTCCTATTTAAAGATGTGAATGCCAACAATATTTGTATCTGTTATACGGATCTGTGCATATTTCGTATGCATCCTGTTTTATCCCCCAATATAAGCACAAATATGTATAATTTTCATGCAAATTCGTATGTGTACATTCAAATCATTCCAATGTTTGTATCGGATTTTCAGAAAGATGTAGGGCTTTAGCACCACAAGCATAACAATTATCCACAATTCTAATGAATCTCTTACCTTTAGTGTCCAGCGATGACCATCTCCACTTTTTCTGGTTGATGGGGTCATTTGAGGTGCCACATAAGCATGGTAGGACTTCAGATGACTCCCTGATGCAACTGTGCTTGCACAGAGTATCCCAGCATTGCTGTAGCAATGGTGCTGACACACCCACAGTGGAGAACTGGATGTGCAACCGACCTCAGCTAAGTGACTAATTGCACATGGTCTGGGCTATCACAAGTGTGAGCACTCGTCAATGTTAGTTTATCATACACCTTTCCTGTCCAATGGATAAGAAAGCAAGTGCAGAAATTCCCAGGATTGTACTTTGACAGTTTTTCTGTTTAATTCCATAAAATTGCTTAACATTTATTTCCATCCACTGTCCTTGGCAAACAGATATATTCCAGCTCCACTACATGCAGATATCATGGTTTTATTCTTCAACTCATCAATAAACCTAAAGAGAGCTCTTTGAGCTTCTGCCGGGTTTTGCAAAGAAAAAAGAAAGCTTGTCAATTACAAAAATGTGCAAAGCAAAACTATTAATGCATGACCTTTCTGCACCATTATTGTCTGAAAGAGGATATCACAAGGCATAATGAGAAATACAACAGCAACTCTGAAATATCTTCCTTTGAAATGGCATGGCACAAGTAGTAAGAAATTCTTCCTGCTCCCATACAATGCCCTACTTCTAAAGGGCAGATTTAGGAAGAAACCATGACCGACAAAGTATGTTCCTGTCCAATATAAAATGTCAAGCATAAACTTCAGCAATGACTATTTTATAATATTGTTCACGCAAAATATCTAGTCCCTATTCTCTGCTGGTACTCTGAATGAACTAGCCACTTTTAATAGAGATGTACAAGCCCAGTTCAATTCAAACTGGGCTGTGTGTGGCATCTGGTTTGATTCAGTCTGAACCAGGGATCCTTCATGAATGCAAATGGTTCAGATCAAACTGGGTTTTTTGCCCTTAAAAAGTATCTTCCCCTCCTTGAAAAGGTCCAATATTTGAACAAAACTGTTTGGAAAAGTTCACATTTGAAATGAATTACTTAAGATTTGGTTTGATGCGAACCGAACCAAGAACAAAAAGTTTGTGCAGTCTCTAGTTTTTTATACTCAGAGACCACTTTCGCTAAAGCTAAGTTCCATGTTGGAGCTATGGCAATTGGGGAAAAGATTTTAAACCCCCCTCCACAAGAAATGTTTAAATTAACTATTGTGCAATGTGCCAGTCTGTGAATGTAATAAGGTAAGAGCAAGGAATGAGAAAGATACAGAACAGGATAGGAGGACAAAGTTGGATCTCAAACTTGACAGCTGGAGGATTTATCAACTGAAGCTGGGGTAGGGACCACACAGGAAGCAGAGAGCTGCAGTTCACTGGGTCAAAGCCAACTTGGCACAATGCAGTGGGGTCAAATACATTTGCCCCCCTTACACAGCTTCCCCAGGCATATCTGCTTTATGCAAAGTAGATCTGATTAAAATCTCCTTCCCGAGACTTCATCTTCCTCCCATCTGGTGTAGTAGCCACAGCTGTAGCAGTTGACTTCACTTCTGTCAATTTTGGAACAGCCAAACACCATTTGCCCTAGCTTCAATGTGGTTAAGCCATCATTTGTGTGGTTCGTGTCAAAGTGGGCTTTTAGAGTCTTTCCCTGTTTTTGAACTTACCTTCAAAGATCCAGATCTAGAAGATCTGAATCTTTGAGATGGAGTCTTCCCTGGAATTGGATCCTGAAAGATCCAGATCTTGGGGAAGACCCCATGGGTGTTTCCGCACTGGCCATAAAACCACACTAAAACGACATACCAGACACATACCAGACACATAGAAAACTTACCTTCCACACTGGAGGACAGATCAAGGACCCTTCAAGGCGGCCACTTCTGCACATTGGTGCGTGAGATCAAACCCTAATGGGGTCTCACCGCTGAAAAATCCGGCCTCCAGGAAGACCTGGAAAATTAGGTCTTCAATCCGTCCCCTCACCTCGATCCATTTGGAAGCAGGATGCTTCCACACATGGAGAGGCTATGGGATGGATGTGCCAGTGGCCACCATCTTGGCAAGGGCAGAAGCAGGCTGGTCTGCCTCCAGAGCCCCTCCCCCATGCAACACATGCTGACGGAAACAAGTGGTGGCTGGCAGCTGAATGTTCCAGTCCTGCAGCTCTGGGGGTGGCATGGGCAGCGCAGGAGGCTGGCTGCCTTTTAGAATGGGTGCTGCAGCCTCCACACAGCACCCAGAAGATCTGGCCAGCAGGATCCGTCCTCCCCACATGTGTGCGGACGTGGGAGGCCTCCTTGGATCCCTCCCTACTCCCGCCGACAGAGGGCGGGGCAGAGAAGCATGGCTTTGTAGCTCCTTATGCAAGCCTCCATAACTGTGAGGGCTGGGCGGAGCCAGAGCTGCCCTGCTGCAAATGGTGCCCGCTGTACCCGCCCCTGGGTCCCATCAGCCCAGTAACAAGTGCAGACGTGCATCTTCCAATCTGGCCTTCATGGCTGAAGATGAGACTGGGGACATAAAGGTGTCTACAGGAAATCCAGATTTAAGCACCCGAAGGATTTCCCCAGGGGTTCAGGATGGGGTCCTTATGGGCCCTAAAGCAGTCTTGTACAGGGACAGGGCATATCTGATCGGTACCAATCAGGTACCAATCAGGTTCCTAATGGGGTCTCTAGGGCCAGTGCAAAAACAGAACCTTTCCACATTCATGTTTAGTCCAGAATATGAGACCCTGCAGTCAGCTACTGGTGGTCATCAGTTTTCTTGTTAGTGCAGATCTGTAAGTCACCATCCCTGCTGAAGCCCTGATCAGGATTAATGGTAGATCTGTGAGGTTCAGGACCAAGATCGGGGGGGGGGGGGAGAGCCCACAAATAAAACTGATAGAAATGAAAACACGTGAGCAATCAGATCTGGAGATAAAGAAAACTTAAAGTGAAAGTGTGACCACATCTCATATCTTTTAGCTGCCAATTTAGAAAACATTTGTTCACTCAGGAATTTCTAGTGTGAATGATTGTTTTCTTATTCCCAGCTATTTTCAATTTTGTTTTGTTTTTTTAATACTTGGCTGTTTTTATTTGTTTTTAACTTTGGGATTTTATATTGCAGTCAACTTCAGGATATTTAAGTTGATAAAACAGCATCATAATCTGCTTTTTTAAGAAAAATAATCATAAATCACCTTGATATTTAATGTCAGAAAGCAGTATAAAAATATAAGTAGATAAATAATTTTTCAATGCTGCAACTGCGTCATTTCAAGACACAGAAATATAAATGATATGCCATTAGTGGCATACACAAAAATATCAGCTTGCAGCCTCATTCACTATATGTATATTTATATAAATATATAGACATTTGCCTCTATTCCATCACAGTAGCTTTTTCTATTTTAACATTTATTAACATTTATTATAAGTAATGATCCTATCAAGTTGAGTTTGAATCCTAGGGAAAGAGCACTTCTAGGAAATTTTTCTGGTGGAGATACAGAAATTGACACTTTTTCTGCAATGATTTCAGAGTGTCATTGAGGGATGAGATGCATATTTAGAAGAATCAAGGAACATTTGAATTTGATTAAAACAGCAGCAGAACATGAAACAAGAGGGCAGTTTTGCAGTGAATAGGATTAATTCACTCTTTAAAAATATTGTGGGCGTTATTTCAATTGTACATATATGGCACTTCTTAGAAAACATTTACAAATGAATCTAAAATTTTGCAAACTGAAGAAAAACAAAGATTAAAAAAGAATTAAAACAAGTTACTAACACATGGATAAACTAAAACAGACTAACTATTCACAGTGGAAAGATCTGGGTGAAACAAAGTGTTTTCGATAAATTCCTACTGGCTACAATAGAAGTCAGATCCTCAATGTAAGAGGGTATAGCATGTGCATAAGAAGTGCCCCACAGGATCAGACCCCCTGCCCATCTAGTCCAGCAGTTTGTCCTCACAGTGGACAAGCAGCTACCCAAGGAAACCTATCAGCAGGACACAAGCATCCCGTTTGCCCTTCTTACAGTGTCTCAGCACCTGTCCTTCAGAGGCATACCACTTTCTATGACCATTGGGAGCATTCCAGAGGACAGCTACCACCACAGAGGAAACTTGGGCACCATCCTAACCAGGGGTGAGATCTGAGCCACAAAGTAGCAGCCCTAGGACCCAAATCATACACCATCTGAGAACCTTATGGAATTCCCTGCTGCAGTTGGAATGTGGACACCAAACTATGGCCAGAATTATTGCTGTAGACCGCAGGGGCAGCTGGAAATCTAACAAATTTTTGGTCTTAAGCATCCTACCAGCATTTTCAGCTGTCACCTCCTAGCTACTGTTTGTCTTGACTCCCCAGATGGGAGTGCCCCCAAAGTAGCTGGAAGAAGCTTACAGTTCTAGGAGGCTTAGAAACTAAATAGGGAAAGAAGGATTTGTCCACCCTCCCCCCCAGGTGTGTGGAATACAGTAAAACATGGCCATGTGAATAGAGGTTTAATTGAGGATTACTTATGGCATACAGGCCCCGTTTCCACTTGACTTTTCAAACCCAAATTGAACTTAATTCTGAGGCAAACATACATTCTTCCCATTCCTATTTGTTTGAATATAAATCGCAGTCAACCCAAATATTTGCTGTTACCACTAAAAATGTTCCATAAAACACATTGGGGAAACAGCATCTTTTCCTCCCTGCCCTTTACCAGTTGAGGTTCCCACCCCTCTCTTTGCTTGGGCTCTCTCCCGGTGCTAAAATCATGATGTGGCTGAGGGCGGGGAATTCCAACTCCACCCTTTGATCACACACCCACCCCCTGGTGCCACTCCTCAGGCAGTTTGCCTCTTCCTGACTGGCTCTGTGACTCAGTGGGCTGGGCAGAAATTGCCACTTGGGTGGCTAATTTGCTTTCACCTCCTGGCCATTCCTAGGCGTTGCGATCAGTATCTGTCAGGGTGGCACTTTTGTGCAACTGTGAAATTCAATACTAGTGATCCCCCACAACCATGGGGATCAGTTTCATGATGCTGCACTTCTGTGCAAAATCAACCCCCTAAGCCAAGATCTAGCCTATGTTTTGTGCACAGCGGTGGTGGTGCATTACAGTTAATAAAGGCCATCATATTCTATTTGCTAATATTCAGATTGTTTATCCTCCATTTTGCCCTAAGCCAAAACATTTTTCTCCCTACCTACCAAAAAGGAGGAGGGGAATGATAATATGGGAGGAATGACAAGGAGCTGCCTTCCTAAGACTGAAACCCCACCTATTTATTGATGCACTAAATGGACAGAGGGCTAGCGAAGGGACAACACGAAAGCCGCGATTTCCCCCCAATACTGAGGTACTGTTCCCAAAGCAAAAAAGCTAAAGTGAGCAAGCAATAAAAACGGGAGCGAGAGCTGTTTTTCCGAGGTTTTTTAAATGCATTTTTTGGGAATTTACTTCTTGGAATGTCTGGGAATCAAAATTTGAATGAGGACAAAGGATTTCCAAAAAGTTTCCAAAATGTTTTAAGGCATGCGTGGAACGGCATGTCCACATGGAATTAAAAAAAAAAAAAAGTGGGGTGGAAGAGAGACAGCTTAACACAAATCTTAATTCATGTTAAGCTGTCCGCATGGTAAGGGAGGATAATGCGGGTTCCAGGCGAACCCGCCTGTCCCCATGAAAACCGCTGTTAATCCATGGTAAACAGGGGAATCCCTCCTCCTCCCCTCTCCCCTCCTGACCCTGAGCCCTCCTACACACACACACACACCCACACACACACAGATAGACAGGGAAATCCCTCCTCCTCCCCTCCCCGCTCCTGACCCTGAGCCCTCCTACACACAAACACAGACACATGCACAGATAGACAGGGGAATCCCCCTCCTCCCCTCCCCCTCCCTCCTCCAGCCCATGGTGGAAGCTCCGTGTCTCCCTCTTTCCCCCCTGTCAGTTAGGGGCAGGCATGGAGCTTTCAACAGACTAAAATCTTGTCCTTTGCCTTGCTTCCTTCCTGGCTACAAGGCAGACTTGTAGCCAGCAAGTATGCAGAGCAAATGGGAGGATCTGAGTAAGGTGAAAACTCTGTGTCTGCCTCCTTTTCCTCACGCCCCCAAATGACAGGGGGAAAGGAGGCAGACATGGAGCTTTCACCACGCTAAAATCCTTGCTCAAATCCTGCTGTTTGCTCTGCATACTTGCTGGCTACAAGTCTGCCTTTTAGCTAGGAAGCATGCAAGGCAAAGGACAGGATTTGAGTGAGGATTTGAGAGAAAGGGGGGACGGTTGCCATCACAGCCTTAGCGGTGGGGACAGTGAAGCCTCACCTGCTAAGGCTTCGATTATAACCCCCAAGTGTCCCCATGCCCCCTTTATAACATGCTCTTGGACCCTAATTCAGGGCGAGTACAGTTATAAAAGGGGAGGGCGTTATTCCGAATTAGAGGATTTTATTCCACTGTAAACCTGATTTAGGGCTCTGCATGTGGACGTTTGCGAGGCGAAATAGCTTTCACCTTGCTATCGCCTTGCCATGTGGATAAGCCTGAAATGGGGCCACAAAGTAAAATTAAAAATAGCACTATTTCTCCATAATGCTGTACCAATCAAGAACAAAGGAAAATGAAAAACTTTAAGCTCCTGAACCGAAAGAGCAGCCTAATGTATTAAAGATATGCATTCAAACTTTCCTTCAAGAGGTTTTTGTTCCCCTTGAGGTACTCTGTGAGCTAGGTGAAGATTAGAGATAAAAAGTCATGTTGCCCAGGAGTTCAGAATGTTCAAAGAAATGGGGATTCAGACCTCCAATCACGTATGTCTCATATTGTTAGTCTGTGGTGAGCAGCTAAAGAATCATAAATGTCATCCTAAGGAACTTGAGAGTCAAGTGGTATATCATAAAGAGGAAAAATAAAGATGGTTGGTTCAGTTAGTGCATTAAACCAAGACTTAAATAGGTAGATGCTTTAGTGAAAGCTTAATGAAAGAACCACTATTCCACAGTAGCACACTTTTCACTTTCAGCCCTGCAGGAAGCATCTATTGCTCTTTTCATATGGCCATTGACATAGCATCTCTGTTACCCTTTCTGAATTCTCATGACACTTTGGGTTTATTGGAAAAAAGTTACCTGTAGAGTGATGTGTCCAAAGTAATAATGCTCCAAAAAGCTGTGGTTAATGGGGCACAACCTCTTCCATACTTAATGCATTTGAAACATTACATTTTCACCTTACCTCTGTTCCCCTGAATGTATCCTCTGAAAAAAATTAAACAGTTCTTTTTCTAATAATGTCACTTTTTTGCTTTAATCTAAGAGCTCTCAGGGCTCTTAAAAGCCTAGTAGACGGCAAAAACAAACCAATCAGCCTCAGGAAGAACTGTGTGAGTACTGGCAGAAGATCAGATCAGATCAGCCCAGGCTGCTTGGGAGATGAGGTGTGAAAAAGTAAGGGGTTAACAGACACACTAGGGAAACTGAACCATCATCAAAAAGAACTGACCCCCTGGTTCAGTTCTGAAATTGAAGTGCTTAATTGAGCCCCCGAGAGAGCCCATTCAAAATCGAACTGTTCAAACCAAATCAGTTTGCACATGTCTAATGCCTTGTCCTCTACTCTAAGAAGTCAGCATAGGTTACATTTTTTAAAAAAAGCATGAAAGAATAATCAGAATAGATAAAAATGGTGCAATGCTCAGCAAGGAGAAGGATAGAGGACTTCTTAGCCAAAAGCCTGAATAATGAGGTTGATGACCAATGCAAATAACACCACCACTTGCTTTTGTTTATGTTACTTGCTTTGTTTTTTACTCCTATTTCTCTTTTTTCTTACATACTATTGTTCTTTTCTAAAATACTTTTGATCACATTCCTTTGCTCACTTCTGTTTCCAACAGGCTCTAAGCCCCATTGTTTTTGTTTTGTTTGTTTTTTTGGTCATGCTTTTTAGTGAGGATCAGCAACCACTGTGATAAATTAACCATTTATATTTAGGCATAAGTAGTCTAAATTGAACTTGCTAAATATTTACTGCAAAATCATACTGGAAAATGTGTAAAGGAGGCACAGGATGGTAATAAGGAGGAAAAACAGAATGAGGAATAAGAAACCATTATAAATGTTGTTGGTAGCACAAGCTGTAATAGTTAAAAATTGGAAGGTCCAAATGAAAGAACAATTCAAAATTAGTATAATTATTTGGGAGAACAATTATTGTTTGAATTCATTAGGGAACATAGGATGTGTTACAGAGGATTCCATAAATCTTTGAGGTTGAACCATCTCATTAGGTTTCCCACCCAACAGATAGAGCTGCCACTATAAGTCCAAATCTTACCAGCAGATGATCCACCTCATAATGATGAGCTTATCACCAGGCCTTCTACCAATAGATTTTTTAAAATCATATTGCTCAACATTTTAAACTTGTTTGGATGTTGTCACTTAAACCATTTTTTCCTGCTTTTGCTAAAACATGCCTCCCTTCCAGCTGTTCTATGGAGCCATATTTCCTTTGGTTTATATGAAGTTTCAAAGGGAAGGTTGAACAGAGTGGAAATTATTTCCCTTGTCCTCTCATGCTCTGAAGTAGGGATGTGCATGAATATGCATAACATTCAAAATTTAAAATGTTGGCACATTAGAAGATTGGTATTCAAATTTGAATACATTTTGATACATTCATATGAAGCTTCATATGAAGCTTTGGATGGGGTTCATATGCTATTCATATGCATTCATATGGGATTCATATGCTATTTGTATGGAATTTGTATGCTATTCATATGCAATTGTATGGGATTCGTATGCTATTTGTATGGGATTCATATGCTATTCATATGCATTTGTATGGGATTTGTATGCTATTTGTATGGGATTTGTATGCTATTCATATGCATTCATATGGGATTCATATGCTATTTGCATGGGATTCATATGCTATTCATATGCATTCGTATGGGATTCGTATGCTATTTGTATGGGATTTGTATGGGACTGAACATTCGTATCAAATATGAATCTTATCACATTCAAAGGGTATCTATTTGAACAAATTTTAATTTTCTTACATTCAATTTGATATGAATCAAATACAAAAAACACACACACCCAAAACCATTCATGCACATCCCTACTCAGAAGTATCTAAAGAATCTAAAACGTAACAGCATTACTGCTATCCCATTCCTTCCACGTACAGTTTAAGATAAAAAAGAATAATCATGGAATGACTGATTTACCATCTCATAATCAATACATGGGTTTTGCGGACCAAATGGGAAGGGAAGCTGATAGACTAAAATGTTATAAAAATCATTAAAAAAGGCGAGCTATAAAATAAATAAAACTTTTTAAAAAGTACTCTGAAGGGGAAAAGAAGAAATGAAGCTAAATAGAGCTAGGAAATAACAATGTGGGTTTCTACTTCAGAAACCAGTTTGGAAAAGTCACTGTAGACTCTTAAATAAAGAGATTAGGAGAAGTGAAAAAAATGAATTAAGCAATGGCAATGTTTGCTTTAATCCCTCCTTCTCCCCTCAAAATATTCACAAATTGGGCAAAATACAGTAAGTAATGCCAGTGAAAGCAGGGAAAATAAGTTTCAGAACCACATTAGCTAACCATTTCATATATTTTAAGCAGGGAATTGCCTGAAAGATAAAAAGGTCTAATAACAAACTCTCTTCAAAATAGGTCAACACATAAAAAAAAAATCAGTGAAAAATGGAAAGTTCAACTGAAGTTCACTTATCTAGCTTTCATAATAAGCCAATAAAATTTAAGATAAGTGTAATTCATGATACTTAGCAAAATGATACTTGACTGATTTTTGTGAAATGGAAATATACATGAACTCGGTTTGCCTCCTTCTTACCTCTTATATTTCCTTCTGTTTCATGGTTGTCTTATTCACCCCGTGTTTGCTTTGCCTTCCACTTATCTTTTCCCTCCTTAGCACTGGACTGTTTTATATTGTATCAACATGAGTACCTCAGGCACTCTTCAAAGATATAACCCAGAATAAGACCCAGTGCAGGAAGGACCAGGGTGTGGTTTTCAAATATTTTGCTCATCTCCATGCAAAGGGTTAGAATTAGAGTTAGGTTTAGAGTTGTGCACAGATATATTTTTTTAAATTCTATTCAAATAGAACAGATTACTCAAAATTCCAATTCTACTTGAATCTTTTAAATTCAAATTTAACAAGATTTGATTTGTATTTACCAAATTCGAATCTATTCGTTCAAATTTGTATGTGCACATACGCATCTTCCCCACATCCGTACCCATCTGGACATATCCATACAAATCCCAAAGTTATCCTGTGTGCAACCCATTTTCGTCCTGTACGGATCCATACAAATGTGTACGGATGCGGGAAAGATACAGATCTTCAAGTACACATTGTGCACGAACCTGTACACATGCTAATGTCTGAATAATTTGAATGAATAGATCTGTTTACATTTGAATCTGTTTACATTTGAATTTTGGGACATTCTATTTCAGTTTGAATGTCGAAATTCGGCACACTCTATCAGATTGTGAATGCCTATGAATATTCGTACACATCCCTAGTTAGGTTATTTTATCACCTCATGCAATGGACTGTAGGAAGAACTACATAATTAAAGGAACTTCACTGGGCTGCCATTCTGTGGGTAAAAATGACAAGTTTATAATAAAAGGCAGCAGTACAGCATGGTATTTGTGTAGACAATAGTTGTTAATACAGTTACTTCAGGATATCATAAATATGATCAGTTCATTATACAGTTTGTGATTGTAATTAATTACTGTAAAGATTTCAACTGAGTGATAAAATATTTTATCAAGAATAATTACACGTAACAGAATGTGAAGTTAATCAAAAGGCTACATCCAAGATAAGAAAGTAAACAATCACCACCACTACCACCCAGTTGCAAAAGCGATGGTTAAAAATGAAATAGCGATAGTAGTTACACTTTAAGGATATCTTTATAGAATTACGATTTGAAAAGAAAGGCTTCAAAACAAATTCTCTCATTGAATTCACTAGGGATTTTTGAGGCTACAGTGGATTTTTAATACTATTATTGTGCTTCTTATATTGCCATAACACACTGCGTTTTTATCATTGCTGATCTTTTGTTTTGCCCATAATGGATTTGATAAAAAAATATCCCATAAGCTACACTTTTCTTTCTTGAAAAAGAGAAACTAGGTTCCATTGTGCTTAGACTTTTCATGCTTTTCTTTGCTATACAGCCAAAAACTGATTTGGGAATTGATCTGCATGTCTTTATAATAATCAGATTCATTCCTGAAACATGCCCTATGCGATGTTGTCTTGATGGGAGGGGGAGGAGCCATCTAATCCTGCAACCTGTTCTCAGCATGGTCCTTGAATGTATTCCTCCTCTGTCTCCTGTTCCAGGTTCTCCACAAAGTTCCTTTTCTCCGTCTAATATCATTAGACAAGCTCTGCTGAATGGCTACTTGACAAAGCAATGGTGGCAGAGAAATAATTCTTTTTCATAGCCATCAGCGCCACATAGTACACACAAAAATATACTGTAGCTTGTGTCTGCCAGACTCCCAATGAGAATTGCACTACCTGTGTTCTAATTGTTGACTTACTACTGGTCCTCCAATGGACAGATTTTCAGCAGCCTATGAAGCTGAGGGTACGATCTGCTGTATGAATTGGGCAAGTAACATTCTGAGACAGTCCCTTCGTTTTTACGGTTGATATGAAGTTTTGAGTTGGCCTACTGAGGTATGTCTTGGTATTGAAGTTGAAACCCACAAACACTACATAAAAGTCAGAGAGGCTGCTAAACCAAAATCAAAAACAGCCCCGCAAACTCAACCATAGGACAAATTGGCCACCTGACAAAAATGATGGGAGTCCTATGGACCACAGTAATTCCTACCCCATCAGACTGATGCAGTGTTGCATCAAATAACCTGAGGGACAAAGGGTGAATTCGCACCTTCACTTCCTTTGGACATCACTGCAGGAAAGTGAAGATGGGGGATGGATCAGGCAATGTCTGATCTATCCCAAACTTTGCAATGTCTGATCTACCCCAAACTTATTCATCACTTCACCAAGTGTTGGGTAAGCATGATTGCCTCTGTACTAGAGGTGATTGGCTCAGTGTGGCAATGGGCATTGCTGTAGTGAGTGGATGATGTGCAACTGTGGGGCTGCATTGCCCCATCCCATGCACTCTTTGTCCAGATGAAGTGTGAAGGATGGGTGCCAAGCTATATTAGCCATGTCCCAGTCAGGCTAGTATAACTGCAGAGTATGTTTTCATGCTATACCACTATCCAGTCCAGGAGATAATCTGGCATGCATGGAGACACTCCCAGGATGGAAACATCTCTATTCACCATGTGTGAAGAGGCACAAAGCTGAGTCAAGGTCCATACAGTTCTTCTGTCCAGGTTTCAGTGATGTAAGAGCCTTTTCACACTTGCCAAAAGGGTGAAGAAAGGTGAAGCCCAGAAGTTGCATCCACACATTACAGAGCTGCTTCTTTACTAGAAACAGCTTTGCATGTGCTGGACTTCCCTCTGCACGTACAGGTGTGGGGTGTTAAAACTAGACTATACTAAAATCTGTACTAGTCATCAGGCTGGGTTAGCCCAGAAAACTCCCATTCACACTTCTTCCCAGTGGAAGCATGTGACTGTATGCACTGTATTACCTGGTTGCCCTGGCAATGGCCCCATGAAGGCACACTGAGGCCATTGCCACAACTCCATGATTGCCACCATAACGGCAGTGATTCAATCTTAGCCAGCAAAGTTTTGAATGTTTTGGGTGTCCACAAGTGCAGATACCCAAAGTATTCCAGAATTTCACCTTCCTAGAATGGGAGATGAAGTGCAAATTTGCCCCAAGTCACAGATGACTAGTGCTTTATTCTGGACTGAACTTCATGGATTCAAAAGCAGCAGCACCAGAGTGGTGAGGTGGTTAACAGACCTCTCCAACTTTCACTCACTGGGAAGTGGTCCTGAAGGAGTAATAGTTTTAAAAGTTTGTATTTATATGTGACTTAAATAAACTGATCTGCCCATTCCTAAGCCTGAGTTTTTGTACCTGAGAAAATGGGGGGGGGGAGTTTGTTTTATTCACTTTCTCCACATTCTGACCCTTTCCTCACCTTCTTTGTCTAAACTAAAATGTCACAAACATAAGAGTTGCTTCAGCCCCTTGATAATTTTGGTGCCCTTTCCTGAACCTCTAAAATGCCCCTTTTTTGAGATGCGACAACCAAACTTCTGAAGCTTTCAGAAAATAAAACTGGTGCACCAGCTTCTTTAACTGAACACTTTTTCCCTCAACACATTCAGTACAATATTACTATATCTTTCCTGGCTCAAAGGTCATTTCTAAGTTTATGGTAAAAATAGTCATAATCAGGTCAAATTTGGCTTCTGGTGACTACATAGTCACATCCATAAACTTTTCTTGGCAAGAGTAAGAACTGTCATGTGCCTGATTTCTTTTGGGAACATGACAAGATTTAAAACTGGGACTTTTGCAGGTGAAGCTAATACTACTAAGTTATCACAAGTGAATTTAATCCAATGTAATTAGTTTTTGTTTTGTTTTTTAGGCACGCAGAGGCTAGGGAGGGAAAGGCTAGTCTCCTGAAATCCCATAAACAGGGAGAATATGAGAACGTAAACAGTAGGGATGTGCATGAATATTTGAAACATTCAAAATTTGATCAAATTAGTTTGATTTTGGACATTTGAATTTGAATAGAATGTCTATAAACTCAAACATTCAAACAAATTTTGAATTTCCTTCATCCATACGCATTTGTACGAATCCGTACGGGATGAAAATGGGATGCATATGGGATAAATACAGGATGTGTACGGGATGCGTAATGATGCGAATGGGCAGATAAGAATATTGTCAAGATTCATAAGTGCAAATTTGAATAAAAATTCCAAACAAATAGAAGATTCTGGATGGATGACAGAAAAAATTCAAACGAATAGATTTGAATTTTTAATTTGAATCGAATTTGGGTAAATTTGAATTTTAAAGATTCAAATTGAATCAAATTTTCAGATATTTTATTCGAATCTTGAAAATTGCATTCTTGCACAGCCCTAATAAACAGTGTCCCCCTGGATTGGCGGCATGGCCCCACTAGTCCAGCTGACTGTTCTCACAGTAGGCAACCTTTTACACAAGAATCCCACTAGCAGGACACAAGCACACCAGGGTAATTGGAAGTTGGAATTCTTGTTGCCTTTTAGTTGTGTTTTGGAAGGCTGTTTGGCAGTTTGTGTGAGGCAAGCTTTGGTACCTGAAAATATTTGTTTGAAACTTTGGCCTGAGTACTTGGTTCAAGAAGTGCAGTCTAGGAACCATAGCTGACTCTTTGTTCAGTAGAGCAGCCAGTAGGTAGACTGACATTTCTCTGTAGAATTTGGCTTCATTTGAAGAAGGCTAACCTGCTGAGAACCTGCAAACAGAACGGAAAGCAAGGGGCCTTTAGCTTTATTCTGGATTATATCCCAGAATAGGGGCCTGCTGTCCACATGACCAAGTGAGGCCTACCCATAGCCTGCATTATCGTGTGGACAACAGACCCCTATCCCAAGATATATTCCAGAATAAGTCCAAGTGCAGAAAGACCCAAGCAAAGCTAAAAGATGCTTAGCAAGGGACAAAAATAAAGACTTCTTTTCACTTCAAGATTTATTTTCCTTTTTAAAAATATATTTTGTCTTGAATCTCATATGTACAGGTAAATGGAATTGTAGGTATAAAACTGAGATCACTTAAAATCAAAAATATCAGAACAGTTTTTAAACTGATAGCATGGGAAATAGGGGTGTGCATGATTTTTTCCCCTCCCCATTCACTTCGGACTGCCTTCCTGACATGCCTGTTTTGCAGCCAGATCCCTCTCTTGGCTTTCACCATTAGGGATGCACAAAAAATGTTCATCCCCCTTGCAATTTGTATTTCTAAGTTTCAGAACTTCTCATTTGTATTGAATATTGACTATATCTGAAGACTGACCTTCACATGCAGAGTGAAAGTTTTGTGCTTCCATTTGAAGCTTCAGTGCAGATTCAGACTGGATTCAGAGCAGATTGAAAGGCACAACTGGTAGCGACAGGGATCTGAAGGGAATTTTAAGGTAATTCAAGACCTACCACATTTGAAGTGGCTTCATGTGCACTAATGAAAAATTCCATTCCATTTGCTTCGATGCAGAGTGAATAGGGAAAAATTGTTCACGCCCCTATTTCTCATGCTATCTTTTCTTTCTTTTTCTTTCTTTCTTTAACCTAAAAACTCTTGAAAAAATGTACTCTTCCTGGTTCCCCCACAACGGGTTTAATAAAATCAATATTTATTTACTTATTTATTGAATATAGAAAATCTGTTCCTTAGAAGACAGAAAATGTTTTATTCCTTCTAACATACCCATTGCTAATATTTAAGACATTTAACTTTTCATTAGTTAATCTTTTGCAACAAACAAAATTTGAACAAAATTCTTGTTTCTAATAAACTCTAATACTTTGTAACAAATTCTAAGGTATCTTGGGGCTGCAAATAACCCCAAAATGTACATTATGGTACATGAAGGAATCACACTTTTACTTTTGTTATTCTTTACGGTGCCACAGCATTCTTTGATGTTTATATAGCAAGAAATGAGCAAGGCCATCCTTGTGGAATACCAATTAGCTTATCCATTGGAAGGGGGGGGGGGAATCTGTACTTCTGAAATGTAAATTCAAAACTAATGAATTAATGATCTTATTTAGGGAATTTAATTTCTGCACACCACCCAACACTGAATTTCCAGTGTCAGTCTGCCAAACAAATGGTGATTCATTAACACCACATGCCAACAAATGGCAGCTTTCCTTTCAAACAGTTACAGACATAAATGTAACTTGGCAGAATCTGCCTGCCTTGAATGTGGACAAATAATGAGCATGGCTGAACAAAGTGCATGCTTGGTTTGCAAAGGTCCTGAAATGTTTGCATTCCTCTTTGGTTGAGTAATCCAAATATTTAAATCAGCTTCCCTATTTAATTCAGCATTTTTGCCAGAATCCCTCTGACAGCCATATAAAATGAATTCTTATATGGATGGTCCATCTTCTAAGAAACAATGCCACTTCAAACTAATTAAAGAAATGAAGAATAGAATCCATAGATGTATTACACTTGAACAAAAAAAAGTGCTCTTGAAATGGTTTAGTGTTTTATTCCCTTCAATTATTGTGCACAGATCTTCTAGATTATTTTATATAGTCTCATCAGAGTGCGAAGAAATAGTTTCATGGCTCAAAGGGCAGATATTTTAAAATTTGACTTTATAGGAAACAATAAAAGAGGAAAAATAACATTTAGAGCAAGTTGCACCTTTGCAAGGTAATCCATCCTGCCCCCAACATTACAGAGAAGGGTGGAACATCCAGTACTGCCTTTGAAACTCAAGATGTCTTTAAATGCCCTTGGGAATCAGCCCAAAGGTTGGGCATTTAATTGTTTCCCCACCCTAAAGTGTGCTGAAGCCCCAGTTCCTGGGCACCCTGATATAAGTGCATTATTTTGATACTCTCAGGAAATTCTGTCCCACTAAAAGCAAAATATAAATAAATTGCTACCCTCTCAACTTTGGGTACTAATTTATACATGTACAGACAGAAAAAAGTGGCTCAAAAGTTGCTTAGGGGTGGTAGCATGTGGATGCTAGGGTCCTATTTGTGCTAACCTTGATTTAGATCAAAGAGCCTCTGTTCCAGATCCAGGGACTCTGCATTCACATATTAATCCAAATCAAGGAGTCTCCACTCCCAGTTAAACTGGCTCAGTCTGCACAAGATGGAGCCAGATCTGGACCAACAGTCCCTTGATCCAGATCTATTGTAAATGCTTCCATGATCTGGAAATACCAGGATCTATACCAGGGCTCACCACTGAAAATCACCTCCCCTCAGACACTCTCTACTGATCAGGATATATGGCAGCTCAGTACAGAAAGTGTCCAGAATTTCCATTCCACCTCTAATCTACATTGTGGATTAGAGGTGGGATAAAAAGACTAACATGTGGATGCTACCACCTCTAAACCACTTTTGAACCACTTTCTTTTAACTGTAAGGGTAGATCAAAGATAGATTAAAACTTAAAAATCTAGTTGTGCCTAGACCCCAGTCTGTCTTCAAGGGCAGCCATATAATAACTGCAGTACTACAGTTATTAAAAGTAGTTCAACAGCAGAACCTGTTAAGATGCAATCTCTTATGCAGACTGATTGGCCCTTTGCTTGCAAATGCTTTGATGTGTACTTCTTTATGAATCAGACATTGATCTTGTTGGCTAAAATCAACTTTAAGGCATAATCTGTTTCCTTGAACTGGATATCAGTGCTCCATCTAACTAGACACTACTCTATTCATCCAAGTTACAATGCTCATTTGCTAACATGTCACAAATATACATATACTAACATTCACTTCCTAGACTGCATTTTCCCCTATAGAAACAACTCACAAAAGCATGAAAAACAAATAAACAAGGTGATCCAATCAATTAAATTGTAGCAGATACATCAAAATAATGAAATGTTTTAAATGCCATTCATTACATTATATTGTTGAATTTTACACAGCCTGCCTTGGGCAGAATATTATTTTCAAAAGGCAATATAGAACGCTATTAAATCAAACAGTAAAATAAGCAAAGTAGTGCCATAACAAAACTTGAAGCAGCATGATTCAGGGCTAATCTAAATAGCGACAAAATCAGAGTCTTCCAGAAAAGAAACATCCATCAAAATTCTGCAGTATGCAATAATGTGATTAACTATGGAGGATTACTATAAACAAAGTCCATATTCATGCATCACTACCAAACCTATTGTGTAAAACAGTGCCAGATCTGGAAGATTCTTTCTTTATAAACACTACCTTGTTTTGATTTCCTGAACACAACCATATTCCTCAAAAACATGTATTTATTGCTTATTGCTTATTTATTATTTATATTTATATCCCACCCTATACCCATAGATCTCAGGGCGGGTTACAAGTCTAAAACAGCAGGTTAAAACAGTAATATCCATAAAAAAAATTTTAAAAAACAAACAAGCAGA
Source organism: Aspidoscelis tigris stejnegeri (assembly GCA_023333525.1). Lineage (NCBI taxonomy): Eukaryota > Metazoa > Chordata > Lepidosauria > Squamata > Teiidae > Aspidoscelis > Aspidoscelis tigris. The sequence goes on from JALMGA010000002.1 coordinate 14,900,514, forward strand.
CAACAAATTGCTTACTCCATTTATATAGAATGTTTAACACACAAGTAATCTTGGGATTTCTTCTTATGGCCTGAGGGCGCGTCTCCATAGTTTCTTTTTGCTTCTCTATTGCATCGGATCATAAAAAATGTGAATTGTAATTTGAAATAAAGCGTCCCCATGTGGTTTGGGGCAACGTGGATTTAAAACGTACTTTCCTGTCCCCATGCAAGCCACTTTTTGCGAGCCCATCTCTTTTTCTCCCCCAGCTACTGCAGTGACTACAGGCAAAAACCTCAACTGAAGCTTCACAACACAACACAGATCATCCCTTTACTTGGTTGCAAAGCGTTAAAAGCATAACTCTCTCCATAACTAATGCTTGTAACATAGTAACAAGCATAACTGAAAGCAGCTCACTCCCTGTAGCTGCCTGTGCGCAGAAGCTGTCCAGTGAACTCTCTCTTTCTTTCACATTATTGGGAGGGGGAGAGAAATTCTGTGCTTGCTATCAGGGGAAAGTGATGCTAAATATCTTAACAACAGAGGGGGAAAACATTTATTTTCACACACACATACTTTTACCTGACAGCAAGCACAGAAACTCTTGTTTGTGAGCTAAAACAGAATGTTATTAGTTATGCTTGTAACTATGTTACAAGCATTCGTTATGCTTTTAACTCTTGGCAGCGAAGGAAAGGAATGTTTTCACACACACACGTAAAGATCGAGAGAGATTAATGTTGCTGGAAAGACACTTTAAAGAAATCCATGTGCACCTCCATGCTCCCATGATAATCCATGGTTTCCCCCTAAGTCAGATGTAGTACTGTTTGAAAGGAGGGTTTTTCTGCTGAAGATTTTCCTCCTTTGCACCTGATGTAGCCCGGAGTAAAGCTGAGCATGGAGATACTCCGAGGCAAAACAAGCTTAAATTCAGAGTATATTTGGCATGGAGATGTGCCTTTACAGAAGACAAGCTGGAATGGACCTTAGAGATCATCTGTTTCAACATATACATGGTTTCTAGTTTTTATTGTTTTCAATTGTTTTATTGCTGCCCCCATCTTCCAAAATCTTGGGACTATTCTGTGCAGCTGGCAAAGCAAAGTTAACCTTCCAACACATTTAAATGAATAGTGTTTCCACTACACAGATTAAGGGTATGCAAAACACCTTTTTGATTTTTCTGTACAACATTCAAATGATGTTGCTTCTCTATTTGGGGGCCTTCTTGATGCCTGCTCCACACCTAATCAACACTTAGTGAGCTTCTGGGGAGGATGGGCACATTTGTAGGCTGTAGCAGCCTAGTTGACATGCATATGTTCTTGCCCAGACATGAACTACTTGTTGACTAGTGGCCTAAGTGCAAATTGGTCTCTGTTTTTTATTTGGTTGGGAAGAAACCAGCATATTTCAGACCAGCAGGCTAGTTGAATAACTTCCTAGAAGAGAGGGGCATTCCACAAGTAGGCAACAGTAACCACCCTTCCAGTGCTGTCACTATTGTTTACTTATTTTCAGATCTATATAATGCAATTGAAATCTGACTCTTCATATTAACCCTGCCTTAAACATCTCAATATATTCATTAAGATGAGTCTTACCTTTCTAACCTCTGTTGACAGTTGCTGAAGGGAAGGAGATGCTACAGATTGTAAAACGGTTTTGCCTCTCACAGGATCATGGAGACTCACATATGCTACAGCATTCCTCTGGAGAACTTTTTTGACATCCTAAAACACAAACAATTTATATTAATAATCCAGGTATATTTAAGGCTTGAATTCTTATTTAGACCCTTGGAGGAACACAAGAAGTATTTACCCACCCATCCTGATTCCCAAAATAATACTTAACTCAATTTCCCTAGAATATCATTTTAAGAACTTCAAAGGATGCTAGCAAGGTTCTAATTCTTTTTTCTCATATCATCAGAACAAAATGAAAAATGGGGCCTGGAGGAATTCAGAATGACGACAGCTCTGAAGCTGAGAAGAAAAACATTACATACTGTGAAATAACAGGAAAGCTATTATTATTATTTTTTAAAGCATCTTTAACTTGTTTCTGACATACACCAAACTTCAAATGTAATATTGAATAAATGTTCAAAGCAGCTGGTGACTCAGGTTAGGGAACCGTATTCTAAATATGAATTGCATAATTTCTCCAGTGTTTTATTTTTACACAGTTGTGAAAATAAAGATCTCTACAAGGTACATTTCAATTATTTCCCATTTGCCTTCCTGGTAATGAGAAGCTTGTTCTATGAAGAGCCTCTTTATACTGAGCAGAAGCAGTATAACATCATTATGACTGTCGTGAAAATTATTTTAAGTGGAACTAAATCAATATTGATTCCCACATGTTGCCAGGGTCCCTTCTGGCCCTTTCCTACTGCTCCCAGTAGCTTTTGGTGATGTTGGAACTCTGTTTCTACAAAATCCACAAGAAAACAAACACTTCCCATTTAACTATAACTTCAGCATAGTTCTACTTCATTATCGGTGGAACTGCTACATCTCTCCTTTAGAACTTTGCAAACTGCTATTAAAAATCTCTTTACTTAATTATCAGGAACTGCTGCTGCTGCTGCTTCTTGTTGCTTTTAATATCAAAGCAACATACAGTATATATAAGAAAACTTTTTAACCCAGGAAAATCTTCTCAAAAGTCGGGAGTCATCTTATATGCCAGGTGTTGTCTTCTTATATGACGAGTATATCCCAAACTCTATGGGCCTTTCCGCACAGGCACCAACAACGGAATTAGAGCCAGATGTGGAAAGGATTAGGACGTGGCTTCTGCAAAGGGAACGAAATTAGGGTCCCTTTGAGGATGCCACATCCACACATTGGTGCGCAAAAGTGGTTGCTTAAACTGGTTTTGCTGCCGAAATCTGACCCAGATGTAAGACCGGAAAAATCAGGTCTTACATCTGGCTTTTCCCCTTAAACCGTTTCGGAAGCAAATGCTTCCAAAGCGGTGGGGAAAGAGCTGGATTGCTGGTGCATGCCCAGCTGTCACACAGGGAGAGCCACCACGAGGAGGCCGGCAGCTGGCTTCACTGGCTTCCCCCTCACAATATTGGCCAGCTGCTTTCACGAGAGTGGCTGGCCAATGGGAAGGAGCGAGCCACCCTTGTGAGGGTTGCTGGGAAATGTAGGCCACAGCATGCACCTGCACGATCGACGCTGGCCCTGCCACTCCCAGAATCGGGCCGCCAGTGACCAGGTAAGCATCCCGAGCGTGAGCACGCGGCCCCAGGCGGGGGGGTTGGGGTTGGGTAGGCCGCACTTCCCCTGGTAAGAGAAGGTGGCTGCCAGCTGTGCCATGTCGGCTTGAAGGAGACAATGGCAAAGGCTGGTGGGCAGCCCCAGCTGGGCAAGGCCTCTGGAGGCTGGATTGGGGTAGGTGCTAACATGTCCGCATCAGCACCCTCTCCATTCTGGCCCTGCCGCCACCGCCCCATGCGTATGCGGATGTGCGGGGCCTCTGAGAATCTGCCCCTGTTTGGGGCAGATTCTTTTTTCAAATGTTTCGCTGGAAAATGCATCTTTTAGATCCGTTTTCCAGTGGCATGTGCAGAAAGGCCCTATATTTTAACTGGAAATGTTGGGGGTTTTCTTATACACCCAGTCATCTTATAAGCTGGAATGTTCTATATCTGTCTTATAAAAATAAATAAAACAAAAAGGTGTGTGGAAAGCAACAACAACATGGGGTTTTCTCGACTTAGCCTGATAGTTTGCATGTGGAGCAAGATTTCCCCACATCTTTCTTCTCGTTTCTAGGCCATTCACATTCTCTGACTATTCACATCCAAATCACTCTACATGGGGCTGCCGTTGAAGATGGTTCAGAAGCTGCAGCTAGTGCAGAATGCAGCTGCAAGGTCTCTGACTTGAATAGCTGGCCGGATGCACAACACACTGGTCTTAAAAGAGCTGCACTGGCTGCTGACTCACTACTGAGCCCAATTCAAGGTGTTAACTTTAATGTATAAGGCCTAATTGACTTGGGCCACAAATATCTGAAGGAACACCTACTCCCATACCAATCTGCCCATGCCTTCAGATCTGGAGGGGAGGCCCTCCTCATTGTCCCATTACCCTCAATAGTAAAACGGGTGGGCCCTTGAGAGGGGGCCTTCTCAGTAATGGCCCCCAGGCTGTTGAATAGTCTCCCCCTCGAGGAGTGTCAGGCTCCTTCACTGTATAAGTTCAGGAAGGCGGTGAAGGTGCACCTCTTTGCTCTGGCCTTTGGCTAAATGTGGTATAGTTTCCCCCCCACCACAGACATTATTGTTTTATACTGTTTTATATATGTGGCTATATAGGGCATAAGGCGGGATAAAATTGCAAAAATAAAAATAAAATCACACCCACAGCATTGCATTTCTGTTGCTATCCCTATAGACACACACAACTTACCTACATAAATCTGTTCCTAGGCACCCCACTCCATGCATCTGACGAAACAGACTTAGGCCCTTTCTGCACTGGGGTTTATTCCAGATTATATTTCAGAATAGGGGTCTGCTAGTGCAGACTATAGCAGACCCAGGGTGGGCCCTGTGATTGCCTTGCACCAGCATGCAGATAGCAGGCTCTTATTCCAAGATATAACGTGGAATAAGGCCCAGTACAGAAAGGACCTTAGTCTACAAAAGCTCATGCCACAACCTCTTCTCTCTGTTAGTCTTTAAGGGGCTACTAGATTTCCCCGCTTTGTTTTTAAACCTTTTAGTCCATCCTCCGCTCCTGATTACTGTAAATTTTATTTTGTTTTTTAACAGCTATTATGTGTGCCTTGAATCAACTCGCCCTGAGATCTTTCATTTAGGGCAGGATATAAACGACAATGAATAAATAATGCCTTAGAAATATTGCCCATTTAAGTGCCCCCTTTTATTTGACAGATGTAGCATTATAACCTGGAAATTGTACTTTGAAACTGGATTTTTCACCAAAAAAATGATGCAATAAAACTGACAAACACATATTCCAACAAATAGTTATTAAGATTTCATCTCTTTGAAGTGAGATGCACAATGAAACACTAAACCATGTGCTTGGCATACCTGATTCAACGTGCTGGTGTATATTTAACATAACTTTTAATATTTTACATCAGCCATTTCCCTCTTGCATGCTTCATTGTTTGATCTGATAGACAGGTATGTACCAATTAATCACGCACCTAGACTGTCCTCGGCACTTATTTATACATTTATCTCCATGATGTTGATTGACTAAGAAAGGTAGGGATTTCTACCAGACTGACAGATTGTCTCATTAACACTTCTCTTGCCCTCAGTGGGCTCCAATACACATCTACAAAATTATTTTCATTTGGTATTCCAACTGTTCCACTGACTTAGCTTTTGTTTGTGACTGAAGATACTGGTCACAAATTGTGATTAATTGCTTTCATTGATGTGCGTTAATTGTTAGCTGCTCAGTTTCTTTCTACAGTTTTCATGTCTCATTCACCTTGCTTACTTGACTGCTGACTCAGTTGAAAACTGTCTGTATGTTCTAACCTCATGTGCTTCCTTTTTCACAAGTCACACTTGTATAGAGTGCATCATTTCCAAACCTGCCCTGAGGTCTTGCTCTTCTGAGTGCTATAAGAATGTAAGAACATAAGAGAAGCCCTGCTGGATCAGGCAACAGCCCATTGAGTCCAGCATCCTGTCTCACACAGTGGCTCACCAATTGTATCCAGGCATTATCAAGCAGAAGACAAAGGCCCCGTCCCCATGCAACTTTGGCATGGTTCCAAGCATGGGATCGGTGCAGTCCATCCCCATGGGTTTTGGATTTGGTCCACGAAAAGCGTACCAAACACCCCCAAACCATGCCAGAAGGGTGCCAAATTTGGTACCTGTTTAAACAAGACTTGGCACAGTTTGGGGGACTGGCATGCAGTGCTCAGTGAGCCTGGAACACACATGGGGATGCTTGTGGACTAACGGGAGGAGATTTGCACTCATGTCATCGGGAGGTGAGGTGTGCTTGCTGTCAGCCCTGTCCATTGAAGATCACAGCCACTGACTTTTTAAAAATGCCAATGGCAAAGGCAGGTTGGAGAATGGCTTGTTTTTTTTTTAATTTTCCACCATTTCCATGGAGGTAATTCCAACCCTGTTTCAAAAATGCCAAGGCTACATGCAAGACACACACACCTTGCCTTATCTCCTGATTTGCAAGGCATGGGTGGGTAAGGAAGGGCTTGATTTAGCTGAGTGCGCTCAGCTGAGCAAGATCTGTCAAGCTAGCTGTCAAGCGAAGGAGCACATCTCTGGTAAAATAAGGGAAAAAATAGCTGCGGCTTCAGCCGCTTTCAGGGGCTTCAGAGGCTGCAATGTTCTCCCTTTTCCAGGGAGGCAACCTTATTCCCCCCCCCCAGAAAAGGGAGAACACCACAGGCTCTTCCCCCCCCTCTTCACGATTTGGGCTGTAAAAGGCTTTATTCCACTTCTGGTTTTACTTCCAAGGTGAAATAAAACCTTTTCCAGTTTGGTGTGCTAATTAGGCATGTGCACGAATGCAATTTTCAGATCTGATTTGATTCTAATCGAATATTCTAATGTTCAAATTCAAATGAACAGAGAAAAAATGAATATATTCAAATGTGAATTGATTCAAATACATTTGTATCTATTCATAAAAGTATTCAATTTGTATTTGAAGATAAGAATGTTGACAACATTCGTATGTGTCCATATGCATTCATATGCATCCCATTTTTATCCCGTATGCATCCCATTTTTGTCCCATACATATCTGTACAAATGCATATGGATACAATAAGATGTGTACAGATATGTATCTGTACACATCCAAAAAATTGTACAAATAATATGTATGTACATATTATTACTTCTGAATCATATCCGTACATACCTATACATCTGTACATATCTATACATCTGAATAATTTGTACAAATGATTCAAAATATTCAAATTTGTTTGAATGTTAAAAAATGAATGTATAGACATTCAATTTGAATTCGAATGCCCGAATTTGAGTGAATTTGATTGAATTTCAAATATTTTGAATATTCTTGCACATCCCTAGTGCTAATGTTAACTGAAAAGGACTTCAGCAGCTTAAGCCCCATATATCTAAAGGCAAGCCTCTTCCCATATAAATCTGCCCATGCTCTAAGATTTCCCAGTGACATTTGTCATAATTGTTTGGGGTTGTCAAACAAAATTTAATATAATTCAAAGACAACCTGAGTGAATACAAAATAAGGCTTTCAAATGATCATTTCATCGATTGAAGGGAAATGGCTATCCAAAACTTATATCACTCAGGTGAAAACAGTAACTTTATACCTACATCACTCCATGGAAAACAGCAACCAGTGGAATGTTGAGTTAGCACCAGGAGGTAAGCTCCCCATGGCATAAAGTCTCCAAAGAGCCACTAGGAAGAATAGAGGCCATTTCCATACTGTCTTCTGGTATGATCCAGGAAGGGATATAAGGGTCTGTTTTTTGCCTGCTATTGCAGGATAGTGTAGGCTTCACCTCTCCTGGAATGCTGCACCTGCATGGGATGGAGCATGGGATAGGAAAAGGACTGAGGTCTACTTGTTCTGGAACAGCAGTCTATGTGTGGAAGGCGCACGTCCCCTGTTCAGGGTTATGAGGGGCATTTCGGGATACATCACCAAAACAGGCCCTGTTGGAACTCTGAAGACCAAGAACTGTTCCTCCTTGCCTTCAGAAGCTCAGTACCAGTTCCAAGGCTAGCACAGCCTTCAGCGATGGTGGCTGATGCTTTTGCAGGATTGAACCTCTCCATGTGGATAGCCTTGCAACTTGTCCCAACTTGGAGTGGGTTATGTATCCTGGGACAGAGTGCTCCCCACCCCCATCCCAGGATATGAAAAGACAGTTTGGATATAGCCACAGAACAAATATAAGTAATGTCAAGAGATTGTGAAATGGCTGGATCAAAGCCAAGAAGATGTTCAGTTGCTGATATGTTTGGAGACAAAAGAAACATTTGCTGATGAAAGTAAATATTTTCTATTAGAATATGAAATGGGAGGACTACAAACCAAGGTAAACCTGATTTGATCAAAGCAGAAATATCAAGAATAAAAGTGCACATCTTAGGAATTAGCAGAGTAGAAGGGATTTGAATATGAGAGGATCATCAATTTTTCTAAAGCAGACAAGACAATCATAGGAGAAATGCAGTTGCTCTGTTAATAAAACTGTGTCCAATTCAGTGCATGGTTATAACTGAAAAAAATGACAACTGGAATTCAAAACAGGCCATTTAATATTATTGTGACCAAAGTCTCTGCTTCAACTTCAAATCCCAAAGTAGCCAAAGCTGAGCATCTCTACAAGAACCTGTTTCGGCTGCTAATTACGATACCATATATGTTACATCCATCATAGGTGAGTAAAATGCTATAGCTGACAACAACAAAACAGTGGGAATTACAGGTAAATTTAGCCTTAAGTACACAAAATGAGGCAGGTGGCAGACTAAATGGAACTCTCCCAAGATAATTTGCTAGTTGTAGCAAACACTATCCGTTCAACGGCCTGTGAAACAACTCTGCACATGGACATTGCCAGCTGGACAACACTGAATTCAAACTGTCTAAATACTTTGCAGTCAAAGCAAGACCAGCAGTGGGCTGAAACTTTGAACATGGACTTCTGACTGGAAAATACTGAATCAATTTAAAGAAAACTGTGAAAGCTGTTAGGGCAATTAAAGCTGATCTCCAATTCCATAGGAATATTCAGAGGGGATTAGGGATGTGCACGAATATTCATAACATTCAAGATTTGGCCAAATTTGGACATTCGAACTCGAATCGGATGTTACAATATTCGTATGCTAATATTCCTGTTTGCATCCCGTTGTCATCCTGTTATAAGCGCAAATAGACCTGATATTCAGATATGATATACAATGTTCTATTCAGTTGAATTATTCAAAAATCCGTATCAGATTTTCAAAAATTGGAAATTCGACCAAATTCAGAAATTCAGATTTTTTTAAATCTGAGTCGAATCCAAATATCAATATTTGTCCAATTCAAATAGGATTTTTGAATTTTTGAATATCTGTGTACATCCCTACTCCGAGGACTTCTGTGGCCAGGAATAAAGGTTCCTGGCCTTGGAACCCCCAGGGACCCATTTCAGTGACACAACAAGATGCATTGCCAAAATGTGTCCCCTGCGGGAAGCTGGACAAAGGAAGTATGTCATGTTCACACAACTCTATGGTCTGTTAGGCAGTTGTTAATCCACCAGTAGACCTTTTAAGAAAGCTGTACCAATTTTGGTTGTATGTAGGCTTTAACAACTGAATTCAATCTTACTTGTAGCATTTTTTTGGGGGGGGGGAGCTGTTATGCCATGTTCCAGGTTTCTTCTGAGATCCTACACTTTCGGATATAGCTGTGATATCCATCTTCAGAGGATTTTGACAGCACTGAGTTTTGACTCATCCAAGAGCAAAACCCTCTGAACATGGGTATTGCAGCTATATCAAAAAGCTTAGGTTCTCAGAAAAAAACTGGAACAAGGCATAACAGCCCCCAAATGCTACAAATAAGATTAAAACTCTATCAGTTTACTGGACTAGGTGGTCTTTATGGGCTGCCTAATATGTTATATACTCTGTCTGTCCAATGCAGATGGAGCATACTAGTAAGGGATGGGGCCTCCCTTAGACAATAAGAAGGTCTAGAAGAAGAGCTCCTGGACCCTGGTTATACCACTGTAGAATGCAGAAAGGCCCTAAATGTAGCATTCTAGATAACAGTTACAAGGGACTGAGGCATACCGAAGCAAGTAGCACAAAGAAAATTGGAATAGTAACAGAATGGGAAACTCAAGTGATCTTTTCCAAAGGATTAATGAACTAAAGGAAATTTTCTGTGCCCAAATGGGCATAGTAAAATACAGAGACAATAGGGACCAAACAAAAGTGTATCATTAAAAAGATATGGCAGGAATACACAAAACTATATACCCTCTCATATGCATATGATAGTATGATAACTGATCTAGAACTAGACATCTTGGGAAATTAAGTTAAACGTGTCCTTGCAAGCATTGCTGAAAAGATACAGAAAGTGACTTATTTTCAGCTGAATTGTTTTAAACTCACAGAAGGATACCATCAGAGTGCTACATGCAATTTGCAGCAAATCTGGAAAGAAGAAGAGTTGACTTTTCTACACTGCTTTCTTCACCCATTTAAGGGGACTCAAAGCAGCTGACAAAGCTTTCTATTCTTCTCCCCACAACAGAACACCCTGTGAGGTAGGTGGGGCTGTGAGAGCTCAGAAGAGAGCTGAGACTAGCCCAAGGTCACCCAGCTGACTTCATGGAGAAGTGCAGGATCAAACCAGGCATTCCCAGATAAGAGATTGGCTCCCTAACCCTAGACCAATCTGGCTCACAGACCAAACTGGCTCACAATGGCCATTGGATTAGAAAAGATCGAACTATACTGCCCATACTAAGAAGGGCCCATGTCAAATACTAACCTGATAATCAAACAATTGCATTTATCTTACATGCAAACAAGAAAATTGTAAAGATTCTGCAAGCTAGACTTGAGCAATACATGGGCCTTTGATTAGGGATGTACACAAATACATTTTTTTGCATTCAAATTTGCATTGATTTGAATATTCAAATATTAGAATATTCTATTTGATTCAAAATTTGAAAATCTATATTTTTGAAAATTCGATTCAAATCCAGATTATCCAGATCTGTATTTTCAAAAATCTGTTTCGAAGCAAATGATACGAATGTCAGCAACATACGTATCTGGTTTTCGAATTCACATGCATCCTGTTGTCATCCCGTGTTATAAGCACAAATAGACCCGATATTTGGATGTGATATAAACAGAACTATTCAGTCAAATTATTCAAAAATCTGTATAGGATTTTCAAAATTCCAATTTCAATGTCAATATTCGTTGAATTCAAATTGGATTTTTGAATTTTTGAATATCCGTGCCCATCCCTACCTTTGATTGTGCAAACCACAACAACTGGTTAGCTGTTAAAGAAATGGAGGTTGTGGGTCACTTTACTGGTCTCCCACAATCTCTATATGCTGATCAAGAAGCAACCATAAGAATATATTATGGAACACTGAGTGGTTCAGGATTGGAAAGGTAATGTACCAACCTGGGGCCTGCTGTAGTCTGGACTAGAATGCAGAAGGCAGGCCCTTATTCCAAGACATAAACCAGAATAAGTTCCCAAGCAGAAATGGCCCTAATTCCCTTGCATAGAATTTTCTTACCTCTGCCCATTCATAGGAGCCTATCTTGCCAAATAGTGTTTCTCCCCAAGAGCAGAAAATGATGGTTCGATCAGGTCTCCATCCTTTCTTTACTTTTAGCATCAAGGCTTGGATAAATGCAGTTATCACAGCAGTGCCCTGGGCCCATTGTTGGCTACTGTACCCATTCAAGGTGCTGTGATGGCTGCCAACTATGACGTATCTGTCTGGAAAAGTAAAACACTTATTTTAATTAAAAACAAACAAGCATTAATTCTAGCCATAAAGTTTCCTGTTTTTGACAGTGGGGACCATATCTGCTGTTTGCTACTGAAAACAACTAAGTTCGAGAAGAATACTTAGAAAACAAAACAATACAAGAAACCACAATTTCATGGCAGTTGTTAAATCATAGCTCAAACATAATCATTGTTGTTCCAGATCATGGTCCTCTTCTGGTCCTCTTTGGTCCACACCTTAAAGTGGACCAAGAGAAGGCACTCCCCTTCCTAGTACATTCCATCCACTCAGGACAAAGCATAGACTGGGCTAGGGCAACCAAAATGCTGTCCTGATCTAGTCTACCTGCAGACCTCTTTTTCAAGGTCTATCAGTGTACTAGAAAGGGGTATTCTGGACCATGGAGGTGTGTGGTTTGCACAATAAGGTACACTGCCAAGATGTCCCCCTCTCAACTACAAAGGCCAAGATTTTCTTTCCCAGCTTTGAAATATTTGAATATTGGTGCGGATCATGTTCCAGGTCAGGAGCCATCCAGCTTCAGACAAATTCCTTATTCTGGACTGGAGCAACCTACTTTGGTCTGGCATACAAAGTTAAGTTTGAATATGGGCTTTAATTTCAGCCAGTTTGTTCTTTGAATTTAAGGGGATGTAACCAGATCAGCCTTCAGTGTCATGAGAACACAAAAACTTTGGAAATTTCACTACAAATGGAGCAGTTATCAGGAACAAGAATTACTCATGACTATAGTTTCAAATGTTAATGTACAACCATGTTTGAAATTTGTCTGGTATACACAGTCATCATTGTTTCTTGTGTTCTTTGACTGGTAAAAACATAAAAAGAGTTGGTTTATCTGTCCAAAAGCTCAGTGTGTTTAGCATCAGCTTTCCTACAGTGACCAGTTAATGTTCATGGAAAATGCTCAAGCAGGACATGAGGGCAAAATCTGTCTCCTGCCATTGCTGCTGAAATATTCTATTATTTTTATCTTATATCATCAATGGCTTTGTGCAATATTCTTTTAAGACCATCCACAGTGGTAGCCATCTTAAAGACATGAAGTCAGCTCAATGGAGCCTCTGAAAAGGTTCCTTGGCATCCCCACGGGCCTGTTAGCACCCATTTCAATTGGGTAAACATTACCAGTGGGTAAACATGGGGTCCTCCCCAAGATCCTGATCTTCATGATCTCGATCTCCAGGAGGACCCCATCCAGTTCTTTGAGTGTGCATGGAAAAGGGGGGTTGGTTACACACACACACACACACACTCACTCACTCACTCACTCACTCACAATAATAAAACAGCTAGCTTTGTAAGCCTCCAATTACTTCCACATTTCACTTTAAAAGGTGCTTAGTAGCTTTAAGCTATATATGAAAAAAGGAATTATTTGGAAATAGACTCATCTTGTTACTTTAGGAATTTTAGTTCTTTTTTTAAAAAAACATACATCACAACAATATTTATTGTAACCGATGTTCAGGCTAAAATAGTTCCTTCTTTCCTTCTTTTTTTTTCATTAAAGGGTTCTTATTTTTATCTGTAGTTATACAGTCATCCCTACTGGCAACATGTCAGAGAGTACCAGCAAAGTATGTATAGCAAATTGTCTGTATAAAATTGCCTATGAAATTACATATTCCTTGGGGGGTATTGTTGCTGCAATTACAACTTATGAATATTTTTTTTAATTGGACACACATGGTCTGATTGACAAATTTCTTGACAGCAAAGGAGCTTTATTTCTGTTTCCTTCACTGTAACAACCAGAGACAACACTGTATTGAAATAATAATAAAAAAATAAAAATAATAGAATCACACTGCATTGCACTTTTATTGGAGAAAGCATCAGTAGATTGAAATTGGAAAGATGTTTTGAAAGACATTTTGGTGCTTTGTGTAATATATATAAAACTAACAGTGTGTGGAAGTTTAGCCATTGCATTTTTCTCTTAATTTCTCCATGGCAAAAAACAGCACTAAATAAAGTCAAAAATAATGAAGTCAAAAATTTCAAAAATGAAAGAATACCACACTCATTCAAACTCTTAACTCCGATAGAAGGAGAGAGGTTTAGTTGCCCTAACAGTAAAAGCATATGATGCAGGAATAAAAAGGGTAAGTGAAAGGGAGGAAGGGAGGAATTTGATCCATGTATTTCAAGTTTCAGCTGGACCCTTATAGGGGTGTGCACAAGTGCAATTTTCAGCATTCAATTCAATTCGAATAGAATATCTGAAGATTCAAATAGATTTGAATGTTTAAAATTTGAATTCATATGCATCCTGTTTTTATCCCAAATGCATTCTGTTTTCCTCTCATAAGTATCCGTAAAATGCATACGGATACAAATAAGATGTGTACATATACAAACGTAATGCATACGTATCCATTCACATACAAATGTCTGAATAATTCGCACAAATGATTTGAAAGATTTGAAATTCATTAAAATGCTTAAATTCGAATGGAGAGACATTCTGTTTGAATTTGAATGTCTGGATTTGAACTAATTCGATCAAATTTTGAATGTTTTGAATATCCCTAAACCTTTATTTTTCCACTTAGAAGAGATGCCTTGACAAGAGATAAAGTGACTGGTGTTATAAAGACAGATTGGAAATCATTAAGAGAGTGGAGAAATGGAGTAGGAAAAATAAAATAATGCTTTTTATTCTGTAAAAAATAAATAAGTCTTACTCTAGATTTGCTTCTTTGCTATCGTTTATAAAAGCACAGGCCCTGAGGGTGAAACTGCCCAGTGGCAAGGCTTATGGGACAGTGGCAAATCAAAGAAAAACAGTTGCATCAGTGGCTACTAGAGTGGATGCTTAGAGTAGGTGTTGCCTCCAGGTAGGAGAGACAGGTAAGATGCCTCCAAAGGCTATTGGCAGGGAGTCAAGAACAGGTGAAGCTTTTGCCTTTGTCTTCTGTTTGAGAATGCCCAGAAGCAATTGTGTGAGACGGGATGTTGGACTAGTTGGGCTCTGGCCTGATCCAGCAGAGCTCCTCTTACGCTCTTATAGACTTTGGGTACACAAGGGTCCTGTCATCTCCAGTGGCATCTCTACTTACCTTTCTGAGGTACCTGCATCCTCCAAAGAAGGTGCCTCTGCCTCTGTCTCCACTTTCAAATGGAAGTGCTTACACTCACCAAAGAAGGTGGCTGCTATCTCTTTGTCTTGATTCATAGTGGCAGCAGGCGCCTTGTGATAATCTTTCTTTGCCATCAAAATTGCCTGTAGAGGTGTTTTCTTTGCAGGGTGTGAAATCTCACCCTGCAAACAAAGACTTTCAACTAATCAATGCAAATCACACCTCTATGCTCTAAAACGAAGATGTGGAGGCATCTTTTTCAGCTGCTAAATGATGTGCTATAGTGCATATCTGGCTATAGTAGAGCCACTTAGATCTAATGTGGAGATACAACCACCACAGCAGTAGTGGGCAACTCACGGGGATCTCACATCCTCCTTTGCTGGCAGAATCACCACCTGAGGCACCTTGTTTGCTCATGATTCCATGCCCTACACAAAGGTGCCACTTTAAATGGTGCCTCTGTGTTCCAAAATAGAGATATAGAGGTCACATTTTTCCATGGTGGATCAGGTCATCTCCCCATCTACCTGGACTGGAGCTATCTCCAGACCAGCCTCTGACTCTATCAAACTCTAATATTGGGCCTGGGAACCACCATGAAGATTCATGTTCCCCACTGGGCAGTGGCACTGGGCTTTCTGAAGATTGTGACCATGACAACAGTGTGTAAGGATCTGACTGAAAGACTCCCTTCAATCTAAGCAAGCCATGATTTGATTTGCTAGAGGATAATCTGAAGCAGTCAAGGCAAAGTGGTAAACACCAAGTGGTAGCTCATAGCTTTAAGG
Organism: Aspidoscelis tigris stejnegeri; assembly: GCA_023333525.1. Taxonomy (NCBI): domain Eukaryota; kingdom Metazoa; phylum Chordata; class Lepidosauria; order Squamata; family Teiidae; genus Aspidoscelis; species Aspidoscelis tigris. Next base: position 14,915,938 of record JALMGA010000002.1, read on the forward strand.
GTAGGTGATTGCAAGTATGTTACAGACAGTTGCTTACAGCACGTGTCTGTCGGTCTGAGTGTGCACTTTTCCTCAGTGTGCCAATGCAAAAGACACCCTCACTTGCAATCACCCACACTTAAAGCTATGAGCCATCTCACACTTTCAGTGGAAAAGAGGACCTGAAACTTTCTTTGCTGTTTGTACTTTACCATGTCCCAGAAAGATGGACGTATAAATGGGACATATAAATGACTAGCTTAACCTGTCATATTAAAAAAAAAAGTAGGGCAGTATTTTACTTAATAAGTTATATACATTTATGTCCCACCCTATATCACATAATCTCAGGAAGTGCTGGATAGATGGTGCACGGTCCATATAACTGTGGTTTTGAGGGACAAAAGTGTCTTAGGGGCTTCCACTCCAGGTTTTCTGTCAGGGCTTTGTTCTAGGGATGTGCACAATTTTTATTTATTTATTGGTATTCAATTTGCATTGAATCAAATGAAAAAAAAATTGTATTCATTCAAATAGATCTCCTTCTAATGTGGTAGGATTCACATTAATATGGCTGTTCAATCCCATACATATTTATTTATTTATTTATTTATTTATTTATTTATTTATTTATTTATTTATTTATTTATTTATTTATTTATTATTTATTTATTTATTTATTTATTTATTTAATTTCCATTTCTATCCTGCCCCATACCTGAAGGTCTCTGGGCAGGTAACAACAGATCAAACAGCATTTTAAAAACCATTAAAAACAAGACACAGGTATTAAAACAATGTATTAAAAACAAGGCACAGATTAAGCTAAGGTACATAAAAGCTCTGATTTAAGCCGTACATCTAGTGGTCTGTTAATAAAACTGTGACCAAGGGGGGAATGAGTCAACGTTGGCCAAAGGCTAAGGCAAAAAGATATGCCTTTACAGCCCTCCTAAATGACAACAGGGAAGGGGCATGGTGCACCCCAGAGGGGAAACCATTCCACACTCTAGGGGCCGCCACTGAAAATGCTCCTCCCTAGGTGCCCACCAACCTCACTACTGAAGGCGGTGAAACAACTATGAGGGCATCTTCTTCAGATTTTAAGGCACAGGCAAGACGATATGGGAGAAGGCGTTCCTTTAGATATTTGAGGCCCAAGTCATTTAGGGCCTTATAGGTCAGAATTAACACCTTGAATTGGGCCCAGTAGCGAATTGGCAGCCAGTGCAATTCTTTTAAAACTGGCGTAATATGTGTCCGGCTAGCTTGTTCCAGTCAGCACTCTGGCCATTGCATTTTGCACTAACTGCAACTTTTGGACTGTCTTCAAGGGTAGCCCCATGTAGAACACATTGCAGTAGTCCAATCTAGAGGTTACCAGAGCATGGATCACTATGGCCAGGTCGTCTCTATCCAGGAAAGGCTTAAGCTGACATACCAGTCGTAGATGGGAGTAGGTGCTCCTGGCCATGGCCTCCACCTGAACTTCAAGTGTTAGCGCAGAGTCCAGGACTACCCCCAAATTATGCACCTGTCCCTTCCAGGGCATAGCCACCCCATCCAGGACAGGGTATCTCCCAATGAATCTCACACGAATACTAAACAAATGCATACGAATATCATCCAAATCCCATATAAATCCCTTATGAATACATAGGAATCCCATATGAAGCTTTATATGAATGTATCAAAACATTTGATTTGAATTAGAATGTCAGTCTTTGAATGTGCCAACATTCAATTCAAATCCGAATGTCCGAATTTGGCCACATTTGTACAAATTTTGAATGTTATGAATATTCACACACATCCCTACTTACTTCTTTAGCCTTTGATTTTCCTAAAGCATTCACTAGCTGGAAAGACCCAATGATGTTCTCTTGCACAGTGGTTATTCAAACAGAGCACAAGAGCATCTCTGAGAAAAGGAATGGTGAGCAGTGTCCAAAAAACAACTTTGAATAAGAAAAAATAAACACACCTGGAAGTGTCCTGCCTTTTAAATACCCAATAACATTGGACATTGTCTTGAATGTTGGACGAGATTGAACTTTCAGAGTCACAGTTGGTCCTTCTGTTGAGAGAAAGAAAAGCATTCATGACGAATCTCTTGCAGACCCAAAATTTTCAAAAAAAAAAAATGTTATAACCCCACCTGCTTTGAAAGCATAAAAGTGTAGATGTGTTTTCTGTTCCAAATACTGGTTTAGGGGGTTATTGCTGCTAACAAATGATTTAAAATGATTGTTGCCTGCTATAAAGCAGGTGGAAATAGTCCAGGGACACAGAAGGCCAACCCAAATGGTGTTGGTAACAAACAGGATTTCTCAGTCTTCTTGGTTCTGTTCTGCCCTTTCCAGACCCTACTGGCTATCACCATTGGCCAGAATATAAAAAGGCTATACAGAGAAACAGAAAATCTGAGGTAAATATGTTTCACACACCGGCTGCTTTAGAAGAAAGAAAAAAAATACAAACTGAATACAAAAACAAAATAAAGCAGCAGTAGTTACAAATATTCAAACAACTTGACATAAGGTGTTCAGAGTAAAGAGAAAAATAGAAACATGTCCCTCTGAGGACACTCAAAAATAAAAGTAAAACGGAACAGGGCTTAGGCATCTACATTGTGTTGCCCCTTAGCACACATTCGTTGCCCTAAAGCCCACTCAGTGCAGATGTCTATGCCTGTGATTGATTCAGTTCTAGTAAATACGGATTCACTAATGCAGATTAAGTTAGGTAAGATCAGAAAGGGCCTATGATTAATTATAATTGCTTTATTCTGTATGTAAACTTGTAAACCACATTGGGTCTTTATGAAATTTGGGGTATATAAGTCCAACAAACAAACTTTTACTTGTCCCAGGACAATAAAATGCTCCTCATACCTCCTCCTTTGTTGAGAATTTATTTTAATTTTGTTTACTGAATGCTACAAGTTAACAATTTGAGAAGTACCATAACTTATTATGCTGAGAATTCCAAATGAACCCAGGGAGTTGTAGCTGGTAAAATCTATTCCACTTTTTAATAACAGACTGAATTAAAAGCACAGAGCTAAGTGTGACCTATGAGCTGGTTCCATAAGGGTGCCATGGTTCAGTGAGGTCAAAACAACATTTTTAACCAGAGCTTCACCACACTGTTCTGCCTTCTACTCAACAAAACAGATTGGGTGCAATGACTTTGATACATGCTAATTCTTATTCTGCTTGCTTTTTTAGATTATTCATAGGGATCTTCTGTTCTTCCCATGATCTGAAACAGGTTGTATGGACCAGTGAACCCTGCTTGCCCTAGAGCAACAGAAGAGGTGCCCAAGCCACAGCTTCTCCAGACCACAAAATGCTGCTGCTGGTCCAGACCAACTTCCGTACCAGCCCCAAAGCTTACACCAGGTTTGGGATTGACCTCTGAAGATTCTGAAGAGCTAGGGATGAGGTGAACTGCTGAAACTGGTCATTGTCTGTGTTCTGGACTGGTCACAGCTGGTATACCAGTAGTCCTCAATGTTGGGCAGAGTGCACCACCAGTGGGCAGGATCTCACTAATCTGCACTAATGTGCAGACTAATGAAGCCCTGAAAAAGGACCATGAAGAATCCAGTTCTAGGGCAGAGGTAAGTGCATAATCTTCAAGCATCTGTATCCTAGGGCCTTTCTGTACTTCCTGATGTTCCTTACTAGCAAATACACTAAGCCCTTTCTCCTGCATATTAGTGTCAGGAGAAATGTCGGAGGACCTGCTCACACTGATATCCTCCATCTGCACAGGGCCCTGAATTAGGTTACTGGTAGTCCTCATTTTATGGACTATCAGAGGATCTATTTTGGTAGCACAACAAAGTTTCAAGACTAGGAACTTTCATTCCTCACCCTTCAGGACCTTTGGAGGCCAGTCCTGAAGCTTGTGAGAGTTTTGGGGCCAATGTGGGAGCTGGTTTGGACCAGCACTCCCTAGCAGAAAGTGCTGTTCCAGATCAGCCAAGGTAGCTGTGAAAATGCTCTTAGACAATCTCATGGTTCCCCCTTGGTTCAATATTAGATACAATTATATCTCTACTGTGTTTTGTCCCTTGGTTCACAAGTTTAAATGGAGAATAAACTGCAGCAAAGAAAATAGGCTGTCTCTCTGTCTTCGTCAAAAGGCTTTTCAAGTTCATGTTCCTAGCATTTGACTAATGAGTTTGCTTTAAAAATTAATTAAAACTAATATGTTTTTCTTTTTCCGTTCAGTCTGAGAAAACAAATGGCTTCATTATTGGCTGAAATGGAAGCCACAGCAAACAGACCTTTCCTCCCAACCACTTCAGCAAAATGTTATAATAATAATAATAATATGCAATGCAAGTTGTAATATTGGAGGCCTTATTAGGAATGCCAACAGCTTGAGCGGAGATTGTACTTGCATATAGACAGTATGGAAAAGGCAGAAATAATCAATTTGATGTCTTGGGATTTGCCTGTTTGCTGAGGCAATGGTGATTTTTAACCAGGTCACACCAGGTAATTCACTACACTCATTTTGAATGTTGATGCTGGAAATGCCTCCATTTCCCTTACTATTTAGGGAGTGCCCATTCATTCAAGCCAATCTATGGCTGTTTCTGCACTTACCTGGGTCAGTTCAGATTAGGGGTTTTTTTTCCACTGTCAAAAAGTACCCATTTTTGCACCCATTTAGGACCTATTTGGGTGTGAGCCGGATGATCCCATTTCCACCATGGCACCCATTTGGGACCCGATTGTTTCCACTGCCGTGGGGGAAATCCGGATCTAATGGGTACATTTTGGCCTTTAATCCGAATTTTCTGTAGACCCCATTAATGGGGTCTACAATGGGGTCTTCTTCCAGAAAATCTGGATTAAAGGGAGCCTGTTTCCACTGGAAACAGGCAATGGGGTCCAAAGGAGGCTAGGGGGAGGGGATGCACCCACTGCCCCCCCCAAACCTAGGCTCTGAAGTCACTTCAAAGCCACTTCGAAGCCACTTCGAAGTCTGTGCAAAGTAGCTCTGGAGTGCCTTTGAAGTCTGTGCTGATCTTCGGAGTGACTTCAAAGTGGCTCCGAAGTCATTTCGAAGTTCACTCCGAAGATCAGCACAGACTTCAAAGGCACTCCGGAGCTATTTTGCACAGACTTCGAAATGACTTTGAAATGACTTTGAAGTCAATTCAAAGTGGCTTTGAAGACTGTACACCCCTGCCCCCCAAAACACCTGGGGTAACGGACTGACCCCTTGGGGGTCGATCCGGATTCCCCACATGGGTGCAAAGCTGTTTCCACAGCAGGGGTAACACAAAAGATCTATCAAGGAGGAAAAAAACCCAAAGTCCTTCTAATATGAGAAAACTAAAGAAAGTGCCCTGATGCCAAAAAAGGGGGGAAAGATATACACCCTTATATACAAATAATAGTAAATTTGCTGGTGAAAATATAATATCTTATAAAAGTTTATAACAGTATACAAAAGACAATAAAAAGAATGGTGTATAAAAAACAAATAATGGGGATCTAAAGCCAGACGCGTTTCGACAGGTCGTCTTCTTCAGTGGCTTTTTACGATCATCCCAAATGGTGATGACTCCTTTCATCTATGCCGCAATGGGCTATAACAAATACACCATACGTACAAGTATTTTTTAAAAAGGCAAATAAGAACATTCTCTGAGTAAAAACAGTATAATACTATCTTTCTTTAGAACTATAATAATTAGAAGCGCCCCAGTTCCTTCCCCCCCCCAACCTGAAAGATGCATCTAGGCATTAATTCTAGTAGCCATTGATACATCTGTCATCCATACATTTGTCTAACCCTAGCTTAAAGCCATCTAGACCGGTAGCTGTCAACACCTCTTCCGGCAGCACATTCCATAAGCCGATGACCCTCCGGGTGAAGAAATACTTCCCCCTTTCAGACCTGACTCTCCTACCCATCAGCTTCATAGAGTGCCCCCTGGTTCTAGTGTTGTGCGATTTTCTCTATCCACCTTTTCTATACTGTGCATAATTTTATATACTTCAATCAGGTCCCCTCTTAAACGTCGTCTCTCCAGACTGAAGAGGCCTAGATGTTGCAGCCTGGTTTCGTAAGGGAAGTGTTCCAGACCCTTAAACATTCTGGTTGCCCTTCTCTGCACCTTCTGTGGAGAACTGTGGAAACAACAATGACAGATTTTCTGGTGATTGGCCCACCTGTGCAGTGCAAACTTACCTGATTGTGCCCCATCTTCTGCAGAGCACAGGAAAATGGCCGACTCCTGCTGTGATTTCCTAGGTTCTGCAAAACAACCCACGGTGGAAACACTGGCCAGAGGGAATGAAAGTTCCTTGGCTTCAAATATGTCCAGTTCCTGAAGCAGAAGCACCACTGGAACCACTGACAGTGCATTAGCTGAAGATCACTTAAGGAGTGATCTCTGCTCATTGCACTGTTTCAGTCATAAAAACATAAGAGGAGCCCTGCTGGATCAGGCTACAGCCCATCTAGTCCAACATCCTGTCTCACACAGTGGCCCACCAAATGCACATGAGCATCTCAAGCAAAGACAAGGGCAAACCTTCTCCTGCTCTCAAATCCCAGCAAATGGCCTTAGAAGCACTCTGCCTGTCCCCCCAGCCTGAAAGATGTACTGAAGCATCCACTCTAGGAGCCATTGATACATCTGAAGAGGTACATTTGGAAATTTCTTGCTATGGACTGCTTTACAATGTCATTGGGAAGAATGAAAGCTCCAGAAATGTGTAAAGTGCAGTTCATGTTCAAAAATTCAATTGCATTGTCCATGTTAGGAGCTGTTTGCACTGAAACAAACAAGTGGTTGTTTGAATATCTGGAAATTTGATTGACCCAAAGCAGTACACACTCACAAATGTGAATGATGTAATTGGAAAGTTTGTGTTCCCTGTGTGTGTTTTTTCTCCTTGAAAGTAGCTTTGTCAATGGGGAAAATAATTCAAACCAGTTCAATATCAGACACAAACAACTCTTTGATTAATGGTCTACTGTTGAGTTGAGCACATGGGTTTTTGTTCGTATTCATCTCCACTCCAAGTCCAAATTCTTCCCTTTCCTTTTTTAGCTACAACTTAAGCAAACCTGTCACTTTTCTTCTTTTTCTTTTAAACATTTGTATCAAAACCCAGCCTTCTCAAATAATCTTAAGGAATCTCTTTTATACTAACAGATTTATCATAGGGTGTTCTTCTACTGTCACTACTGTCATTAATGGGTACTTAATGGGTACTTCTAGTGACAGTGGAAAAACACTGATACATACATAATATCCTGAGAGCACAAACAGAGAAAAATATTTGCAACAATAGTATAACTGCCAAGGATATGGGTAGTGAAAGTTCAATCATTTTGCTTTATGTCTTTTAAGGTCAAAAATAGGTCTCTGCTAAGGTTTCCCTAGGAAGAAATAATAGGCCATTTCTACATTTACCTTGTTGATCCAGTCCAGCAAGACTAAGCCAGCCTGGAGTGGTTCTGGCAGCTACACATGATCTTTGGAGCCATCTTTCTGCTTCTCCAAAAGCTACAAACTAATGTCCCTGCCCATTTTGTTAGTGCAATTTGATGTGACACCAAAATGGATCTCCCTACTAAACTGGGAGAAGTTTGCCCTTCTACACACTTCCCTTTTCTATTCCAAAGGCCCTTGGACCACCACTAGACTTGCTAAAACAGATCTACTAGTATCTTCCAAGGAAAACTACTTCCTTCTGCTTTATCCTTTGTGTCATGTCCTGAGCCTCCTAGTGGGAAAATACCATCTAGAGGCCATCTCATAGCTGAAGGAATTGCCATGAAGCTGGGCTATTTAAATCATTGTCAGAAAGCTTGTTTGATTTAGTATCAAGCTGTCTTAAGAAAAAAAATTAGGAGGAGAAGGAGGAAGTAGATGGAGTATGAGGAGCATAGGTTGAAGGAAGGAAGGAAGGAAGGAAGGAAGGAAGGAAGGAAGGAAGGAAGGAAGGAAGGAAGGAAGGAAATTATTGAATCACCTCTCAGAATCCAGTAGAGATGTGGACTGCAAGGCAGACCCATCTCTATTCTGCAGATAGATCTAAGAAATATGAATAAATAAAAGTTAAATCCCCAAAAACACTATTGGAAAAAAATCCTTTCCCATCCTTAGATGTACACAGGTGACAGAAGAAGACAGAAGAAACCATTTTCAGAGGCAGTGGCAGGTCGTCTTTTAATGAGTATTTGAGCCCTTAAATGGGTAGTAGTGAATTTCTCTACTGGGAAGCCACGTCTTCTGGAATCAGATAATAAAATGAATAGATGTATTGCACAGTAACATTATTTGGTTTAAAGGCTTAGTGCACATAACAAAAGGCTCAAAGAACTCTCAATGGAGTATGGAAAAGAACTAAAATTTAATTTCCCTTAAACAGTTCTGACAACAAATCTCACTTTCCAGTGTGAGACATCCGATGAAAGACTTTAAAGGTCTTGACAACTTTATCTTTTTTTCTTCTTTTTTATGCTCTGGAAAGTGACAGGGAGACTTTAGCTTAATGCGGCTTGAAATATTGTCTAAACTTTATCTAAGCAATAAAGCTACTTGATGACTAAAAGAACAAAGGGGGATTATCGCTATCATTAAGAGTTTTAACCAGTTTCTGTACATACAGAGTCTATCCCAGTATAGTGTGGGCCAATCCATACCAGGATATGCAATCTTTTTAGAGCCAGTACAGGTGATCTCCAAAAGGCAGAAATTAAAGTTTCTTGCCTTCATAGTTGTGATAGAAATCAAAAGGCACCTAGGACTGCAAAAATAATGGGTGAAGGACATAAGTGATAAGGGATTATGAAGCTAAACTGCTCTCAAAGATAGGTACCTATACCTGTACTTATACCTATACCTATACCATGAGAGAGAACACTTCCACCACAGTAAAGGCTCACCATTAGAGAAGGTTCCCTACGATTTCCACAAACCTTGCTGTTGCTTGTAATTGAGAAAAAAATATACCATCTCCACCTACACACATAAAATACAGTATGCTTTATAATGTGATCCCTTCATGGATCTTAACTTCAAGATAAGGGGCATTTTTGCACTTCCCTTCCCATCTGCTGGACGGGAAAGGAGTGTGATTAACCAGCATTTACTAGCACTCACACTTGGAGCACTAGTCAACTTTAACTGTCCCCCCCCCCCCCCGGTGATCAAATACTTAAGAACATAAGAGAAGCCTTGCTGGATCAGGCCACAGCCCATCTAGTCCAGCATCCTGTCTCACAAAGTGGCCCACCAAATGCTCATGGGCATCTCAAGCAGAGACAAGGACAAACCTTCTCCTGCTCTCGAGTCCCAGCAGATGGCCTTATAAGTGCCCCAGTTCCTCCCCCCCCAACCTGAAAGATGCACCTAGGCATTCGTTCTAGTAGCCATTGATACATCTGCCATCCATAAATTTGTCTAACCCTACCTTAAAGCCATCTAGACTAGTAGCTGTCAACACCTCTTCCGGCAGCACATTCCATAAGCCGATGACCCTCTGGGTGAAGAAATACTTCCCCCTGTCAGACCTTACTCTCCTACCCATCAACTTCATAGAGTGCCCCCTGGTTCTAGTATTGTGTGATAGAGAAAAGAAATTTTCTCTATCCACCTTTTCTATACCGTGCATAATTTTATATACTTCATCAGGTCCCCTCTTAAACACCGTCTCTCCAGACTTGAAGAGGCCTAGACATTGCAGCCTGGTTTTGTAAGGGAGGTGTTCCAGACCCTTAATCATTCTGGTTGCCCTTCTCTGCACCTTCTCTAGTTCCACAATATCCTTTTTGAGGTGTGGTGACCAGAATTGTACACAATATTCCAAATGTGACCTCACCATAGATTTATAAACTTATCTGATTTAATCCGGGGGCGGTCCTCTTCTGGGCACCGCCATTTAGGCTGTGGTGCTCTCCATGACTGTGTATGCATCAGTGCCGTCGCCCTGATGATGCCGATGCTCTGTGCAGTTGCAGTTGTGTCTATGGTCATCCAAGATGGCAGCGCACTTGTGCAGCACCTTCAGTGATCACAAAGCACTGGAAGAGATGCAGATGCTCCTGCCCCAGGCACTTGTGGTAATGTCTGGTAAATGTTTAACTGTAGGGCATGATTTCATGCTCCACACTGATACCAGATATATTTCGAATATATGTATATGAATTGGCCATTTATGACTGGGGAAACATTCTGGTGTAAAGGCATCATGAAAGGAGTTTGATTATAAATCCCTAAACTGGATTCCATCAGACCTTTAAGATTGGGCTTATAATTGGAACAAGGAAGAGGCTTGGACCATGGATGTGGGATGTTAAAAAAGCCTTGGGAAAAGGTATTAATAATATAAAATATTGCTAAAGAGGAAAAAGGAGATCTGCAGTTTAAAAAGGACAGATTTTTCCTTCAATCAGAGGTTCTGACCTAGGAAAAGGTCTAATCTCTCTGGTGACTCATTGAAGAGATGAGAAGATGCCTTGGGAACTGGGAAGAAGAGCACATTTTTTATCTGCCCATTTCTCCCAGCCCACCCTCAGTGAGTTACCCCAGGACAAGAACCTCAAGCTCTGGCTGCAGGGCTGCTGGCTTGCTCTAATTGGCTTCAGCAAGGAGCAAACTCCCCTCCCTCTGAGTAACTGCTAGCCACGCTTGCAAGCTGTCTACAGCTTTAAAAAAATGTGGCTAAACTACCTAGTACAAACTTATCTTATGAACACAGTCACCACATTTGGCTTATCTACCCCTGCTGTGCCGGCCTTGCAACAATGTATCATTTGAGGGTTGAGTTTTTTTAAAAACATTTCCTGCTGCTGAATCTCTCCTAATCACAAGAATTTCCTTGCTACAGTTGTATCTTTTTGAGGCTGGCTGGTGCTTTAAAAAAAATTTATTTCTCCTCTTGCAGTGGTGTTCAGAGAAAGCATGGTGAGAGGAGGGAGGCATTGGCCAGAAGGAAAGATCCCCACCCCAAATTGTTGATAGTTTTTGTGAGAACTTTGTTTCTGCAGATTTTTGCAGGATAGTCCTGATAAAGTCTTGGAATAATAATAATAATAATAATAATAATAATAATAATAATAATAATAATAATAATAATAATAATAATAATAATAATAATAATAATAATAATAATAATAATAATAATAATAATAATAATGGGATCTCTGGACCCTGAAAATGGATTCAATTTGGATTTAAACTTGTATGGGAACACACCCTCAGGCTAAGAAGGAATTAAAATCAGATAGAGTAAGATGTCTATGACACATTTTAGGCAATCCCAAACTGCAACTGCCCCTGATCAAACAGGGAGGGGGCTGAAATATCATCTGGTGGCACAGAACCAGTGGTGAGCATTGGTTGACATGGAGGAGATGCTGCTAAGCTTTCTGTTGAGGACCACAAAGCAGGTGGGAGGCTTTTATGTGATTCTTTTAGAAACGTTGTGATGCAGAGTCCCTCTCTTCTGCATTCACGGATAGCACAATCCTTTGGAAATATACACCCCCAAAGTGCTCTTTGTGATCATACCTACACTGTGACTCTTTAACTAGTTAGAAGAGTCTTGATGCAGATGGAATTCATTTTGAACATTATTATGTGTGAAAGGGGCCATAGTTATCTAGACAGATAGATTTAATATGCTAATCAATAATATATTAACACACCATTCAATAGTTCATATGTTGATTAACAGAAAAAAACAGACAATATCTGAAACTAATCTTTTTTAAAGATCTCATAACAAAGTGGAAAATACATAAAATGCTGTTTTCAGTATTTTTCTCTGAGGTTTTAATCTCATATATTGATCCGGACAAATCTTCAAAGATAAAAGGAGTTTTTTTCATTAATTTCTATTTTAAAAAACCCTCTTTTGTTTTCTCTCTCTCTCTCTCACACACACAAACATCTTAAGAGGAGGCACTATCCTTAAAGCATAACAAAAAACAAAAGAAATATTCACCAAGTTAGCATTTTTAACCTGTGCAAAATTAATTCCTGCTTAGCAGTATATCAAACAGACTGTGAAAAAATTTAATTGTGAATCAGCATGTATAGACAGAATGCCAAACATTGTGAAAGAAAAAAAAAGTGGAACAGTGAGAATCTTCTATGTGAAAAATGGCTTATCTCTCCCAGGTGCCTATGCCTCTGGACATTGGCTAGTCTGATATATCTTTGTTTTTTCCTTACCTATTTCTTCTTCCTCTCTCTAGTAACTATTATGTCAAGATAGCAGATGAATTTATCAGCCATTGATTAGAGGTAGTAATGGGCTTAATATGAACCGTAAACTGAAACTGAATCCTGACACTGAGTTCTTGCTATCAGGAGAATCCACACATCTGGCAGCATGCACCCCAAGGAGGCCAAAGGCATCCATTTGGTCTCTTGCAAGGATTCTGAAGGACTGCAAGCACCCTTCCTGTAAAGCAGGAAAAAGCACTGTGGAGGTGCTTGATTTCCCCCGTTATTCTCACTGCTGTCATGTAGACACATTGTGCCATGTAGATACACACCTATAGCAAGGTTCGCTTATTAGCTTGTGTCCTCTGCACTGGTGCGTTACATCAAAAACAACAACAACAAAAGGTTCACTCCTGGGACCATTATACAAACAATAAATCATCTATCTGCGAGGAAGATCAAACATCAATCTGAACCTACAGATCACTTTTTAGGAAAGGCCACCCAACAACAAAATAGGATTTGTCACTCTATAACTAGGGTGCCCTTTCTGGGTCTCGGAATGGAATCCACCTTCCTCTGAAGGGTGTACATTTGCCTACTCTACCCCATGTAACATAGCAGCTTTAGATGCAGATCAGTAGATCCAGATTCATAAGATCTACTGATCCAGATCATGGGGAGAGAGGGCTGGATCAGTCTCCACTGATGGAGCTAATCCGATTCAAGCCTCCCTGAGGCTGCAAAACTCATTGCCCCCCCCTCCCAACAGCTAGGAGTGACATTTCCTAGCTTCAGGGCTTGTGTGTGTGTGATTTTCTATGTCACACTATGGTGTGCCACTGAATAACAGCTCCTGGTCATTCTGGATCATGGAGTTGTGCTGTCTGTATGGCTCCGTGATCCAGATTAGAGTCCTTAGTCCCTTTGTAGACCTAATATATCCACTTAATCCAGATCTGGCTCTGCCTTGTGCAGAAGGAGCCAAACTAGTGGTGTGGGGCCTCCTTGATGTGCAGGAGGCCTAGGATCTGGACCAAAAGCCCTATAATCAGGATCTAGAGGTAAGTGCAGAAAGATAATGTTCCACTAGATCTAACCCTTGGTCCATCTGCTTCTCACACTGACCAACCAGCTGCACACAGATTTCTGCCTGAATCATGTCATAAGAACTTCAGAAATTTTCACAGTGCCATATGGAAGCTAACGAGCAGGGCACAAGCATATACTTGCTCTAAACAGAGGTCTCCCAGCAACTGGTCTTCAAAGACAGGCCATTCTTAATTCTAGAAGAAGGCACTGTGCATTCAGGACCAATAGCCCTTGATAGCCATGACTTCCATGAATTGGTCCAAAAAACTTCCAAAAAGATGGTGGTCAACAGACACCACTCCTTCTAATAAGAAATTCCAAAGTTTTCCTCATTCCTCCAGGATTTAGCTATATCAGGTGACTGCTGGGTCTAGTAATTTGGGGAAGGCAAAAAATCCCTACCCACACCATCCACACATGTATAATTTTATACACCACCATCATGTCCTCTCTCCATCACCTACCTTCAAGGCTTAAAAGTTCCATATGTTGTAACCTTTCCTTGTAGTAAAGTTCCTCCAGCCCTTTAACTCTCTTTGTCATCTCCTCTGAACTTTCCTCAGCTCTGCTACATTCCTATTTGAGTTATAGCTACCTAAATTGTTCACAGTGTTCCAGGTGTGGTCATATTATATGCATAAGAGCATATAATATTAGCATCTCTGTTTTGAATACAGTTTTAATTATCCTTAATATCCTATTGCCCTTCACCTTCATTACATTGAGTACAAAATGTGTCAACGTTTCCATTGAACTGTCTACCATCATTCCAAGGTCTCTTTCTCGATCTGTTGCAGTTAGCTCCAGACCCATTACCTAGAGTTTTTGGCTCCAGTTGCATCATTTTACCCTTGTTCACCTTGAACAGCACCTGCCATTTTGATGCCTAGACCTCCATTGAATGCTATATACTCTGCAGTACATAGTTGAGATCTTTTCTTTTTCTTTATTCCCCTAGGCTTCTGGATACTAATACTAAGGAGTTCTGTCCATCACCTTTGTTTCCTGCATTTGGGGGAGGGTTTCTCCCTTCTTTCTTTGTACATATGTCGCAAATTGTTCTTACCTCCATTTAATAATAATAAAACCAGTGAAATACAAACAGTGTACACACTAGCTGGCATACTGGTTGAGCAAGTGTACTAGGAACTACCTTTCACATGCAAGTGTAATCTAAGCCCCTCCGAAAAACAGATTAGATCCATTTTTAGGCTATCTGACCTTTCCGTTAGATCCATCACTATTTGTGATGGATCTACCGAACCCCTTGCGTCCACACACGCATGGGGAGGACAGACCGGAAAATGGATTTAGCCTGGGTGCAGTGCGAATACACAGCACCCAGCCCAATCCATCCTCCCAGGGCCCTCCCCCTGGTCTCCATGATTAGCTCCTCTGGAGCTAGCCATGAAGAACCGGGGGCCTCCATTCTCTGGGCTCCCCTTTGCCCCAGAAGCCAGGGGGGCTTCACCCTACACCCCCACTACCCACCCAAGGTCAGGTGCACGTGATACACTCCTTACCTGCAGGCAGCCAGGCCAATTTTTGCTGCTGGGGCCCAGCGTGCTTTGCACATGTGCACAGTGCATCTTGCCATTGGCAAGCTGTGGAACTTTGCAATTAGTGCCTAGACTGGGGTGGAACAGATTCTTTTTCCTTCTTGGCTTGAACATCTGGTATGGGAGTCATCTCAACACTAAAGCTTCTACTCCAGCAAATTTGTCATTTGGGGTTGCTAGATAAGAAGCTCAGCACATGGCTTGCATGCAGAAGGTACTAAAATGAAGTCTTAACTTCTCTGACTATATTGATATTGATTAGCAATAAAATACATAATATGCCACTGCCTGACAGACAAGATTGATAGGCCTATCAAATGTGTCTTTTTCAGGAATGGATGCAATGCTTTAGGCTTTTTAATATATAAAGAGATAGAGAGGTGCACATTTTTTTTTCTGGTTTGGTTTAGTTGGAACCAAACATTCCTTTGTTTGGTACTGATTCAGATTTTCTTCTCCCAACAGGCATGGTGTTCACTTCAGTCTGAGGTTAAACTCAGGCACATCTCTAAAAAGAAGCAAAGTGAAAAGACCGTGGGTCTTTCCGCATTGACTGCCAAAACTGGTTTAACAGCCCCTAAGGTAAGATTAAGGGCACTTATCTTAAACGGTTTCTGCATTGGAGACCTGATTAGAGACCCTTTGTGGAAGCCGCGTCCGCATTTCGGTGCGTGAGACTGGTTTTTTAAATTGGTTTTGCCGCCGAAATCCAGATTAAATGTAAGGCCTGAAAAATCAGGTCTTACATCCATCTCTTCCCCCTGGATATGTGCAGAAGCAGGATGCTTCCGCACATGGCCAGGAGAAGAGATGGATTCTGGTGGCCGCCATGTTTGGAAGGGCAGAAGCTTCCAAAGCCCTTCCTTCATGCCCCGGTTGCTGCCAGAAACATGTGGTGACTGGCAGCTCCATGCTCCAGTCCTGTGGCTCCAGGGGTGGCGTTGCCAGCACACGAGCCAGAGGACCGATTGGAATGGGTGCTGGTGCATCCGCACAGCACCCACTCCAATCTGTCTTCCTGAATCCCTCCTCCCTGCACGTGTGTGGACTCGCAGATCTGTAACAAAAAGTGACAGGTCTTTGGGAGGATGGTTCAACCAGTGACAGAATCACACAAAAATGGTTTTGACAAAGTTAGGGAGGAAGCTTTTCTCCCTTTTTAGACATACTGAAACTGGAGCAGGAGGTAATTGGGTGAAGTTCAATCCTGGGCCATTTCTGCATTGGGTCTTATTCCGGATTATATCCTGGAATGGAGGTGTGTCATTCACATGCTAGTGAAGATTATAGCAGGTCCCAGGGAAGTACTGCCATGGTCTCTCCCTGCATGTGGATGACAGGTCCCTATTATAGGACATAATCCAGAATAAGGCCTAGTGCAGACAGCCCCCTGAGAAAACGAGGACATATAAAAGAAAATCCTTTCTTCACACAACACATTGTTTACTGCCACAAAATGTAATGTTTGCCATCAGTTTGCCTGGTTTCCAAAAAGGCTTGGACAATTGTATTCAAAATAGGGCTGTCAGTGGCTGCTATTTCAACTGTCAATGAGACTGTGAAAACAGGCTGCTGGAACAGGATACTAGCTAAGATGGAGAACTAATCTACATCATTACTTACTGCAATTGTAGTCTTGATAACATGCTGCTTTCAAGATGTATTTATAGGACAGAAGGCCAATTCATACTTGGCCTTTTAGTTTGTAATTATTTAACAGCTGGGCAGATGCATCTGTACTTGCAGGAGGCATTTACAGCCTACAAATGCCCTCTGCCTGCCCAGATGTTCACTAATAGTGAACTAGCTGTGGTGCATGGAATCATATGCCACAAGCAATCTAACCCTCCCTGATCCTGACCCAAAGTTTACCTGTCACATCCAGGAAGCGAGCACTTGCACCTTTCCTTGTACAAGGGGTCATCTTAGGTACCAAGCAATCATGCTGGTAGCTGAGATAATCCCTGACGTGTCTGTGAGTGAGCAGAGCGTCATTGTTGCCATGACGATGGCACTGCAACCAAAACGGTGGCACCCTGTGGAAGATCAAAGGCATGCCCGGACCAAGGTAAGGGTGTGGGTGTGTGGGAGCTAAGCTTTCATGTACTAGTGCTCCCCAGTGTGAATTCTAGTACCCTTTAGTCTTATGCACTCTTCCTGTCCAGCAGATGGAAAGGTAAGTGCAAAAATGTCCAACAGTTTGACTTAAGCTTCATCCAGACAGCACTTACTTAATTCACATTACTTGGATAATCTGGAACAAAGGATGGAATAACTGGACTAAGATGTGTCTGGATGTGCTTTCCTCTGGATTAGCCAAATAATGTGGATTAAGTAAGTGCTGTCTGGATGAAGGTTTAGACAGAATTTGCACAGTGCCTATACAGCACTGTGAATGCACCATAAGTTAACAGTTCAAAGAGACAGTGCTCATCTTAATTGTCTCCCTTGCAGATTCAGCCATAATTTCTTACTTTCCCCACAAGTAGTACAATTTTCTTTTGGCTCACTACTGAGAAGAGTTGAAAAGCAGAGAGTAGGGGCCTATTCGCACTTGGCCTTTTTCTGGAGTATATCTCAGGATAGGGGTCTGTGGTCCACATGCTAATGCAGACTATGGCAGACCTCACTTTGACCCTACTGAAGCCTGCACTACCATATGGACAGCAAGTCCCTATTCCAGGATACATTCCAGAATAAAGCCAAGTGTGAATAGGCTCTAGGTATGTGATAACATTGAAATTTTTGTGTTTATAATCCCTTTTTAAAAATGTTTCCAGGAGGGGGCTCAACCTAGTGAAAATGTGGGCATTTGCCTTTCATGTATCAGGATGGAAATGAACAGTGGAAATCTATACAGAAAGTATTGAAAAAATCATGTTTTTTTTAAACAAAGTTTTTCAACTTTTCCACAGCTAAAGTAAAGTGGAGTGAAAGGAATAAAAAAGTGTTGGCAAACAGGTACACACATGCAGAAGTCATATCAGGGATAGAAACCAGGGCAGTAGCAGGAAGTCACCCTACCATACCAAGAAGCACAGGTCAAAAGAACATTCTGTCTTTTCCCTTCACGTATGCTTCAGTTTAGCCGTGGCCAATGTACTCATAATCCATTACATTCAGAAGCATTAAATTGCACATGCATTCACTCTTGCATTCTGACTAGGGATGTGCATGCATCTAAACATTGCCATTTGATTCAAACTTGAACTGGGTCTTCTAATCAGGTCAACCAACAGACCAGCATGGCCCGGATCTGGAGCACGATAGGTGTGTAGGAGGCACACCTCCCATATGTGGGATTAGTGTGCAGAGATGCCTTTCAGTTAGGGCTTATGCCAGATTTTGGCACAGAAACCACTTTTGGATCCTGTAGGATGATGACTTGGGCCAGGAAAAAAAAGGCAGTCTTTTCTAGATATCTCAGTAACCTTCAATACTATCAACTGTCTTATTCTTATGAGGCAACTATCTGGGTCTGATGAAGAAGTCCTTCAGACTATTGCATGTTAGAGCAATAAAACAAAATATAAAGTAGATGCACTAAAAAACAATAACAGTGTCTTTTTTCAACCAAAGGCCATGGTAAATAGGTGTTTAGCCTGAACCTTTGAAATGAAGTGAATCTCAGGAGAGAGACTCTTCTATAGTCTGGGCATGACCACTGAGAAGACCCTATCACAGGTCTCCCTACTGAAAGTAATGGAACAACCAAAAGGGCCTTACCTGCACATCTTACGACATGGGCAGATCAATATAGGAGGAGGTGTTCCTTTAGATATTTGAGGCCCAAGCCGTTTAGAGCCTTGTAGGCTAAAATTAACACCCTGAATTGGACTTGATAGCAAATGGATCCTCCCAAAGATCTCTTTAAACAAATACACAAAGTCCAGCTGCCAGTCTATAGATAAGGAGAGGAGGAAGAAGGTGCAGAGAGTGGCTATTTGCCCTGATGGCAATAGGAAGTTTGCCTCCAAAGAGCAGCTTCTGGGAGGATAAAAGCAGAGCAAACTGTGTGTTTATGTGCTGCTTAGGGATGTGAACAATTTTTAAAAAATGTTTGCTTCCAATTGAATGAAAAAGAAAGTTGCATTTGTGTGAACAGAGCCACTTTGAATATGGTAGGATTTGAATCCATTGCAAATTTATTTGAATGCTATTCAAGTGTGCTTTGAATCCTTGCCACAAGTCATGCCTCTGAATCTTCTTTGAATCCCTCTGAATCTGCTTCGAATCCATTCTGAATCTGCCTTGAATCTGCTGCTGATGTGACTGGGCAGTTGGTTTGCCACCTCCACACCTTTGTGAATATAGCAAAGCTTCAAATGAATGCACAAAAGCATTTGCTTCGTATTTGCATGTCAATCTTCCAATATTTGATTTGAATGTGAATGTTCAAATTCATACAAATTTGTAGGAATTGCAAACCTGATGAATATTCATGCACATCCCTAGTCCTGCTAGTGGACTTTCCTGTGCAGCTGATTCTTCTTTGAAAGTCTGGACTAGATGGGATGCAAGTCCAGTCCAATGGGGCACCTCTTATCATCTGATGTTACCAAGAATGGATGAGGGAGCATAAGCCATTAGGGAAAATTAGGTGAGCATGTGAGAGAAGGGCAAAGGAAGGAAGCATGTGTGTATAGTGAGAGTGGTGAGGAAAAGGAGAAGTGTTAGTAGGAGCATACAGATCCATACTACCACTAGACACGTTACCACTCCTGCACAAGTTATCCTGTCAATGAAACAATCATCCCCTAGTATTTCAAAGAGGGAAATGCTTTCCACAATGAACACTGCATAAACACTGTCACTAGAGAATGCATTTGAAAGAAAGGTGTAGAATATTTATTATGGCAAAAGTTTTGAGTATTTGTCTAGGTGGGTCATGCTCACATTCTAACACATCACGAATAATCAACATGATGTGCCTTGAAACATGAAGAGCACTATGTAAGTGCTAAGCAGGGCTGCCACCTGATTAAAGAAATCTTCACTGATTAATCATATGAGTTTCCCCATTAATGTGTTAATAAATCAAATGAGCTTGCCTGACTTTGCTTATGAATTAGATAATTCAGCTGAAACAAAGAACACTTTTCTGTGCATAGATCTCTGTTACACGGTGCAAGATGGATTGGATACATTCAAAGCTTCACTAGAATACAAGGTATGCTAATGATAATTCCTTGATCTCATTATGATTACAGCATTGAAAAAAAATATGATTCTAGTTTCTCAGACTACTTGGGTAAGTAATAGTAACCCACAAGGTCAATGTTCCTTTTTGCACTTATCTGACTGTTATAGTATGACAATAACATACCAATCTGCTAAGGACCCAGGGAGGCAGTGGCCATCCACACTTCAAGTGCTGCTCAAGCCCCTACTAGGCCAGTGACACTGGAAATGCAGATGGCCAGGGAAAGGCCATGGCAATGGCTGCAGGATCCATCACACGCCCAAACATTGCCATGACAATTTGGGTGCTGCAAGAGCTGCACCGTCACAGCTGCACCTTCTCACTCACTTGCCACTTGGCACCCAGAAGCGGGTGTGGAAGCTGCTGTCTGGGAGGCAACTAGCATCTCCTGGTCATCTTGTAAACTGTTTTCTAGAAGACCACAGCAAGATGGCTCTGGGGCATCAGGTGCAATAAC
The DNA here is from genome assembly GCA_023333525.1 of Aspidoscelis tigris stejnegeri. Lineage (NCBI taxonomy): Eukaryota > Metazoa > Chordata > Lepidosauria > Squamata > Teiidae > Aspidoscelis > Aspidoscelis tigris. Next base: position 14,936,445 of record JALMGA010000002.1, read on the forward strand.
AGAGTGCAGATGCACTTCTGTAGTGAGTATACTGCTGCTCATTAAGGCTACATCCAGACCTTGGTTACTTATTCCACTATATTTGGATGTTTCAGAATGTCCAAATATAACAGAATAAATAACTGACATCTGCATGCAACCAAAGAGATAAGTGCGATCAGGCCCAATAAGGCATATGTGTGAATTCATTTTGTATTTGATTCATAGCAAATCAAATGCATGAAAATTTGTATTCATTCGAATAAATCCGCTTCGAATGTGGTAGAATCAGTATTCAATAGGAATGTTCAATCTCATGCAAATGTATCAAAACATTTGATTCAAATTCAAATGCCAAGCTTCAAGTGTGCCAACTTTTGATTGGAATTTAAATGTCCAAATTCAGCCAAATTCAAATGAATTTCAAATGTCACGAATATTCATGCACATCCCTAGGTCCCATAGTTTTCGATAGGCAGTAGCAAAGGGATATTCTGAAACTTATATGTAAGATTCAATGCAATTTGTATCAAAAACTATTCATCAATTTGACTGATTGCAGTCCTTTAGTCATACCTTGTCATTATAAGATTGGCTTCACTGATTTGAGGAGTTTAGGATAGAAGTGTCAAATAGCTTATATTCATTCATCCACTTCAGAAGTTGAATAGATTGGGAAGGGAAGCTGTATGAAGATGTTTCCCCACCTCTATTGTATAAAGCATGCCTGTTATATAGTTCTTAGAACTTTCTTTGGCCCTTTCTGCACTTAGAAGAAAAAGAGTTGGCTTTTCTACCCTGCTTTTCTCACCCATTTAAGGGGACTCAAAGTGGCTGACAAAGCTTCTGTTCTTCTCCCCAGAACAGAACACCCTGTGAGGTGGGTGGGGCTGTAAGAGCTCAGAAGAGAGCTGTGACTAGCCCAAGGTCACCCAGCTGGCTTCATGAGGAGGGCGGAATCAGACCCGGTATTCCCAGATAAGAGTCCAGCTCCTTAACCACTAGACCAAACTGGCTCATCATTTTAGACATGATTGGATAATGTGAACTTCCACCTCATAAGCATGCTATTGGTCAAACAGAAACTGTGAATCATAGATTAAATTGTCATTTTAAACACTAACAAAATAAAGTCAGAATGAAGTACAATGCCAGATTGACATTGGCATCATTTTGCTTAAATGAGAGTTGGATTTTTAATTATATGATATGTGTCAGAAGGATATATCTGCCTTTTATTGCGTCAGATCTCTGACCTATTTAACACTTATCATTTAGAAATATAGCTCACATCCCAACAGGGCAGATATTCAGTTTAGAGGCCATTTTCAGTTTTTACTCTACTGAGAAGAATTTGGGCATCTGTACCTTTTGTATATTCAGATTTAATGAGCTCTCAGCCTGATCCAGAGCATTAGCCCATTTTATTTTGGAAAGTGAGAACAAGCAAGTAGTCTATCTTGGGTGGCAACTGTACTTCAGGGTGCACGCTCCCCTTTCCCCCTGTCCAATGACAGAGTTCAGTATGGGTGTCGTACTCAGGAGGCTGAGGTGGGAAGAGAGAACAAAAGAACAAAAGAGAACAAAAGAAAAGACAGAGTGGAAGTAATGCTTTATCCATCTTGCTTTTTCTCTCATCCCTGCAAGGAGCACAGTGTTTCTTCCATTTCCTTCTTCTCCCATCCCTGTAAGGAGAAGGACAAGCAACTAGGGATGTGCACAAATGGTTTTGTTTTTGTTTTTGCATTTGAATTCGAGTTGAATTGAATGTCAAAACATTCAATTCGATTTGAATGTTTAAAATCTGAATGCTAAACTTTTTTTGAATCTGTTACATTCGAACCTATTCGTACGAATGTCAACAACATTCATATGTGTTATACATATCTGTACACATTTCATATGCATCCCATTTTCATCCCATATCATAAGCGCAAATGTGTACATTCGAATGATTTGAATGAATGTTTCGGAACATCCGAAATCCATTCAAATGTTTAAATTCAAATGGGAAGACATTCAATTCAAGTTCAAATGTCCACATCTGTCGGTTTTGAATCAGATATCTGAATTTTCAAATATTTGTGCACATCACTCCAAGCAACAATCCATTTTCCCTTGATAATGCACAAGAAAAACAATGTTTCCTTTCATTAAAAGGGGCTTCGTGCAGAAAACCAAAAAAACCCTTCGGCAGCTTTAAGGCAAACAGCATAGTACAGCCTATCACTTTTATTCAAGAACAGCCGGGAGGATGCACAGTAGTTGAGTATGCCTCAACCATGCCTTTTGGGGCCACAGGTCCCTTTACCCCAACAGTGCCCTGCATTACCATCAAGTTTGCCATTGACTTGCAATTCTATTGCACCGATTTTATCGTAACAACTTCAATGCGGTACACATTCCTGCACAGATTTCTTGATACAGGGTGATGAGGAGATTTGCTGAGCACTGGCTTCACTACCACGGATGTCGATCTCCTCACACATCCCCCTTTTCGTGGAGCTGTCCTCCACTGTTGGGTGCTTTGAAATTGCACATTTCTGCAAAGAAAAAGTAATTGAGATCTATCCTTCAAGAAGCATTACTGCATGATAGATTTGGAATTAAAGTTGTGCTTGGATGGATGCAGGCTGGAAGGGGACAAGTAATCTCACCAAGGGAATTCATGTTCTGATGCAGCAGCAAGCAAATGTGGAAGGTGGAGTTTGACTTTCCAGTCCCAGTGAAGCCATGATTTGAAAGACAGAACAGTACCCAATCACCAACTTCATAAGGAGAAGTATTTCATTCTCATTTGCCCACAATACAGATTTTCTATGCCATGTCAAAGCATATGCTATTTCCTAGCTCTCTGGGACTGGAGGCATTAGTGCTTCCTGCTCTGGGGGCAACCCTCATTCCCCACAAATGCTACATATAAATGTGTCCTCACTGTATAGCCATAAATGTGAAAAGGATGTGGCTTAATTTTGTCTGAATAATTGTGCCCCTCCTGCCTTCAGAAAATCCTGAGCAGAACCTTTGTAGCATATGTACCTGTTTATTCAGCGAGTAATTTGTAAGGTTATTGACAAGAAACTACACACAGTGATTGAAACTATAGGGTTATTCCTGTTCTGCAAGATTCAGGTCCTTTTTTCGCTTGCAACTGCCTGTCCTGGGCCACTCTAGCTGGGTCCACTCCAACTGGAACACTTTCCAGCTAGAGTGGTCCAGCTGTCCCAGAAGAAGTCCATCTGGATCAGGAACAGCTGTTCCATCACTCAAACCCTGCACAAACCTCAGAGCCTGCTGTGAGGGCTCTGATAGCTAGGAGTTAAAGCTTCTGGCCTCCAAGTCCTCAGAGGACCTATTTCAGCAGCCCAGTATGGTTCACTGCCAACGTGGGTCACCTTGCTAAACTGCCCCATGAAAGTGTGCACTGCCTCCCTGGGCCAGTAGTCAATCACTGTTGTGGTCTAGACAGGCCTTTTGCCCTGGCTAGACTGGTCTACACTACATCCAATGTGTATAGGGCATGCAAAGAGGGGATGTGGACTCTCATGCTGCAATGTGCAGGAGGATGAACACTGGATACCTTGCTGGAGCAGTGCAGAAAGGCCCTCAGAGAGATAATTACTCCCTAAAGATTTCATGATAGTCCTTTCCTTGCCCAGTTCTGTTCTGGCTTTGAGTATCATTACAGCCAGTGAACTCAAGGGACCTTCCCCCACTATGGGAAAACTGACTAAACTAAATAAGTCAAAATGGCTGATGGGTAAGTCAAGAAGGAGGACAAGGGTAACGCTGGGGTAATTTTGACACTTATGTTGAACTGATTTCTATATACATTTTAGCTTTATGGTTTCACTTTTCAATCAATCACCTTTAGCTGTGGTTTTAATGAAACAAATTTTAACTATATACTATGTTTCTATTGCTGTGATTTTACCGTAACCTACCCTGAGGATAAAGTGCGGAATAGAAATGAAATTAACAAATAAACACAAAAATTACACAAACAGGATAATGTCAATGAATTTACTTATATACTTTGGGATTACTCCTTGAACTAGCAAAAAATGTATTCATGCATTTGTCCAGAACTAGAAAGTGTAACTGCATCCACAAGGAATTAAAACCATAAACCATGAATAATAATGATTTTTTAAAAGCAGCACTCCCATTAGGCACTTAAAAATGTATTTACATTTTCTCCCCAAATCACAGAGAATTTTATTAAGTTTTGCTGAAATATTCTTTTTTCATTGTAAGGTTTCCACCATCCCACACAAGAAAATACAGATCTATACAGTCACGCCATGAGGTGGGGAGGGAGAGAGATTTTTTTTAAAAAAAAAAACTTTTACATTTGCTGCAAATTAAAGAGTTGGTAAGCACATAGGAATTTACTTTGAAGCTTAGCAGATATGCTGGAGGCATGAACTATAAATGAAAAGGAAAAAAAACTATTATTGCTTTTCTGCAGTCTTGGCATCTCAGATACTTCCTTATTTTTCTCTTTCATCCAGCAATGCCTAACAAATTGCACTGCAGGTACAGAAGCCTCTCTTGGGTGACAGTCCATAAAGTTGGAGGGATTGTTCAGTAAATAGCACAAATCAAATTTGAATGTCTTTTCTAAGGTAGTACCTGCACACAAGATTTACCTCACTGTAAATTAAATTCAGCTGCAGTAAAATATCACCAAAATGTAAGATCATGTATCAAATGTACAGTATTTCCCTCTCTCATAGAGAAAATCAGAAGGCTTATCCACCAGGTGAATAGTATGTACTGTTTTTTGTTCATTTATTGATTTCTGTGAAATCAAACTCTGTCCTTTGTAGCAAATTTCTTCCAAACTACTGACTAATGATGTTGACCTCCTTTATTGGACAGGGCTTACTGATATTAAAAAAAGAAGAGAAACACATGTTTCTTCTTTTTCTTCAACATGCTGAAAAGGTGGATATATAGATGCTAGACGTGGGAATTCTAGTGGTGGGTTAAAAGGTGTAACTTTTTTTCTCCTATGGAAGGAATTGCCTTTAAAAAAAATGATTGTGCAAAAGTGCACCTTAGCATTCAATTTAGGCTGGTCAGTTTGCTTCAGTATATCAGCAACAAAATATTTTTGCTTCTAATTATTCCTTTTGGCATCTGTAGATACATTGGGATAAAGGTACTTATAGGAGTAAAAGAAAAAAGTGGAAGTGAGATGCTTGTAAGCAACAGGTTGTGTTGATTCATGTGGAGAGTCTCACACAAGCTTCATAGGTGTCAGAGCAACCCCTTGCACTTTAGGAACATTACCTCATTTGGTATCTTAGGAGAACAAGTACACTGCATGTGTTATGTTCTTTCCTAACCCCAAACTCTTGAGCATTTCATTTTAAAATCATTTTGAAGTGGGAAGGAAGGATTGTATGTAGTTAGGACCTAATGGCTTTGCTACACTTTGGCTATCTGACCTTCACCAGCAGGATCTTGGCAGCTGCAGTAATTGATGTTCTATGACTGGACAACTATGAGAACCCTCCTCCACTCTGAGTAATATATGAAATAAACTTTTTATTAACTCTGCTCTTTTCATCACTGGTACTTCACAATATTCAACTTCCTCCCTCAGCAAGCTTTTTGGTATGCGATTAACACCCTTTCCCTGTCCTTTGTCTTCTAAAATGCTGTGAAACGAATTAACTTGTGATTGTTCAAGTCCCCAATTGTGCACAATTATACACATGGTGTTACTCGGAGGATTAAAAGTAACCCTTCAGAGTGTAAGAGGAGCATCAAAGTGACAAAGAGGATTTGAAAAAAAGAAATAAGATGTGTTACCTGTAGCAGGTAATTCCAGGGGTCTGCAAACTTCATTTTCATCACTCTTCTCTGAGAAAGACAGCAACTTTTTAACCAGCATCAGAGAAATAGGTTGAACTAATAGAGAAGTGAGGTTTGACCGGTTCTGCTTATAGCTTCCATCTTCAAAGAGGAGGGGGAGGGGAGAAAAATGAAGCACAATTTAGTAAGTGACCCACCAAACACCAGCAATTTACTTAAAATATATTCATACTGGTTCTTTTCAAAATCTGTTTTGGCTGGTGTGTGTGCGCGCGCCCATGCAAATATACCAAAGATAAGAATATAAGGTAATGGTTAGGCTGTCAGGGTAGGACCTGAGATTTCCAAGGTTCAACTTCCCATTTGGACATGAAAGCCATATTAGGGACTGTAGGCCAGGTTCATCCCTGAGCCTAACATAATGCTACATTGAATTGGAAAATGCATTTGAAATCTGACCACTTGTTTCAGATTCAGAGGCACAAAACCGTGCCAGGGGGAAGACAATCGCTTCAAATATGGCTGCTCTTTCCCAAATCCTATTCAACATTTATTTATTTTATTTTTATATATTTACAGCTGCTTTTACTCTTGTTTTTAATGCTTACTTTTTTCTTCTTTTACCAGAAAGTGGAATACAAATATTGTAAACAAATACAGATAAAAATATGGTGGTACAGTCTTTGTCCCGTGACATACATTTTGCCAATGATCTCTGGGAAGGTTTCCTATTTAATCTAGAGTTTGCATGACCCTTAGCCACAGTGGCCAAAATTGTAATGCACTCTATATGGAAATGCCCCTGTATGTAGACTTTTTTCTCTCTCTTTATTTATAACTTCTAATACAATACATATATCTCAAATTTACTTTACCAATATCTTAAATATTATACTCCTTTATCATTTGAGATACAGTTTGTTTCTTCTCTCTCCTCCCTCCTTCTCCCCCCCCCCCACACACCAAGATGTTAGTCTCATATTCCAATTACTTCCATATTGGAGATTGCTTTTATAGTTCTTCTCAAACAGAGGGCTTGCGCTAATCAGCAGCCATTACGTGAATGCAGGCAGCTGAATTTGACAGCTGAAGGGAGCCAGCTTTCAAGTATGCTTGTATCTATGTTGCAAGCATTAGTTATGGAGAGAGTGAGCTGCTTTCAGTAACTGCTTTTAACTCTTGGCAGCCAAGTAAAGGGATGATTTTGTGTTCTGGAGGTTCAACTAAGATTTTTGCCTTTCATCTCAGCAATGGACGGGGGATGGGGGTGGGGAGAAAAAGATGTGGGCTCACAAAAAGCAGTTTACATGGAGACAGGAAAGTACGTTTTAAATCTGTGTTGTCCCAAACCACATGGGGATGCTTTATTTTGAATTACAACACACATTTTTAAAATCTGACACAAAAGGAAAGCAAAAAGAGACCATGGAGACCCGCCCTGAGTGACCTTAAGCTAGTTGCTGTGTCTCACCGTCACCTATCTCAAAAAGACAGAACCAGAATAATTGTCAAAATCTATATGAGCCTTTATGATTATGCGAACCCTAGGGATTACACACCCCTGTATCGTTGTTCCACTATGAGAGTGTTCAGTGGTCATGGGGATCACACATCCCCATTCCCATTGAGCAGTCGTTCTGCCATAAGTGCTTGGGTATTTTCCACTGACACTAGAAGTACCCATTAAGTACCCATTAATGGATACATAATGGCATTTTTGTACCCATTAATGGGTACTTAATGGATACTTCTTGTGACAGTGGAAAAATGCCCCTTGTTCAAGCATTATAATGGCAGAGTGGTAGGAAGAACTCTGAAAACCCTTCCTACCTGAAAGCCCTCAACTGTGAACCAGTTTGGTCTAGTGGTTAAGGAGTTGGACTCTTATCTGGGAATACTGGGTTCGATTCTGCCCTCCCCCATGAAGCCAGCTAGGTAACCTTGGACTAGTCACAGCTCTCTTCTGAGCTCTCCCAGCCCCACCTACCTCACAGGATGTTCTGTTGTGGGGAGAAGAATAGAAAGCTTTGTCAGCTGCTTTGAGTCTCTTTAAATGGGTGAGAAAAGCCAACTTCTTCTTCTTCTACTACCACTTCCCCCACCATCACCATCACCACCACACAGACCTATCTGGTAGCGCTGCCACTGTCAGGAACACAGATAATGAATGTCTTCTGTGTTCCTGCCAACTGCCCTTGGTTATAACGACTGAAGCAAAGGAACAAAAGTCACCCAGCTGCAATGTTTTGTTTTGTTGTTTTGTTATTCCAGCTGGCACAGGACAGCAGCAGTCAAAATCACCTCACTGTAACAGGAAGCCTTTGCTATTTTTTTAAAAAAATATCCATGGACTCTTTAAACACCTTACACATTCAAAGTGAAAAGAAAATCTCTTAAATAAGTTTTCTCCCAGTTCAGATTGGCCAATTATGTTCACCTGGGGTGTTTTTCCACTTACCACTAAAGGACCCATTAAGGGTCCTTAGTGGGTACTCCAGTGCTAGTGGAAAAAAACCCTAGCATTAGAGTGCCCATTAAGGACCTATTAAGGGTCCTTAATGGCTCCTTTATGGATCCATAAAGGGTACTCTAGTGCTAAGTGGGAAAACACCCCTGTTTTCTTGTGATAATGCAGGCTTTTCTTTAACTTCTTGCATATTGGGAAACCATCTTATGATCAATCATATTATTATCAATCAGGGGCTACTCGTATGGACACCTAGGGACATCCTCCAGGCTGGGATTCAAGAGCTGGTGAAGGTTTTGCCCTTGTCTTCTGCTTGAGATGCCCATGAGCATTTGGTGGGCCACTGTGTGAGCCAGGACGTTGGATGACGAATGTGCACAAATATTTGAAGACATTCAAAATTTTATCAAATTTATCTGAATTTTGACATTCAAATTCAAATCAAATGTCCATAAATTTGAATTTAAACATTCAAATGAATTTTGAATTTTCAAATCTATTTGTTTGAATTATTCAGACATCCGTATGTGTATGAGTTTGTACAAGATGTGTACTTGCATGTATACATTTTTCCCACATCCATACACATTTTTACAGATTTGTATGGGTCAAAAACAGGTTGCATACAGGATAATTATGGGATGCATACTGATGTATGGGATGCGTAATGATGTGTAAGGGCAGATACAAATGTTGTCAACATTCATAAGTGCAAATCTGAATCAAAGATTTGAACGAATAGATTTGAATTTGCTTAATTCAAATCGAATTTGGGTAAATTTGAATTTTAAAGATGCAAATTGAATTGAATTTTCGGATATTCAAATCAAATCAAATCCTGAAAATTGCATTTGTGCACATCCCTATGCTGTACTAGATGGGTTGTGGCCTGATCCAGCAGGGCTCCCCATGTTCCTAATCTCACGTTCCTTTAATATGAAGGTACACCCTGAACTACACACTTCTAAAAGACGTTTTAAAAAATAAAACAGAGGAAAGTGATACTTTGTGGAGACAAGACAGGTCGGGGGGGGTTATGCAGCTAAAGGAAAGAGTGGTTGGGTACAGATAGCTGTTGCTATACTGTAAAGCGTCCAAAAGATTTAAGCTGGTATGGCAGTTGAGCTGATGGATAGAAAGTGGACGTCTGTTTCAGTTTAGTGGAAGGAGTGAATAAAGTGGGTAAAGTGAACAGCTGAGTTTACATGAGAGAAAGAGCAAAATGGAAAATATACACTTAGCAAAAGAAAATATGGAGAAAATTAAACATTCTGTTTTGCTTCCAAGGGAACCGTGAGCAGAAGAATGGCCATTTGCCAGCTCTCTCCTTGCTTGCTTGCTTGCTTGCTTGCTTCTTTAGCTAACTGTTGTCCTTAATTAGCAAAAAGGGGGCAAATGAATTCATCTTTAAAAGTTTTTTAAAAAAGAAAAACGAACACTTCTTAAAAAAAAAAGTAATGCAAAACAACTCTTATCCTGAAAGAAGGGATTCCACTTTTAGAGCAGTTATTCTAAAGATACTTTCAGTGCTCTCAGACAGTGAAAATTAACCGTTCTGCCTTGTTGAATAGCACTAAGACGTGAGCTAGGGCAACATGTAGTTTTCCAATGTACAAGGATCAAGAGCACTTCTTAAAACCACATATTGATTTGAGGTACAGCAGAAAGCAAATGGGCACTTTTCCTAGGGTGTTATGTGCTTTTATGGCAGGCATAACATTTACTACTCAGTTGGAACACAGAGTTACCCAAAGATTTTTTTCTTTTTTAAAAAAATCACACTTCATGTTGTCTAAAAAGCATTTGATTACATCCTCACTATTTTCTTTTGACATTTCCTTCACAATAGTTTTTTTATTTGTGTCAATAAAGTAGAGTAGTAGCTAAAATGGTGTACTGTGATCAGAGAAAATCTCTCTCCCTTTCTTACATACACACACAGAGAGAGAGAGAGAGAGAGAGAGAGAGAGAGCTTTCTCTTCTACCATGTGTGTGATTTCCATCAGGCCTCAGTCTTTCCGATGTGGCTGTCCATCTGAAATAATATCAAGGCCAATCCTGCAAGAATGCTGTAGAGTTTCAAAAACAATATCTTTCTTCAGGCATTGTCATCTGTATAGCTCATGACTGCATGAGGGAAATAAGTGATGCCAAGGATGGCCAGTGAAACATGCTTATGGGAGTATTTTTAATCCCTTTTCCTTAATGCCCTCCCCAGACCAGTTCTGATCTGCTACAGAATGGATTAGGCTCGAAGAAATTAAAAACTCCAGGTAGCCTCTCCAGTGAATGAGCCCTTTCTCTGAGGTGAGTGAGTGGGTGAGCCTGTCTGTCTGTCTGTCTGTCTTTTTCTTTCACACTTTTGTATCACTTTTTCACAATAAAAAAGAAACATGGCTTACACAAATTCAAAAATCTGCTTGCGCCTGTTCATTCACTCCATCTGTGTTTTACAACTTGAGGATAAACCATATCTATGGGCCACTCAAAAGTAACTACCCGTATTTTCCAGCGTATAACACGACTGAGTGTATAAGACAACCCCCAATTTTTCTACTTAAAATGGAGATTTTGCAAAACTGGGGTGCAGCCCAAACTGAGCCTTGGACTTGGGGAGAGATGGCAGCCTTACCTGCTAATCTCAAGAATGTGGCTTGTAGCTTTCCTTCTGGTGCTGACAAGGGAAAAACCTTGCTCCAATAAAGATCTGTGGCTGCAATGCAGCTTAGGAGTCTGCCTCCCTAGCGCGATTCGTCTATGATTCTGTAGGAGAGGAGGTGTTCCACCCAGCGAAATATGAAGACTCCTGCCATCATTTTTTCTTCAAAAGCCTCTCTGCTTTCAACCCCTCCCCTACTGGACCATAGACGAATCTCACGCTAGAGGGGCAGACTCTGCTAAAGCAAAATGATGGCAGGATTCTTCATATTTCGCTCCGTTTAGCAAGTTTTTTTCCTCGTGTCAGTGCCAGAAGGAAAGCTACAAGCCAGATGATTGGGATTAGCAGGTAAGGCTGCTGTCTCTTCCCAAGTCCAAGGCTCGGTTTAGGCTGCACCCCAGTTTTGTGCTGGCAGCTGTGGCCAGCAGGACCCGGGTGAGAGTATTACTGGTGTATAAGACGACCCCCAACTTTTCAGAAGATATTTTGGGGTTAAAAAAAGTAGTCTTATACGCAGGAAAATACGGTACTCAAAACTCTATGTAGAAAACAACTAGAGAATGAAAAAAGAAAAGAATCCAACAAAGAGAGGACCAACTTCATTCCCTCTCAATTCCCCTATATTCTACCACCACAGAGGGAAAGTTATTCAACACCCCAATGTCCAAGCAACACTTCAACTCAATAAATAACAAGCTCCAAATATAGCCAAATATATTGGACACATTAATGTAACAGGAAGTTATCACCAAGGAAAAACTACTAACAGCAATGACAACAACAAAAATCACCTAAGGAAACAAGAAAAAAATATTACCACAGAAGACAAGGTTCAAGAAAAGAAGACAAAGAACAATAATTCATCAATGACACACACAAAAACCCAAAGAACTGCCTGTTATACTGTATATTCCACCAACAATCCACCAAGAAAATTTGTTCTGGTGATGAAATATTCGCAAAAATAAGATTCAACTCAGAGAATTCCCATAATACAGTACAAGCTTCGCAGCCCATGGTTCTAAATCAGCCTACTCCAGTCTAGACTGTCCCAGAGGCTGATGGAATAGGCAGAAAGGAAGTGGTCTGCATTTGGGGGAGGGGCAGTTATATATTTATCTATTTCCACATTATTGTATTCTACCAACAGCACAGTTATTTTCCATTTAACACTAGTACATTAGGTACTTCCTTCCTTCTCCTTCCCCAGGGCTGGGTTAGGCTTTATCATCAGTCCCCCAATGAAGTGAACTTGGAGATTATTTGCACAGTTCCTTATTGGACCTTGATCCCTGTTCATTCTTTCATCATGCTTATCACCCCTCCCCTCAATTCTTTCTTATGGAGTTCTTCTTATGAAATATATTCCATGCTCCATAATAAACCCATTACTAAATAATTATACCAATTCCAAATTGTTCTTTCCCTTGGAACCTTCCAATTTTTAACATTTATTTATTTGTTTGTCTGTTTATATTTCTATCCCGCCCTATACCTGAAGGTATTACAACTTGTTCAGCCAACAGTTGTTTTAGTACACAGTGGTCTTGTATTTTTATAGATTGAATATTCAGTCTATGAAACAAGCAAATTTCCTTTGTCCAAATTATGATGGTATACAAAATTTTATTGATTTCTACTCCAATGCCAGAACAAAACTTTTGATATTCAAGACATTCCCACCGTAAACACAGACCTGATCCCTTATTTTTACACTTACGGTACTTCAACATTTTGAACTCATATTGGGCACTGCTGGCATTGCGTCCTTTACAAATGTAATTCTTAATTCTTTAATCTTTAAATGTTTAGACATTGTCAGTTCCTTCATGTATTTCTTAATATAAGTATCCCAGTCTCCACTTCCTGCTGCCATATATTTAATGTTATTGTTCACATTTTCCTTCACATCAGCTATTCTCCTATATTAATTTCCCTGCTATACCTCTTCCTCCCCATATTTTACTTCCTACATTAGTCTCAAACTGCATATTTATTTTTGCTACTGCTTCCTGTTTTTTTCCATTATTGATATAATTACAAACTCCTCTTATTTACAGCCAACATATATTTCCTATTTGTTCTATTAATTTCTGATTCATTATCGGGTTCTCATCTCCATCATATAGATCTCCTAGGTGTACATAGCCTTTACTCTGCATCTCCTTTATCATCTTCATACTCATTACTTCACTCTTAATATTTATTATTTCTGTTGGAGCCAATTTAGAAGTTCCAGCCATTAATTTTTTCTTGCACTTCATCCAACTACTTATTATTGATGTGACTGGGCCAACACATTTCTTTGTCCTTTCACTATCTTTATTTTGAAAAATCACTGATTCCTTATTCATATCACTCCTTTCTTCCTTCTCTTATCCACTTCTAATTCTACCTCCAAGGCCCATTGTATTTGGAATGCTGCGTAATATTTCTCCAAATTGGGTATGCTTCATTTCCTCTGTTGTTGTGCATATTTAATGTTACCTTTCTTTCCAAATAGCCATTGTTCCAGTGTCTTATCTTAGCTTTTTAAAGTTTAGCTTCTGAATATGGTAGCACTGCCAAGAGTGTTTCCTGATGCATAGGCTGACTGGTATGGGAGGAAGAAGAAGATGAAGAAGAAGAGTTGGCTTTTCTACCCGCTTTTCTCACCCATTTAAGAGAACTCAAAGTCACTGACAAAGCTTTCTGTTCTTCCCACAACAGTCACTCTGTGAGGTGGGTGGGGCTGTGAGAACTCAGAAGAGAGATGTGACTAGACCAAGGTCACCCAGCTGGCTTCATGGGGGAGGGCGCAAAAAAACCCAGTATTCCCAGATAAGAGTCTGGCTCCCTAACCACTAGACCAAACTGGCTCACAAACTGGACTGTTTTTAATATTTGAGGTCCAAATTGTTAAGGGCTTTATGCATCAGAGTCAGTACCATGAAGTGAATTCTGCAGGAAACTGTCAACAAGTGCAATTTCTACAACATTAGAATGATATGTGTATAAAGCCTGTTCTCACTTGGCTTTGTTCTGGGATAAACATCTGAATAGGGGCCTAATGTCCACATGCTAGTGCAGGCCCAAAGTGAGGCCTGCCAGAGTCTGAAATGACATGTGGACAACAGACCCCTATCTTGAGATAAATTCCAGAGTATAGCCAAGTGTGAACAGGTCCCTTGTCTAGCAATCTTAATGCTGCATTCTGAAGTAGTTTAGGCTTGTAAACCATACAGAAGGCAGTTTCATGTACAATGTTTGGCCATGATCAGCTCTTGGGGGCAGGGAGGGATTAATAGTTATAGGCAGCCTTCCTTCCTTCCTTCCTTTTCTTCCCATCCTCGTGGCCTTTTCCAACTCTGCTGTTCTACTGGCACTGTTCACAGCAGTTGAAGATTGTTACCTTTATCTTTGCCATAAGGAGGAGAGAGAAAATCCTGGGAAAAACCCAATGTCATCTCCTTTCTTGGCCTAATTATCTTTGTTTGTTTAAATGGTTTCCACCCCGTCGTTCCTGTCTTTGCCTCCTGGTATGTCTTGCTTTATGTGTAATTATTATTCCTGAAAGCAAACTATTGCTATTTCCAAAAGGGAATATTTTTCTTTGCACCTTGCATATGGTGGCAGATTTGTCATTGAGAGTTCCAATATAGAATGCTGTTAATTTCTCTAAGGAGATGCTCAGCAGATGGCAGTAAAAAATGGAAGTAAGGGGATTGTTTTATTAATCTTTTGCAAGCTTAAATGCTAGCTAAATATCAAATGGTTAGAAGCGAAGTAACTCAGGTTTGTTTTGATGATAAAAAAAGGAGTGCGACAATTGTATAGAAAGTGAAGCAACAGGATTGAAGCAACAAAACTATTTGCACAGCAAACTATTTACTCAGCAAAACTGTAGCTTGCAGGATACTGATATTAAAATTGGGAAAATGCATTATACCAGCAAAGATATATACAGATATTTATTAAACCAGTGGAAAGTACTCCCTGCAAATTCATACTCTATATCATTGCCTATTGAGAATATTCTTTTGATAGGAAAATGCTTACAGATAGAGGTTTCCTGGTCCACAGCTCTGGACTCACTTTACAGTGCTGGCCAATGACACAGAAATTAAGAACAGACAGAAATGTGACATTACAAAGTATTTTTTTTCCACTTGATTGCCACTGTCCTTCAAATAGATCAGTAGAAATTCTCTTCGGGGCTAGAATGTGACTTCTTCACAGCTTCCTGGATCTTGGGTGTGGCAAAAGATGAGGGAAAAAAATATGCACCAGCTAAAAAGGGATGGGGAATTCCTACAAAGCTCATTCTTTACAGAGAAAGCCTATAAGAAGCATTGAAATGATTTTCATTTATTTACTTTCCAGAAAAGCTTATCATCTAAATCAGTGATGGTGAACCTTTTGGGCTCTGTGTGTCAAAATTCGCAAGAAAACCTAACTTAACTCGGGTGCTGTGTCACATCTAGAAATATCCATAATTTTGTGATATTTGTAGCTCTAGTAAAAAAACATTATATTTTTGATGTATGTATTTTATTAAAAGCAAAAACAAATAATTCTTTACATTAGTGACTTTTGTTGCTGAATCTTCAATTGAAAGTTGGTATTTTGTACACTTCAAGAACAAACAAGCACTATACACCCAGGTGCCAGGGTGACCATGTGTGTCCCCCAAAAGGGCTTGGCATGTCACCTGTGACACACATGTCATATGTTGGCCATCACTGATCTAAATGCTTTGGCTATTTCCAAACTACCTTGCTTGCTCAGGACCGGGCCAGGCTGGAGTAGCTCCAGCCATTGGACCTCTCCTGCCTTGGAACAAATCTTCCTCTCTTAAAAGCCTTTTCCAGGAGAATTCTCATGCTAACTCCAAATGTTACATGATCTTTGGAACCAGCTTCTCAGATCTCTGATGGCTAGGAACTAAAGTTCCTGGCCTAGGAGCCCTAGGGTGATCTATTTCAGCAGCACAATTTGGTGCATTGGTGAAATTGGTTGCCCTGTTAAACCACAACAGGAAGGCATGTACTCCTCTGTTGTTGAGCCTGTTAAAACTGATCTGCTCGTATCCTGGTCTAGGTGACCATTTTGTTGACCCACATCACACTGCACTCTGACCAAGACAGATGGAATATAAGGATGTGCATGGATATTCATCACATTCAAAAATTGTACAAATTTGTATGAATTCGGCCATTTGAATTTGAATTGAATGTTCGTACATTCGAAGATTGAGATTTGAATACAAATCAAATGTTTTTATACATTCGTACAAAGCTTTCTTACATTCATGAACCGGCTGCCCAGTCACATCTGCAATGGATTCAAAGGGGATTCAAAGGGGTTTGGAAGCAGATTTGATGTGTTCAGAGCGGATACATAGGTTATTCATAGGGGATATGTAGGGGATATTTATTTATTATTTGTATTATTTGTATTTCTATCCGCCCTATACCTAAAGGTCTTAGGGTGGAAAACAACATTTAAAATCAACATATTAAAACAATAACAGTATCACATTAAAACAATAACAGTAGGTGATTCGTAGCAGGGATTCAAATCAGATTTCTACTGAGCATTCATATCAAATTTGAATCCTACCACGTTCAAAAGGGATCTGTTTGAACGACTATGGATTTTCTTGCATTTGATTTGATACGAATTGCACACGCATACACACATAAGTTTGTGCACATCCTTAATGGAACATAGGGATGAAACCCACATTCCCTAATGGAACATACTAACAGGGGTCTCCCTGTAAACAACACCAGCATGTGGAATGTGGCCTAAGGACTTTTCCTGACTTGGTCCAAAGGTAAGCATGGAAAAACCTTTTCAGAACAATGTCTTTACCCAAGAAAACAAAAAACAACCCCATCACTTCCCTCCCAAAAATAACCCAAAAGATAAGGTCCTAAGGCAGTGATGGCGAACCTTTTGAGCTCGGTGTGTCAAAATTCGCAAGAAAACCTAGCTTAACTCAGGTGCTGTGTCACATCTAGAAATATCCATAATTTTGTGATATTTGTAGCTCTAGTAAAAAAGTTATATTTTTGATATATGTATTTTATTAAAAGCAAAAGCAAATAATGCTTTACATTTGCTAAATCTTCAATTGAAAGTTGATATTTCATACACTTCAAGAATAAGCAAGCACTACATGCCCAGGTGCCAGGGTGACCAGGTGTGTCACCCAAAAGGGCTTGGCGTGTCACCTGTGACACGCGTGTCATAGGTTGGCCATCACCGTCCTACGGTGGCCTTCTACTGAAGGAGGAGGAGGAGAACTGCCCCGAAGTACATTTTTATTTAATGTAGAATAGATCTGAATAGAACCATGTACACCTCTTACAAAATATGTTGCTTAGAAACTGCAATTCAACAGCGTTCTTGCCAATCTTCGCTTTCAATATATCTTGCTTGTTTTGTGCATATTCTAGAAAGAAGTCAATTAGTTTCAAAAGGTAATTATTTTTCTACCTCTTTTTTTGTCACAATGGAGTAGGCTGCTGAGAGAAGACTAGTTTTTCCTTTTTTACCCCAGAAATGATATAATCTGGAATAAATTTTAAGAGAGAGGCCAAACATTTATGCCTTTTCATTTTTTAAACAAGGAAAGTTCATCAGGTGGAGATTTTCTGAGTTCAACATAACAAACTGTAGAGGACAGTCCCTTTCACTGGACAAATGTTAAAGCTGGAGTAGTTGGGCTATGGTTATCTAAATGTTCCTGAAACACAACCCTTAACAGCCCCATAAAATCTGGCCAATGGTGGGATATAATGGGTAATGCATTATCTGGGGGCCCAAAGTTTCCTCACTCCTGTATAAAAGGAACTGAAACAGATTCTGCATGGCAGTGGAGGCCATCTTGTTGTAGACTGTGGCCCTGTTCCCACTTGTCTCCCTTAAAGCAAAATTAACAAAAACAGATATGAATGTGCATAATGCACATTCCCATTTGTTTTTGTTGATTCCACTTTAAAGTGAACCATGGCAGTGGTGTGGCAGCAGCAGCAGCACCCGAAAGGTAGGGAGACAGGGCAGGACTCACTCGCTTGCCTGCCATTCCTCCTCCCTATGCCTCAGAACACCACGGTTACTTGGCAGGAAGTTGAGTGAGCAAACAGGGCAGCAGCAGTGGCACACTGCCAGCCGAAAGGCTGGTGACAGCCACAATGGTGGGCAGGCAAGCCAGGTGAGCAGGCAAGCAGCTGGTCAAGCAAATCAGCAGTGGTGAAACCGGTGGGCATGCAGGCAGGTGGGGAGGCAGGCAGGCAGGCTGGCAGAAGAGGCGGCAATGGCGTTCCCACTGGGAAAATCATGTTATTAAGAAAATGGGAATGAGAGTTGTTTAAAGGGGCGTTTTATTTCATTTGTTTTCTCCCAGTTACTCCTCTTTTTAACTCAGAAAGCCACTTTCCAGTGTGGACAGAGTGTTTTCAAACCATTCTGAACACCCTAAAAAGTCCTAGTGGGAACAGGGCTTGTGAGTGAAAAGTGCTATTACATTCCTTGATTCTGGCACTATTGATCACTACACATGAAGTCTGCGTGCCCACTACTGCTTCCATCAGCAAAATCATTGCAGTTGGGGAACTTTTTCATGTAGTGTGGCTACCCCATGATTGGCTGGCCCATGCTATTAGTCTGGCCCACAGTAGCCTAGACTAGGCATAGCACAACTCTGGATACAAGTGTTGAAGGCTGGGCACAGCTTCAAAAGCCAAGAACTTTTGTTCCTGGGCTTCAGCATTAACAGCTGAAAACATTTCGGCCACATGTACACCTCTAGTGATGCCTCCTGGTGCACCATCAAAAAGGGACAGGCTCTGTATATCAGACCATGACGGCCATGCTATCTGCCTGCTATCCATTGTACAAGATACAGACACAGTCTGGTTGTGTGGACTACTTTAATGAGATCTACCACAGACCTGGGTATATGGCGCTGTTCCTATCCATAGCTTTGTCCAGTGTGAATGAAGCATGTTAAGAGGCAATAAGGCTTCTGCTGTTTTTCATTAGCATGCAGAAGGCAGTCTTTGTGGCTCCCATGTTTCTCTCTGGGTCAGTAATTTGTTTAACAAAGCATGGAGTACTACAAAGTAAGTTCAGATGATGAAGGGGCGGGTAGGGCAATAGGCAGAGCTGCCAGAATTCTTCCTATTGCTCTGCCATTAGGGAGCTTGAAGGAACATCTTCAGGGAGTGAAATCTAATTAACATGTTGGCTTGCCTTATGCTTTCAAAGCCTGATATTGTTGTTTATTATCCATATTGTGCATGTGGGTTCATGTACTTGGTATCTTGGTTCTTTTCTTTTCTTTTTTGATACCAGTATATAAGATGACTATCACAGTTTCACAAGAAGGTAGAGCCTGTATTCCAAATGAAGATGACTCTCAGAAAAATCTTGTGTTATCTTTTCCAATACAGTGTTGGCAGCATGCTGTTTGCATATCTGACGCTGCTCTGAGCAAGGGAAACACTGATCCAGGGAATTTTTGTTCCTTGGTTCAGTATTTCCACCCAGAGACTCCATTTGGAGAGTTCCATTTGGAACTGAACATTTTCCTGTGCTCTCTGAAGACACTGAACCAAGTAGGTCCAGATGCTACAATCTAGGCTGCATTGGGCCTTATTCTGCATTATATCTCAGAAGAGCAGCCTGGTATCTGCAGACTAGAGCAGGCCTTGGGTGGGCCCTGTTGTGGTCTGTACCATCATGCAGATGGCAGCCCCCTATTCTGGGATATAATCTAGAATAAGAGCTAGTGCAGAAAGGACCATAGCTTAAACCACTGGGGGAGCAATGACAGAGTTCTCCCCCAGCACTTTACCTTTAGAGCATTCCTAGGGTGAGGATCATCCTGGGCCTTAGGAGGACCAAACAGATGTGCTGCTAGCAATCTTAAAGTCCTATATAGATTTTACCTATTGCGATTCAGGCTATGCTAAAAGAGTTTCAGTAAAAATGGGGGGGGGGAACCTTAATGGAAGGATTATGCATACATCTGAGGGCAAAATAAGCACAGTTACTTCTGGTTAAGACTCATTTTCTAGCCTAGATTTTTACTGAAAGGAGGAGGGACAGGCTGGCACATGGACAATCCAACCTGCAAACCATCTCTAAGCCATCTCAAAGTTACCTCAGACATTAATTATTTGAAAAATAAAATACTTTGTGTAAATGCAGCCATAGTTAATATCCGGAGAACATGGGCCTTTTCACAGTTAACTCTCATGGGCTACTACTAATGGGTGTTATGTTCAGAGACAGTGGCTAGCATTCTCACAGCGAGTCCTGGCACCATCCCAAACTTAACCCAAATCTACCATGCAGCCCTTGAAGTGCAACTAGTCTTTCATGCTATAGTCTGTGGAATTGTGGCATGGGGCACAGTTGCATAGCCACTTCCACCATGATGCAGTGCAAATGCTATGTCCAGGAGTTTACCCTAGGAAAGCATGTGCATGCATTTTTTTTTTGACATTCAGTTCAAAGTGAATCAAATGTCCAAAAATCCATATTTGTACGAATAGAACACATTTGAATGTGCTAAAATTATATTTGATACATATCTATTTGTATGTGTTCATATGAACATGCAATACGTATCTGCTATGAACAGATTTGTATCTCCTATGAACAGATATGTATTTGCTATGAACAGATTTGTATCTCCTATGAACAGATACGTATCTGATACGTTTCCCCAGCTTAACAAATGTCTGAACTATTCGTACGAATATCCAGAAACATTTGTACTCATTCAAATGTTAGCATATGAATATTGTAACATTAGATGAGTTCAAATGTCCAAATTTGGCTGAATTTAAAATGTTACGAATATTTGTGCACATTCCTAACCCTTAGCACTCCCAGGAAATTTATGGAGCAGTTTTTCCTGCTCCTCAGCTAAAGATGATCAGGACAGCTGGACTCACTTCTGGGCTGCTCTGGGATGGAGGCAGCAGCGCGTGCTAATGCACCATCTCAGAGAGTGCTAGGCTGTCCTGATTGCCTAAGTATGAACAGGTCTCATGATCCTTCTATGACACAAGAACAAGTAGCATCCTTGACATTCAGGTGGCTGCCAGAACCTATGACATGTGCATCCTAACTATTCTAAAGCCAGCACTATGTTATGTGCAAGCAGGCAATCTTATGCGCCCATAATAATGAGATTTATTATTATTAAAAATAATAAAAACCTTAGAATATACTGCAAGGAAATGAAATGGAAATAGAAAATCTCTAAGAAAACACTGATTGTGACAGCTTTAGGATAGCAATTATTTTGTTTATAGCAGGTAGTAAACATTGCAGGGATTTGAAACCTCAGAAAGAAGGCATGCTTTGCATCTAGCACAAAAAAAGTTGTGCAGACCACCTAGGCACTGTTATACCTGTATTGTTGGGGGTGGGCATAGGGGAGGGAAATCATATGCCTTGTATAATCTATTTCTGTGGGAGGCACATAAATTTTGGCTTATGATGTCCTTGTGGCCATAAACTGGTATTACACTGGTAATCAATTTCCCAGTGGCACCAAAATATATGATTTATTTTCTTCCCATGCTTTGGCGGTATCACAAAAACATTAAGAACAACTGTCCTGGGTCAAACCATTGATCCAGTTAGAACTGAGGAGTTGGAAGGAATATCATGGACATGCTAGTTCACCTGTCTGCTTGTAAGAAAAAGAGCATGAATCACATTTGGCTCTGTCTGAGCAAAAGTCTAACTATTGCAGCATCTTCTTTCCACCTACAGGTAGGATGTTCATGAGCAAGTAATGGGAACCATGGGTTTTTTTGTCACTCTGGTATCCCCTTGACTGACAAGAAGAAGAAGAAGAAGAAGAAGAAGAAGAAGAAGAAGAAGAAGAAGAAGAAGAAGAAGAAGAAGAAGAAGAGTTGGCTTTTCTACCCTACTTTTCTCATCCATTTAAGGGGACTAAAAGTGGTTGAGAAAGCTTTTCTATTCTTCTCCCCACAACAAACACCCTGTGAGGTAGGTGGGCCTGTGGGAGCTCAGAAGAGAGTTGTGACAAACCTAAGGTCACCCACCTGGCTTCATGGGGGAGGGCAGAATCGAACCCGCTGTTCCCAGATAAGAGTCCGGCTCCCTAATCACTAGACCACTAGCCACTGATAATCTCTAAGATTTTTTGAAAAAATCATTTAACCGTTTTGGAGTTTTTTTTTTTTTAAGTGGGTCACCTAATTTGGTGGTAACCTACCACATCCTGAGACAGCAGATTCTAAGGCATACTTCCCATGCATGCTACATAAAGTGTCTGTCTCCATTTTCCCAACTGAAGGCACTTTGGGAAGGTACCTCTGTCAGAGCAGGCTGCCAAATGGCCTCAAGCTGACTTCAGCAAGGAGCTTGATGTTTCCACTACCATTGTTGATGCCATGTTTCTCAAATCTCTTGACCTATGCATGAAGAGCCTTCTCACACTTCATGTTGCAAATGTAACACCTTTCATCACAGTGAGGGCCCACTTCATTGTGTAAGGAGTGACCTCAGATATGCTCCTGACACATTGACCTTCTACACCTTAGGATAGCATTCAAGCCCCCAAAAGTCCCTTTGGTGGAAGGTACTGGAGAAACAGTTTGACTTACCTCTCCATTCAAGTCATCTTCCACATGAAATGGAAACATCTTTTGTTCAGTGGGTTTGCCAGAAAAGTTGGAAAGCCTAGTATATTGTAACACTGTTAAGGTTTGATTGTTTCCTAGGAATCCACAAACCCAATATGACACTTGGGAGTGTTATACAACACATTACTGATCCACAGTTTGGTCTAGTAGTTAGGGAGCCAGACTCTTACCTGGGAATACCGGGCTTGATTCTGCCCTCCCCCATGAAGCCAGCTGGGTGACCTTGGGCTACTCACAGCTCTCTTCTGAGCTCTCATAGCCCCACCTACCTCACAGGGTGTCCTGTTGTGGGGAGAAGAATAGAAAAGCTTTGTCAGCTGCTTTGAGTCCCCTTAAATGTGCGAGAAAAGCAGGGTAGAAAAGCCGACTTTTCTTTTTCTTCTCATTGATCTTCTGGCATTATCAAACATTCTTCTCAGTTTCCATCTCCTATGAGCAGCAGCCTTTTTAGTCATTGTCAACTGATGATGGGAATTTCAGTTCAGTACGGGTGGGTGTTTCTGCCCAATATTTCTAAGTCCCTGCATAATGAAAGTTCTCTGGATGGTAAACAAGTTAAATAATTTAACATGATAAAAATCCAGTAAAACATGCAGATACGTGGAAATATATGGCTTACTATTCACAGAATTTCCAGAAACATAAAGTGCAAAATAAAATAAATTACAGGAAATGCATAACCTTCCCTTTAGGACTGTGCAGTATTAAAGTCCCAGTAATTTTTATAAGTCATCGGGTGAATTTTGTTACAACATAGGTCTAGTGGTGTTACTTTACTGAAACAGTTCCCAGAATAATTTTAAACTACTGGAGAAGCTCCATTAAAAACTCATGTGACAACAACCTGTGAAATTAGCTACTAATCTGAATAATAAATAATTCACTGAGAGATTGATTAAAAAAAAAATTGCCTGCCACTGCAGAGCTTTTTTGAACATTTGACCGATGCAAGGTTTACTCATCTTTCTCTGGCAATTTAATCTTGAATTTCAAAAAATATAATAAATCTGTTTGGGCTGACCTTGCACCAGCAAACTGCGATGCTTTAAAATTACTGAAGCAAATTCTAATCAACATCAGATTGTTTTGTTTAAGAACAAAGAAGATCCAGATTCAGTGCCTTTTTAAAAAAATGAAAACTTCAGCTCAGGAGCTTTTGGGTTTTTTGTTTTGTTTTGTTTGTAAAAAAATGTCAGCTCATTTGTAGAAACTCTCATTTTCTCAGGTACAGAATTGCAGTTTGAAAATCTTAAAACAATCACTATTTCTTTGTCTTACTTATTTTATGAGTCTCTCTTTCTCTTTTCCCCTATCTCTGTTTGTGTGTATCTGTGTGTCTGTGTGTAATAAATGCTTGAAAGCCATATATTCTTGATATGAATTTCTAGGGAAAAAATAGACCAGGCAGGATGCCTCTAAACACTAGTTGCAGAGATTCAAGGCCAGGAAAAGGATTCACCTTTTTCTGTTGGTTGAGATGCCCAAAAACAATTGGTGAGACTTGATGCTGGACTAGATGCAAACCATGTCCTATGAGGAACGGCTTAAGGAACTAGGAATGTTTAGTCTATCAAAAAGAAGACTGAGAGGAGACATGATAGCTGTCTACAAATACCTAAAGGGTTGTCACAGGGCAGAGGGATCAGCCCTGTTCTCACTCTCTCAAGGAAGGACTAGAAACAATGGGGTGAAACTGCAGGGGAAAAGATTTAGTTTAGATGTTAGGAAAAAATTTCTAACAGTAAGAGTGATCAACCAGTGGAACAGGCTGCCACGGGAGGTGGTTGGTTCCCCTTCGATGGAGGTCTTCAAGCAGAGACTGGACGGCCATCTGTCTGAGATGGTTTAGGAGATCCTGCCTTGAGCAGGGGGTTGGACTCGATGACCCAGGAGGTCCCCTCCAACTCTACCATTCTATGATTCTATGATTCTAGATGGGCTGTGGCTTGATCCAGCAGGGCTCCTCTTATTTTTGCTTATGTTTCTAATCAAGCCACATTGTTTTTTTATCCTTCCTCTTTGTGTGAACTGCCATTCATCTGAAACTGACCTAAAGACACAATTTTTGGTGGTGTTTTTGCTTGAGGGATCTTGCAGAATATTGGAGAAAGGACAGGATAAAAACAGAGCAAAAAGAATAGCAATAAATGATTTTACTTAAATGGGGCATTATTTCCTTTATTTTGGGCAGTGCTCCATCACCAAACCTGCAAATTCCATCACCCTTATTCTTTTATACCTAGCTATTGAGGAAATACTTGAGATTCTCAGGATGTGATAAATATGCTGGCATATAGTGAAAGTAGAAGGTTTGCCCTTGTCCCATGGGCAGTTGGTGGGCCACTATGTGCAACAGGATGCTGGACTAGATGGGCTGTGGCCTGATCCAGCAGAGCCCCTCTTATGTTCTTATGTTCTTATGACTGATGGATGCCTCTGACACCATGTTTGGAGTACTACTGGTCTATGGTCCTAAAATATCAGTTTATTGGTATCATCAAATTCTCTACACTTTTTTATGATGGTGGCATGTTGACACATGGAATATCCTGTTGAGAAACTGTGCTTTCACAATGCACAAAAGTCTCATCATTTAGGTTGTCCAACTAATTGTGTCTGATCTT
The DNA here is from genome assembly GCA_023333525.1 of Aspidoscelis tigris stejnegeri. Classification (NCBI taxonomy): domain Eukaryota; kingdom Metazoa; phylum Chordata; class Lepidosauria; order Squamata; family Teiidae; genus Aspidoscelis; species Aspidoscelis tigris. The sequence goes on from JALMGA010000002.1 coordinate 14,961,681, forward strand.
GGATGCTTGAAAAGTACTTGGATGGAACACCATCTGGGGAAACAAGGAAACATAGGCTAAACTACACTTTTTTTTTCTCCATGCGGTCTGGAAAGGTAGAGTTTGGCTCAGTGGAGATATCATAATGAAGGGAACTCATGGTTAATTCAGTAAGAAGGCACAGAATTACATAACTATACATAATAAAGTATTGCATGGTCTGATATTTCTCAAATATTTATCATCCACTGTGAGTTTTATGATTTCCTATGTTATTCTCAGAACCCTTTAAAATCTCTATAGTATCGGTGAGCTTTTCCTCTGCTAATAGATAGATAGATAGATAGATAGATAGATAGATAGATAGATAGATAGATAGATAGATAGATAGATAGATAGATAGATAGATAGATAGATAGATAAGACACGCCCACAGTTGTCTGATCTAAAAGGAAGAGTTACTCCAACCTTTCCCCTTGAGCTTTAATTGATGCTTGACAAGCCAGGTTATTTGACTATTGGCCCTCCCAGCAATCCAGACTGCAAGGGCAGGACCGAGAGGAGAAGTTCCAGTTGGAAGATGCCTTCTAATCTTCCTTTAGGGAGGTCAGGGAAACACTTTCACCTCCAATCAGAGACCTGTTTCTTTCTGTACTGCCACTTAGCTGGGATCAGAAAGAGAACTTCTTTCACATATTAATGCAGAAAACAGGAAGCCCCAACCACCAGTGGCATGTTCCATGTATTGGGGTCTATCAGCATATCAGCAGGGCATAGTCCAGAAAATGAAAGTGTGAGGAAGGCATGTGCAAGCTTCAGTGCTGGTGTGAGGGCTCATCATGTAGACAGTGCAGTTCCACATCATGAATGCCTGTGATCCAAACCAATGGGCCTCACTGGTTTAGACTCACTGGTTTGGATCATGGTCTTTCTACAGCTGAGGATGTCTACATTCATACCTAAAGTTTTGTTCCAGTTTTGGTCCACTTTCAGATTGAGAAGACCCATCAGCAAAGTGAAAAGCTGTTTTCTTTCAGCATTGTCTGACTCAGAAAATCGACTTTTAGGTTCAATAACGTGGAATGTCTGTCTGTCTGTCTGTAACGACAATATCTTTACATTTTCAGCTAGCCTGTGGGTTCCCAATTCTGACAACATGCTATGGAGGCTAATATCTATAGCTAAGGGCTTGTGTGTGGATTGCCAGAGTTCATAGAATCATAGAATCATAGAATCATAGAATGGTAGAGTTGGAGGGGACCTCCTGGGTCATCGAGTCCAACCCCCTGCTCAAGGCAGTTCATCAAGCTGAGTTTCCATCTGCAGATATTTTGCTCCCTAAGTTGACTCACTTATATCAAATATATCATTTCAGTGCAGTTAAGTTCAGGGATGGCAGCCCATGTTCACACTGCGTGCTGGTGCCATCTCCGACTTTACTATCTGCACTCATAGTATGGACAGTCCATCACAGAATATCTGAATCACCATGGTAATGGTCATGGCAAGCTCTGCTGTGCACACATCTTTTGCCATAGCAATCATGACGTGGTGTACGTTCATTATACCATGTCCAGCCCTTTACTGCCTCCAATCACTATCAAGCACTTCAACCACTTCTCCTGATTTTGATGGGAGATAATGCCGTATCATTTGCATATTGATATCACCTGATTCCAAATCTCCTGATAACCTCTCCCAGCAGCTTCATCTAGATTTAAAGAGGAACTCTGCAGGTGAGCTTCCATGATGTCAAGCAGGAGTTTCCCACAATCCTTTTCTGGTACTGACCTTGGAAATAGGAGCAGAACCAGTGTAATGCAGCACCTCCAACTCCCAAACTCTATAGCATTTCCAGAATGGTATCAAAAACTGTCCAAAAAAAAAAAAATCCAGAAGAATTAATAAGGTTGCACCCTTCCTGTCTTTTTTCCCAGAGAAGGCCATCAACCAGATGGCCAATATGGTTTCTATTCCTTAACTGGGGCTGAAGCCAGATTGAAATGGATCTAAATAATCAGCTTCCTCCAGGCACACCTGGAGCAAAACCATCATCATCATTGTCATAAACATCTGACTGAGCGGGGGTTTGGATCCAAGCAAGTCCTATGACAGCCTTTCTCCCAAGAAAACTTCTGTGAGATATATTCTGGATTGGTGCATTGCAGCTAGCAATGTAAAATAAGTATTTCCCCCATTTTTTAAAAGGGAGGTAGCTATTATTTGTCTTTTCTTTAACTAAAATAGTTAAAATTTTGACAGAACGGTCTTCCCCATGCCTCAATTTTTATTTCCTCCCTTCAGTCCTTTCAGCAGGTAATTTATTCACATAAAAGCTAATGTGTCCACTAGCAGAACCTGCCTAGTGAAGCTTTGTGATCCAAAACCCATAAAAAAGTGAACTGTTCTTGTAATAAACTGAAGAGACCATGCACTGTAGTGAAAGTAAAGCAACCAAGAGCAGCTGAAAGGAAAGGTACTATTGCAGCTAAGTCGAGAAGGAAAGGGAAAGAAAATCCAAGTATAACTGAAGGAACTTGTGCTTCACAGCTAATAAATGGGATGGCTCCATGAAAGAAACAGTGGTCGTTATTGCCTTGGGGCCATCACCTATTTTACAGTTAAGAGATCACACAATCCTGTTCAAAGATAGTGGAAATAAGTGCTCTCTTCATTCATATTTCTGTGTACAAGGTCAGTGGAAATGAGAAGTGACAGCAAAAAGAAAATTACTTGTTTTCTACGGCAAGAACTTTCAACCATGCACTATATGGTGAGGCAGTTTGGTCTTGGTTAAGGAGCTGGACTTTTATCTGGGAATACCGGCTTTGATTCTGCTCTCTTCCATGAAACCAGCTGGGTGACCTTGGGTCACAGAGGTTCTTCTGAGCTCTCACAGCCCCACCTACCTCACAGGGTGTTCTGTTGTGGAAAGAAGAACAGAAGCTTTGTCAGCCTCTTTGAGTCCCATTGATTAGGTGAGAAAAGTGGGGTAGAAAAGCCAACTCTTCTTCTTCTTCTTCTTGGACTGTCTCTTCTCAAAGCCTGTTACCAGAGCAGATGCCAACAGCACTACTGGTCTAAGGGCTGTCAAAACCATCCTTTTGGGGTTCCAAGAGACAGATTCTGCATAGGGGGCAGTCATTTGCCTCCCAATACCTCATTCCATAAAATAGACCTAGGTTTCACATGCACCACACAGTGTTACTGATTTCCAAGTGAAGTTTGTTTTTCCCCACCGAAACCATGTACCTTCGAATTCCCATGTGCATGCTTCATGCAAATATTTTATTGTTATTGTTGTTGTTGTTATCATAAACAACAACAACATACTTTTGAAGAACTGAACTGTAGGTCACCATTGCAGCTTCTTGAACAATTATTCTGTGTAAGCATTTAATCTTCTTAGACAGGAAGTACGAAGGGGTGGTGCTCCAGGAAGTACTGCCAGAAGTTATGTGCCACCAGAAGTGCCTCCCCTGGAAACTCTGAAGGCCACTGAGAAAAAATCCAGCTTTCAAAGTCCCACCAGCTCTCATGACTGGGCCAGCACAGGGTATCCAGTGTGTGACTGAAGCTTTACCTGTGCTAGGGTTAGTTCAGCCCAGCATGGGCCAGACTACTTAGCCCAGGCTAAGACAGCACAGGATAACCCATGTCATGAGAAAGCATCCCAAGTTTCACTATCCATGGCCTTTTCGCACACAGGGTTTTAGAACATGTGGAGAGCAGTCGAAGATGCAGCATACACACTGCTGGGATGGCTTAGCTGCCCCAGCGCGCCTCCAAATGTTCTCTGTGTGTTTGGGATGTAGAGCACTTAAAAGTGCTCTAGATCCGTCTGCATGCGTTCGAAGCGTCCCCGGCCATTCGTGGATGGAAGCATTTGAACACGCTTCCCTCCCTGACAGCTGTGGGCATGCCCCCACCAACACCATTGGCCAAAAATCAGCCAAACAGGTGACAGGGGCCCGCGTTGATCACTCGCCTTGTCGGGCTGGGGTTCCCATCACGCAGGCATGCTGACTCTGGTAGACGGCAGAGGGGACCCACAGGGCCCGTCTACCGGAGTGCACGCACCTGCGCGATGGTGACCCTGGCCCAGCAAGGTGAGTGACAGCCTCGCGTGGGGGGAGGTGGCTCCCTCCCAGCCCCTGCAGTCCCATTGGGGCTGCAAGAGTCAGAGAGTCACCGAGATCGGCTTCCCCTTGCCCCTTTCCAGGGTGGGAGGAGGCCAATCTCTGGCTGCCCATGGGCTTGGGGCTGAAGGGCCCCTTAGTAGACTGGACTGCATCATTCCGGTCAACCAAGGCTCCCCCCCCCGCCTGATTGTGACCCTCTGCGGGGCATAGGCACCTTGATCGAGGCATCTATACCCTGCAGACGACCCCCTACCCTAGGCCCCAGGGACACATTGTGCACACACAAGCCTTACCTCGTCTCTGTCTTGGCTTGGAATGAGCTGAGGCCACTGGGAGCATGCATCATGTGGGTGTGGTGCGGCTCCCCATTAAACAAGCAGTTCATGTGGGTAGCCTGTCCAATGAGGAGCCACGGTGCGCCCACGTGGTGTGCGCTCCCAGCGGCCTCGGCCCATTCCAAGCCAAGACAGCGATGACGTAAGGCTTGCGCGCACGCACGACACATCGCTGAGCCATGGGGTGGGGATGAGGGATCATCTGTGGGGTGTAGGTACCTCAATCCAGGCACCTACACACTGCACAGGGTTGTTGTTGGTTGGGTGGGGAGCCCTGGTTGACTGGAACCACACGATCCGGTCAACCAAGGGGTCCCACAGCCCATGCCCCATAGGCAGCTGGCCCCAGGCCCCGGGGTGGGTGGGTGCCCGGGTGGCTTCGTGCCAGCTGTACAGGATTTGATCGGGTCCTGTACAATCAGCAAGAAGTGGGGGAAGCAGCCTGAGAGGGCTGCCTGCCCCTGGGTGCTCCCAACCCAATGGTGGGCAGGCTTGCAGGAGGCGTCCCTGCCCCTGGCCAGCCTTTCCTGGCTAAGTCACTTTGGGATGCTTTGAGCATTCGCACACAGGCAGGCAGGAACGCGTGTAAATGCGTTCCTGCTTGCCTGTGTGTGAATGGGTGAAGCGTCCTGAAGTGAGTTAGCCCAAGTGCATTACAGCTGGCTGTAGTGAGAAAAGGCCTCTGGTTCACCCACTACATCCTTAGCCATTATAGTACTGCTTTAAAGTAATCAAAGCCTAATATGCTCTTGTATGAACACATTAAAAAAAACCCTGTATCCTAAAAGATAATAATCTTACATCTCCACTCCTTTCTAAATAAATAGTGACTCTAACACATATTTATTAAAACAAACACCGTTATGAGCCTACAGTCCTCTGCCACCAGAAGATTGAGTTAGAAATATAGACCTGATGGTTAAGGTAATTATTATTTTTTCTTCTCTGCATACTGATATTGAACAGAATAAGGTATTGCATGAGATTAATTGGACTCATTACAGTCTCCTCAAAATTTGTTCAATATTATTCTTCCCTTCAAAGAGTAAGTAACCTATTTGATATAATTAGTTTCTTAACTCTTTACCACCATGTTCCAAGCAATTTATTAACAGGGGAGAGCAGATTCTCTACATCTTTCCCTCTCCCCATATAGTTTATTTTAGTTATTTGTGGCATGTTAAAATACTTTCTTCCTTCCTCCCTCCCCTCTACCCCTACCTCTCCCTTCCCTTCCTTCCCCCCCTGCCTCCCTCCTTCCCCCCTTGCATGTTCATAGGCTCTTTTAGTATCTAACTCATAACTCCAAGGTCTGTGGGATTTTGTTTATCATCCCATAGCAATAAAATTGATTACAGTGTATCTTTCTGTTAATTATTTTCCCCTTGCTCTTCTGGCTGTCTTCGGTTCCTGAACCAGAAAGTTTTCATAAAAGGTACCTATTAGACTTTAGTTTGTTTAGCCTACACAGAAGACGGATGGGATGTCTGTGTGTCAGGTGGGGTGGCAGCTGTCTTCAAAAACCTGAAAGGCTATCATGCTGTGAAGGGATGGATTTATTCTCACTTGCCCCACAGTGTAGAACTTGAACCAATGGGATGAAACTTCAAGGAAGGAGATTGTCCGAATTACCACTTTAGGGGAGCAGGGACATCCTTACATAAGACCTGTGATTCAGTGGTAAGTTCCTATTCACTGGAGGTCTTCAGCGTTTTGTCTGGGACTGCCTATTGAAAACAGTATTGAAAACCAGTTGGGCATTAGGAAGTGTATATAGAAAGACAGAAACACAGTCAACCTGCTCACAGTCACTCAGTACCTGGCCTATAGAAGGGTTCCATTCCAATTAAGAGGGTCTAAACCTTTTTTTGAACCAAAAAGCTGGTGGTCAGTTCTAAAGTTCAAGTATGTGTTTGCATCATGGTTACAAATGCTAAATTCTAAAATTCAAGTATATGTTGCATAAAACCTATTATCATTATTATTATCATTATTGACCCTGTTGGAATATAGCACCATTACAGTGCTGCTGTGAGGGGTTGACCTCATGTATCTGAGGCAAATCCACCGTAGCCCCACTTTATTCCCTTCAAAAAGCACTAGAAACCTAGTGCTGGTCACAATAGCACTTTTTTATTTACCTTTGGATGGAGACACCACCATCATCATTAATCCTTTTGTCTATTTTGTTCTGATTCTTCCAGGATTTGGTGGTTTTGAAGGGAAGAGAGAAAGAAAGAACCCTCACACAGTTAAATCTCCCAATTGAAATAATTCCTTTTCTCAGTAAAAGATTCCAAAATAAAACAATAAATACTTAATAATCCCAATGTTATTAATGAGATATTGGTTCAATCTGACAGGAAAAAGTGGCAAGGCATGGCAATAATGCCTTTTGGAGCTATCCTCGTGGCTATATATTTTCATGCCATCAGTGGAATTTTAGCTCACAGGAATGGGCCAAAAGATCATAAGCTAGTTTATGGTGTCTGAGATCAGTGACTTTTATGCCTTGTAATTACTGTTATCTATCACGAATCCCTAGGATGCAACAAAATTGAAAGAAAGGGAAAGGGATTGCAGGTTGTCAAAATATGGCTATTATTCTTAAGCAAAAATAACTCTATTTGCATTTCATGCTATTCTTTAAAATTCCTTTCTGCCCAGAAATTATGTCAACCGCTGAAATAGGCCAATAGCTGTGAACTCCCTCTGAAGAAAATGGCAACTTTTGAGATGTTCCTGAAAAGCATGCCTTACACATATGCCAATTATCTCATCAGGAGACTAGTTAGTAATTGATTAATCAGTCTTCTAATAATACAGTGAAGCTAAAATCATTATGGCAATTAAATTGCTTTAATACTTGATAATTATTACCCGCAAAGATTAATATATACTAGAAGCATTTGAATGTCTGGAGCATAATAAAGAATCATGGCTGAGACAAAAAATAACAGCAATAATGATGATGATAATGCAGATAGGAGAGATAAGTTCTGAACTGGGAGAGGACTTCAACTTTGCTCACAATCATACAGTATATTCCATGGTGTCTGCTGCCTGCTAGGATTATTTAGACCAACTAAGAAGGTGCAATAGGGGCTAAAATAAGTACAGCTAGCGGTAAATACTTTGACAATTTTTTCCAAGGTAGAGAAAAAAAATAGTAATTTTACATATGTGGAGTATATTTCCACAATGGTTATAGAATATTGAAATGTCCACAGAAAAACAGTCTTGGGAGTTACGTGTAGTTCAATAGATTAAGGAAATAGCCTACCACTAGCCCAGGCAAAATCAATTAACTTTTTCTAACCCAAAACTTCATTCATTCATTCATTCATTCATTTTGGTGCACAGAATAAAATAGTTTTTAAAAAAAGTAAAAGGGAACCATAAAAGGGAACAGGTAAAATAATGATCTACATTCCAAGGTGTCTGTGTGACTATTTATTAATGGAATAAAGTAAAATACAGGATGACCCTGTTTTAAGTAAATTCAGTTTGTGCAGGGAGGGTTATATCCTAAAGATGCTTTAAGATTATTTTAGGTATTTTAATTTTTTTTATTGTCATGACCTGCCTGGGACCATTGTGAAACCTTAGAGGTTAAAATCAAATGATTGTTAGACTTTATGGTCCTGGCTGCTAAATTGGTCATCACTCATAGCTGGAAAGATAATACTCTTTATACTGTCAAATTATGGTGCCCACAAATGGTGGGACATTGTCATTAATGAATGTCTTACATATAAATGCAAAGTAATGGGTGATCAACTCCCCATATTATCTTTCTCCAATATCTGGTCCTCCTGACATCGACTTTGCTTACTTCCCAACAATTATGTTCCAGATGCATGAGTTCTCACCTATTAGCATGTTGATTGATATTCTAGTTCTACCTCTTTCCGTGTTCTGCCCTTGTTCTATTTGCTTTGAGCTTCATGGTATAGTTCCTTTATATATTGTGCCTTAGATAACTTGGAGTTTATTATTTATTGTATTCTGTTTATTTGCTTCTTCGTGATACTGTGTTATGTATATTTTTATGAATTAACATCAAATAAAAAATCAAAAAAGACCATAGTAATGAACTTTACAATTGCTCTGTTGAGAGTACTCTAAAAAGAATTCCATTTAACACATGCATTTCAATATCTCCTCAAAATAACCATTTTAATGTAATCTACAGTGACAGGTTTACTGAATAAATTATACGTGTTAAATTTTTACAAAGCTTTGCATAGAGGCTTCCCAATACAATCTGCATTAAATATAATTAACTTTTTTCCAGTGGAATTCTTAGCAATCTAATGTTAATCTAAAGTTATACTATTTTCTCCACATTTATTGACCTCATTATGTAGACACAGTGTTAAAAGCATTTTATTGTACTGTTCTACTTCTACCAAAAGCAGAGTGACTGCAAAGTAGCAGCCTTAAAATAAAATAATAAAATAAAATAAAACAGCATTTAATTTTATATATGACTCTTTCTCAAGACAAGATACCTTGTTGCAAAATAATGACCAAGCTATTGGTAGTCACACTCAAGAGGGCAGCTGGCCTGTGGGAAGGGGCCAGTCCCCTCGTGAGGGCGACTGGGAAATTGAGGCTGTGGGGCATGCAGGCGCAGTGGAAGCCAGGTCCACACTTCCAGAAACCAATGCACCATGACCAGTTAAGACCCTGATCACGTGTGCACGAGCCTGGGCTGGGAGGGGGGGTAGGCTTCGACTTCCCCTGGCAAGAAAGGGGAAGGCTAGGGAAGGCGGCAGCCGCCCGCCCTATGGGAGCTCCTGAAGGAGCCAATGGCGCAGGCTGGTGGGCGGCCCAGCTGTCAAACGGAGATCATGCACTCTCCGTTTTTGACAGCTGGGCATGTGCCAGCAGGGCCGGTTTGGGATGGGTGCTGTTGCGTCCGCACAGCACCCACCCCAATCCGTTTCCCCATCCGGCTCTGCCGCCGCCCCGCACGTGTGCATACACACAGGGCCTCCAAGAATCTGACCCTATCTGGGTCAGATTCTTTTTTAAAACCATTCTGCCGGAAAATTGATCTTTTAGATCCGTTTTCAATGCCATGTGCGGAAAGGCCCTGGGATTTAGCATTTCCACAGAAGCAGAGAAACACTACAGCTGTAAGATTTTCTTTCCATGTGACCTAACCCACCAACAGTATAACATGAAGTTTTTCTAGATTCCGACAGATCAAGGTGAACTCTCATTGTATCTGTCATCTAGTAATCCAGGCAGAACTGAAATTACAGAATCACAGAATATTGTGCTATGATAGTTAATTTTACTGGAATAACTATAAATTGGGTTTATATTCCAGGACTGTGTCAGAAGCACCAAATCACATCTGGCAAATCAGGTACAATTGCAAAATAATTGAAAGGTTTTGATTCTGTCTGGATGCAGTCTTAGAATAGTACTGGGAGCTTGTCATACAAATCCTGCCTATGGTGTGAATCAGCCTTTTGAGATAAATGCCAAAGTATTCTGATTCCAGATTGACCCATTTATAGAACCTAATGAAGAAGAAGCAGAGTTGGCTTTTCTACCCTGCTTTTCACACCCATTTAAGGGGACTCAAAGCGGCTGACAAAGCTTTCTGTTCTTCCCCCCACAACAGACACCCTGTAAGATAGGTGGGGCTGTGAGATCTCAGAAGAGATCTGTGACTAGTCCAAGGTCACCCAGCTGGCTTTCATAGGGGAGTGTGGAATCGAACCCGGTATTCCCAAATAAGAGTCCAGCTCCCTAACCACTAGACCAAACTGGCTTCAGTAATGATTTGTTACTGGAACTCCAAAACATAAGTACAGGAAGACTTTGCATATTTGTTTTTGATTTATAGTCCTCTGTGAGTGCAGGCTGGCATTTTTCTTCAAAGCAGTGACAAAACAAGCACTTTCATCTCAGAGTTCTCCCCTAATATGTTAAAACACCGTTGCTGATTGCAGGTATAAAATGCTGATGTGAAAAAAGAAAGTAATCACAGACATGAACATCTAGCTTCCCTGAAGAATGACAAAACTTGCTCTGGGACTTTAGAGGAAAAAGGAGATGAAGGAAAGGAGGAAAACTATTTAGGTGATACCTGGTGCAATCTACCTGTCCTAATAGCCATTGCTCCCAGTGGAATTTCATACCAAAGAAATAATGTCCCATAGAATGAAAAGTAATATGAAGTTAGTGATATATTAGATCTATAATATTAAAGGAGCTTTAAGAATTTTTCCCCTTGAATTATGAAAAAAAATTCTGTTGGACATTTCGATAAGGGCTGGAATATTTTCAATCAGATATTGAGCCAAATAAAAAGCGTAGAAAGATTATTTTCTTCAAGTGCAAGAGACTACATGTATTGAACTACTTAAATACTTAATGAATTACCAGATAGTAGCATTTTTCCTGTTTTATCAGATGTTTAGATAAAAAAAGCAAGGATAATTTATCAGTGTGACAGATTTACTACAGAGGAAAGTTAGAGTCTCTTTTTGTGAATTCAGATTATTAATTTTATTGTCAACTGCTGAGAAAAATAATACAGTTCCTTCACCCTGATTTTAGAAACTAACTGGAGATTAATTAGAAAGTTAAGCTTTTTCAAACTACTGGGCTAAGCACAAGCAGAATCTTATGCGAATAAATTCCAGTTTTCAAATGCTTCAAATGTTTTCAAACAGAATAGCAACATTTTATTTTGTTTTGTTTTAAAATGGTTATGATCTATTGATTTTGATACGTCATGGGGCATTTTGCAATGATAGCTTCTCCTGTGCCCCCTGTGGGAAACCTATCCAAATCACTTGAGAGGAAACTAATAGTCAAATTACAGAGACTACTTTTCTCTTAGAATGAGTTTTAACAGGATTCTTCATTGACTGGGGAAAGAGAAAAGAAAAATAAATAAAAATTAAAACTTTTTGTTGCCTCAGCTCCCTAAAGTGGAAGAAATCCCATTCATTTCAGCTTCATCATCAAATCAGGTTTGTCCCTCAATAATTTTCAGGTAAAAAGAGAAGATTCAGCAGTAGGGACGTGTACAAATATTAATAACATTCATTATTCATATGAATTTGTATGAATTTCTACATTTGTACACAAACTGAATGTTGTGACATTTGTGCATTAGCATTCGTATGAATATGAATGTTTTAGAACATTTGTACAAATAGTTTGTACATTCGTTACACTGCGGATATGTATCGAATATGAATTGATATGTATTCGTTCGTATAGGGTACACATCCAATATGTATGTGTTTGTATAGGATCTATATCCAGGATCCATATCTAGGATATGTATCCACCATACGCATCCATGATATGTACTGGATAATCATACAAATACATTTGTATCAAATAGAATCCTACCACATTCAAAGGGATCTATTCGAACAAATACAAATTTTCTAACATTCAATTCATTACAAATCGAATGCCAAGAATCCCATACGTGCACATCCCTATTCAGCAGCGTTCTCATTATTGCCAGCTGGACTAATGACCAGAAGCAATTAAGGCTAATTAAAGGAGACAGTAAAAAAAAAGAAAGAAAGAAAACTCTAGGTCAGGCCTAGTAAATGGTGAGAATGACTACAAAAGAAGGTATAAACCAATCAGGTAAACATTTGTGGGACTGTTTAGCCTATCCCTAAAGTGACTGGTGACTGTGGGTCTTTCCGCACAGGCTCTAAAAACGGAATTAGAGCCAGATGCGGGAAGGATTAGGATGTGGGTTCCTCATAGGGAACCCAATTGCACGTCGGCGCGCAAAACCGGTTACTTAAACCGGTTTTGCCGCCGAATCCTACCCAGATGTAAGATCTGAAAAAATCAGGTCTTACATCTGGCTTTTCCCCTTAAACTGTTTCGGAAGAGAACGCTTCCGAAGCGGTGGGGAAAAACCTGGATTGCTGGGGCCCATTGAGCCTAGGCACGCTGGAGCCTACATTTCCCAGGAAGCCTCACGAGGGTAGCTGGCCAATGGGAAGGGGCCAGCCACCCTTGTGAGGCTTCCTGGTAAATGTAGGCTGCAGCGCGCCTAGGCTCAATGGATGCTGGCCCTGCTGTTCTCACAGTCGCCCCACCAGCAACCAGGTAAGCACCCCAAACGTGACCACACGGCCACGGGGGGTGGGGGGTGGGGGGGTGGGGGGTGGCGGGGTGGCAGCTGCAGCTTCCCCTGGCAAGAGAAGGGGCCATGGCCCCTTCTCTTGCCAGGGGAAGGCCAGGGAAGGTGGCAGCTGGCTGCACCATGGGAGCTCCTGAAGGAGCCAACGGTGCAGGCTGGTGGGCGGCCCAGCTGTCCAATGGAGAGCATGCACTGTCCGTCTTTGACAGCTGGGCATGTGCTGGTAGGGCCGGTTTGGGATGGGTGCTGGTGTGTCCGCACAGTACCCACCCCAAACGGTTTCCCTATCCGGCCCTGCCGCCACCACCCCACGCGGGTGCATACGCACGCAGCCTCCGAGAATCTGACCCTATCTGGGTCAGATTCTTTTTAAAAACTGTTCCACTGGAAAACAGATCTTTTAGATCTGTTTTCGGCGGCACGTGCAGAAAGGCCCTGTCAGACCAGTGTATGGCTTTACTTTATTTTATGGTCGCATCAGACTGATGACACAATGAAGAGTTTTATATTTTTGCTACCTTTCCAAATACTGCTCAAGGTGGTTCAAAATGGAATGAATCAATGAACTTGGGATAATAGAGAGTATCAGTTGAAATGAAGGAAATCCATTATTAAATATAACTTGGTTGCTGCAAGGTAATAAATAGCTACGTAAAGCAGGTACAGTAAACTCTGGTGGCATGGGATAATCATCCTAGATTTAGCCTCTATCCACACACTGTTTTCTTTTTAAAGCACCACTGAGACAGCTAAGAGACAGATTAGACAGATCAGCAGTGGACTTTCAGATACTCCAGATCAGTAAATATGATAAACATTTAGGCTTGTTCCACACTAGCACTGAAGTTCTCCAGAGTTTTGGAGCCAGTGTGTGTGTGTGGGGGGGGGGCTCTGAAAGCTCCAAAAGCCAGGATTACCTAGACCTCTTGAAGACATGGGGAAAAGGGGAGTCTGAGAGACGAAATGCAGAAAAGCCATGAGCTCAGTAAAGAGGCACTAGCATTTCTAAGTGCCAGATCATTTTTAAGTGTGAACTCCTGCTTTGAATGTTTTAAAATGGCCATATGCATGTCTGGGGTAACAACTACAGCTTTGGCTTACTGTTAATTCAAATCCTAATTAAGGATTTAGGAATCAGTTAGATATCTTTAAGTCAGGAGCAGCAACAGTACTATCATTTCTATACACTATTTGGTGGCATAAGAACTCTGCAAATAAATTTACATACATAGCTTGCAGTCACAAGCTATTTGTGACACTCTGAAAATGAAACACCTCATAATTTAAAGCCTTTATTTATCATCAGTGAATAAATAATGCAATCCAATGCTATACTTCCTGGCATAATAGAAATAATCTTTATTGAACTGTAGTTTGGGGAAATACCAGAAGTTACAGTGGGAAATCCATCATAGAATCTTCACATCTTATTTTCCCCCAATTATAAAGAATTTCTGTTTTTACTGACTTGTTTCTCCAGACCATAATCCCCTCACTTCCAGAGACGCCAAAATTATAGATACATATGCACTCATCCAGACACACACAGAAACATTTTCACATGAGGCAAAGCAAAGTCATAATGAGTAATTTCAATTAAAGAAATGGATGCTCTAGAAAGTCCAATATTGTGGTACAGTTATTTGTAATGTGGCATGTGATCTTCTCCCAATCAAACGGCCCCATAGAACCAGTGGTGTCTGGGAAGGACAAGTTCTGACAGTGGGTCTCACCTTCAATTTCTTTTAACCATATTTTGATCAGCTATACATCAGACTGTAGTTCAGAAAGGTTAAGGGACAAGGCTCATTCTATTCTTAAGAACAGAAGAGGAGTCCTGCTGAGTCAGGCCACAGCCCATTTGGTCCAGCATCTTGTCTCTCACAGGGTCCACCAACTGCTTCTGGGCATCTCAAGCAGAAGAGAACAACAAATCCTTCACCTGCTCTGGAAATCCCTACAAATGGCAAAGGCCTCCTGCCTGTTTCTCCAACCCAGAGATGGTAGCTAGGCATCCATTCTGGTAGCCATTGATATACCTGTCTCCATGAATTTATCTAATCCTTTCTTAAAGCTATCCAGCTTCTTTCACATTGTTGTTTATTTGCACGTTTGATATTATTGGTTCTATTCAGCAATGGTACTTGTGTAATTCACACTTTTTTCTAAAAGCTACCTTCAAACACTGTATTGTTCTGATATGTTCATTTTTATATTTGTTTTTAAAAATGTTTCACCCTGTCCTGAGACCTTTAGATATAGGGAAAGATAAAAATGAAAATAATAAACAATAAAATGATCAAGCAATTTTTATAACTTTGCTTATGCAGCCAATGGAACTTATCTTCTTATCTGTGTGGCAGATAAAATCGAACGGCATGGAAGAATGTAAAAGATAGGCAACACATGGGTCAGACCCATATTAGGTGGGTCAGGTTGAAATACAGTGGAAGCCATTTGCACTACCAGTGCTGCAACAGCACTGACCAGCGGTGCTTGCAGTGTGACAGGCCAGACCAGATTGACAAGGCAACATGGCAATTTGGATGCTGCAAATGACTGTGAAGCTGCAGTCACAAATCACATGAGCCTTTGTCACAGAGCACCCAGAAGAAGAGCAATTCCACTTTCCCAGTAGTGGCCCAGATGCTGCTGGTCAGTCTGTGAACTGCTTTTTGGTTATCCATAGTTGGACTGCTTCAGGAAGCAGCCAAGTGTTTGGGTGCAGACAGGTGAGCAGCTTAGTGTTTGCATATGAACAGACCTAGCCAGCAAGTGGATCAGAGCACTCCAGCTGGTAAGTGTGAAAAGGCCCTCAGCTGCTGTTCCTTGACCTCAGTTTTCAAAAACAGAACCAACTAACAGAAGATGTTTTATAATCTCAGAATGAAAAACATCAATTTACAATGCTTCCCTATGAGAAAGAAAAAAGGGTACGCCATCTCAGCATATTAAGGTCATCTCAGCATGACCGTAGTAGCTTACTTCTAATTGTTTCTGCCCCATGTTTAGATCAAAGCCTATTTTACAGCCACCTCTTCTGTGAATCTGACACAAAACTGCCTTGGAAGAAAGTCCAGACGTGGAGCGCTATGACTTCACTTTGAGATGGGGAAACTCAACACTCCGTCTTAAAAAGACCCCATCTCATCTGTGATTTCTTTTCTACTTTTTTTTTTTAAAGTTGCACAAAGTAATGATATACGGGTTGCTCTCACTTCTTCATTCTACCTTTTAATTTAAAACAGTCCTGCTGGATTTTGGTGCACCAGAGCAATTCTCTGTTCAACAGCCTATTATACCGATGCTTGATTTGTCTTCTCACGGAGATTGGTTTTACTGATCTGAGCCCATGAAATTGAAGAGGAGTCTGTTTCTTTCCATCTGCAGCTTGATTTGTTCAGTGGACTCAGCAGACACAGCCAACCAGCCGCACGGAAACACAGCAACCGTACGTTGGCACACGAAAATATCTCAAGTAGGTCTACAGGTGTAAGGTCATTAACACATGGCCAGATTTGGTCTTTTACTCTCTCACTCAAATTGTTTAGTAGTTTTTTTTAAGCCTTTTTAAATTGATACTTAGGTTGCAGACTCAACATGACATGAGATAAATGACATGATGTTCTTCTAACTCATGTTTCTCTGTGTCCTGGGAATTGTGGCGAAGCGTAAAAAGCAAGAGAAGACTTTCATTTGGTTAGCCCATGTAATTTTATTTTTTGTGCATTTATTCAAAACATTTACTGCTTCACACCAAGATTGTGCAGCAGTTATATGTATTTTTAATATAACTTCTATGATATTAGTTGTTGGTTTTTTTCCTTTGTATGTCACTTTGAGATTATATTTGAACAGGAAATGGTATCTAAATATTTGAAGGAGCATTTAGAGCCCCCCCTCCCCATACCTCCCATTCAGCTCCAATACTGGAATGAGCTTTGGAGTGGGCATGGAGACTGGTGCAGAACAAACAGTCCCAATGATGGCCTTGTTTCATACTGTGGGATCTGAACAAATATTAATAACATTCATTATTCATACAAATGTGTACATTCATGCACAAATCAAATGTTACAATATTCATACATTAACATTTGTACGAATATGAATGTTTTGGACATTTGTACAAATAGTTTGGATATTCATTAAGCCAGTCACATCTGTAACAGATCCAGAATGCATTTGATATGGATCAAGAGTGGATTAAAAGTAGATTCAGGTCAGATTTGATGCTTTCGGAGCGGATTTGTTATGAGATAGATATCGGATACATATCAGATACATATCAGATACATATCAGATATATATTTGTATCAGATTGTTGTATGAATTCAGATGAATACATTTGTATCAAATAGAATCTTACTACATTCAAAGGGGATCTATTTGTATGAATACAGATTTTCTAACATTTGATTTGTTACTAATTGAATGTCAGAAAACCCATTTGTGCACATCCCTATTCACGCTAGGAACAATCTATCTCAGTTTGGGAAGGACTGTACTAGGATAGCAAATATAAGCATGGAAACAGGGCAGGTCTCTATGGATTGGTATAATAGAATCCCTGCAGGGAACTCCTGAAAGTAATCTGGCTGCAGGTTGACCTAGAATGCCCTGGAATACTTAATTTTATAGTTTAACACTTGAAACTAATCCAATATAAGGGAACCATACAATAATTCAAATAACTCCACTAAACCCCTTCCAACCACAAAGCCCAATTCCATGTGAATATTTGAACTGAAAGACTGAACGGAAACTTTGAACTGAAAGTGTGTTTACACACTTATTTTAGTATTTATACTTCACCCTTCATCAGAAAGTCCAAAAAAGTGTAAAACAAACACTCTAGTATCTCTTGCTTTCCCTGTTCCCCACCCCTCCCTTGCAAGACAACACTTATGGCGTTTTTGCACTTGCGTATGCCAGTCCCATCACAAATGGAACCCAGATTTGCCAGGGAGCTTCCAAAGTGCAAACAGTCCCAGACATTCACATTGCCATAGCAAAAGCCATGTGTACCAGACCATTGCTATGGCAATGAGCACCCTAGGTATTCTTGGTTAAACTGTGGATCTGTTTGCACTGCTTCCTGGCTAGTGGTGATCAGGGATGAAGGCAGCATCATGGGTGGGGTGGGGTGTATGCCCCATCCCAGAGTATACTGGGCTGTCCTGATCACTTTTAGAGGAAACTAGAGGCGTTTCTGCACTTGGCCCTTTAGTTTGCAATTAGTCAACTTCTGGGCAGGTGCATCTGTACTTGCAGGAGGTGTTTACAGCCTACAAACATCCCCTGCCTGCCCAGAGGTTGACTAATTGCATACTAGCTGTGGTGCACAAAATTGTGCACCATAAGCAACTCAACTGTCTCCAGTCCCCACCAAAAGCTTACCTTGAGCATCCAGGAAGTGACCATCTGTACCTTTTCTGGTGCAAGGGGTCATCTGAGGTACTGCACAGAATGGTGGTGCCCTGCAGAGGTTTGGACATGCAACCAGCCACAGTTTCCAGTCGTGTTAAGGCTAGTCTAGCATGTACTAGCATTCCCTAGCACAAATGCTAGTACATGTTAGTCTCTAATGCACTCTTCCTGTCCAGCAGACGGGAAGACAAGTGCAGAAATGCCCTAAGTATCAAAAGTCTTGGTGGTGTGTTTTAACTAAGCACCAAAATATGTTAAAAGATATGAACCACAGTTCCCAAGGCCTAATCTGATATTTATGAACTTGTTAGTTCATTCATTCATTCATTTGTTCGTTCATTCATTCATACGTTCTTGGGTAGTTGGATTGTTTCTATTTGACCTGCATCACAATGACTTGAGGTAGCTCATAAGGTCACAAAAATATGCGTAGTATTACAAGACAATAAAAATAAAATATTTTTAAAGACTTTTAAATTATCTCCATCAAGTCAAATTGTTGTCAGGGCCCAACTCATCTCCATCAAGACAAATGGTGGACAAGACCCACCCCCCTGTTCAGAGATAGGATAAATACATGAAGAGACAGGGTTGAGATCTACCAGTAGACCCCAGGATGTCCATAATCTGTCCTGCATGCACAAAGCATACTAGGAGAACTTGGGCCTCCCTTAAACTGCACCAACATGTGGACATGAGGTCTATAGACCCCCTCTTGTTCAGCAGTATTGCCAAGTATGGAAAGACCCTTACGCTTGCTGCCTCACCTCCAGTCCTAACTTCCTGTACAGCCCTTCCTGTCATTTAAGAGGTTCAGAGGATACCCTCTTGGCAATACCTTCCCTCTCTGAAGTTACAGCTGTGTGGGAAGCGTTCTCTCTAACAGTAACTCAGGCTATGGAACAATCTTCTCCCAGAGGTATGCCAGGCCTCTGTGTTGCTTTCAGTGTTTGATGAAAACATTCATATTTACCTAGCTCTTTGGTAACTAGTTCTGCTTTTTAGGGTACATGCATTCAAGCTTGTTTGACTTTCCAGTTCTCTTAAATAAACTGAAGCTATGACCTAATATGAATATAAAAATACCTTAGCTGCCTTTGAAGAAGAATGCTGAGAGTTTTAGGTATTTTCCAAACCATGTTTTAGGGACTGTTCAAACTCTAGGGTTTCCCTGAATCCATTCTAAAAACAGTCCTCATGGACTAAATTATATCGGTATTTAATGGATCATATTTGCCTCTATTTTATTTCTGCATAACAGAAATCAGCATTCATAATGAACACATTAAAACAGTTATTGAGAAACCATAAAGTTGCAAAATTAATTGCCAGAAAGGCCATATTGGGAGTTCTTCTTTTGAAGATTTCCGTCAACTGGGTGATTCAGCAAGATCTGCTGAGCTGCAAATGTTTTCTATTGCATGGAAATCTATAAAAATCCCCCCAAAGCTCTGATGGAATCAGAACAAGAAAAGGACAGAAAAAGGCAAGCTGACCTTTACTGGAGTTTTGTTCTATGCATTTACTTCAATGTCAAACTAGTTTGTGGAAGGAATAAGGCAAATCAATTCACCTTTCACCTAGACATTTACACTCTTTTACAGTTTTCAGAAGAGAAAGTCTTTGATGCGCGAGTTAAAAGAAATGATGGATGATATGTGTGTGTATATATAAACTCAAAGAACAGAGGAATGAAATTGTTCACCCATTTAAATCCCAGGTGACATGGAGAAGTTTTCTTCCTAGGGAACAATTTTTGATTTTGTGGTAAGAAATCAAAAAGGAGTAGATACTGAAGAGATAGTATTGGTAGCAAAACAGAGAACAAATACAATGCTTCATCCAGACAGGCCAAACGTCAGTAATTATTTTGCAATTATATTTGATCTCCCAGATGTGATCATGATCCCTCCCAAATGGTCCTGGGACATAAACCTGATTTACCAAGGCTATAGTAAAACCTAAGGTTTAATCCAGCTTCAGTCCACTTTCAAAATGAGACAACACATCAGGAAAGTGACCAGTAATTTTCTTTCCACATTATTTATCCCAAAGGTGAATTTTCTGAGTTATTTAACAATGAAAGAAAACAGTTTGCTGACGTATTGTCTCACTCTGAAAGTGGACTGGAGCTGGATTAAACCTTAAGTGTGACCACCACCCAAGTTATCATTGTTCTGGTATCTGTGTCAAGAGCTGCTGCTAGGGAAATGCTAAAGTATTGATCTAAAGTGTAGACAATGTGTGATAGTTCTGGATGCACTTTCAACTGATATATTGCAGAATAAATAAGTGATGTCTGGAGGCAGCCCAGTTAGCATTTCTGAAGCTGCCTGTTTCAAGACCTTTATAATCCACCAGCTATCAGCACTGACAACAATTTCCTGACAATAAGAATCCTCAAGGAGATTTACAAAAAGGGAATAAAAGTACAATGTAAACTATAGGATAAGGAATTATAAGACTCTAATAAACATGCATCTCTATTTGTGAAGGTTTTGCCTTCACTTTCAGCTTGAGATGCTCAGAAGCAATTGGTGGGCCACTTTGGCCCTGGTCATACTAGTAGTATAGGATGATCTCAGGTAATCTTCAGGTCATGTTACCCACACTATTTGTATTTAATTCATTTTCCAAGCTGGTCTACCCCCATTAGACCATCTTAACCAGAATCCAAATTTTTACAGGACTCAGCCTGTCCTGGTATTCCAGGCCATCTTTGCTTCTCAGGTGTGAGCTAGGGAACAGGCTAAAGGAGGCTGAACTGTGCTGTGGTGGGTGGGTGGGTCCACTCTTTCCTTTCAGCCAATGTAAACAGGCAGAAGTTAGAAGGCACCTCCCCTTCTCTCCTCAGTTTATGTGTACACTTCCTCTATCTAGCATTTTTATGCAAATATATATATATATATATTTGCATAAAAATGCTAGATAAAAAAGGAAGAGGATGTGGAGGTGAGGAAGCAGGCTTAAAAAAGAACTGCAAACACCCTTTCCTCCCTTGAGTAACACAACAGCACCCAATAAGAAAGGAGATAGATTTGATGCAGAAGAAGGGGTGGAGAACACACGTTATAGACCCTGTACATATTTACTGTTAGTGCTCTGCCTGCTTACCATGCTGTTTTAGAAATAGCACTAAATGTGTTTTTTCTAATCCTCATCCAATATATTACAGTTGTACTAATAGCTTCAGGGCATCTCATGTTTCAACAATTTTGTTCCATTTCCTGAATTCTGTAGCCTTCAAGGGAAAGGGCTTTTTCAGAGGTGGCACTCAAGACATGCAGATCCTCCTCAGAGATGTCTATCAACCCTTTACTAACTTTTGAGATGTCCCATCAACTTTGAGAAATGATATATGAGAGATATGATGTTCCTCCTCCTCCTCCTCCTCCTCCTCCTCCTCTTCCTCCTCAGTAGTAGTAGTAGTAGTAGTAGTAGTAGTAGTAGTAGTAGTAGTAGTAGTAGTAGTAGTAGTAGTAGTAGTAGTAGTATGGTAGTAACAGAAAGAAATATGTTGGCCTGGCTCGATGCCTTTAGAATAGGCTTTAATTCATTTTACAACTAGAAAGTGCTGCAAAATAATATCTAATAAGGCTGTCTCCCAAAATAGCTACATGTGTAAACAAGCCAAATGAGCAGCAGCCGTAAGATGAGTACGGTAAAACTAAATACGATTATTTTTTCCATTATGGATTTATACTAATCACAGTTTATCTGATTCAATAATAACTTGGCACAGGGAGTGAGAAGAAAGAAAGAAAAGAAAACAGTGTGTTGGGCTTGCAGAGCCTGACAATACAAAAACATCATTACCAGTTCAGCAAATCCTATTTTCAAAGCCCGATAAGAAAAGTAGGCAAGCCATTGAAATCAAAGGGATATCCCAGAGCTGGAAGTGAAGTCCACCAAGATTAGGCACATAATTAAACCTGCATTATTCTGAAGAACAAGAAAACAAGAACAGGGGTGGCAATGCTCAGATTGGATTCTAAATGTCTAACAAGGCAGATGGTAACTATTCTTACTTGAATTAAGAAGCTCCACCATTGTGAACAGTGGTGTCCCAAAAAATTGGATCATGGGGAACTGTTGAGAGATTTTATGGAAACCACTTCAATCTCCCATGGATCCATCTGTGGCTATTTCATTCTCAGCACATCATTATGAATGGCTGTTGCCTTATGTAGGCTATGACCTTCCTACACTGCTGAGCGGCACATATCAGTTTCTTCCTGCACCACAGGGTCTGAGGAGAGATGCTCACACCCACCAGTGCAGGATAATCATCTTAAGATCAGGGTATGAAGAATGACTCTTGCCTTGACATCTTCAGACATTTCACTGAATGTTATTAATAGCACTGAGTTGACTGAAGGGGGGACCTTCCCTGTTCATGGAGGATGATTGTGAGGAGGCTGCCAGTATTGTTCTCTACAGAAAGGCCCCACCGCTTATCAAAAGACCCTGGCTGGCAGCAAAACTGGATCAAGCAGCTGGTAGGCCAGTGGTAGCAGGTGAAGCAGTGACAGCAGCATTGGCCAAACTCTGGAGGTGAAGTGCGTGGAGGACGTGAAGTGGGATGGTAGGCAGGGAAAGCAGGGCAGGGGTGGTGGACAGGACTCCCTGGAACATGAAGCAGGGGTGAGTGGATCACGTGAGGTGGAGATTGTGCAGCCAGGCACGTTGTGACCCAACACTGTCACTGCTCCAGCTGTGTGAAAGGTGAGGGGGAAGGGAGAGGCAAGGGGGAGGGGGGAGGGATTCCACCCACCTCAAAAATTACAAAGTTTCTGCTAAAGGTTGGGTAGGTTCACTTTCTGCATAAAGGCTGGCCTACAACTGTAGACTCATAAGAACATAAGAGCATAAGAGGAGCCCTGCTGGATCAGGACACAGCCCATCTAGTCCACCCAGTGGCCCAGCAATTGTTCATGGGCATCTCAAGCAGAGACAAGAGCCAACCTTATCCTGGTCTCAAATCCTAACAAATGGCCTTAGAGGCATCCTGCTTGTCCCTACAGCCTGAAAGATGTACTTAGGAATCCATTCCAGTAGCCATTGATATATCTGTCATCCTTAAATTTGCCTAACCTTTCCTTAAAGCCATCTAGGCTGGTTGCTGTTACCACCTCTCCTGGCAGCAAACTCATGTGCAAATATGAACGTATTTAAAATCTTCAGCACATCCCTAGTTATAACGGGAGACTTCAACTACCCTTATGTAGACTTGGTGAATTCTTATTCAACTCATGAGAGAGAAGTAAAAATTTCTAGACATACTAAATCATAGTTCCCTAGAAAAGCTGAAGAACCAACCATGACATGATCCTAAGTAATGTATAGGATCTGATACAAGGTGTAAATATGACCACAATATGATAATCTTAAACTAACACAGAGACCTCAAATTTTCATAAAGAAAACTTCCCCAAAATGAAGAAACTAGAAACAGGAAATTGAAAGGGAAAGTTAGAAGATTCCAATTATTCCAAAACAAATGGAATCTATTAGATTGTATGCTTAAAAGAAGAAAGGAGACTGTCAGGTCCAAGAGGTCAAGAGTGTGGCTTCCAAGTGCAGCAAGTAAACAAAAACTCATTTAAAAAATTGAAGGCTTGTCCCAATGAACACAAATGTCTGGCAGAACAAATGCAATCAGGAATGCTCAGGGGAATTTTGAGGAACAGATTGCTACGAATATCAGGCAAAATTGCAAGAACTTCTTAGAGTACATCAGAAATAGGAATCCAACCAGAAAAGCAGTTGGACAATAGATGATAAAGGAAAGAGAGATAATTAAAGAGGACAGGGCACAGAGACTGAAGACAGGCTAAATGAATTATTTGCCTCTGTTTTCACTGAGGAAGACAAAGGGAATATGTCTGTTGCCGAGTCGATCTTTTGGGGGAAGAAAACAGAAGAATTAAACTGGATAGAAGTATCCAGGGAGGAAGTCCTTGTATGTCTTAATAAACTAAATGCCAACAAATCACCAGGACCAGATGGCATTTCTGAAGGCTAGAAGGTGCCAAATGTAACACCAATCTTTTTTAAAAAAGAAAAAAAATTGCACAGTTGAGCCTGGAAATTACAGACCAGGCTGCTTAACATAGGTTCCAGGCAAAGTGATGGGAAAATCATTAAAAATAAAATTACTGAGCACATAGAGGAACAAGCATTGCTGAAGGAAAATAAGCATGGCTTCTGCAAAGGTAAATAATGATGTACAAACTTGTTAGAATTCTTTGAGAGTGCCATTAAGTATGTGGATAAAAGTGAATCACTTGACATTGCCTAGACCTTCAGAAAGTATTTGACAAAGTACCTCATCAAAGGCTTCTGAATAAACTCATGACTCATGAAATAAGTGGATAGGTCCTGCCTTGGACTGATAACTGGCTTAAGGTCAGGAAACAGATTAGTATGCAATAAATGGTTACTTCTCAGAATGAAAAGGGGTGAGAAGTGGGATTTCCCAGGGTTCAGTATTAGGACCCATGCTTTTTAATTTATTCATAAATGATCTAGAAGTAGGGCTAAGTGGTGAGATAGCAAAGTTTGCTGATGTTCAGGGAAGTAAAAACTGAAAGTGATTGTAAAGAAGAAGAGTTGTATATCTGGGGTCCAAGTCATGTAGGGCTTTAAATGTCAACTCTTTGAATTGGATCTGGGAGTAAACCAGCAATCAGGACAGATCTTTAAGAAATGGAATAATATGGGCATGACCAGAAACCCCAGTTAGCAATCTAGTTGCATTGCTCTATACTCCGTCCAACTTCTTGACCATCTTCAAAAGCAGTTGCGTACAGAAAGCTTTAGAGTAATCTAATATTGAGATCACAAGGACATTCACTATGGCCAGAGAATCCCAATCAAGGAAAAGCTTCAGCTGTCTGACTGATCTGAGCTGTGCCTAAGCCCTTTTCCCCACCACAGTCCCCTCTGCCTCAAGCAGGAGATGGGGATCCAATAGCACTCCCAAACCCTGAACCCAATCAACATCAACACTTCCCTATTGTCCTTGGCAACTGCAGCTAAGAAAGAAGGAACTTGTTTATTTGTTTCCAGCTGTGCTTTAAATGGAGGATATATTGGAACTTGAAAGATATTTCATGCGAAGTATCAAAAGCTGCTTAGACTTTGCCTGAAGTTCTTTTAATTATTCCATGAGGGAAGAACCCCTACAGTAGCTTGAAATTTTGCTTTTATGGAAATTTCCTGTACCAGCTGTACCACAGACTCATGCCACAGAAGCAGCCCTAGCTAAAACCTCACAACTCAGAACCAGATATTTAAGAATTCAAAGTGGATTTCACATTTGCCTGGGATGATCATTGTAACATTTGATCTTGTAGCAAATGGTTTGCCTAATATTCAACACTGAGGTTTCCTGTGTGACCCTTCTGGGAGATCTGACTGGTTCTGGAGAATAATTTGCAGTAATAATTCAAGCCTGATCAAATGTGTTTCTCGCCTTGCTTCCCATTTCATTCAATTCCCTGCCTCTGTCCAAAGTCACAATCAATTTACTTTTTGGGGGACTGGAAAAGACAGTGCTTGGCCTTAAAAATGCCCTTGAGTCTACATACTTGTCAGATGCTGCATGTCTGGAATACTGCTATAGGTTCCAGCCCAATAGCAGTAGGAAAAGAGGGCCAAGCTGTGATGTGTGCCTGTGTGTATTGGGGATGAGGTGAGGCTGCAGTAAAAGGGTCTTCCTTGGCTTCTACTCATTGGTCAACAAAGAAGAGAAAAAAAACTGGTGACGGTTTCTGGGTACAGGCTGCAAACTGTTTTGCTTTCTGGCTTTGCAGGCTTCTAGCTAGCTGCAATAGCCAGCCTTGGTGCAAACAGCCTTTTGCAAATCCTGGGTTTTGGGGCTGCAAAAAGGGCGGGAAATCCTGTGCGGGCCCTGCTGCAATGATTGGTTGCAGCTGCTTTTTGGAGGGAAAAGCTGTCCGGGGATCTGAGTGCTGGAGGGGCTAGAGCAGGAGTTCCCACCAATCAGGAGTTTCTAGCAGGAGTTTCCAGCAGCATTTTATTGCAGCAATCTTCCCCAGGAAGTGACAGCCAATCAGGGCCGCAGAATAAGGTATAAAGCAGAGGTGTCAAACTCAATTTTGCAGCGGGCCAGATTAAAAAAAAAAAGTACTGTGAGGGCCAGGGGGTGTGACCGGGGGCGTGACCGGGGGCGTGGCTAGGGCACAGAGGAGGGGCTGGGGGCATGGCCAGGGCGTGGCTAGGGCACAGGAGGGGCTGGCTGTCCATGGTGGCGCCTGCGCACTCGGACAGTGGAGGGTCCCACCGTGCGCGTGCGCGCTCGCCTTGCCTCCTTCGCACCCAAGGAGGATAGCTGCGCCTTCTGACCTTGGCGGGCTGGGAGCCGGAGAGCCCCTCCCAAGCAGGGCTCGCCTCGGAGTGCCTGGGGATTACCCGGCCAAAGCGGCTCTTCCCTTGGCGCACGCTTAGCTCAGGGCGGGGAGGCGAGGCGAGCGTTGCAGGGTGGGCGAGCGTCCGGCCAGCCGGGTGGGTGCGTGGTGGGCCGGCTGCGTGCTGGCCGAGCCCCCCGGTGTCTGAGGGAGGGGCGGTGGGCGAGGGGCGCGCATGGCACTTTCCGGTCTCCTCCTCCACGCATCGCCCTGCTGGCTGTGAGAAGGCACTTTTTTCCTCCTGACAGTGGGAAGTGGGAAGCGAGCGCCGCCGGGGCACACATTTACTGCAGCGGCGGCGGCGGCTCCTGCTGCGTCGCCCGGACGGGAAGGCCGGGCTTGAGGGAACCGCAGGGACGGCCGGGGCAGATCTCCCCGCCACCGCCAGATACAAAGCGCCGCCTCCACCCGCTCATCATCGTCGTCGGCAGCAGCAGCAGCAGCCCCGCGCCGCACTGCACTCTGAGCCGCCGAAGGACGGCGGCAGCGGGAGTCGCCCAGCCCTGCTCCGCCGCCCCCCTCGCCTATGAGTGGGGAATTCCCCGGCCGGTGGGGGCGGCGGCGGCGACTTCGCGCATCCAAGGCCGGAGCTGCCTCAGCGGTGCTCCATGGAGAGGGCGGCGGCGGGCGGCGGCGGGCGGGTGGCGGCGGCGGGTGGCGGCGGGCTGTATTCATACAGCCCGTGGGCCGCATCCTGCCTGTGGGTCATATCTTTGACATCCCTGGTATAAAGGAACTCAGAACACTGCAGACTATGTCTTCGTGCTGGGAGAAGAGCTGAAAGGAACAGAAGAGAGCTGAATCCTGAAGGAGCTGGACCAGTAGTTGACCAGGGGTCTTTTGGCTGGAAGATCTTGAAGGAAGACTTCACTAGCAAATGACCAGACTGGATGATCGGTCAAGCAAGGATGGGCCGTGCCTTGTGATCATCTAGGGCCACGTTCTGGTACACTGTCTTGGCTTGAGCTATGGCCGAGCAAGTCAGAGGGGGAGGAACGTGGAGAGGTTTGTCTTTTTTTAAAAAGGAACTACTTTCCTTTAGGGAAAGGGGTAGCTCCTAACCTTAAGAGACTTACTGAGTTAAACCAACAAATACCTGAACCTTATTTTTTTTCTTTTCCTTTCTAGTATTGCTTGTGTATAATAATAAACTTGTTTTAGTTTACTGTTGAAACGCTTGCTACCAGTGTTTTGTGTCCACACTGTAGTATTCACTTGGCCATTGCACAAACCCAGCATCCTAACAGGGCCAAACCACTCCTAGAGAGGGCAGGCACTTACTGGATCGCTGGGCATCGTGACAAACCTCCTGTCAAAAATGCTGCAAGACCTTCAAAAAAAAAAAAAAAAAAAAGGAACATGTCAAAGCCTGAATGATAACTCCTAACAGAGTCACTATGCTGTCTTAATTTCTGGAAAAAAAAACAATCATTTTGAGCATAAAGGGATATTTTGCAGAAAATATAATGGGATGCTACAAGTCAACCACCTGGCATCCATTTTGTCCTTCAAGTATTCCATTCAGCAGGAGAAGCAGAAAGACATTTGTCCCAGAGGGCCTCTTGAAATCTTTCTGAAGGACTCCCTGGGGATGGGATTATTTTTCATCCTGGAGAGCTTCACTTGGACCATTTTCAGCTTTTTACCAAAACAACATGTTTTTCTCCTGGAGGGTGGAAAACACATCTTCTAAATTGCCCCCCTCCTGTGGCACTGACATCCTAAATTAAAAAGGCTTTTCCAAAAGTGCTCGAGATGGGCATCAGATGCAGGGCAAAACACAGCAGTCGGATTAAGAGGAGGGCTCAGGAGCAATATGGTAGAAAGTGGGTTAATCAGAAAATGAAGAGAACTCCAGGGAGCACATCAAAGTGAAGTAATCGGATCAGATAACAGACAGGTGGCAAAGGGATTTGGGGCACTGACAGTTGCTATTCTTTCAGGCCTCAGGCACATGACCATCCTCAGAACTACAGCCAAGTGATGGCATTATACTCCATCGGAAGCTCCTATGTAGCCAAACATGACAGCAATTAATAACAGTAGGCATAAGCATTTCTGGTGCAATGAAAGACGCTCCCCTACTGCTTAGTTCATGAAATATGCACAAGTTCCGGCAAAGGCATCGCATTTCCACTAGACATACACACACACATGGGCAAACACCAGTTGCACACAGATACAGATACACAGATTATCAATATATGCGGATTTAAAACTATTGCATTTGCAAGCATTTACATTTGTATGCACACAAACAAATGAAAATGCATTCAAATATCCATACAAACAGGACCAAGGTTGTGAGGATTCCATACAACTTAGCAGTATAATACATCTGAATATTTGTGTAACTGGCTGGGAATGAGACAAGAGTGACTATAGAATCCTTTGCAAACTGACAGTCCCTTTCTTGATCCAGATCATAGGCTGCTAGCATGGATCTAGACCACACGTATTGGCCTCTACTCTGACAAGCTCAGTGACTGTCAAGAAGGATTCATAGGCCCTTTCCACACTTGGCCTTATTCTAGAATATATCTCAGGATCAGGGTCTCTTAGCTGCATGTTATTGCAGACTATAGCAGTTCCTAGTGAGACTTGCCATAGTCTGTATTAGCATGTTGACAAGAGACCCCTATCCTGAGATATATCCCAGAATAAGGCCAAGTGCGGAAGTACACATAGTGGTGTACATGGATTAAGACAATTGTGCTTTCTTTGTCCACCACTATGTTTAGAGATCAACCAGTCTTCCAGGTTCAAAACTAATGGGGAGCAGGTCAGGCTTCCAAGTTGTTGAATAGTCTGTTGAATAGTCTTTGACAGATGTGCAACTGTCGTTCAAATGCAGTTTGGATGGATGGATACATTGAAGTGGATGGGTATGTGGGAATGGACAGGCAAGTGTAAATAATCCATGCAGCAACATGTGTGTACATTGGGAAATTCATACATGGTTGCTAGTTGTAAGCATCCATGGATGACCTGACAGGCAAAATCTGAATGGGTCTAAATTTTGATAGACTGTAACTTGAAATGAATGAATTTTCCAGCCCATTCTAATCAGACATTTGGCTTAAATCACAGTAGTAGCGATCCAATTAGCCTTCAGTAAGAACATCTTGCTTGCTTACTAGCTTGGCTTACTACATTTCAAAGAAATTCCAAAGAAATAAATCCTGCATAGGTCTTTTAAAAACAAACCCTCCCATCCCAAGCTTCAGGGGAACAGAATGAGCGAACAAAGTTGTCAAAAGAGGTTTGCCTCAACTGAGTGCTGAAATCCATTTTGCATCAAGGGGGAAGTTTCTGAACACTAGTACATGCAATCCCTACCCCACACATCCGCTAAATTCAGGATTAGCTAGATCTGGAGTAACTGCAGGCAGAAGAATCTGCATTGAGAGAACTTTAGAATGGCAAATGTATGCGAAGGAGCAATGCAATGCAGGTTCCTAAGCCTTATCTCCACCAATTCTTACCAATTTAAGAACTGCTCAAACCACAAGGCAATTGGTCCATAGCACCGCCAACACCCAATGCAACTGACCCATGGCTCCAACAATCAAATGCTGCATCTGAGAGCAGAGTTGAGGTTCTTCTGACACCAATGTTGTCAATACTGCATCTGTTGCAGACTTGTAACTGCACATGCCACTTGACACCAACCCAATATTCTTCCTAGATCTGTTCTACATGAGGATGCCCCTTTCTTGATCCAGATCATAGGCTGCTAGCATGGATCTAGACCACACTTATTGGCCTCTACAACTAATCCAGATTAGTAAGCCCTTGGCTGAAATCTGATCCAGATTAACACTAGTCTTGTGTACTAAGCAGCTCCTTGATCTAGATTAACAAGTACATGCAGAAAGGGCCTGTGTTCATGGAGTATTCCTGCTTTAGCTCCTCTGACAGCATCATCATCTTATCATGGCATTTAGGGTGGGCAGGGAGAAATACCGATTTCCTTATCATTCTCTCAAAATGTGGCTCACTTCATTTCAACCTGCTCTGATTTGTCCTGCTTATGTGAAGGAAGGGTGACATTTCTCCAGATGTTAGAACTTATTTTGAACTCTTTGAAGTTGACTGGTTTTATGCCTTAATGGGATGAAGGTCTTTAGGAGGCTTCTCTTCTCCAAAGTGGCACAGAACCACTTTTTAGAACCTGTAAAAGGACAAAGAGCTTGAAAGGAGTTTAAAAGTATTGGGGCTTCGCCTCCCCGTGAAAAGGGCAAATTCCTGATCGCTTTCATCTTCCAAGGCATTGCAAATTGCTAAAAATGGATATGTCCTTGTGTAAAATAAGATCGAATGAGACCATGACACAACCTGTTACTCTTTCATAAATGTTTCCATTGGAAGTTTTGAAGGCAAGCAGGGTGCCAACGGATAGCTACCATGAGCCAAAATGAATAAAACTTCCACTTTATTTCCAGATTTTTTTTATCGTCTCACCTTTCACCTAAAGGTCTCAGGGCAGATCGCAACATTCAATACCATCGCCAGAGGAGATTCATGGGACAATAACTGAAAATAGGGCTTTTTTAGTAGCGGCCCCCACAATGTGGAAGAATATTTGTCAGGAACAGTCTTTTGATTCCTGGTGCAAACTCATCCGATTGCCTGTGCTTTAGGTAACAGATGGAATTTGTCTGCTTTGGGTTATTTTTCATTCTTTCCTTTGAAAATTGTTTTTTAGATGCCATATTGTTCTTAACTTTTACAGTTTTGGTATGTACATTGTCCTTGGAGTGAAGGTAGCAAAAGATAGAAGTAAATCGATAAATCATCTCTTTGTTTAAAAAAAGATAAAAACATGAATCTGTTCAATAGAACAAAACAAAACATAACATAAATAAAACAGTTCCTTCTGTTCTTAAGTGTTATTGGTCCACTGAAGATTCCTCCCCCAAAACCTGGTATGAAAAAATGGACTGTGGAAAAGCAGAAGATGGTACTAAATGATTTCGGTGAGCAGAGGGAAAGGGCGGCAGCAATTTAATAGTTGCATAGAAGAGATTTCAGAAGGTGTTGCCTGCAGGACGTGCTGAAATTCTTTCTCATATTTAACTATTAAATGAGCAGTGGTCCTGCTGCCCAGTCCACCTAGCCACTGTACATTATTCCTCCTTGATCCAAAAACAGGTCCCTTGAGGCAAAGGGCTTGAATTTATTATTCATCTGTCAAATGCCCTTTGCCTTTCTCCCTCCACTCCACATCTGTGAGCTTCCTCACACTAGGGCTACATCCAGATTTGGGAATACTGGGCATTTCAATAAGCGGTTTGTGGCTTTGCAGCTATGTAAGCTGTGTATTTTGTTATAACTGCAAATTTAATCCATTAATCTAGACCCAGCCTAGGTGTGCTGAGCAACTCCAGGGGCACTCCCACATTAAGCAGCTGTCCACACATATAGTGGTAGAGCAGTTTTTTATGGCTTCACAACCATACTGGGTTGGGGCAGCCGGCATGAACCATTTGCACCTTTTTCACTTCGTCATCTGGTCACTGTAGAAGAAGAAGAAGAAGAAGAAGAAGAAGAAGAAGAAGAAGAAGAAGAAGAAGAAGAAGAAGAAGAAGAAGAAGAAGAAGAAGAAGAAGAAGAAGAAGAAGAAGAAGAAGAGTCAGCTTTTCTATTCCGCTTTTCTCACCCATTTAAGGGGACTCAAAGTGGCTGACCGTATTTCCACCTCTGGCTTTTTGCTACTTCCTGTGTCTTTTGTTTTGTTTTTAAAAGCATTTCTCTTTTATATCACAGTGGAACTTGAAGCCAACTGACCTGCTCTATTCACATTATTCACCAGATTTTGAATGCACTGTTATACTGATATATTGCCATTGGCTCCAGCATTGGGGTCTTTTTAAACTGATCTTGAAAAAGCAGCCACTGAAGGACTGCTCCTGTCGTGTATCAGGTGGGCAAGGCATACACACCCGTACACTTATGACAGTCCATTGGGAGCTCAAGAGTAGTCAGCATCAGCATCAGGTCAGTCCAAAGTCAGGGTTCCAGAAGTACAGCAGGGTCCAAGAGTCAAGATTACGGGCAAAGGCATGGACAGGAGTAGCATGAGTTTTTGTCTGCAATGCCAGCCCAGCGTGTGCTGCTCAGTTAAGTAGGGGAGGCAGCACCACGCCCTTGCCGGCACAGCTGCGCCAGCTGCTGTAATCTGCACCTCACCTGTTTCTGCTATCGAAGCAGTAGAGGGGAGGGGAGCTTTTGGGGCTGAGTGTCTGAGCTCTCATCCCCAGAGTTGTCTGTGTGGTCCCCCAAAACTGGCCCCTGACCCTCAACATCTGCACTGCTGTGCCCCAGTTGCTGCCCAGACTGTTGTGCCCTTGAAACCTCACTCTCCTCCCCTGAGGAGACTGGACTGGCAGGATGGGGCATGACACCACCAAAATGCATAAGGCATGCTAGATCTCTACTCACTGAGGGAACCTACACAAGGGCTCAGTGAAATTTTTATCTACCAGTTTTGGGGTTGCAAACATCTTGTTACTCCAACCTGCTGTAATTGAGTTTACGCAGCGGGAGGAATTGTCTGACTTACCTGGCATAAGACTGAATATTTGCTACAGGAGTGATGTGTACTAGTGGGTGTCCCCCAATTTGCTAACTGGACTGAAATATCAAAAAACCCCTACTGCACAATTACACTGCTATTTTAGCATTTCATAGGCAACTTTGTTAGTTTTATCCATTGATAAGAGTTATATTTTTTAAAAAATAATTGTTTTTTATTGTTGCATTTTATACTGATATTACTAGCTAGTAACAGAATGTGGGTGAGCTCACTGTGACTTCTAGTAGCCCCAAAGTGACAAAATTATATCATGGTTCAGCAGGCACAAAGGTAAGTCTGGAACGGCTCTTCATGTCTGGTGAGAGGAACCAAGAAGCAATTGTAGGATATCTTTTACATCCTCGGGTCAATTCACGCTTCGGCCCATAGTTTAAAATTAGCCAACACCTGGGCAGGTGCATCTACACTTGTAAACTAGCTGTGGTGCATGACATCAAGCAACTCAACCCTCCGCAATCCTGACTGAAAGCTTACCTTAAGCATCCAGCCGGTGATCATCTACCCTCTGGCCACCATTGCAGAGTGTCACCATCACCATAGCAACTGTGCTGGCACATGCTGAGTCACGCAGGGTGCCACAGTCAAGATGGCGGCACCCAGGAATGGATGGGGCACATGATAGATTTCAGGTAAGTGATCAATCATGTGGGGACTAGGCCAGTGCGAGCGCTGGTCAACGTTAGTCTCTCGTGCACCTTTCCTGTCCATGGGACAGGAAGGAAAGTAAAATCACCTTAGCTGGATTGTCTCTTGCTTTATGAAGGCAACCCAAATGATTAAGAAAAAACAACAACCCATGAAGGCAAAGGACTCCAGTCCATTTGTAATATTGTCATCCTTCCTGTTTACCAGACTCAGATAACCTAAATATGTACAGTACTTGAATAAACAATGATACCCTTGAAGGTTATTAATAACACTGATTTGCAGTTTCACATGATATCCAGCAAATCTTGGATATTTACCAAAATGACTCTCTCTCTCTCTCATGCATGCATACGTCTTGGCAAAATAAACAAAAATCTTCTACTCTAGGATCTATTTTGAGCAAAAGGGGAAGCTATATGTGGAATTTCATCTTGATTGTAGTGAAAAAACTTATTTTTCAGTCTTTTCAACAAAATTCTGTTCAATGGCCCTTAAGGATAATGCAAAGTGAGCAGCATTACCTCTTTGAAGCCCTGTCACCCTGTCTGCCCCCATCAGGTATTCACACATTCATACTTCCCTTGAGACAAACTGTGAAATAGTGCTAAACATTTTTTTTTGTGTGTGTATGCACACTCAGTGTTTTAAAGGTCACAGGGCTCTTCCAGGTATTGCAGAATATGGGGAGGGCAAGGGATTTTCAATCTTGAGTTATCTGATGAATTTTAAAGGGCGCCCAAGATACATTAACTGATCAGCTTATACACAAGCAGAAGAGCTAATATTGCTTTGGCATTTGGCTGTAGTCAGAGAATTATATTATTTCTCTTTGAAATTAAAGGACACCTATTTTTTTTTAAAAAAACCATTGTTTTTTTAAAAACACCCATGAGAATCATACCAAAAGAATGCAGTTGTCAGTGTTTACACACACAGACAGAAATGTATTTGTAACAGGATTGGCAGAACATCTGGTCTGCTAGCACCAGATTCTGGCCCACTATCACCAAACCATCTTCCATCCACTTATTTTGGAAAGAGCTGCTTATGGGGTGCATGGCATATGCTTAAGTGGTTGTTCATGGAATACAAACCCAAGGGGATAGGATGGGATTTCAATTAGAAGCCATGAATTCATCTCCCTTCCCCCAGACTGTGGCATGATGCCTTGCAGATCAAAGCATGGGTTGGGAATCCTTAGCTCTTTCTGCACTCACTGGTGATTCAGATTAAGGACCCAATGTGAAGCGAATGAGAAAAATGGTTTCTGTGCAAATCTCTAATGTTCAGTTCTTGTTGTGTTTCAGCAGAGTTGTATGCAGCTCAGATGCAGGAAGGAGCCACCTAATGAACTGGGCAAAACTGAGGCTTTTCATCCACTTTTGGCTAAGTTTAGAAAAAAAATAAACTGAGCATCTGCACACACAATTGGACCGAAGTAAAATTCAAATGTATAGGAGTTTGCCTAACGGAGGTAAGGACATGGGACTTAAAGGTATCATGCATCCAGCTGTTTCTGCAGGGGAGGTGGTTGTGATACAAGTGGAAGTTGTGATAATCAATTCTTGACAAATGCCTAGAATGACACAAGCCAGATTTTAAACAATAAAAACACTGCAGCTATACCCTGAAGTGTGGTGCCAGGTATGTCTAGGTGTTATATCACTATCACAATTGCCTGATTGAATCAATCTGGTTGGACTATCTTTGATCGCTAGGTAAAATCTTGCAAATACTGGTGCAGTCTTCTTCCAAACATTTTGTCTCCCCTTTGCCTTTAAGGTTGGCCCTCCAAGTGCCTTCCAAAGTGTCCTATAGTTCAGACACCCATACAGCCTTGCAATCCATGGCCCATAAACCTTTGCATATGAAATCTGGACACATGTCAAAAATCAGTACTGGTAACATAATGGGTAATGATGGACTCAGAACTGTGAATACAGCATAACTAAATGGAAGTTATATTTTTATAACTGCAGGTTGCAAAAATATAAAAAGAAGTAGAAGAGAGGACAAAAGAAAAGAAGCAAGCTAACAAGCATTTAATAAAACATGTATACAGAAAGTTCAC
Source organism: Aspidoscelis tigris stejnegeri (assembly GCA_023333525.1). Taxonomy (NCBI): domain Eukaryota; kingdom Metazoa; phylum Chordata; class Lepidosauria; order Squamata; family Teiidae; genus Aspidoscelis; species Aspidoscelis tigris. The sequence continues at coordinate 14,997,465 of JALMGA010000002.1, forward strand.
ATCTGCAATGTAAGAATAGCTGTACTTTTATTAGGGCATGTGGGCAGAGTGTTTCTACTTTTTAAGTAGCAGAGAAGGAGAAGAAATACTCTAGGGCCATGATCAGACTTGACTTTTTAAAACCGGAATTAACATAAATTGGATGCGAAGATGCATTCTGCCCGTTCCCAATTTTTTTAATTTTAAATCCCGATTTTGCTGTTCCCACAGAAAATGCTCCAAAAATATTGGGGAAAGCACATCTTTTCCTCCCCACCCTTTGCCAGTGGGGGTGCCCATCCCTCTCTCCTGACTGGGTTTGCTAACATGATGACATGGCTGAGGGTGGGGAATTCCAGTTCCATCACTTGATCCTATACCCCGCCTCTTTTGCGCAACTATGTAATTTCAGACTAGCGATTCCCCCAAGACCATGGGGATCACTTCCATGATGCCTCAATGTTGCATAAAATCATCTCTCTAACCCTCCCTCACCCATGCTCTCCCCTCACTTTCTACTTTCTCCTCACTTCCCACCTACCTACCAGGGTTGGTTCACACAGGAAAGAGCCAGCCAAGCCGTCCTTCCCCAAACAAGAAAGGCGAAAAAGGAGAAAGCAGGGGGAAAGCTTGAGCGCGAACCAAGGGGAAAGACAGCTTGATGGCAAGAAATTTCTGAAGAAATAAAATAAAAGGAAAATCAGTTTCAAAATGAGTGGGAGATAAGATGATCATGTTCCAATTTTAACCAAGGAAAGGAAAGTTGATATAAAACAAAACCACCAGTCACATAATGGCTCAGGAAAGAATTTTGTTCCTTTTCTTAAGGGAAGCCTAACAAAAAAACTGATTTTGTCTGATAACAAATTAGCCTAGCAACAATTCTGTCTTTGCAACAATGTTGCAACAATGCCATCCTTCCTTCATTTCCTTCTCCCTCTTTCCTCCTTTCTCCTTTTTTTCTCAACTGCCCTACCAAGAGTGAAATCCTATCTATTTAATGACACACCCACAACAACGACATTGGGCAGAAGGCTATGCGGGAGGGGAACAACTCAAAACGTGCAATCTCCCCCGGATACTGAAGTACAGTTCACAAAGGAAAAACGATAAAGTGTTTTAGCAGCAAAAACAGGAATGAGAGGGTTTTTTCTGGGTGTTTTACATTCATTTTTGGGCAATTTACTCCTCGGAAAGTGTGGGAAGCCAATTTTTAATGAGGACAAACGATTTTCAAATTGTTTTCAAATCTAAATAAAACCCCAGTGGGAACGAAACCTAGCTGGCAAGGAAGGTAAACCAGCCTCTCTTCTTAATTGGGCAGCAGCAGTTCCCTGAGAAAGACCCAAAATCCTTTGTAGGAAATGATTTTATATTATTTCCACATCTACAATAATTTGGATGTCCCACATCCCAACCTCAATCTCACAAAACAGTCACAGCCTATAAAGTATTTAGCTGCATTTTGCAGCTCCAGTGTTCCTGTAAATAATTTAGCAATCCTTGCCATAAAGAAGATAGAAGATGTGAAGACAGAAATCAATACTCTGACGTGGTGCAACAATTCTCCAAACCCCACTGTCATCATCTCTGTTTCTTGATGCTTCCCTAGTAGAATACGACATGGGCTATCTGTCCTAAGGCCGCTAGAATCATGAATAAAAGCACTCATAAACTACAGAAGGGGAGCTTCAAAGAATGTACGAGTAGTATCTTGTGATATTTTCTCTCGAAGCACCTGGTCACAGAAGACAAAATCCACTGGGAAGTACTATATATGAAGAGGAGATGGTAGCAGACCTTAGTTACATTGAGGTGGGATTATAGTCTTCCCTAGTGAACTATAACTTTGTGTTACATAGTTTTGCTTTCACATGTTTGGTAAAATGTGACTCCACTTGGACAACATGTTTTGTTTGCTTTTACAGCATACTTTTGCTTTTACTTTGCTGGAACAATGTGACCCCCTTGTTTAATGCAACCCTGGAAACTTTCCATAAATGGATTTGACCCCTGAGGAACACATGACTGACTCTGGCAGACGTGAGCCATGTCTCCACTTACAGTATAAAACTCTAGAACAAGAAGTCTCCATTTCTGGTGATACCAGATGCCCCTCAAAGTGGTCCCACACCTTCCCCAGGAGGTGAAGTGAGTACCTGAGCTGTGACACCTCAGATTGGCTTGTGTGGTGCAGATGGAGCTGTGGAAACAGCAAGTGACTCCATGGGGAAGGATTCTAGGGAAGCCCCTCTGATACAGGAATTTTTAAAAAAGTTTAGGCAATAGTGTGTTTTTGTAGTGTTGACTTACCATTGGTCGACTGAGCCGCCATGGTTACACTAACCTCCAGTTTTCAATGGGCGACACTACAAAGCATAACATGATAGTTGCTTGTAGCAACCAAATGGTAGTATTATACAAGGGATAACTGTATTGCAATATATATTACGCTGCATTTGATGAAGAGTTTCCAAATATCATTTAGGTCAGAACTGGAAGAGGGATGTTAATGGATAATCACTTACATGATGGCATTATGACCGTCACGAAATAACTGCCTCATATTTAACTACAACACATTTCTTTTTCACCCAAAAAGCAATTAAGAATTTATCTTAAGTTTGCTGGTTAACTGCTCCTCTGCTTGCATTTAACCTTGTTTGATAATGATTTTTTTTATGAAGATATTGTGGTTTTAATTGAAAGAAGTCAAAAGGGGATCGGAATTAAACAGGTTAAATAAGCAAAAGAAGGCATCTTTCTGGATCAGACCAAAAATACAGAACTGTAAGGAAAGAGAGAAGGAAAGCTGAACAGAGAATGGTGGAGAAAAGTACAGCAGAAGATGATTTCTGAGGATGACCTGGCAGAGACTTCATTCCATTTTCCAAGATCAAGGAGTTAACCCTTGAGATTCCACTTCTTGGACAACTTTTAGTATGGACTTCTGTTCTTACAAATAACCAGGTGCTTTTGCACAAGAATGTGGGAGAGAGGCCCCAAATTTAATAAAATAGAATTCAACAAACACATAACAATTCAGAAACTCACATTTTGAGACTTTAAGAAGAAGAGTTGGCTTTTCTACCCCACTTTTCTCACCCATTTAAGGGGACTCAAAATGGCTGACAAAGCTTTCTATTCTTCTCCTGACAAGAGAAAACCCTGTGAGACAGGTGGAGCTGTAAGAGCTCAGAAACAGAGCTGTGACTAGCCCAAGGTCACCCAGCTGGCTTCATGGAGGAGTGCAGACTCAAACCTGGTATTCCCAAATAAGAGACTGGCTCATTAATCACTGGACCAAATTGGCTCACAAAATTTAAGAATGTGTGTTCTTGCCATTTCCTGCCCCTGGCTCTGCAATAACCTCTGATGCCATAAGGAACAATCAGGTGAAAACAATATCAGTGGTCCGTTGGCCCAGGGATCCTATTTGGGCAATGGCAGTGACAACCAGAAATATTTTCCAGGAAGGCTGCCATCTCTGCCCTACTTTGAAAGGCCAAAGAATCAAAGTTCCCTTAGCTCCAATGTCGTTCTGTTTGCTCATGGGCTGCTCCAACAACTTTATGATAGTAGTTGGAGCACAGTGCTGGTCCAAGAATGGTCAGGAGACTACCTTACTGTGGTTCTCCCATTGTCACATTCCTTGATGTTTGGGAGTTGTCTCCATGAAAAGCCTATGTGGCCAGCAGTGTTCCACACATTCTGCCCATCCTATCTGGACCTAGAGGATTCCTGTATTGAAATGTGGTTGGCAACTTGTAACAGAGGCATCCTTATTCAAAAACTGCAATTATGCTAACTGCTGTGAGACTGCAATTTCAGATGCACATACTGTAAATGTTCCATTCAAGGCTGTCAATATGTTATAAAACATATTTCCCAATAGTTCACAGCATGTATTGATATTAGAGAAAGGACAGTTCCATTCCCCTTTCAGGCATGAAATGTCTTTATGGAGAACACAGTGTACTTGTGAGTAATTCTTCTGGCCATCTGGCTATTCCATGCTGAATTTATGATTACAAATAAATCCAGCCAAGAAGCAGCAAAATGAAAATAAGTAACTGAATCTGGATATGTGGTGACACCACTGAAGGAAAATACATCCAGGCTGAGACAGAGAAAGCAAGCAGACAAAGGGTGTTTTTCCACTGTCACTAGAAGTACCCATTAAGTACCCATTAATGAGTATGTAATGGCATTTTTGTACCCATTAATGGGTGCTTAATGGGTACTTCTAGTGACAGTGGAAAAACACCCAAAGTGAAAGAACAGGTGGACATTTATTTTTATTATTATTATTATTTTAATAATCAATTGCTGCATTACTGGGATGAAAAAGAAAATTAGAGAGAATGCCACAAAAGGCAGTGAAAGTTGCAACTCAGAACCATAAACATTTTGCATAGTATTAGCTAAGAGTATGCATTTTGACAGTTCAATAGGCATAACTATTATGCATGAAGCATTTGCTATACAAATAATATTCAAAAACAAGTTTTGCTGCTGAAATGTTATATGATGTCTGTTGGTTCTTCTGGAAAAGATCTCAAACTAGTAGATTTTCTTACAGATTGCTTGTCTCCCTCTACCAGAGAGAAAATAGATCATCTATGAATGAAATATGGCTATTAAAATAAATCAGGTGGAATTTGGGGAGAAAAAAGCTTGGGAAAGGTATAAAAATGTTTAAAACCTAAATCTCTACAGGGAGCAAAGTGTATCCATCATTCAACAATAGCATACGAGAGAATGATTGACTAATGTGGGTCTAAGAACAAGAAATATTTCAGCAACACGACACTCCTTATCACAGTACCTACCATCAAATGTGTGTCATTTCTTCAGGAGTATTTTTTAAAATGTGTGCCTGAAATAGGTGATATTTATTGTATGTTGAAGGACGTTTATTAACCAGCACATCAAAAACCACTTATGCCTCATTTGCCAAAAATGGAGTTTTAGAACCTGGACTGAAAGTGACAGATGCTTCCATTGCAATTCCAAAGTTATTGGTGAGAGTGGTGATACTGGATGCCAGCAGAAACTCAGTTTCCAAAACTATCAGTCTTGGTAGTCATGGCAGAGGACTCTCTGGCATGGTGCATCTGCACTTCAAAGAGCCATTTATTTATAGGAATGGCTCCTTGCATGCTGAAGCATCCACTGCATGCATAAGGTGCATGTACACAATCCCCCCCCCCATTCAGTTCACACCAAGATGGCAGCATCTTGTCAGTGATCAGACATGCACCCAGACACAGGTAAGTCTCTGGGAGTGTGGGGGTTAGTCTAATGCGCACTAGCATTCCCAAGTGCAAATGCTAGTACTTGTTAATCGCTAATGCACTTTGCCCATCCAGCAGACAGGAAGCCAAGGGTGAAAGCAGCCCAGATCTGACCACCCTATATTATAACAAGCAATTTGTTCTGTGTCAACTCCTGTGTTGGGTCCAAAGCTTTGGACTTCCATAATATTTATTTTGTCCAAAGCCTGAGAAATGTTTGAAGATCATTGGGAGAGCATTAGCTGTCTAAGGATGATGATATTTCAATTTTAAGGTGCAAATCAGATGGCTGCTCAGTTTTGTAAGTGCAGCCTATACAGGAACCTCATTTAGATGATGCCCACCATCCAGAAATCAACAATGCTCTTCACATAGTGTACACAACAATTGAGGACATATTATTGTGTCCCAGAAAATCAATGGTGGAAACAATTGTAACATTAGCATGTTTAAAGTCATTAGCACTTAAATGCATATTATCAATTCTTAATGAATGTTGGTCTAGTACTAGGGCACTAATTCCTCTTTTTGCCTTAATTACTCTTTCAGCTCCATTAATGATAACATTGATCCATAGACTCATCAGAAGTTATCAGCTGTTCTAAATGCAAAAGCCAGGTTTTCTGCCAACTTTTCTGCCTTTCATGGTTTAGAAACAAATTTTCTTCTTTAAAAACACCACCACCCCACTATCTCCACCATTCCAGATCCACCTCCATGGGGTAGAACAACTCTACTTAAATCCTACTGTGTGTCCATCCCTCAATATTGGCCATGGTTCCATTTTCAGACTGAAGGCATCTAAGGTTCCTTAGTAACACAGCCTGGGCATGGCATGGGAGAAGCTTCTCTACTAAGGATGTGCACAAATATTTGTGCCATTTGAAATTTGTATGAATTTGTACAAATGTTGACATGTGCAGGTGAATCAAAAGAGGCCTGCATTTGCCTGTGAATCAAATGAATCCAGCCTTCTTCAAAGCTTCATAGAAGCTTTGATGAAAGCCAGATATGCCCACCCCAGCTTCCTGGCCCCCCTGGCCATGTCTCCTTACACACACACACACATTGCAGCCATGGCTGCATCCTCCGCTGCCGTTCACACACTTGTCCAAGGCCCAAGTACACTTCCCTCATTCGGGAACCAGGAAAGTAGAGGATACTACAATCACAGATCATTAGCTCCACTGCTGATTTGCTCTTACATGTTATTTATGAGTTAACTGCTGTCTGTCCTGCATTTCAGATGACAAAGATCAAATTACAATCCTTTTCTCTGAGATATCCTTTCAGGCATTCAAAGTCAGCTTACTATATCCCTACTAGGTCTTCTCAAAGCTATTCATGTCTAGTTTTCTCATACTTTCCTCACAGAATGCTGTCGACAAACTATTAATCATCTTCATTATCCTTCTCTGATCCTGGACTATTCTTTCTTGATGTAAATAGCAGCGCAGCAGAAATCTCCTAATGGAAAATATCTGCTCCATAAAGGATTTTCTCACTTCCTGTCTGAAATTCTGCTTAATGCCGCAGGATGACATGTAAGCTCTCTTTTTATCACAGAAATATTCAAAGAACTACACATTCTTCTCTTCTTTTAGACAGTAACAGGTTTGACTGCAATCCAGTCAGCAAGTCACCTTTGTGAGTGAATATGGGAATTCTGGCCACACAAGGATACTCTGAGAGAAGGAGTTTGTCCTCAGATTATTTGGCTGTTGATAGGTGCTATGAGATGGTCATCCTGGTGACTGCAAAGAGATGCTGATCATTCCCTGGACCTACCCAGAGGACCCCCTTGATTAACCATGATGGACAGAATAGCCAAGGAGACAAGTGATTGGCTGAACCACTGCAAACAGCTTGTCTGCTTCCTTCAACCCCAATAATTTAAACTGATCTAAATGAATAAAACCTGGATACATCTTAAACCCTACTTCTAATGATGGTGTCTAATGCCATGTAATTCTGAGCAACTTTGATCTGGGGGGCCCTTGCAAACTTATCACAGTGGGCCTCTGACCTGGTGCTAGCCTATTATCTTGCGCTAGCAGTAAGGAACAGAGATAGCCAGAAGGAAGCTAAATGGAAGTGAAAATGTAGTCTTCACCTTAAAACAAATTTAAAATAAGTTGAATTGTTAAACTGTTAAGCTGAAACTTCCTACCGAACTCCGTTCCCCCAAATGGATCCCTCTTAGACCATCACCCTCTCCTTGACCCTCCACTGCTCAGAGTTAAGTATATTCTTCTAACCCTTCCCAAGACATCTCTTTGACCCTGCTCATTCACTTTGCTTATTGCCTTTTCCTTATGCTTCCTTCAGTTTTGCCAAGCGTAATAGTTTATAGCTGCATGCATGACTTGCTTGCATGACAGACTCATAAGAACTTAAGAGGAGCCCTGCTGGACTAGGCGACAGACCATCTAGTCCAGCATCCTGTCACACATGGTGGTCCACCAATTGCCCATGGAAATCTCAAGCAGAGACAAGGGCAAACCTTCTCCTGCTCTCAAATCCCAACAAATGGCCTAAAGAGCATCCTGCTTGCCCCCCCAGTCTAAAAGATGTTCTTACACATCCATTCTAGTATCCATTGATACATCTGTCATCCATAAATTTGTCTAGCCCTTCCTTGAAGCCATCTAGATTGGTAGCTGTCACCACCTCTTCTGGCAGCAAATTCCATAGACCAATGACCGTCTGGGTGAAGAAATACTTGCCCTTGTCTGATCTGACTCTCCTACCCCTCAGCTTCAACTCAGAAGAGGTGAATTTCTACCAGATCATTACCTGAAGGAAGAAGTTCAGTTTTTCTTATCCAGAACCTGTTAATTCTCTTTCCTTGCAGTCCATGATTTCTTAATAATAATCTCCAGAGGCATCCAGGATAGTAAAAGTGGCTCCAGGCCTTGGCATTTATGTCTCCTATAACATGAGGCGTTTTCGCATTACGGTGAAGATGCCTCGGAACGCTTCAGCCCAAATGCATTGAGAGCAGTTACCCCTTCGCACTGGCAGGTAAAAGATGCATTCCAAATGCATCCTTTACCTGCCTGTGTGTGAAGGGGGAAATGTTCTCAGCCCGTTTGGGCTGAAGACCCTCCACAGGGCTGTTCCGACTGGCTCCTCTGGGGCCAGGGGTGGGCAGGCCAGGGACCTCCTTTTCCTCAGTTCCCATGGTTTCCAGGAGCCAAGATCGCAGCTCCTAGCACCAGCAGGACCCACATCCTACACGCCCCAACCCACCCCAGGTGTGCGCATACGTGAATGGAGCTTACTTGTGCACATTGCGCAGCAACTGAGACGATTGGGCTGGGTGCGCTCTGCACGTGTGTGTGGGGTGCTCCCTGATTGGTCAGGCACCTGCCTGGCTTCAACTGGCCATCTGTGCATGTGTGGGTGCCTGACCAATCAGGGAGTGCCCCGCACGCATGCACAGAGTGCATCCGGCCTGATCATCTCAGTTGCTGCATGGCACCACACAGGTAAGCTCCGTTCATGCGCGCATACCCTGGGGTGGCTTGGGGGGTGTAGGATGCGGGTCCTGCTGGCCCTTGGAGCTGCAATCCTGGCTCTTGGAGACAGCGGGAGCTGAGGGAAAGGTGACCCCTGGCCTGCCCACCGCTGGCTTCAAAGGAGCCAATCAGAGCAGCCTGGGGGAGGGGCCCAGCTGTCACAGAGGGACCGCTGGGACCGCAGCAAATGAGTGGGAACGGTTTCAGAGCAGTTTTTCTGCTCTGAAAATGGAACGTGTGGAGAGTGCGTTGTGGCGGTCCGGAATGGATCCGTCTGCCCCTGAGGTGCAAATGCTGCATCCCTGTGTGTTCTCCACGCATTTGAAGACCCCTCGTGCAAAAAGGCCCATGGTTGCCTAGCTTGCTTTCACTTTAGCATATAAAGTTCTGCTGTAAACATGCCATTTGTTTGCCCATTGCTTTAGATGAATTCCTCCTTCCTTTTTTCCTTCCTCCTTCTTCCTGTATTCCTTCTTTTCCTCCTTCTTCCTCCTTCTTCCACCTCTTTCCTTCTCCCTCACTTCCATCTTTTTCCTCCCTCCCTTATTTTCCTTCCTTCCTTCCCTCCAGTATAACTCAAAACAACTTATGCCTCAAATTTCTGATCAGGTTTCCTAGAGGGCTTGACAAGATGTTGAATCATCCTCCATTATGCTCTCCCATCCCATTTGCCAAATATGTCATTCTCATAAATGTTTTTTAAAAGAAAAAGTTCCCCATAGTACCTGAACAGCATGCAAATATTAACAGCTGCCTTTCTCATAGTTATTAATAAGCTTTCAGCTTTGTTCATGTTATATTTAAGTGGGTTGAATATATTTAAGTGGGTTGAGTACTATTAAAAATTTTAACAGTCCTGTGCAAAAATCAAAGGACAAAAGCAAGGAACTGGGATATAATGTCCAAATCAAGTGAAAAACTGGCTTCACTGTGAGCATCCAGAGTCAGCAGGGAAGTCTTGCAAATTCTTCCAAATTGATAACCCTTTTACAAACATTACATCAGATAAAAATAAACTTAGAAAAATGTACACTTTTGCCCTCAGCTGGAGGAAAAAGTTAATCTGCTAAGTGTTCATTGGATAGCACCAAATCTGTATAACAAAGTACTATAAGAAATATGCAAACCAAACTCTTACAATGTTATTTAAAAACATTAGCAATTTCAGAAGAGTTTTATATATTACGTAAGGCTTACCACTATAACCACCTGTTAAAAGAGAAAATAATTTGAAGGTGAACTTTCCCTAACTGTGAATAAGTGGAGTTGGCAGAGGAGTCCATTTAAAATAGAAATAATTCTGGATTGTGTATGATCTGAGACTCAGTATATACCATTTAATCTGGGTGGCATTCACACTTAACGTGGGGTTGGAACACTCTGCCCATCAGCAATTGTGGATAACTAGAGCATTGTACAACTATGCCTCCTAGTCAACAGACACATAGTGCAAATTGGCCCTATGTGTGTTTCAGAACTGCAAAGCTCAGCTACATAGGCCAAGGTAGATATCAATGCAAAATGTGTCAAAGGCATGGAGATACACAGTTGCTGGGAGGTTACGAGGGAACTTTGTGTAATGGCAAAACAAAATCCCCAAAAGAACTAATGAGCCAAGTCAACGAGCCAACTGATCAATTAAATGAGGCCAGCTTTTTTCTTCCCCAGACTAGGGTAATACAATCTGCAGTTGTAGGAAAATTCACAGCTTACCTGCTGCAAAGTGACATCCTGCCCTCCAGACTAGAGTAGCCTCTCATAGCTTCTTCATCAGAAGCTCTGAGAGTTTGCATTGGTGCATGCATCATGTGGGATGGGGCAGCCAATGGGAGTTGAGCTATCTTCCCAGTTCTCATTGGCTGTTCTGGTGGGAAGATTAAAATTTTGCACAGGGAGAGCTGATATATTAGCATTAAGTAAATTCACAGTAGTGTTGGTAAAATGCATCACCACTACGAACCAGTGATCATCGTGTGTGACCTTCCACTGTGCAGTATTAATAAGTCTAGATGCAGCCCAAGTGTGTTTGACTGCCAATGAGTTTCAGTTAGATGTGAATTGAGATTGCTAGAACTAGTTCATGTAAATCTCCACGTGGAGGTAGTTGGCCTAACATTCTTGGATATACAGTGGTACCTCGACATACAAGTGCCCTGACATACAAGTGTTTTGAGATACAAGCCGCCGAGCGACTGATATTTTGCTTTGAGATGAGAGCAAGATTTGAGATACGAGTATGTAAATACAGTACAGTACATAACAAAAACAACTGAGGTGGTGTTTTGGGAGCTGGAATGGATTAATGGGAAAATTGCTTTGAGATATGAGCGATTTGACATAAGAGCAAGGTTATGGAACGAATTAAACTCGTATGTCAAGGTACCACTGTAATACTCTTTTTCTATCTCCTGTTACAGACATAATCCATAATTTCTATATTAAATGTGTATAGCTAACGTATAATGGGTGCTGCAAAGGTTTATGGGACCATTGCTAAAAACATTGGCTTTGAAACTTGAGGCCCCAGTCATAAAAACTAATCAGCCTACCAAGTAAACAAGTAAAGATGACTCTTGGAGTTGCCTCCTTCTGTTTGTTTATCTGATGGATTTAATTTGATTTCCAGTAAATGTCGCTTGCATTGTTAACAAAACAAGATATCTCTCCAGATTCTGAGGTGAAATATTTAAAAGTAAATATTAAGCAAAAGGTTTCATTTTAATTAGCACCTTTCATTTGGTTTCTGGAGTAAATGAAATAAAGGCTGAATGATTCACTGAAGTTGGGCTGAGGAGGCATATACACAATTTCATTTTTAGAATATACAAAGAGAAGATTTAATCCAGGAAGGTAAGAGTTAAGGAGTTAGCAGGAGTAAGGAGTTAGTATGGCTTGGGGTAAGGGAAGAGAAAAGAAAATGAAGACTTCTACACTGCTAGGTGATTTCTTGCACTCTCTTCTGGACAGGTAATATGAATCTTTGAGGATTTATCTTGTAGGTTTTCTTTCTGGGAACTTTGACTAATGGTCTTGATTATGGGAACTAAGGGCCTTTCCGCACTGGCTCTAAAAACGGATTTAGAGCCAGATGTGGAACGCATTTAGACGTGGCTTTCGCATAGGGGCCAGAATTAGGACCCCTTTCAGGAAGCTACGTCCGCATACCGGCAGGCAAAAACGGTTGTTTAAAACTGTTTTTGCCGCCGAAATCCTACCCAGATGTAAGACCTGAAAAAATCAGGTCTTACGTCTGGCTTTCCCCCTGAAAACGGTTTGGAAACGAACGTTTCCACACCGGAGGGGGAAAAGCCGGATTGCCGGCGCATGCCCACCTGTCAGAGAGGCAGAGCGCGTGCTCTGCCACTCTGACAGGTGGGCGGGTCCGGCAGCCAGCTTCCCTGTCTTCCCTTTGCCAGAGAACCGACGATCCTCGGTTCTCTGGCAAGGGTAAGGCACCCCCTACACCCACTCTCACCCCCAATGCCCCCAGAAAGACCCTACGACTTACCCGACCGGCTGCACCTCAATTCTGAGCCTGGCAGCACCAGCACCGATCGCGCATGCACGCGCCGCAGCCTTGGCACTCCCAGCTCCCCAGGGATGCTGGGAAATGTAGTCCTGGCCTGCTGGGAGCGTCAGCGATTGGCGCCGGCGCTGCCAGGCTCAGCATTGACCTGCAGACGATCAGGGACATCGGAGGGATTCTCGGTGGGGTGGCAAGGGTAAGGCACCCCCTACTTTCACCCCCACCCCACTGAGAATCCCTCTGATGTCCCTGATCATCTGCAGGTCAATGCTGAGACTACATTTCCCAGCATCCCTGATCATCTGCTGGCATCCCTGATCGTCTGCTGTCCAATAGGGGGCCTCGGCGAGCCACGTGGTGCGTGCTCCCGGCATCCTCGCCTCATTCCGAGGCCGGACAGCGAGCAGGTAGGTCCTGCGTCACGCGCGCACGTCCTCCCAGGGCCCTGGGGGGGGGAATCATCTTCGGGGTGTAGGCCCCTCGATGTACGTGCCTACACCCCGAAGATGGGCGTGATTGGGTTCGGAGGGTGGGTGGGGTGGGGGCTTTGGGGAGTGGGGGGTGGGGAGCTGATCTGCGGGGCACAGCTGCCTAGATCCAGGAGCCCACGCCCCGCAGATGGGCAGGATCCATGAGGTGGGGAAGCCTTTGGAGATCGGAGCCAGGGGCTCCGATCCCTGAAGTGGTCCTGCCCCATACGGACCTTGCCCCGGGTCCTGCAATGGGCACCCGGGTGCCCGGGCAACTTTCTGCCTGCTGCACAGGCCCCGATCCGGCCCCGTGCAGCCGGCAAGAAGCGGTTCAGCCGGCTTGACAGGGCTGCCTGCCCCTTGGGTGCTCGCACCCAATAGGAGGCAGCCTCGCTGGCCGTGTCCCCACCCTGGCTGGCCTTTGCTGGCTAAGACACTTTGGAACGCTTTTACCATTCACACACAGGTGCGCCGGAACGCGTTTACACGCGTTCCTGCGTTCCTATGTGTGAATGGTGAAAGCGTCCTGAAGTGTCTTAGGCCACCCGTCCTATACCCGTTCCAAATGGAACGAGTGTAGTGCGAAAAGGCCTCCTAATTGCACCGTATTTGATTTATGTCAATTTGTAGACGGTTTGAGACGAGCAACTCAGTCTGCCTTTAGCTCTGGAGCACTTAGATAGCTCATAACTCAGACAGGCCAGATAGTTTTCAGTATAAAAATCTGTACCTATATACCTGTCCTGAAAGAACAGACAGTCCAGCTGCACTCACCTCTTGTACTCTGGGCTGATAGGGCAGGAACAATGTAATTCATTCCAAGGCTGGGATTAATAGCGCTGGTGTATGGGTGTGCACAAATGCAATTTTTGAATTTAATTCAATTCAAATAGAATATTCCAATATCTGAATTCGTATGAATAAAAAAAAATGAATATCTAGACATCTGAATCGATACAAATACACTCGTATCTATTTGTACAAATATTTGATATGTATTTGATGATACGAATCTCAAATCCCTTTTTTATCTGGATGTGTAAGGTTATGAATAAGATGTGTATGGACACATAAGTGATGCATACAAATATCTGAATTATTTGTACGAATAATTCAAAATATTCGTATTTGTTCAAATACTAAAAAAGAATGTCTGGACATTTGATTTGAATTTGAATGTCCAAATTCATCCAAATTTGATCAACTAACTAATATCCCAAATATTTGTGCACAACCCTATTCTGGTGACAGCACATTCCAGCCCAGCCTCACGTGAGCTTCAGAGCTGGCCTGCACAAGCTCCAACATCCAGGAATGAGAGTTCCAGGCCTTGGAGCCCCTGGGGGCTATTTCTGCAGCACAATGAGGCACACTGCCAAAATGGGTCCTCCTGTAGACTGGAACATGGAGGCCTCTTTTCAGGAATGGGCACGCCACTATCTATTGCAAAACAGGTAGCACCACTCTTTCATGTAAGGATGCATTCACCTTACTCTTCAGCCACACACTTAGCTCCAATTAGACAAGATGGACAAAGGTCTGAGAAACATGTTGTGAAGTATTCCATCCACATCTTCTGGTACGAGTCCCACGAAATTGGACAAATGGCTCACTGGAGCAAGGACAGTGCTCATCACCATGAAGGTGAAACATGTTATTTTCAATGTGCCTCACAATTTTATTACAGCAGATTTCCAAAGGCTCAATACTGTTTACCCCCCCGCCTTTTTTTTTTTCTGGGCCAGATGACAGCAGGCCCTTTAACACTCAGAAAAGCTCTGCTGGGCATCTACTTAAAGATGCAATGGAGGATACAAAATAACCTCTTTTTGCGGTCCTCACTGCTGTGCTCTAGCAATGCTCAGTTGACCTCATGGCAAGTAATTCCACATTCTAGTTCCAGCTGCCCCTGGCCTGTTTCATCAATTGAAGTTCCTCAGGAAACAATGGTTCCATAGCATCGAAAAGGAAACTTCTAAGCAATTGTGTCAATGGCCCTGCAGGGAACATAGCAGAAGCAAGAACAGCAACAGCAACCAGGAGGAGACCAATCATTGTTGGATGATCAAGAAAGTAGATGGTATGTCCTCTTCTTCCCCCAAAGCAGCACTCTTCTTACAGGATATTTTATTGACTTTATTAAAAAAAATTCCCCTAGAAACTTCTCATTGACAGACTGAACAAACTCATTCCAAATTGCACTTAAGGCTTAGTTCACTTGGAATTCTAGCTGTCAGCAGCCTACAAATAATATATATATATATATATATATATATATATATATATATATATATATAAAGAAAGTACATCCATAGCAGCAGTAGCTGGGAAGAAACAGATCATTTACCTTCATGAGGCTGTCATAAGAAGAGCCCTGAGATGTTGCTTTGTGCCAAGGTGCAATTTCATTATAGATTTTTTTTTTTACTTCAATTTGAGTCTGGACTGAAAGACAATAGGTTGCAGTAGTTGATTTTTTTAAAGATCACACTCCTGGGAGAGTGATTGTGCAAGCCAACACAACAAAAAGAAGACTGAGAGGAGACATGATAGCTGTCTACAAATACCTCAAGGGTTGTCACAAGGCAGAGGGATCAGCCCTGTTCTCACTCTCTCAAGGAAGGACTAGAAACAATGGGGTGAAACTGCAGGGGAAAAGATTTAGTTTAGATGTTAGGAAAAAATTTCTAACAGTAAGAGTGATCAACCAGTGGAACAGGCTGCCACGGGAGGTGGTTGGTTCCCCTTCGATGGAGGTCTTCAAGCAGAGACTGGACAGCCATCTGTCTGAGATGGTTTAGGAGATCCTGCCTTGAGCAGGGGGTTGGACTCGATGACCCAGGAGGTCCCCTCCAACTCTACCATTCTATGATTCTATGATTCTATGAACATAAAGTGAATCAGAAGCACAACCTCTGTGAATGACAAGTGTGATCACAGCACCAAGCACAACATCCACAATTCCTATCCTGTCTGCCTCACCTCCATGAGCTGCTACTCACCTGAACCTGCCTGCCCTCAAGGTATTTGAGATTCTAATAATAATGTCTTGCAAAGTTGACTGCTCAGAGTAAATAGCTACTGTCTGGATAAGGCACAACCACAGAAAGCAAGAGGCTCTGACCTAAACAGATTTGGCTTTGCAGATTATTCTTACAAATGATTTGGTCATTTTAAAAAAAATGAACCACTGCTTAAAACTCTTCCTGGGCCTCCACTAGAGGAGTGGGGCATGGGAGGGATCAGTTGCTGAAGGAGATGTCTCCACTTTCCCCTCTTATTGCACAGAGGTGTCATTTCCAGCAGACAATCTCAACACTTCCATTCTGGACATGAAATCATGCCCTGAAAAATGATGCCTCTGACAGCAATTATGCCCAGAATGAAGACGCAGTGGCAGAGTGTACTTTCCTTTGTGCAGTGGCCCTTGCTTCTAAATAAACTTCCTCTACACTGTGTTCACACCTAAATTTTAATCCAGCTTCAATCCACCTTTAGAGTTGAACAACCCATCCGCAAGTGACTCATCTAACCCATAGGTGGGTTTTCTCAGTCAGATAAAAGCCCAAAGCAAACAACCTGTCACTTTACCAATCCATTATTTCACTCTGAAAGGGGACTGAAGCTGGATTAAAAGTGTAAGTGTGAACCCAGCAAAAGACATTAATGGGTTATAGAATTTATGAATAGAGAACAGCTGAATTAGATGATGGGATTTGGTTTTCATTTTCACTTTGCTTTTTATGATTATTGTATTTTCGCTTTGGTTGTTGTGAACCACATTGGGCAATTTATTGGAAAGGTAGTATACAAAATACAAATACAACACAATTTGAGGGTAATTGTTTCTTTGAATAGACTCAACAAAAATGGCTGAGGTTGAGAATTTATTCATTTATTGGCTTTATACTACCTCTCTAAACAACTGTTGTAAGGTCCCAGGTGAAATAAATTCAGTATTTAAAATGTTTATGTAAACATATCTATAGATAGATAAATATGGCCATAGCTATAAATCTATGCATTAAAATTGTCCAGGTACAGCATGGAAAGATTTGTATTTAAATGTGGGCAAGGGGAATGACCTAGAAAATAAACAATATCTGCTAAAAGCTGTGGAAGGTGGAAAATGAGAATCATGGAATGTCTAGAAGAACAAGGTAGAAAACAAAGCACACTTCTGCATTCAAGAAAAACAACAACCCCCCCCCCACAAAAAAATCCCGATATAGTTTCCAAGGCTTGCTAGGCATAGGTCTGAACAGATATGAAGCTAAGCTAGTAGGTTTATCCTAGCTTGCCAGATTCTGCATACGCACCAGGTAAAAGTTCAATTATAAACCCAATTACACCTTTAATTGCTTAAACAATCAGCCATCTGACATTGCAGAGCTTGCTTCCAAATGCTTTCTGCTGATTTGGATGCAGGTACACGGGCAGGTGTTCACACTGCAGCATCTCCAAGCCATGGTTGTTCCGCCCCAGCCTCCAAGCTCTGGGTGTCTCAAGATGTACACAGTTCCATATCAGACGAAAGCAGATGCTGAACTTTATCACCACTCAAATGGAAACAAAGACTGAAGAGGCACGAAGTGCATTGAAAACAAAAACAAGCTAAAAAAAATAAAAAATAAAAACCCTGCATCATTTCTGTGGCTTCAGGATGGGAGTAGCACCGCAGAATCTACAAAGCAACTCCATTTTGAGACTCTTTCATCAGAAATTAAAATGTACAGTCTGAGATGATTATAATGTTCCATAGAAGTGATGCTTTGACTTTGCTTTTTTTTTAAAAAAATGTTTTTATTCTAATTAACTCTCAAATACAGAAATGCTAAACTTGGATTTATAAAGCTTTCATTTCCTTTTGTTTTGTTTTAAGGTGGTCTTGATAAGCATTTGCTTCTGGATTCAGACAGAAGAAATCTGTTACCACAGAGAAGTGACAGAGGTTGTGGTTACACCTAAGTTTTAATTCAGCTTCAGTCCACCTTTAGAGTGAAAGAACATATCAACAAAGTGACCAGTAATTTTCTTTCCACATTATATTTTCTGAATTATTTAACACTTGTCATAAGAACATAAGAGAAGCCTTGCTGGATCAGGCCACAGCCCATCTAGTCCAGCATCCTGTCGCACACAGTGGCCCACCAAATGCTCATGGGCATCTCAAGCAGAGACAAGGACAAACCTTCTCCTGCCCTCGAGTCCCAGCAGATGGCCTTTGAAGCGCCCCAGTTCCTCCCCCCCCCCCCAGCCTGGAAGATGCATCTAGGCATTCGTTCTAGTAGCCATTGATACATCTGTCATCCATAAATTTGTCTAACCCTACCTTAAAGCCATCCAGACTGGTAGCTGTCACCACCTCTTCCGGCAGCACATTCCATAAGCCAATGACCCTCTGGGTGAAGAAATACTTCCCGCTGTCAGACCTTATTCTCCTACCCATCAGCTTCATAGAGTGCCCCCTGGTTCTAGTTTTGTGCGATAGAGAAAAGAAATTTTCTCTATCCACCCTTTCTATACCGTGCATAATTTTATATACTTCAATCAGGTCCCCTCTCAAACGCCGTCTCTCCAGACTGAAGAGGCCTAGACGTTGCAGCCTGGTTTCGTAAGGGAGGTGTTCCAGACCCTTAATCATTCTGGTTGCCCTTCTCTGCACCTTCTCTAGTTCCACAATATCCTTTTTGAGGTGTGGTGACCAGAATTGTACACAATATTCCAAATGTGGCCTCACAATAGATTTATAAAGGGGCAAAATGACCCTTGCTGTCTTATTTTCTATTCCCTTCCTAATTATTCCCAGCATTGAATTTGCTTTTTTCACTGCTGCCGCACACTGGGTTGACACCTTCATTGAACTGTCCACCAAAACCCCGAGATCCCTTTCCTGATGTGTTGCAGAAAGCTCAGACCCCATCAGTTTATAGACGTAATTTGGATTCTTGGCCCCAATGTGCATTACTTTGCACTTGTTAAGATTAAAGCACATTTGCCACTTGGTTGCCCACTCACCCAATGCTAAGAGATCCCTCTGGAGCTCTTGGCAATCCCTTTCAGATTTTACTACCCTAAATAATTTAGTATCATCAGCAAACTTTGCTATTTTACTATGTACCCCTTCTTCTAGATCATTGATGAATAAATTGAAAAGCATTGGTCCCAGTACTGAGCCTTGAGGGACCCCACTTTTTACTTCTTTCCACCCTGAGAATTTGCCGTTTATTACTACTCTCTGATTTCTGCCCTTAAGCCAGTCACAAATCCAGGACAGAACTTGTCCTTTTATTCCATGGCTGATGAGTTTACTCAGTAGCCTTTGATGTGGGACTTTGTCAAAAGCCTTCTGAAAGTCCAGATAGACAATGTCTACTGGTTCACCTTTATCCACGTGTTTATTGACAACTCTCAAAGAATTCCAATAAATTTGTGAGGCATGATTTACCTTTGCAGAAGCCATGCTGGCTTTTGTTCAGCAATGCTTGCTCCTCCATGTGCACACTAATTTTGTCTTTAATAATGGTTTCCATCACCTTACATGGAACTGACGTTAAGCTAACTGGTCTGTAATTGCCTGGATCACCCCTGGATCCTTTTTTGAAGATTGATGTTACATTTGCTACCCTCCAGTCCTCAGGTACGGAACTTTGCCAATGTCTCACTCTGAGAGTGGGCTAAAGCTAGGGCCTGTTCGCACTTGGGCTTTTCCTGGAGTATATCTCAGGGTAGGGGTCTGTGGTGTGCAGGCTAATGCAGACTCTGGCAGGCCTCACTTGGGGCCTGCTATACCCTGCACTAGCATATGGACAGCCGGCTCCTATTCTAGGATATGTTTCATAAAAAAGCCAAGTGCGAATAGGCCCCTAGATTAAGCCTTGCTCTCAATTTAAGAAGTCCCCAATACCTTGATTCCAGGAAACCCCCATAGCACCAGCATGCAGCTGACATAAGGGCATCAAGGACATGTTCTGAACCATCAATGCTCCCCCCTTTCTTTTCCTTCTTTTTAGATTGTGTGTACTGCAGTGAGACATTGGGGGCAGGCTGTGCCCTTGAGCTTTCTCTCTGACCTTGAATCAGGTCTGACTTGAAACATCCCAATCAGACCTATGAGAAAGATGACAACTCAGTATAATGTCAGACCAGGGCTGTCCCTCTATCCCTGTTTCTTACCTGAGCAGGAAACAATCGTCTAATCATATACAATGTCAGGATTTTCTCACAATAAAATCCTCATGAAACTTTAAGAATGTTGTCCCTGGAAAACAATAAGGTTCAGTCCCTCTGTGGAGTTTTCTCCTCAATTTCTCTGTGTTAATCTGGCTCAGGTGCCATTGGTCCTATCCTCCACAGCTTCTCAGGCGTTATCAGAAAGGGGACTCTGTCCACAAAGGGGACCTTGATCTGGATCACTGATAGATCTCAATATTGAGGTCTACCAGTGGACCAGTGTGGTGGCCTCGTCCAAAATACAGAGGCGTAAAGAATTCAGACCTCCATGTTCTGGACTATCAGGGAATCAGTTTTGGTGGTGCACTTTGGTCTACCACCAAAATGGGACCTTTAGAGTCTCTGAGGGTGTGTCCCCATGCAGGTCTTTTAGTCCTGTTTTAGTCCTGTTTGGACTATTTTTGGGGACTATTTTTAATCCAAATTGAGTTCCCGTCAATTAATCTGAATATAGCCCTCCCCATGCAGCTTTTTTAGTCCTGGTTTAGTCCTGCTTGGACTATTTTTGGGACTATTTTTAAACATAAAAACAGGACTTTTACCCCCCCCCCCTTCATGCAAACCCTGCCTGCAATAAAGGCAGCAAAAACTCTTGGTGGCAGTTTTAAAATTACATTCTATTCCACACCTCTCCCTTTTGAGATTATCAGCAAATGTGCACTCAAGCAGATCAGCAAAGGATTGAACCCAGCATGATAAAATTTATCCTTGCAAAAGTATTTCAAGTATTTAAAAGCATTGCAAAGCTTCTCACATGTATCTTTTGAAAAAGATACAAAATGCTTCCAGCAAAAACATTTAAAAAACCCTTTTAAAAGGCAAGCAGCTCTCCCCCTTTCTGTCTTTTTCAAATGGGGCTAGCATTTTGAGCCTGGCAAGGGAGGAGGAGAGCTTTGCATCTGTAAAAAAAAAAAAAAAAAAAAAACACCTACAGCTGGCTGCCATTGGCCAGTAGACTAGATCCACACTCCAAATAGCCCGGTATAATCCCCATGTGAGGGAAAATAAGAAGACTGGACTCCAAAAAAGGTACTGAGTCCTGTTTTCACCAGGACTTTTTTTCTCTGGATTTAGGCAGGATAAAGAATAAGGAATTGCATGGGGATGCCTTGATGCCGAATTCAGATTAATTACAGAAGTCATGGGGATGGTCCTTCCCAAACTAAAATTAAATTCGGATTAAAGTGCCCATGGGGACACACCTTGAAACCAGGAGCCTTTGGAACGCATGCAAGCTAGCTCCAAAGAGATCTCAGACTGATCCATTCAAGCCTTGGGATGGATTGCATTGTTCCTGACCCACTATTACAAATTCGGTCGGATAGGTTTTGATCACTTCTGTTAAAGCAAGATCTGACACAGTATTTCCTTCAGGATTTAAGATTTATTAAGGCGCTTTACATGACTAGTCATGGAAGGAGTCCTGGGTACTCCTTAACATACAAGAGATATGTCCCACTTATATAGCCAAAAAATGATGACCCCTTCAAACTGTTAGGCATAAAGGTTAAAGGTACATAAAAGGTAAAATCAACAATAACGCTGAAACATCATATAGTATAAACCAAAATAACTCTAGGGCCACTGTGACATAAAGAAACTAAGAAAGGGAAGAGAAAGGTTCCCCCTTTCTTCCAGACAGCTTAACCGCAGCTTAGCCTGTTTCCTGTTATGTACGTCTGCTTTGACAAGCATTGTTACAATCTCATGAATCACAGCCAAACCATGTTCCCAATTATAGATGTAACCTTAATAAACCCAATGATTACTTTGTAATCATTGATTATAGATTATAATATTAATATTTCCATGACACTTCTTACCTATTTTCAGGTTTTCCTATTAATCAACTCATATGAAATTTTCCCTGGATCAGACCTATGGCCCATCTAGTCCAGCAGCCTGTTCTCACAGTTGCCAAGCAACTACACAAGGAAGCTGACTAAAGGACACCAGTACAGAGCTTCTGCACACAGTCTCCCAACAGCTGGCCCTTGGATACATACCACCTCCTCTTACTAGTGTCAGGACTCCTCCTGTCAGTCCCTCTTCCTCTGACAATGAAGGAGCAGTTGCAATGCCGAACCAAGCTGAGGCAGGCTGCCTGGCAAGGCACAATGAGGAATGCCTGGTACAAACAGCAAGTGAGAACACTGAATCTATAGTTCAAACTCACAGCAGCTCAGAGACAGAGCAAGAAGCCAAGCGACGCCCTTCCTCAAAGGTGTTGAGACAAGAACGCTCACAGCAGCGCAAATCAGAAAGATTGTAAGAACATAAGAGAGGCCCTGCTGGATCAGGCCACAGCCCATCTAGTCCAGCATCCTGTCGCACACAGTGGCCCACCAAATGCTCATGGGCATCTCAAGCAGAGACAAGGACAAACCTTTCCCTGCTCTCGAATCCCAGCAAATGGCATTAGAAGTGTCCTGCTTCCGCCACCTACAAAAGAGGTGTGACCCTGCTTCTTCTGTTTAAAGCCTCACATTCGGGCCAGAGCTGTTTCAGACAAAGACCATAAATCTGTAGCTCTTGGAATCTGTGACCTTGCTTCATGATTAACCACTGACCCTTTTGCCTCTCTGATATCTTTTGACCCTGGAATTATTTGACAATGCATTGACTCTTAAGACCCCTAAGGAACTGTACTTTGATACAGTCTCTTGCTCCTACCAAACATGTGTACGTATGTGTGTGTGTGTGTTTGCTTCCGGACCTTGCTGGCTGGAGACAGGACAACTAGAGGCATTCACGAAGGGCCCCTGACAGAATTCTAACTAGAGCATGGCCAGAAACTGCTGTAAAAAGGAGTGCTATGTATTTAGTGATCTACAAAATAGTAATGTACTCTCCGCCTGTCCAGTTCCCTCTTTTCAGTTTTGTTCTTTTTACTGTTTCATGTTGCACCTTTTCATTTCACTGTCAGCCCCAGAGGAAGATGGCAATCTTTAATCTCCATGAGACTACAGACTGGGCTTTGATTTCCTGGACTGTGCCCCTCCATTGTTGTGAACTCACTGCAACAAGCCTTGGTCTTGGTTTTGTACATTAAAGGTTGGGGGAAGCACTAATGAAACAACTCCTGTTATTGGCTTGTCACATTAACGAGCCAAAACTCTGCAGTTGGAATACAGTCATTATTAGCTTGTCACATTAACCAGTCAAAATTCTGAAGTTAAAAGGAGAAGGTGGAGGAGGATTTTTTTTAAAAAAAACTTTCTAGATCCAGAAATACTAGCTGAGGAGCAGGGGGGACAATAGCAACAGCAGTCACTTCATGGCAACCTTCATGCTACCACATGAAATACACACAGAGAGAGAATCTATGGCCCATTCTGCACTTAGTGCCCTAATGAACTTAAGGCACACCTCCATGTTCCAGATTTCTGGGGGACCCATTTCAATGGCACATTGAAGTATGCATGTTTCTGAACTGAATTCCCAAAAGCCTGAAGATAGGAAAGTTCATGTAAGAGGAGCCCATCTAATCCAGTTGCCTGTCTCACACAGTCGACCACCAATTGCTAATTAGCATCTCAAGCAGAAGATTTCCTGCAAATGGCCTTTAGAGGCATCCTGCCTGTCTCTCCAACCTAGGCATACATTCTAGTAGCCACTAATATATTTGTCCTCCATGAATTAAGAGAAGTCCTCCTGGATCAGGCGACAATCTGTCTAGTCTAGCATCCTGTCTCACGCCAATTGTTTATGGGCATCTCAAGCAGAAGACCGGGGCAAAATTTTCACCTGCTCTCACTTCCCTGCAAATGGCCTTTAGAGGCATCCTGTTTAACTCTCCAGCCTGGAAGAAGTACCTAGGCATCCATTCTGGGAGCTGTTGATACATTTCAAGCCCTTTGGAGCCCTTGGAAATCAACTTTGAAGTTTCTGCAAGCTTTAGAATCAATGTGTGGGCTGATCTGATGTATAGATGTTGCTGTTCCATACCACATCTGCCCATGGTCCAAACCAGCATCCATGACTGGCCCAGACCGACAGCTACAGATCATGTCCTTTCAGTGGAGAAACACCCAAACCCATGAATACAGCCTGAAAGAAAAAGGAAAACTCCACATGCACAGATGGCTCCCAGTTTCTTTTTTAGGCTTACTCTCTCTCTCTCTCATGCATGAATAGCACTGATATCTCTTTGCTTCATGCAGGCCAACAGAGGCTCAAGGGGAATATCATTTTAATTGGGTTTTAGACAGGTAAAATGAGAAAATATAGGATGAGTATCTGGAGGGTGGGTAAAGCAGCATATGGAACAATAGAGGAAGTTGATTGACAGAAGCTCAACAAAAGTACAGTTAGGCTATTTATTTATAACCCAGAGGACACTCCTTTCTTAACTCCAAATAGGCAGTAACCCACAAACATCATGACAGGCACAAGCTATCAGGCAATATAATGCCTCCCGACAACCTTCAAGGCAAACATCTGTGGGAAAGGTGAGCTGATGAAAAGCAGCTTCATGTGGCAGTCAAGACATGTGCCATGGCTCTGGCATCAATAACACAAGCTGACAAGTTGCAGGCACCTACTTATAAAACAGGAGAACAGCCAAGGGACTGTTGCCGCCTGAAAGCTGAAGCTCTCTTAGTGATTCTGGGAGGTGGATCCATAACAGCTCGTGCCTCCTCCCTCTCTCCAGAGTCCAAAAGGACTGTGTTGTTGCATTCACATGCTCAAAAAAGTGGTTCCAAAACACCTCAGAGATGATACTGCTTGACCCTTGTGTTCTCATCCTTCCTCCAATCCAGCCATTCTAGCCTAAAATGTTCATTAGAGGCAGAGGAAATCTGCTGACCACATGATCAGGAGAGCTCGGCCTGCCATTCTGGAGGATTGGGAGGACACGGGGATGATTTATTCTCCCTGCAAGTGGTTAGAGAAGTTTGGACATGATTTGAACTGTGGGAATCAGGCAAAAAAGGTCTTTTATTAAATAAAGCTTGCTAGCATGGTCAAACTGACACTTCCTAGGTCTATAAAATGAAGCTTAGGAAAGTGATCTTGACAGTCCCCCATGTGGCCCAAGCTTCATCCCTGTTTCTGTCACCACCATGCAGACAACTGATGATGACTAGAGTGACTCCATTTTGGAGTTGAGCAACATTTCACCACACCTTGGGAAATGGCTCACATTTAGAAAAGTTCCTAGCTAGCAACTCTGAAGCTGGATGACTTTAGTTCCCCAGAATCAAAGTTAGGCTGGAATGGGGAGGTCATGATATTGACGGATTTTAGCACATCTTGCACTGTCCAGACATTTTCAAGGCTCAGAACAGTATGCCCCTAAAACACAGGTGTAGAAGCTACTTAGGACTCTAAAGTTAGGGAGAGGTTATTAAGACTGAGGCTGCTTCCAGACAGTGAGAAGAAAATGTGAGATCTTGTTTAGATACTTCAACTGGGCTCTCACTGTACCTGCCAGACAGCAGGGCACAATCTTACAGAGGCTGCTTCTGGACCTGCCACCAAAAAATGGATCCATTTTTCAGCCTTCTGTTCTTCCAAGGATCTGTCCCAAATAGGGACGGATCCTTGGAGGCCCCGCACGGCCACAGCGAGGCCACATCAGGTGGCCAGATCGCCTGGGTGCTGCGCAGAAACTGCAGCACCCAGGGCCAAAGGCAGACAGATTCCCACAGCGCCAATGCTGCCCCTGGAGCCACAGGACTGGAGCATGCAGCTGCCAGTCACTGCATGTTTCTGGCAGCGCACAGTGCACTGGGGAGGGCAGAACCAGCCTGCTTCCACCCTCCCCAAGATGGCAGCTGCTGGAAAATCCAGCCTTCGCCTCTCTGTGCGAGGAGCATCCTGGTTCCAAAACGGATTGAGGCGAAGCACCAGATGAAGACCTAATTTTTCAGATCTTCCTGGAGGCCGGATCTTTCGGCGGCAAGACCCAATTAAGAATGGGTCTTGCCTGCCAATGTGTGGAAGCACCGCCGAAAAGGGTCCTCGATCCAGCCTTCTGCGCGGAAGGTAAGTTTTTATGTTGTCTGTATGTGCCCTATATATGTTTCTAAATGCATTTTTAGGACCTGTGCAGAAGTGCCCACAGAGCCGCTAACCTGCTTCTGGAATGGCAATGTGGGTACATCTAAGTATTTTAATATCCAAAAATGTGCAGGCACCGACCACTGAGCTTATTTGGTGGCCAGTTTCATCCCAATACTTTTCCAGTGGTCATCTGATGCTAAATGGATCCTGGAAGTAAGTGTCAGTTGATTTCCCCATAATATTAATACACCTGGATTTCAGGCCATAGCCCATCTAGTCCAGCATCTTGTCCCACACACTGGCCCACCAACTGCTTATGAGCATCTCAAGCAGAAGGCAAGGGCAAAACGTCTCCTGCTTTTGGATCCCAGCAAATGGCCTTAGAGGCATCCTGCTTGTCCCCACACAGCCTTAAAGATGTACTTAGGCATCCATTTTAGTAGCCATTGGTACATCTGTCATCCATAAATTTGTCTAACCCTTTGCTAAAGCCATCTAGGCTGGTTGCTGTTACCACCTCTTCTGGCAGCAAATTCGATAGAGTGATGACCGTCTGGGTGAAGAAATACTTCCCGTTGTCTGATCTGACTCTCCTACTCATCAGCTTCACGGAGTGCCCCCTGGTTCTAGTGTTGTGTGGTAGAGAAAAGAAATCTTCTCTATCCACCTTTTCTACACTGTGCATGATTTTATATACTTCAATCAGGTCCCCTCTTCAACACCATCTATATTGTGATTACGACCGATATGTGTCACTATCCTAATATAGCTCTGAGATATTCCTACATTTTAGACCCTGTCTGGACACAGCCAGAGGTGTGTGAAGAGAGGTCCCCTCCCTAACTAAGTCTCTTTAGATTGCTCTGAGCTTTGTTCTATGTGCTACAAACCTGAGTGAGTTCAGCAGTCCTATAAATTGTCTTTGCCTTTCCATCCACTTGGGCATATGCCCAGAGATTTTCTTTTACCAAGATGCACATTCTCCACAGGTATACCAGGACCACTGCTTTCTGTTTACTCTTGCAAAATATCTCCACAAGGCAAAAATAGCCCACTTGTGAAATTGTAACAAATTATTCCAAATACCCACGGATTTATGAAAAAAGGTCTTGACATTTCAAACTTTAATAGGGTGGTATTGTTTAATTGAGCATAGTCAAATTATTCTGCTGTGTTTACAGAGGATAACTTGGAATATGCATATGCATAAGCACACATCCTGTGATTGAAATTTATGGCCTTTTGTTTGTAGTGAATCCAACAATTCAGTACTTTCAAAGGCTTCCTGCTTCTTTTCTGAGTTTTTCATGCTAGCCTTTGCTTTTTGGATGTTTTATTCTGTTTGAGGGATAGAGCTGAACAACCAAAATTAATCAGGGAAATAAACATAAATGTTCAGTAGTTTTAATTGTACATATGTACCATTTCATGTTCTAAGGTGTTTTCCTGTAGCTCATGCCAACTTTCAAAACATTTATTTGGCCCCTATATGTACTGAGTTTCAAGAAAACATGTGGTTCAAAACGTAAATATTAATAACCACATAGTTTGTTGCAGTTTGTTTTTCTTGTAGTTTGTAGGAGGAGCTCAGATAGTATTTTCTGTTAACATATTTATGTGTATAAAACTGTTATGTGGATGAAAGTGTTTCCACATTTGCCACAGTAAAATGGGTCAAAGAAGATCTGTTTTTATTTATTTATTATTTACATTTTTATCCCGCCCCATGCTGGGCAGGTAACAGCATGAGCTTCTGGCCAGCATACCACTATTCTGAGATATATTCCAGAATAAGGCCAAGTGCAGAAATGGCCCTGTTTTAACCAGGCACCAAAAGCAATGTGATGTTGGCGTTTGATGTACCCCCGGGGGGGGGGGGGTTGTTTTCGGATGGCTCAAGCAGAATACCTATGGGTTATCCTCATCATGCTATTCCGAGAACGACCACTGGGGGGCAGCCTTAAACATATAAATAGAACCCAGCAGCCACCCCACACTGAATTTACCTTGGTTGCTGATTCCAGAGTCAACGTGCTAATGTCAGCACCTTAAAGTGGGCTTAGTAGTGAATTGGTTTGGCCCACAGCAGACATAAAAATTATCATGCTGATCATCTTGTATCATGGTTCACAAGAATAGAATTATTAAGACCACTCAGGCTTCTTTCACACATAGTAACAAAACAAAACAAAAAACATGTATCTGAATTGGCTTAAAGACAGCTTAGAGATTTTGCCCAAAGACTCATGATAAGGGAAAATCCAGAGCCCTTTCTGGGCATTCTTAAGCTGAAGCCAAAGGCAAAACCTTCACCTTGGGCCAGTTTCCACTTTGGCCTGTAGTTCACCATTTGGCAACATCTGGGTAGGTGCATCTCCACCTGCAGGAGGTGCTTACAACCTACAAGTACCTCCTTCCTTACTGCACATGACCAGAATCTACCTGGAAGCATCCAGCAGGCACCCATCCACACTTCTGCTGGCTGAGGAGGTTTCCTGTGATGCCATGCAAGTGCATGCGGACCTCAGACCACCTCCTGATGAAACTGCAACTGTGCAAAGCATCAGCACTCAAATGGTGGTGTCCTTCAGAGGATCAGCCCAGTGATCAAACACAGGTGAGTGATCAATCATGCAGGGACTGGGCTATCATTGACTAGCATTCACAAGTGCAAGCACTAGTCAATATTAGTTCATCGCAACCTTTCCCGTCCACGGGACAGGAAGGGAAGTGTGAAATCGCCCCTGTTCTCAACATCCTGCAAATGGCCTTTAGGGACATCCTGCCTGTCTCTCCAATGTGGAGGCAGTACCTAGGCATACATTCTACTAACGATTGATACACCTGGCCATTGTCCCTTTGGACCATTCATTACATATGACTGTAGCTCACAGAACATATCCATGAGGGGTAATATGGAAGGGGAGGCTTCACTTGGAAACTCCATTCTGATTTTGCAGATCAGATGTGGGAACCCAGCCCCTCCCCTCCCAAACCTCTCATAGTTCAGTTTCTGGACTGCTGCTGCTGTATGCTTGCTCTGACAATACACAGCATTTGGGACCTTTTATAATGGCAAGTAATGTGAGTCATGGGATAATGCATGCTGTGATAGCTTACAGGAGTAAAATGCATCTAATGTGTGATTTGGCAAGTACTATAACTTGTTGGATTAATTTTTCAGAAAGGGCATTTCTTTGGAAAACCCTGTCAGGAGCATTAGGCACTTACAGAATTGAGCTGTTAACTTTCTGCATTATGTTTTTTTAAGAAAACCATAGCGTTCACCTCACTGTCAATGCTTTCAGAGCAGTTCTTCATGATATTTTTGTTTCCCCAACTGCAAAGATAGAAATCCTATTACCAAGTGGCTTATCTTGGGAATGGGGTTCTCAGTTGTCATAGTGGTGCTTTGCTATTTACATAGAAAGCTGGGCAAATAGCTTTTCTCCATATCTTCATCTACGGAGTCACTTTTTTCTTCTTCTCCTGCTTGATAAGAGATTTCAGTTGAAGGGAAAATGCTAAACTGCAGCACTCATGCAAAACTAAACTATTCCATACCAACTACAGGCCAGGCAAATGAAGATGCAGCAGACTATCAAGAATTCTTTTGAGAACTTCCTACGGGGGACAATGGATGACCTTAACTTTCCAAGTGATAACTTCTAGTATTTGGCTTCAATGTTTGATATTATTCATACTGGGTTTTTTTTTCTGATTTCAAGTCCTTATGGAGGAAGGATGGTCTACAAAAACTAACAAATTAGGAATGGGCAAATAATATTCATCAGGTTTCCAATTCGTACAAAATTCTAACAAATTTCTACATGCTCTGTACATTCGCTCAAAGCGTCTTTATATCTGTGAAGGTGGGGAGGCAGCAAAGTGGCTGCCCAAGTCACATCTGTAGCCAATTCAAAGTAGATTTGGAGGAGCTTCCGAGGGGATTCTGAGGTGCAACTGGCAACAGGGATTCAGAGTAGATTCAAAGATGGAATCTGAAGTGCTAAGTACCTTTATTCCTAGCCTCAGAGCTTCCAGGGAATCCAGTTTGGTGGCATGCATTGGTGTGCCATCAAAATGGGTCATTCAGAAAATCATGCACACCTCCATGATTTGGACAAGCCTAAGAAGATGTGCTGGTAGTCCTCAGTGTCAAAGACCATCAGTAGTTCAGCCCCCTACCTCCATCAGATCTGAATTATGCTCCATCCTGTGCAGAAAGAGCATATCAGTGGTGAGCAGGACCTCTCTGGTTTGCACTAATGTGTGGTCAGAATAAGTCCTGAAGCTGATTGCAAGGAATCCAAATATGGATCACAGTATCCATCTCCACCTAACTTTCTTTCATACCCAGCTTGGAGATGATAGTCCTTTACATTTCTCATCTTATTGAGTATAGTCTTATATATTCAGTTGCACATTCTGACAATGTCTCTGCCACTTCTGGGGCACCGAGGGTGTAACAGTTTCTGCACATTGATGTTGGACCTTCCAGGACTGAATAGGGATCATCACCCTCACAATCTGAACAAATTGCAAAGGTTTGTGGCTTTGCCTTAAAAGTGAATGGGGCTATCTTCAAAGACACCCCCCCCCCTTTGCATGTGAAGCAAAAACTTCTTGGCCTTTGTTCTTTCATTACATTTGCAGCTTTTTTTTCTTTTAGAACATATCCTTTATCCATTTGTGTAGGTTCTGTTCTCTCTATATATAGATTCATTTACTTGTATATTTATATTCTGCCTGCTTTGAAAATGACTCAGAACAGCTAACAACAAATGAAGAACATATTAAAAACAATAACACTGACAAGTAAGGGGCGAACTCAATCTGATCAAGCCCACGGCTTCATTTAAAACCATGACATGAAAAGCAAAAATATAACCAAGTGAAGTATAAGTTAACAGAAACAAATGAGTCAATGCCTGGTTTTGTTTTTTTAATGTCAGTCTTCATAGGAAAGGCAGTAAGTGGTTCCACAAAAAGGGCCAGGAATTGGAAAAAGTCTTCTCTTTGGCACAGGCACTTTTATTAAGCTGGGGAAAGACACAAGCAAGATATCTCTCTGGAAATTCATAAAAATGCAAGAGGAACCCTGCTGGATCAGGCCACAGTCCATCTAGTCCAACCACCTTCTCACACAGTGCCCCATCAGTAACATCTGGGTATTCTCAAGCAGAAGACAAAAACAAAGCCTTCGCTGTTCTTGACTCCCTCCAGTACAAATGGCCTCTTAGAGACATCTTTCAGAAGTGTTTCTGCTTTTGTGCATATGGACAAACTGTGAACACATGTACAGCAAGCAAGAATGCTTATGCAACCATGTATTATATGAGGTTCTCATTTCCCTTTTTTTATTATTTGTAGGAAATAAAACATGGAATGAAAATTGTTCATGATTTTTTTAAAAAAATGAAAATTAAGCAGAATTCAAAGTTTCCTCCCATATCTATGTAAATCCCCACTTCATTCCCATAGATAAACAAATGGATCCAATCTGTCATTCTAGATTAAAGTGACTTTGCCCACATTCCCACTTGACTTTTAAATCTTGGATGGACTTTTTAACTCTGGATGCAGGACTGAGTGCGCAATCCAGTTGTCCCTATTTGCCTGACGATTACACTAGCTGAATTCAAATACTGCTGTTCCCACTCACCACCCAAATCCCCAGCATGGAGAAACAGGACCTTTTAATCTCCACCCCTCTCATTCTCCCTTACAGATCCGACACTCCCTCCATTCTCATTACCAGGAAGGTGGCAGCTTTAACACACGAGCAAGTGAGCAAAAGAAGAGACAGGCAATCACATTGGAGGCAAAGAGCGGATTCCCTTCCTTTTCTGCTTTTAAGGAGGTGCTCAGCCTCCCCCTTCTCACCCTCTCCCTCCCCCCCCCCCTTACTACTGCATTTTCAGGGGCTGGCTGGCTGATGGGCTGCAGGCTTGCTTTTAAAAAAAGGGGGCAATAACTTGACATGTGGAACTTTCTCCCAAGGAAAAGCAGGAGGGGATGCTGTGATCTATGCCTAGCTACACAGTTGATGCTTTTTAATGGAAGTGATTTATTTCTGATTGTTAGCAGCTACAAATGTATCTCTACCTTTACAGTGGCATTCAGGGGAAATCCAGGCCTTTTTTTTAATCTCTGGCTAGCTAGCATGGCAAGGGGAGGGGGCATTTCCAGATGTGAAATACCACCCATCTGCATCAGGCATTGGCCAGAAGCAAATGGGGGAGGGGTTACCCCTGCCTGGGATAGTCTGATAGTGTACTCAAAGCAGGGTAAAAAAAAGCAGACTGGGCTCCTAAATGAGACCGAGAACAGGGTTTTTTTCCTACAAATTTTTGCAGAATAGTCCTCATAAAGTCTAGGAATTTAAAAAAATAAAAAGGAACTTCTGATCCTGAAAACAGATTCAACTTGGATTTAAACTTGTATGGAAATGCACCCTTTTTGATTCAATGGTTCTTTTAATGAAACCAAAGATGGTTGTCCTGCCAGGGAGTGAGGGACAGTTATATTTTAAAGATGTTTTAAGAATACTCCATGTGTTTTATCATCCTGTTTTCATGATGAATTGGTGAAGGGTGGGATATAAATTCTGGAAGGAAGGAAGGAAGGAAGGAAGGAAGGAAGGGAGGAAGGGAGGGAGGAAGGAAGGAAGGAATATACAGCACTTCTAGCAGCCACCTCTGGAGACATTCTTGAAGTTGTCCAAAGTGTGGCCAATATCACACCCTGTGCTAGTGAATCCCATCGTTTAAACTTTGTAGTACATGGAAAAAGGGGGAATCCCTTTGTCTGTCCTGATTCTTCCAGGATGCAGCTCCATTCAACACTGGCTTTTGTATTTTGTAGAAGGCCAGCACAATTGTAAGTGCATAGTATCTCAGATGAATAACTGATTTCATGTATTTACCTGTATCTCTTGAAGGAGACTCAGCATGTAGCATATTACTCTGGCCCTCCTCTTGCAACCACATATTTCTTTCCTTTTTCTTTAGCCACTGCCCCAGGCAGCACCTGCTGGGAACCAGCATTTTAAACACCTATACGGCTGCAAAGAGATGCTAATTCAAGGCAAACTGAAATGATGGATTTGCCACCCTGCGCTTTAATAGGAGGTTGGTCAGTGATATAGGACGTAGAACTCCCTGCATGAATTGAAAAGGATTTCCACAGATGTAAGGAGTTATAGGGTGTTTCTGCACTGGCTGCTAAAACCCCATTAAGCACACAATAAGAACAGATATGGGACACATGGGCAAGGTACCTTCCACACAGCGGAACAGATTAGGGCCCCTTCGAGGATGCCACTTCCACACAGCCTCGCATGAGATCCGTCGCTAATGGGGTCTAGGCGCCGCTAAATCTGGCTTCCAGGAAGACCTGAAAAATTAGGTCTTCAATCCATTCATGCGTGGAAATTCTGCATCAAAGGAGGACGCTTCCATACATGGACAGGAGAGGGAACGGATGTGGGTGGGACAGGAAGTCGTCATGTTGAGTGAGGCAGCAGCACCATGGTAGCTGTGGGATCTCAGGTATGCCACTGATTGGTGGGCAGTCTGTCCCTGACATGCTCGTACATGGGGCAATTCGAGTGGTGACTGACAGCTGAATGCTCCAATCATGCGGCTCCTGGGGCAGCAGGGCCTCAGGGAGGCCAGATGCTTCCTGAAATCATTGCTGCAGCATCCAAACAGTGATCACATGACGTGTGCCTCAGTATCCATGCTTCCCAGGCAAGTGCAGAAGTGTGGGACCTCATTTGGATTCATCCCTATTTCAGACAGATCTTCCCAGAGATAGATTTCCTTAATCTGGCTTGCAGGAGGTAAGTGCAGAAACACCCATAGTCAATGCTGCAGTGATGGGATAGGATGAAGTGCAGCTGAAGCCTTAATCTCACCTGTCCAAATTATTCCAGCAAACAGCTTAACAGTATAAGTCTGGGTGCAAGTCACTGGTCATCAATAGATGACCTACTCTAAAGGAAAATGCCAAAAATTGGCATTTATGCACATCACTAATTCCTTTATCAAGCCTAGGCTAAGGTGGGATCTGCTGTGTGCCATTTTAACACTGTGAATTTTCTGTAAAGAACAGGATCCACACTTGGGATGCTGGATGAGTGTGGTATACACACTGATTCACATTAAAGATGTTACAAAACAGTTCAAATTCAAGCTAGTTCAAATTAACCGGTTTGAGTAGTTGAAAATGGAACCAAATCACCCCATATTGAGGTGGGAGAGGTTCAAACTCATACTGAACTAAGGAAATCTAGAGCAAATTTGCACCTTCACTTCTCAGGGACCTCCATGGTTGTCATGGAGGACATGAAGAACTGAGCTGGTCCACTGAGCGTAGTCTCGGCATGGAACTTAGCTTAACATCAGTTCCATGTAAGGTGATGGAAACCATCATTAAAGACAAAATTAGTGTGCACATGGAGGAGCAAGCATTCCTGAACAAAAGCCAGCATGACTTCTCCAAAGGTAAATCATGCCTCACAAACTTGTTGGAATTATTTGAGAGTGTCAATAAACACGTGGATAAAGGTGAACCAGTAGACATTGTCTATCTGGACTTTCAGAAGGCTTTTGACAAAGTCCCACATCAAAGGCTACTGAGTAAACTCATCAGCCATGGATTAAAAGGTCGGGTTCTGTCCTGGATTTGTGACTGGCTTAAGGGCAGGAAGCAGAGAGTAGTAATAAATGGCCAATTCTCAGGGTTGAAAGAAGTAAAAAGTGGGGTCCCTCAAGGCTCAGTGTTGAGACCGATGCTTTTTAATTTATTCATCAATGATCTAGAAGAAGGGGTACATAGTAAAATAGCATAGTTTGCTGATGATACTAAATTATTTAGGGTAGTAAAATCCAAAAGAGATTGTCAAGAGCTCCAGAGCATTGGGTGAGTGGGCAACCAAGTGGCAAATGTGCTTTAATCTTAACAAGTGCAAAGTAATGCACATTGGGACCAAGAATCCAAATTATGTCTATAAACTGATGGGGTCTGAGCTTTCTGCAACACACCAGGAAAGAGATCTCAGGGTTTTGGTGGACGGTTCAATGAAGGTGTCAACCCAGTGCATGGCAGCAGCAAAAAAAGCTAATTCAATGCTGGGAATAATTAGGAAGGGAACAGAAAATAAGTCAGCAAGTGTCATTTTGCCCCTTTATAAATCTATGGTGAGGCCACATTTGGAATATTGTGTACAATTCTGGTCACCACACCTCAAAAAGGATATTGTGGAACTAGAGAAGGCGTAGAGAAGAGCATCCAGAATGATTAAGGGTCTGGAACACCTCCCTTATGAAATCAAGCTGCAATGTCTAGGCCTCTTCAGTCTGGAGAGACGGCGTTTAAGAGGGAACCTAACTGAAGTATTTATAAAATTATGCATGGTATAGAAAAGATGGATAGAGAATATTTATTTTCTCTATTGCACAACACTAGAACTAGGGGGCACTCTATGAAGCTGATGGGTAGGAGAGTCGATCTGACAAGGGGAAATATTTCTTCACCCAGAGGGTCATCGGCTTAGGGAATGTGCTGCCGGAAGAGGTGGTGACAGCTACCAGTCTGGATGGCTTTAAGGAAGGGTTAGATAAATTTATGGATGACAGATGTATCAATGGCTACTAGAACGAATGCCTAGGTGCATCTTTCAGACTGTGGGGGAAGCTGAGATTCGAGAGCAGGCAAATATTTGTCCTTGTCTCTGCTTGAGATGCCCATGAGCATTTGGTGGGCCACTGTGTGCGATGGGATACTGGACTAGATGGGCTGTAGCCTGATCCAGCAGGGCTTCTCTTATGTTCTTATATGGCTCGATTCTATTGACCCCTATCCCAAAAGCATTTATTGAAACCACTAGAGAATCATCAGACATAGCCAGCAACCTGGAAATCGCATCCAATTAGCTTTCCTCTGTTTTTAAGAAAATGGAGGTGACATAAAACACTGCAGAGTAGAACAAACAGCTAAGCAGCCAGCCATTCTTCAGATGTTTCCAGCAAATAAGCAGGAATAGAGCTGGAGAATGCTATGTTTATGCTTGCCGTCCCCAGGGCAGTTCTCAGAACACTAGGTCAGGGTGGCTGAGATGCTGAGAAATTGTTCAGTTCCTTCATACTGAGCTATCATGGCATTTCATACTGTGAATAGCTAACACCCTTTCAATACAACAAAGCAGGTTGTTTCTCCCATTTTACTCTCCCTCTCTCACATTCTTCCTCTTGCATTCTCTCTTCCTCTCTCTTTTTTCATTCTGGTCATGAGGTGTCACAGCATTAACTGCTTTAGCTGCTTGCATGCCAATTCAAGTAAGATATCCAGTGTGTGAATAAGTGGGCACACCAAATATTTCTGATAGAACCTTGTTATAAATTTCACAGTGTGGGTCTTAGTGGTGTCTGCAGCTTTCCCTCCCACCTCTGTCTTGTACAGTCAGGCAGTAAAAGTGCATGTATCATTGAGAAAAGAGCAAGATGAGCAGAACATATCCCACTGTGCAACAGACACCTCGAGTTTAGAGGAGAATAGCTTATGGAGATAGAGCCTTAAGCTTCGGCTGCAGGTATAGCAGGATTACGTGCAGGTGTCGATGAAGCCATCCCTGGTTTGCAATACCTGAACATATTTTCCTTTTTAGTTCTTACCCTTTCTGAATTCTGCATTTTTCATTCCTATTTTTTAAAATTTATTTTGAGGTATTTAATTCCCTTTGCCATTTTTATACTCACCATCACTCTGTGAGATGTTGGGACTAATCCAAAAATACCCACGCCGCATTCATACACAACTTTTTTTTTTTAATAGTACCTCTAAAGTGGCTTAAAGGTGGCTTAGAACTGGTCTGCAGGTCAACTAGTTCACATCCGGTGTGCCTGTCACACTCCTCATGAACATTCTAGGCTGTGTGAATTAGAGAAGGGATGAAGAT
This sequence comes from Aspidoscelis tigris stejnegeri, assembly GCA_023333525.1. NCBI lineage: Eukaryota > Metazoa > Chordata > Lepidosauria > Squamata > Teiidae > Aspidoscelis > Aspidoscelis tigris. The sequence continues at coordinate 15,034,463 of JALMGA010000002.1, forward strand.
ACAAGTGTTGTGTGCCTACCATCTCTAAATCATTGAGGTCTACATGTGATCACAGCCTCAGGATGTTTTGTGGCTAAATGGAATTAGGGGCTTGATTACACATCTGGGGTGCTTCCGCACAGGCCCTTTGAGACACATTAAGGATAGATTCTGAAACGCGTGTCCGCACACGCGTGGCTTTGTAGGACACTTCCGGTGAGGAGCGTCCGCACAGCAACACCCATTAAGTGCACTTTCGAGTGTGCGTGTCTGCACACTCGGACCTATTAAGCACACTTCTGGTCAGGTGCATCTGCACCTATCACGACCTAAAGTGTGCTTAATGGGTGTTAAATACACACCACATATGATGCGGTGTTAAAGGGTGTTAAACTGTGCAAAAGCATCCATTTAGGATGCGTCCGCTTCTTGAGCCAGGGGGAGCTTCTCCCAAGCCCTACCTAGCCCACCCGGGGGGGGGGGGGGAAGTGCGCAAAATCCCCTCCTTACCTGCTCATGGTCGCCCTGATTCTGGCTGCAGGGATACAGGATGCAGCGCACCTGCATCCTGCGCGCCTCCTGATTGGACGGGGCCGCTTCTGGGGTGAAGGCGAGCCATGGTAGCAGGGTCCCCCGGCTCGCCATGCTTGGCTCCAAGGAGCCAACCATGGCGGGCCGGGGGAGGGGCCCCGGAGCACGGATCTGAGGCGGGTGCTGTGCGTCCACACAGCACCCACCTCAAATCTGGATTTAATCCATCCTTCTGCCATGTGTGCGGAAGGACAGGGGTGGGTAGATGCGGATCTACACCCGTAAATCCAGATGTACTGTGCATCCGGATTTAGTAAAACCGGGTCTACTGGAACCCGGTTTTACTAAATCCGGATGAGGTAGATCCAGATTTATTAAGGCAAATGCAGAAGCAGCCCTGGATGCTTCAGGGCTGTGCATTCACATGAGTCCAATTTGTGCCTGCCTCTCAGTTTATAATTAGTTAACACTGGGGCAAGTGCATCCACACTTGCAGGGGACACTTACAGCCTACAAGCTACCCTCGCCTTCCCAGATGTTGACTAAATTATAAACTAGTTGTGGTACACAAAATCATGCCCCACAAGCACACTGACCTTTATGCAACACAACTGACTCTTTACCTTTTCCGTCTGTGACCATCTGCACTGTTTCTAGCCAACGGGGCCATCAAAACTGCCAGGCAAGCACGCTGGCAGCTCAGATGAGCCGCTGACATGACTGTGCTTGTGCAGAACGCCAGTACTGCTATAGCAACAGTGCTGGCATGCATGCAGTCACCCAGGATGCTGGAACCAAGGTGGCGACACCCTGCAGAGGATTGGACGTGCAACTGAAGATAGGTGAGTGACCAATCGCACATGGACTAGGCTATCATGTTCTATTGCATGCAAGTACTAGTTAACATTAGTCTATAACACAGCTTTGTCGTCCAACAGACAGGAAGTCAAGTGCATAAATGCCCAAGGCCTTGTCTTCTATTACGACCTGTACTTCTACAATCCCAGCAAGAGTGAATTCAACATTTATCCCCATTAAGACTTAGTTTACCTTCCCAACATGTAGTTGGCCACTTTTTCTCCACCACAGTACAAACTATAGGAAAATCTAGGTAGCTCTGAAGCAGGGTCACTTTTGTGGATGTGTTGTACCAAACAATAATGTTGCATTGCAATCTATATTGACTGAATACTTCAAGGACCTTCATTTTAAAGTTTGGGATACTGACTAGCAAAGTTGCTGAACAAGACTGTGTGACAGAATTAAGAAAAAAATATAATATAATAAAATCTCAAAATTACTTTTAAGGCAAACTTCCCAACTCTTGTTTAACACTCAGCCCAAACTTCACTTTGACCTTATGTGAAATAGCTCTGTGTTTTAAAGTTCCACGTTCTGGTCGTATGATACCTAAACAAGCAAGCAAGCAAATAAACAATCAGAAAGGTAGCAGTAGTTCCAAGCAGAGATGTGCAAATTCAGTTTGAGTTCAATCCAGGTGGTTTGACACAGTTTAAATGGAACTGAGCGAACACCCAGGTTTGAGAGGAGGAAGTTTGATTCAAACTGAACCAGGTGGTTCCAAACTGAACAAGTCGGACCACCCACTTCAATCCAAATTGTCTCAATTCGACCTCCAACCGGCTCTTCAAATAAAGTTTCAATCTATTTTATTTTATTTTTTAAATGATCAAACAGCTTACAAACGTTTGAAGCAGGTCACCCTTGTTCAGCCTGGTTCTAGATTAAACTGAACTCAACAAATCAAACTAAACTCGACAACTTCGTTCTGGCTTGAATAAAACCAACAAAGACTGTTTTTTGCACTAGCAACAAAGACCCCATTAGGAACCAATTAGGAACCCATTAGGAAACCAATAGATACTTGATTGCTACAGGTCTGTTATGTACTGTCTGCACACAAAACCCCTTAAGGGCCACATTACGACCCCATTCTGAATGTGCTGTACCCACGAGTGCTGGCCAAATCTGGATTTAATGGGGTCTTTGGGTCCTTAAATCCAGATTAACGGTAGACCCCTTTAATGGTGTCTTCAATTCGATCTTCAGCCATGGAGACCAGATCAGAGGCTGTGCTTCCCCACGCATACTGGAGCAATGAGGTCCAGGCGTGGGCTTAGAGGCTGCATTTGCAGCAGGGCAGCTCCAGCTCCGCCCCACCACTCACAGCAACGTAGGTTTGCATGTCCTTCCTGGCTGTCTCCAAAGTTGAGCACAAGCTTCGTAGCACCTACATAGGCAGCTAAAAAGCTGTGTCTCTCCGCCACCCCCACTGTAACTGGCAGTGACCCCTGATTGATGGCTGCATGAGCCAATTGTGCTGTGCCATCAGCAGACCTTCCTGCTCGGGCTTAATCCAAACCTTGGATGGCTGCTATGGCATCTGCACAGTGACCCTATTTAGCACCCAGTGCCATCAGGTGCTAGATGGCCCATACGGACATATGGCGCCCTCAACAAGACGTGGATATTCAAGGACCAGATTCAACAAGGATCGGATATCAAAGATCTGGATCTTCTAAATCCCGATTTACATGCAAAAACAGCCAAAGTTTAGTTTGTGCACAAATCTTGTTCCAAGCTCCTCTACAGTTCATAGTTTTGCCTATATTCTACTGGAAAAACAGTATTGACTAACAGCCAACTCTCCACAGTAGCCACTGGCATCATTCACTATCAGCTTTGTTTCATTTTCCTTCTCTGGCTACCAATAAAGGCTTTGTAACACTTTCCTTGTCCCTCCACAATTAACTACAGATTTGTGCTTGCATAAGGTGTCCAGCTGTCTTCTTAGTCTGAAACCATGAATAATCAGTGCTGGGCATTTTGTTGTTGTTCTATTAAATGTCACAGGATTCCAGAAGCAGCTATGATTTTGAGCTTCTAATTTATCCAGAAACTCATATGCAAAGCTGAAAAAAGTCCAGTTCATAATAAGGCATGCAGTATGAGTTATTCCAACTTATCCAAGTTGAAGGAGCCTGACACTCTCATTAATTTGCTCATAAATGTGAGGGACATTTAGACAAATGCACCTAGGATGCAAATAACTGAGGAGTCTAGAAAGAAATTGAAATGACTTACAGATGCGCATACTATCTTAAAACAAATAATAAGCCCATTGTAACATTGCATCAAGCACATGCAATCTTACGTTGTTTCTTTGAAATATGCTGGAACAGCAGTCATCCAATTAGATTAAAATGCTGATGTTTGTTTGTCTAAACTACTCAATGTGTTCTCAAATTTTGGGCAGCTTTTAAAAACCTGGCTATGAGGCTGTAGCACTGCTACCATTATCATGTTAAAAAACACTCATCAACAACAATTCATTGCTTAATCTTCCTCATCCTCAATTATGAGTGTAATATTTAAAAGAAAGAGAAAAACTAAGAAAGAAAGAAAGATTCCTTCTTCCATTTCTAAAATTGGGTAATGTCTGTCTTCACACCGTAAGGGCAAAAGCAATCTGTTCTTAGCCATGGAAAAACAAACAAACATTCCCATATGCCAAAAATATTAATTTTGATACTATTTTAATTTATACATCAAAACACCATTCACCATAATCAAGGGTAATGTCCCAATTTCTGCCTCTCACCTCTCTATTCCAAACTTACAAGCCAAGAATGAATCTATGCTCAAAAATAAATAAATGGCATTTTTCATAAAGTGACAACTCACCATTTCTCTGTCAACAGTTAATTTAAATGTTTATTAAATATGCTCTTTAAACACACCCACAGACAAAGACAAACACAGAGTGTGCGGGTGCAAGTGCACACACACATATATAAAATTTCAAAATATTTACCAATACTTGGATATCCAGGTGTTGACGGATCACCTCCACTGTTCAGAGACACCATGAATGCATTCTTGCTCAGGTTCAGGGTCTTTGGTAAGTCACATGGATCAATGTAGAGAAGGACACCCCCAAAACCTGCCTCTTCTAGCAGAGAAAGCTGAGAAGATACAAAGTAAAAAAAAGAAAGATCAGCCAAAAAAAGGTTTACAATGCAAATTAAAGCTCTGTTTGCAACCAATGAGAAATAAAGTGATATGAATTTTATTGCTTATGAAACCTTTAACTTTATTCTCTTTCCCTTGTGGATCCTTTAACAACAACAACATTTATTTCTAGTGCCTTTTTCACAAATTACAAATTAAATTAGGGTGTTTCTGCACTGGCCACCGAAAAACTAATTAAATAAAATCCGTTTCCCGGCGATCTGTTCCCCGGAGAATCCATCTAAAATAGGGATGGATCCAAAGAGGCCTTGCATGTCTGCACACACGCAGGGAGGACGGATCCTGTCAGTTCGAACTTCTGGGTGCTGTATGGAGGCCACGGCACCCATTTCCAAAGGCAGCTGGCCTCCCGTGGTGCCAACGCCACCCCTGGAGCTGCGGAACTGGATCATTCAGCTGCAGATCACCGCATGTTTCCGCCCCTCATCTGGGGAGCTCCGGAGAGGTAAGGAATGGCTGCTGGACAGCCACATGGGGCTCTGCATGCAAGCCACTCCTTGCTGCTGGCCGGACAGCTTAGCAATCACTACAGCAGTGCCCTGTGGAGGTGCAGTGGAGTGACTGAACACAGGTAAGCTAGGCTAACGTTGACTACTGATTGCAAGTGTGAGTGCTAGTCAATGTTTAGTTCATCACACACCTTTCCTGTCCTTGGAAAGGGAAGTGCAAAATTGCCCATGGTCTTTTGTGAAATACAATAAATGCCTTCCTCAATCAATGTTTTCCAAAAAAGATAAGAGTACCCCTTTTGTAATTGCTTTGCAAGATGATTCACAGAATAAATGTTCCCACTTTCTTCTGGAATTCGATCACTGGATGTATATTTCAAACAACCTCTCATTTTTCAGTGGCCCTGGTCATTCACAAAATGTAAAATGCTGTCAAAACAGTTTCCAAACCATATACTGACAATTAGTATCACCCCATAACTGACCTCACATATTGGGATTTTTGAATGATCTATCTGAAAAGGGAAGTTATATGATTATTTTGAGACTGTTTTTGCATCCTCAGGGGGTTGGTTATGCGAAGCAGTTGGGGTGGACTGTGGGAGAGTGGAAGGATAATGGCATAAGCATGTGAGTGCAGAATACAGGAGGACCTGTCCACCACTGATATACTCTGTCCACACAGAATGTCACATAATCTAGATTGGCTGGGGTTGTTCTGTGTTATTGGTACCTCTAAGTGTCAAGGACCAGCAGTATACCAACTCGGCTCAGTCCAGTATGTCAGATCAGCCCATTTTTCAAACTACTGGGGGGCCACTGAAAAGGGTTCCCAATTGACTCCAAGGCTAGGAACCTTGCTATTTGGAGCCCTCAGAGCCCAGGCCTAAAGTTTGTTTGAGTTTCAGGGTTGGTGCGGGGACTAGCGTCACTGTAGTATGAACCAGCAGGTAGGGATGTGCACAAATATTTGTAACATTTGAAATTCGGACAAATATGGATTAATTCGGACATTGAAACTTGAATCAAATGTTACGATATTAGTACGCTAACATTCAAATGAATACGAATGTTTCCGGACATTCATATAAATAGTTCAGACATTCATTTTAAGCTGGGGAAACATATCAGGTACATATATATTCATATCAGATATGTATCTGTTTGTATCAGATATGTATAGAATGTTTATATGAATACATATGAATAGATTCATATCAAATAGAATTTTACCACACTTGAATGTGATCTATTTGTACAAATATGGATTTTCAAACATTTGATTCATTTCTAATCGAATGCCAAAAAAAATTTGTGCACAGCCCTACCAGCAGGGCTTACATGGTCTGATGTAAGCCAGTGGATCTGAACCTGAATTGCAGAACCCCCCTCCCCCCCAAATGTTCTTTGTCCTGCTAATCTAACACATATTATGCAATGAACTAACTTTCTGTTATTCATAGGAACGAGCAAAAATATAATTTCGTCTCACTTGGTTAGGACTCAATTTTTTACAGATTTATGAAAAAATGCATTTGGATAGATTTTCTGTATACACAGCTGTTCCTTGGTGCAGATATTTGTTTTGAGTTTCTGCAGAAATGCACAAAATACCGATGAACAACACATCTTTGGTAGCTGGCACAGCATCCTGATATACACCGTTTGCATATTTGTGCATTATGCATTCTTATGTCTCCATTAAAAATGATAAAACAAATGGAAATTGAAATCTGCATGTGAATAATGGAAACTACTGGGGAAAAAATGAAAATAATACATAAACACACATGCTTACTTTCCCAGTTGTAGTTATTCTAGTATTCCTGATGAAGATCATAGGATACAGAACTCAAATATACTTGGAAATGATACATACTTTAACCGAGTCATTCTTTTCTGTATAAACACGTGAAGATTTTGTTTTATGACTTGCCTTAAGTCTATATTTTAACAGCATTTTTATTTCATCATTATGCAAACCATTTTGCAATTTTTATATGGAACACAGTATCCAAATATTCTAAACAAAGGAAGAAATGCATAGAGCTAAAATGCAGCATAATTTGTTTGCATCTTGACTTCATGTTTTTACTATCTTCAAAATTCAACACTCCTCCAAGAATTGCTGATCCGGTGCTGATTATTTTTTTGAGGATCTTAGCCCAATGCTATAGGTATGAGCAGTGAAGCTTGAATGAGATGTGGTAGTCCTTACAATCCGATGCTGACTGCAAATTATTAGTGTGTGTCCCGACAGATCTGACAGATACATTTAGCAATTCTCTATTATAGCTGCACATACACCCAATAGTTTTAAGCTGCAAACTATTGAGTTACTGTGTGTTTTTTGCCTGTATGGGTAAACTGCATGAGAACTAACTGAAAATTGCCTTCCCCCAAGCATGCAGGAGGGGCTGAGCACATAAACAGAAGAATCTCGCCACTGCAATGTCATGAAAATGCTAAAACCTGGCATATCAACTGTGGACCTACAGTAAATGAACCATTTTCTCTTTGGAACCACTCTCTTCCAAACTATCAAAAAAACACAGATTTTTAAAGTGAAGTCTGGAGGCAGCCAAAGCTTTTTAGAATTGCAGGGTGTTGGAATACACTCTTCTAGGGTGGTGTGAAAATATTTAGAAAAACATTTCACACTAGCTTACCTTAAAAGTCTCATAAAAACATAAGAATAACCCTTGAGGATTAGACCAGAACCCATCTAGTCCATCTTTCTGTCTCACATAGTGGCCCACCAGTTGCTTCTGGGCTTCTCAAGAGACAAAGGCAAAAGCTTCATCTGCTCATGAGTCCCTTCAAATGGGCTTTAGAGGCATCCTGCCTGTCTCTTCAACCTGGAAGATGTACCTAGACAACCATTTTAGTAGCCACTGATGCACCTGTCCTACTCCATGAATTTGCTAATCCTTTCTTACAGCTATCCAGAATGGTTGCTGTCACCATCTCTTCTAATAGTAAATTTCATAGACTGATGACCCTCTGGATGAAAAAAAAACCCCAAAACAATTGACCTTGTCAGTCCTAACTCTCCACCCATCAGCTTCATAGAGTGCCCAATTTCTAGCATTGTGAGAAAGAGTAAAGAACTCACCAAGGAACATATCATCAGTTTAGATCCCCCCATAGTTTTCTCACTTACGTAACCCATGATCACCATCATCTGTTCTATTCTGCCCCCATGCCATATCTTTGAATTTGAAACATATGGAATTTCTTCCTGTCGCACCTTAGAGGAAGTTGACTTTTCTCTAATGTCATGTCACATACATTTAAAATGAAAGTGTGTGGGGGGGGGGGAGATTGCTTATTTTTTCCCTTATTTTTAAATCTTCCATCTTTCTTTTGTTTTATTTTGCTTGGCTTCAGGAAACATAGAGTATGTAGCAAATTGTTGTTGCTGCTGCCATGGTCACACAATCCATTCAGGGAAGTAGGTCTACAATTGCTAAAATAATAACATGGCCTTAAAACACAAACCCTTATGGGAAACAAACAAAACATTCCTTCGAACAAGTATGTCAATCAAATAACATCTCCTTTTTTCCCTTCCGCTTTTAAACACTGTTCTCCAAGCTAGAAGGGTTAACATGTTGAAACTCATTACAAAAAAGAGCCAAATATTTGAAAGGGGGTAACGTGTGGTAGCGTGTTGCTTGTTTACTAGAAGATACAAAGTATTTTCTGTCCAAGCCTGAGGGCTTAGAATTGGCAAAAAGAAATCATTTCTTCACATGGAGGAATATTAATGTATGAAATTCACTTCAACAACAAATGTCTACAAATTATTCAGAAGATGACTAAAACAGGCCTTCAGTTTGTCTGAAGTTATTATTTTCCTGAAATGCGTTCTTCACCATCCACATGGCCACCCAAGAGGTTTTCTGGGCATCCAGGCGAAAGCTCAGCAAATGTTTCCAGTTGCCATGCTGTCCTTTTAACCAGTTTTAAATCTCTCTGGGGCTGTTTACGGCTGTGTTCACACCTAGGGTGTTTCTGCACATACCGCGGAGAAACGGATTTAAGAAAATCCATTTCTCAGCAATCCGTCTTCCCGAGGATCCATCCAAAATAGGGAGGGATCCAAGGAGGCCCCGCATGTCTGCACACCTGCGGGGAGGATGGATCAGGCCAGCCAGATCCCATGGGTGCTGTGCAGAGGCTGCAGCACCCATTCCAAAGGGAATCTGTCCTCCTGCACCACCGACGCCACCCCCGGAGCGACAGGACTGGAGCATGCAGCTGCCAGACACCACGCGTATCCGGTGGTGCATGGCATGTGGGGGAGGGCAGAAGAAGGCAAACCGGCCTGCTGCCACCCTCCCCGAGATGGCAGCCACAGGGACATCCGCCCCTTTGCCTGTCCATGTGCTGAAGCATCCTGCTTCCACACAGATCAAGGCAAAGGGATGGAATGAAGACCTAATTTTTTAGGTCTTTGTTTAGAACTGGTTTTCAGCGGCGAGACCCAATTTAGAGACAGATCTTGCATGCTGCTGTGCAGAAGTGGCCACTTCGAAGGGTCCCTAATCTGGTCTGCAATGCAGAAGGTAACTGCCCAAGGGTTTTAAATGTGTCATAAATGTCTCTTTAAACCAGTTTCCGCAGCCAGTGCGGAAACACCCCTAATCTCAATCCACTTTCAGAGTGGAACAACACATTTATTTCCACATTATTTAACCCAGGGGTGGATGTTCTGAGTTAAATAAAACTGAAAGAAATCACCCTGTTACTATGCTGGTGTGTTCTATCACCCTGAAAGTGGATTGAAGCTGGATTAAACCTTAGGTGTGAAAGCAGCATCAGTGAGGGTGTATTGTCTCTTCTCTCTTATATAGATAAACTGGGGTGGGAACAATGCAATATATAAAGATTCCACTTGGAATCCCTGTTCAGAAGGCTTAAAATGGCTGCCATTTCTGCCTTTTAAAGGGATTCTGTCCCTGTCCACATTCCTCACTGTTGTGAACAGAAGTTGTGCTCTCAAAAATGTTCTGCTCAGCCATCCCTTCAGTGGTCACTTTGCCCCCAGTCAATACATACACCAACAAAACAAAACACAACTCACCAAAACATAAGCTAATTCCAACATTGCATCTACTATATCCTGTTGAAAATACATGAAGCACCCTCTTCATATGCTTTAATGGCCAAGGAGTTCTGTATGTATGGTGGAGAAAAGGTTATTAACACAGCATCTCTTCTGGTCCTGATTTCACTGTGATTCTTGCAAAGAAGTGCCTATTACTAAGCTATGCAATAGCCATATAGTACAAAATAAAAGATCTCATATAGTTCCATAGTGCAACTGCTTGGAAAGAGTTACATGATGTACATACTGTACTCTGTTATACTATTTTATATTATTTTCGAATTGATAACTATAAAGTAAAATTTGAATTTCCTTGGCCAACCTGAGCATACAACAGGAAAGCAAGATTCTATCGTCTGTCTGTCTGTCTGTCTGTCTATCATCATCATCATCTTCTCCACAGCAATGACAGAATTTTCAAGTTCGGATGAAAGTGTTTAAAAGCCATTTCTTCTACTTCCGTTTTATGAATAAAGCTTGATTAGAGTTCCGTGAATCATAACAATTTCCCTTCTCTGTATTATTTTGTACTGCTGATTTTTTTTTAAATGTTGCATTTAGCTGATTAATTTTTAATGGTTTTTATAATTGTTTTCAATGATTATTTTTAAATTTTGTCCCACCCTGAGACTGCCAACAAAGCGAGGGATAGATATTCAAGTAAACAAATAATGCTTACAATGGAAGAAAATTTTGGATTATTTTCATATGTGAGATCAGGTTCGATTTTCATCATTTCATGGCAACAGCCTTTCCTTAAATCTCTACAGACTCCTTTTTTCCAATTTAATCACAGACACTTTGATTTAGTTTTCCCAATTTTCATGTAAAGCCTGAACAGGCTGTGTATATAATTCTCAGAGCATTTACTTCACTGACAAAACCACAGCATGTAGAAACTAATGGCCTCCACGCTCATTTGTATGGAGGCTCATTTTTACTCCTAAGCCCATTCCGGGGGGATGTAAAACAAAAATACATGGAACATGGCAGAATCGCACCAGAATCTAAGAGATTATTCAGAGTCCAGTAACTCCTAGTTTGTGCATGCTAGAGTTGTAGCCTGTTATTATGTTCAATACAAAGAGATATAAATCATCTACTGTAAATATGCCATAATATATTTCAAGTTTCCTTTTTCCTTTCTCCTCATGGTAGAGTACCATGCTCCAATTAAAGAAATGGGAATAAACATGTCCAGTGGAAGGTAGCCCTGTTGACTACTAGAGGAACTGAGCTATTTTCTTAGGGTTGTTGTCTTGATTCATAATTGAGGTTGCATCTCCACTTCTGAGTGGAGGTGCCGTGGATGGAGGAGGCATCCCAGAGAGAAAGTGTCCTAATTTCCACTGCAGATTAAAGAGATGCTGCAGAGTGGTAATCCCCCCTTACAGGGTGGTAAAAATCAGCATGCAAAGGAGGTACCTTTGCCAGTAATTGCACCGGAAAAGGAGGCATGGAAAAAATGGAAACATGGTGGCAGAATGTGTCTTCTTGGACACACAAAAGTACCCCAGGGAGGTAAGTGGAGATATGCTCTAAATCACATCAGGACAAACTACTTTTAACTATTTCTATGACTAGGTATCTACTTTCACTTTCTTTGCTATCACTACTGCACAAGGAAAAGGATCATTCAAGAAGGTAACTTCCAGATTGGACTATCGCAATGCATTCTACATGGGGCTGCCCTTGAAGATGGTTTGGAAGCTGCAGCTAGTGCAGAATGCAGCTGCAAGACTGCTGACTGGGACAGCTGGCCAGACGCACATCACACCGGTCTTAAAAGAACTGCACTGGTTGCCAATTTACTACCGAGCCCAATTCAAGGTGTTAATTTTAACTTATAAGATCCTAAATGACTTGGGTCCCAAATATCTAAAGGAACATCTGTTTCCATATTCACCTGCCCGTGCCTTAAGATCTGGTGGGGAAGCCCTCCTGGTTGTCCCACAACCCTCAGTAGTAAAAGAAGTGGGCACCCAGGGGAGAGACTTCTCAGTGATGCCCCCCAGGATACGGAATAGTCTCACCCTTGAAGTGCATCAGGCTCCTTCACTGTATATGTTTAGGAAAGCAGTGAAGACTCACATCTTTGCCCTGGTCTTTGGATAAATGGGGATACACTTTCTCTTCCCACTTTTCAGACTCTGTTACTGTTTTAATATATATTATTGTTTTAATATATGTTTGGTTTTAAATGCTGTTACCCACCCTGAGACCTTTGGGTGTAGGGCAGGACTGAAATACAAATAATAAAATAAGTAAATAAATGTTCAAATGAAATTTTGTTAGTAGTATAAGAAATGAAGAGCAAGGACAAGGATGTCTGTGTGTGTTTTTCTAAACTCAGTTATTCTTAACCACTGCATTATCTCAGAACTCCACATGCTTGCAGCACTGCAAACTTTGGGGTGCCTGCTGAGTCTATCCAATGCCTATTATGGGAAGCATTCCATGTACATTTTTCTTTTTTTTTTAGTAAATAGATGTGTGCATTTTATACCTGTGGTTACAAATTTTGCTTATCCAATTTGGAGTGAATGACTGTAATTGTTATCCGTTTAGGACAAAACAAAATGAGCATAAAAAGGGTGAAATGGATTGACGTGCATTCATACAGCCACAGGTTTCAGTTTAAAAACAAAAACCAAAACTAATCCTTATTCCTTCTTTGTGCTTGAAGACATGTAACTACAAGAAAGCCAGAAAAGAATTTGAATGCCGCTCTGTTCAGCTGTGAAGCCCACTGAAGCCTTAGGTAACTTTTCCCAACCTCCCTTGCTATGATGTACTTTGCAAATCAGTTACAAGCATAAATAGAATCAAACAGGTTCTGGATCATTTAGGCTGATATGAGATAAACTCATTACTCCTCATGTTTGACAATCAGAAGAAAGGATAACTACAAGGAAGTTTTTGTGGAGAGGGAGTATAGCCCAAATGGGCTCATATTCTAATTTTGTTGACCAAAAATTCTTGCATGTTATAACATGTTGCCAATAATTTAAAATAAAGTGCTTGTTATGCAAATTATTGGAGTCTACTTAACAGAAAATCCAACTGAGCTTAAGAAGGCAGTTCATAGTGCATTATGAGTGCATTAACTGTTGCAACCTCTGTTAATGAACTAGAAGCTAAGGATGTGCATGAATAGTTGTAACATTTTAAATTTGGCCAAATTCCATCAGATTCGGACAGTCAAATTTGAATTGAATGTTGGCATATTCAAAGACATTTAATTTGAATCAAATGTTTTGATACATTCGTATGAAGCTTCCTATGAAGCTTTGTATGGGATTTATATACATTTGTATGGGATTGAACATTTGTATCAAATATGAATCCTAGCACATTCGAAGGGGATCTATCCGAATTAATATTAATTTTCTTGCATTTGAATTAATACAAATCAAATGCAAAGAAAACATACTCATGCACATCCCTAGTAGAAGCTTATCTGGATAAGGAATTAATTCCAAGGCCTATTCACACTTGGCTGTATTCTAGGATATATCTCAGCATAGGGACCTGTGCTCTGGGTGCTACTGCAGACTCTGGCAGACCTCCCTTAGGGCCTGCTGTAGCCTACACTAGCATGTGGACAGCAGGCCCCTATTCCAGGATATATTCCAGAATAAAGCCAAGTGCGAATAGGCCCATTTCCTCTGACTGGTGTTTCACAGTGAAACCCCAGTTCAAGTATAAAGACTGTGTAAGGCTACTTCAATACATTAAATCACTGATAAGAAACAAAGTACTCTTAAGTCATTCCCATGCTCATTGAAAAAAAAAAAGATTAACAACTATGCATTGCAGGAATTTAAGGGAATGTCATTCTGCCCCTATTACTTTTGCATCAATAGAAGGTGTGTCCATGAGCTATGATATCACTGAAACCTGAATGAGAAGAAAGCAAGGTATCCACTTCAATTTCTGTAGATATGCATATGTATTTTTTTCCAGAACATACTGTTCTGTTAATACAAACCAATACATCGTTACCCTGGCTTAAGCTTCATTGGAGAACATTGTCTTAAACCTTTCATTGTATGTGTTACTGTTATTCCCATCATAGATTTCAAAATGTCCATGATCTTCCTGAAAATAAGCTGATAATGATTTCCTTCCCAAATTCAAATCATCCAGTTTAATGTCTACGATGATGTGAAAGGACATTCCTTTGCCATCCTGAGATTCTTTTCACCACAAAGCAAGTTGCAACATCATGATGCCAAGCAAATGAAACTAAGGGAACAGGTGTATGAAACAAAAAAAACAGCTTGAATGGAACACAAATGTCCATTTTGTGAGATGGTAGGCTGCTTCTATAAAAAATTAACAAGGTGGAACGTGTAGTCGATTTGAACGAAACAAAATTATTTTCCGTACAAATTGGAGTCATTCTATAACCTTATACAGTGAAGCAAGCACCACCAGAGATGTGAAACAGTTATTTATATACGTAAAAGCTTTAGAAAGTTTCAGGCCTGTATAGGGAGTGTCATAAAAATAACATTTAGAGCTGACTGATTTAATCAATATAATCTTCCCTTGGATGCCCATTTTCACTTTTAGCCAAATAGGAAAATGGTTTGTGGTCGTATTGGAAATTGTGTTTTCTCTCTCTGAAAGGAAACACCTTAATCTTGTTCAAACATATTTTCTTCTCTCCACTTCTCTGCAATATATTAAAGAAACAATAAAAAGAAATACAGTTTCCACAAGGATAGCAGACAATACAGGATTCCAGCTGAAAATCTTTCTTTTATTTCTGCCAAACTGCATGTTGATCTCCCCCAATGCCTGATCCAAGGATCACACCTGGCAAGTAGTGAATTTACATGTGGTTTATTCATGGTTCCAATAAGGTATTGGGTGTGATATTAAACTCCATTTCAAAGTTTAGCAAGTTTTTTAAAAAAATGCAAATCTCATTTACATTATTCCATGCATGAACATGTCCTTCCAAACTAATATACTTACATTTCTGTTTGTTTATTTTAAAACCTTGATGTGCATTTTCATTTAGGAAAAAAAAAAATCTGAAGCTACCCAAGGCTATTTTTGAAGATAACATGGAGGCTTCAAGTGGTCCAAATACAGCAGAGCATTGTACAAATTTATCACATGAAAAAGGACAGCTTTATTCCTCTGTTTCATTTAGTAGTATGGTTACAGGTCTTCTTCCAAGTCTAATTTAAAGTGTTGGTATTAACCTATAGAATCCTATATTGATCAGCACCTGGCTAAATCCAAGCCAATATCTCCATTAGTCCATCCTGTTAATACCATCTTGTGCACTTGGTTCACCCATTAAACCTTAAACTTCCTGTTCTGTGGGAGGTAACAGGAAGTAGGGCAAAGAAAATAGCATTTTCACCGCCAGCACATGGTGAGCAGAATGTCCTATAACTTGTGGTTGGTCAACTATAATGGGATTGCTTGATCTACCTACCTACCTGTCTGTCTGTCTGTCATCTCAGTCCATCAGTCCATCCATTAACAAGCTTCAATTAATTGTATATGCAATTAATATTCTATACAATAGCAGGGCCAATAACAAAAAACACTACCTAGGAGCAGCTAAGTACTGTACCTAAGAGCTCAGTAAGGCTCTTGGGAGTGTTGTGTCTACAGCTCTTTGCATCAATACAGTGATTGTAGCTGAATGTTTACAGTTGCCAAGACTTCAACATCCTTTTGTTCAATACAGGCTGCTAAGTTTCTTGGCTTTAGAGACACATTCACTCCTCACTAAGTTTCTGAAGGCCACAAGCAAGCAGCAAGGGTGACCAAACCTTACAATTATCATGTTCAGACGGGGAACAGCATTCAGCCCTATGAGGATGGGGTGGTGGTTGTAAAGCAGGGAAGTTAAAACCTCTTTTCCCGCCCAAGTTTTCTTCTCTTTCCTAAATTAGTGACATCTTTGGGAAGCAGAAACACTTGTTTCTTGATGCCTATTTTGCCTCTGAACAAAGAATTAGCACTCACATGTTTTAATGAAACCAAAGAACAAAACTAAGAAGGACCTAAATGATAGAGGAGTAAAATTGATTCTAAGGGCATTTCCCCATTTACTGGGCCTGAACTGCTCCAGATGGAAGTTCTCTGCTGAAATGGTCCAGCTACCCTAGATTGAGGCCATCTCCACTTAGAACACCTGTTCCAGCACAGCCTGCTTGATGTTAAAGGGATGACCAAGCTGAAGTATATAAAATCATGCATGGTGGAGGAAAGCCGGATACAGAAAAAAACATATTCTCTCTATCTTACAGCTCTAGAACCAGGGGGCACTCTATGAAACTGATAAGCAGGAGAGTTAGGATAGACATGAGGAAGTATTTTTTTTTTCACCCAGAGTGTCATTGGTGTATAGAAGATGTGCTGACAGCAACCAGCCTGGATAGCTTTAAGAAAGCATTAGATAGATTCACAGAGGACAGGCATATCAATGATTACTAGAATTGATGCCTAGATACCACCTCCAGGTTGAAGAGACAGGAAGAATACCTCTAAAGACCATTTGCAGAGATTCAAGAGCAGGTGAAAGTTTTGCCTTTGTCTTCTATCTAAGAATGCCCAGAAGCAACTGGTGGCCTACTGTGTGAAACAGGATGTTGGACTAGATGGGCTGTGGCCTGATCCAGCAGAGCTCTTTTTGTGATCCTATGTTCTTATGCCACCTAGTGCTATTTTGGAGCTTGCACAAGCTTCAGAACTGTCTGGGAGGACTCTGAGGGCTTGGAACCTCTGGGGAACCCATTTTGGTTGCACATTGAGTGTCCTGCTGAAATAGGTCTCCTGCTAAACCAGAATAGGGAGGCATGCACCTTTCAGCATGACTACATGGGGCAATTTACTCATGGGTAGAATGCTGGTAGACCTTTTCAAAAAAGTATGCTGCTCTCCCACTCTTGGTGGCCATTTTGGTCTGCCTAGACTATGTGTGCTATGCTCCATCCAGTGTAGACAGAACAGTCTAGCAGGTGGTGTGGTTTCTTTGTACTTCACTAGACTGGAAAAGAAAAGCCCAGAAGGGATTAGACCTTGTGCTGTATCAGTTTAAAGGCAAGTGTGGAGAAGCCCTCAGTAGCTGTTATTGTAATCCTGTTCATTACAGGACCATAGCTACCATAGCATCAACAGCACTGCCCTGACTTAATCAAACAAATACAATACCCCCTCCTGTCTTTGTTCTTATGTTTGATTTCTTTTATTTTCCTTTTTGGGGCAGGTGTGGGGAGGAGGGAGAAGAATAATTTTTATAACTTCTCAATGGCAACATGTGTCAAGATAATGTATTGTCCTTCTAGTGTTCCAGCATAATGTGGAATTTGTGTCAGAACTAGATTGCTAAACATTTTGTAGAAAGCTCTTAGAGAAGATGACCAGGCTTTTCAAGTTACAGGTTGCCAGAAAGATTTCTTAAAAGCATCTTCAGGCAAGCATTATTGAGGTCACAGTTTTGATATTTACACTGCCCATTTCCCCCTTGCAGTATATTGTTCAGTCCAGAATAGCAGCTAATTCTAATATGAAAGATGTGGATGTCACTAGGGTAGGGGTTAATACAACAGCTTTTAAAAATGGAAGAGTTTATTGTGATTATTAGTTTAACACGTTTCTTGGAAGTTTAAATATAGACTAGATTTATGGCCAGTTCTCTACACAAGATTTCTGGAACTTTTAATACAAATCGGAATGCCTGTTTTATTGCTAGGTCTGGCTTACTATTACTATGAGGACTACAGTGTTCAGTTCCAATTAAAAAATGAAATTGAACTACAACTTCCTGGAAAGAGAAGTTGTTTGTACTCAACAAGCTTTACTTAATTTATTTCAGAAACAAAATTACTGAACTGCTTATAGTCCAGAAGAAAAAACCTTTACATTATTTTATCAGTACACAATACAAAATCTTTTAAACAGCTATTGCTTCATAGTAGATATATAGGGAAAACTGCTAGACCATAAAGGGATGACCTAAATAATATCCCTTATGAATATGCAGTGGAGGTGATGAATAGTTTTAAGGGATTAGATCCTGAAGACTTTTCTAACATTGGACAGGAAGCAGCAATAAAAACAATCCCAAAGAAAAAGAAGAGGAAGAAAGACAAATAATTGTCGGCTGAGGTGTAGCAATTGCAAGTTTGCCCAGGTTTTCCACCAGCTTCTCTAGCCTCCAGGTAAAAGGATTCTCCCTGCTTCCAGAAGCTTGCAGTGCACATTTGGCACCAGCAGGGGATGGACTTTTAGCATGAGGGCGGAATGGCCACCCGGCCACATGGCCAAGCGTAAAAGAACAACTTCCCTCTTCCTGCCTGCCACAGGATATGACATTGGAAGGACTTCTGACCTGCCCAGCTGATGCACTTCATCTATCACCTACCTGGATTTTATCCTGAGGTCACTTCCTTCCCCGCCTTCTTGTGGGGGATATAAAAAGCTTTGCAGAGTAATAAACTCTCTTTTTTCCAGCCCATCTTGTCTCCCGCCTAACTTCTTTCTCCTGTGCTCTCTGTCTTTAATCACCATAAGAGCACATGGTGATCCCTTATAGCATGCCGGTGGCTAATAAGGGAATACTTTCGTAACACCCGGTGATTGTACCAATAAACTGGTACCAAGTATCGTTGCAGCCCCTTGGGTTGTAACCACATATCGCCGTGGTTCTCAGGACTGCAGCCATGATCGAGGTAGCCATAAACTACCTCCCCCAGGTTTCCCAGAGCCAAGGATTCAGGT
The DNA here is from genome assembly GCA_023333525.1 of Aspidoscelis tigris stejnegeri. NCBI lineage: Eukaryota > Metazoa > Chordata > Lepidosauria > Squamata > Teiidae > Aspidoscelis > Aspidoscelis tigris. The sequence continues at coordinate 15,053,342 of JALMGA010000002.1, forward strand.
TGCTAATCTGGATAGCAACACTGAGGCTTTACAAATAGCTGAAGGAAATTAGAAGGCAAGGGAGAAAAAAAATATACCCACCTGAATGAAGATTCCCAGAGAGTAATGAGCAGAGACGAGAAGGCCATCTTTAAAAAGGCTGCATCCAGGTGTTGGCTACTTATCCCACTATAGTTGGTTATTTTGGAATAAAGCATGGATGTTCTGGAATATCTACACTTTCTTCCAGAATTTCCAAATATAGTGGAATAAGTAACTCATATCTGGATGCAGCTTTAAATGCAGTGAAATAGAATGAGAAAGACAAAAGATCTCTTCACAAAAACTAGAGGCCTGTTTTTGACCTCAGGTGCCCTTCCCACCCCTAGTCATGACTGGACAAGGTAACAGTGTGTACGCTGAGGAGGATGGGATGAACTGAGATGGGAAGCAACACCCCAAAGTTTCCCATTCACACTGCTTCTCTACCATTTCTGATGGTACAGGACAACACATTCTTGTGATCCACTTGGGCTGCATCCCCAAAAGACTTATTTGCCTCTCTACTGTTCCTCTACTGTCACTATACTGAAGTGGACTTTAAAAGTGCCATGCAAATCAGGAATAAGCGTCTGCATGAGGCTCAGCAAAATGAGCGTTTTTAACGCAACTTCCGTCCCCATGGGAGCCATGTTTTCTTTGCGCGGATCTTTTTCTCCACGCCCCTGCTCTTGTTGATAGGCTGCCAGTGGGAATGGGTAGGGACTGCGCTTGGCACGGCCACAACCACAAAGACAGTCCCTGACAAGTCCAAAGGAAAAATAGCCATCGGTTCTCTGTTCATCTCCCAGATCTTCCACCCCCCGAAATGGCTTCTCATGCCAGCAAACATTCACTCTCACCACTTTCCCGTGTTATCGCTGTCAAAATCCACCCTGTCCAGAACATGATCGCTCATTCACTCACCATTTTCCCTGTTATTGCTGTCAAAATCCACCCATTGCAATTCTGCATGATTCTGGCTCTTTAGTTCTGAGCTTTAGAAAGGGAAGCTGCTTGTGTTACTGCTGTGTGTACTGACGGCAATCCCCGCCCCTTTTGCCACGGAGCGTCCCCAAGGTAAATGTTGCGAGGAAAGCCCGCAACTTCCGAAAAGAGCTCTGAAAGTCTTATTTAAAGGGCACTTTTTTGGTTGCGCATTTTCCTCGTTTTGTAGCTCTAGAAGTTCGTTATAAACCCTGGCATGGGGGCGCTCAGAGGTAACAGAAGAGTTTTAGCAGACTTTAAATTGCTTGGGGACAGGGCCTTGGAGATGTCTCCAGGCCATGTTTGGATCCACCATTGATCAAAATGTGTTTCAGTATGTAAAATAGAAATGAAGCTTCCAGAAAGACCCTAACCCTTCCTCTGCTGGTCCTATGGTTCTGATTTGCACAACACTGCTGCCTTCCTTTATTTTTTTTCTTCATGCAGTTCACAAATGCAAGACTATATTGAACACTAAAGTCAGACTATACTCCATGTTGCTTAAGTAACATTACATACAGTACTAATATGATCTTCTTTACCTAAACTTAGATCCCACAACATCTGGAGGTCATAGCTCTCACACCCAGCAATTCTAGACCCAGAAGCTTTGTAAAGCCATCTCCATTTTTAAAAAGCACATTAAACAATGCTTTGGTCTGTTCTGGACCAAATCATGGTTTGGGAAAGTCATTGGGAAGCTTCCTAACTTGAACTTCATTCTTCTCCTTTTGAGTTCCAGTTCAGGAACTCAAAAAAACATATTCTAGCTTGCAGCAGATCCATGGAATGTCAAGTGAAGGCATTTCACGAGTTGCCAGACTTTGGTTTTGTTTTGTTTTTTATCTGAAAATACTAGGCTTTGATCCTGAGACCTTTTTGGTAAAGGGAACAGAGCTACTCATCCTCCACAATGAAACTTCTAGACCAAGAGACACTCAGGCCCTTTCTGTGCTAACATGTTGATCCAGATCAAAAGTGCCTCTAATCTGCAATTGGGGCCTCCAAATCTGTATGTTAATCCAGATCGAGGATGCCCTGCCCCTGTTAGGCTGGCTTCATCTGCACAAGACAGCCAGATCTGAGTCAACAGGCACTTGACCCAGATTTATTGTAGACGAGATATATCAGGTCTACAATGCACCCTAAGGGCTGCAATCTGCCTCTGTGTTTCAGAAGTACTGGGGGCTGTAAGGCAGTGACACACCATAGTGTGCCACCCACATACACACACAGCAAGGCTAGGATCTCTCACTCCTAGCTGTCAGGAGGTGGGGGGCAGCTGTCAAAGTCAAGCGAGCTTTGCAACCTCAGGAGACTTGATCTGGATTAGCGCCATCAGTGCAGATGACACTGATCCAGCCCTTAACTCCCCATCATCTGGATCAGTAGATCCAGTAAATCTACTGCACCTCATTGCAGAAAAGTTCTTGAACTCAGTTGAACTGTTTTAAGGGCAGCATTCTCCATTCGTGCCCAGCAGCAATACAGCCAAGTTTGTGAATATCCCAAAAGGATTGTCTTGCTCTCTTTTCTTCTATTTAAAGAGAGAAACACTAAAAACAACCAGGTTTGTAATTTTATTTGTATTTATATCTTACCCTTGACTTAAATAGGCAGGCCTATCTTTCTACAAGTATACTTAGCACTGATTTAATTGCTAGCTCCACTTTAACAGATGTTTCTGAACGTAATATGATGCAGAGTTCTAGGTACATGCATGCATACACAGAGCCCGCATCCCCTATAATGGCAAAAAGGTATTGAAAAAATGTTACTTGCAATCACACATTAGTGACTATCAGGCAGCAGATGCTGAATGTTCCATATATGTTTTTTTTCTAATTACATATTGCATAAATTGCTAAAATGAATGTGAGCTTTAATGGGGTATCTTGGGGAAATGACAATACAAAGAGTCATTGTGGCAAATGAAGAAAGTTTGAGAACAAGTTTCAGATGGTTTCAACTGAATCTCAGCAATGGAATGAGCATTATCTACTCCATTGTCATATTCATAATATCTTATTTTTGTTTCAGCCTGACAAAGGAGACACTGTGGCGCATTATTGTAGACAGTATTGATCTTTGGGCAGAAATCTTGGATCAAATCGCCTCCGAGCCACAAAACCCCAGCAATGACCTGGCACAACTTCCAGTCATTTGACCTCTATTTTTAATTCCATAATTTTTGAGATGATATATTTCATGGAACATATACTGAACAGAATGAGAAAGAGGAGGAAGTAGATAAAATCAGTTCCAACAGAGATATGATAGTGTCCTTAACACTGTAGTGCGATATGCACTTTTTTGTCATCAATAATACATTGCTACGCAGTAGGAAGAATTTAGCATGTGAACATTTGTCACTATTCCTGGACAGTGGATGATTATAGGGGATATAAAAGACCTTTCCCCACCACCACCATATAACTGGGAAGATCATGTTCATCTCAAGAGAGGATGCAAGCAGGTCCCAACTTTTTGGTAGCAAAAGAGGGGAGGAAAGTCTCAAGAAAATCTTTCTTCAGGGGATGGAGAAGATTTATTAATTATTTCTTTTTTACTTTTGGGGTTTTGGAGAAACACATTTTCCACATTCCTCACAATATCCAGGTAGAGGTATTTTTGTGTAGGGGTGACTGTTACCCCTCCCCTTACCTTTCTCATTTGGCTGAGAATGGGAAGAGGAAAATGAAATGTCACTTCGGCTGTGTCTTCATGGCAACCTTATCTCAGATTCAAATCATTTTCAATCCTCGGAGTCTGCACGGCAGTTTGGCTTAACACGCTTTTCCCATGTTAAACCACCCCAAAGCATGGTGAATCTCAATCCTGATTTCAACAGGTCTCACTCCAGATTGTGCACTTGAAACGTTTTACATTTTTTACTGTGTGGACAGTACCATTTTAAGAGATGAGAATCCATGTTTAGGGTTTCCCTCTCCCTATAGCTTGCTTCCAAAGACAGTGATTTCAGTGTAAAAATCCACTTAACAGGGATCGCTACACTGTAGCGATGGAACCACTTCACACCTTGATGGTTGGAATAACAATGTTGCAATATTGCGCAATTCTAGCTCTTTGGAGTTCTGGCTTTAGAAAGGGAAAGGGAGGAAAGCAGCTGAATGTGAATATTTAAAGCAAAGGGGCTTTAGTTGCCGCCGCCGCTGTGTGCCCTGAGCAATGGGGAGAGGAGGGGAAAGAATCTCTGGGGGGCTGCCCGCTGCCATTTTTCCTCCATCCATGGAAGCTGCAGCCACCCAGCCACCCAGTTAGGCTTGGTGAAGGGGTCCCTTATGGGTGGTGCATCTATGCCAGGAGGAAGAGGGCAGGGCAGCCCCAAAAAGCAGCTTTTAAAAAGTAGCCACTTGAGTCCCACCTTGAGTCACGTACCCCACGTACAATCCTCAGAATCCGGATCCAACGCAATTAAGTTAAAAGTAACGGGAACAGGCAAATTCGTGTTTGCATCCGGTTCTATTATTTCAGTTTAGGGAAAGTGAAATAAGTTTGCTGTGGGGATTTCCATCCAGGGATTGTTATCTCTGGATGGAGAACTCCATGCACAAACCCATAAGTGCCATTTTGGCCTCTGCGGAGTGCCAAAATAGGCCCAGGGGTGCCACCGCAGCCTCCCCAAAGGTAAGGCTGACTGATGTCCCAGGGGGCTATTTTGGTTCTCCTTGTAGGCAAAAACATGCCATCCAAGGATCACAAGAAAGGTAAGGGGGCATGTTGGAGAGGGCAGGAGGCTTCAGTGACATCCCTCGAGCCTATTTTGGTGCTCCCCAGAGGGCGAAAAGGTTCTTCTGGTTCTGCATGTGGGGGGAGGGGACAGGAAGCCCCAGGGGTATCCAATATCTGCTGAAGCTTCAACAAATACTAGATAATCCGATTCATGGATGGATAGGTATTCATTTAGGCCATACATGTATCAATTCTGGATGTGATGAATATTCATGCACATCCCTACTGCTATGAGAAGCTACTGGTGTGTATACTTTCTGCAGCAGGCCACACAGAGGAACCAGCTGATCAGTGGGACTGGAGTTATGATGCTTTCATCTGCAGATCTTTATACCGCTCAGAGAAATTAAATTCCCTTCCTTTTGCCATACTCTTGCCATACAGATTTCAAGACTATTTTGAGAAGTGAACATATACCTTGAGAAAACCCCCACTTAGCACACACTAAAATGAAATGAACAGAAATGTGAAGAAACAAAAGTAAAAATAGGCTTTTTCTTTTCTTTTCCAAAATCAGCTGAGTGATTAACTTGGACCATTATTTTAGTCTATAGCTCCCAATCAATGGATCTCCAGTTTTAGGCGGCAATCCTGCCCTGATGGGCATTTGATAGTGTTGCAGACTTTATTTATTTATTTCTTCTGGTGGCTCTAAAAGAGTGAAAGTTTTCCCATTAGGGTTCCCTATGTGCCTGTTCTCATGATATCCTATCTAATTGCTGCACTTTCTCTATCTTAAAGAAAATTATGTATTGATTTTGTTTCTTTGCAAATAGCTGTGGCTGAGATGTCCACATGAAGGGCAGTTTATGTGCATATGTGAGCGGCAGATTGATTGAGCACTGCAGTGTGTAAATTTAGTTCCAATTGCTCAGTGGTCTAAGCTTTATTTTCTCTGAAGATGAAGTTCTTCCAAGAGACTTTTCTGGACATAAATTTCCCCTTTCCCTTTCCATCAGACTTCATAAGCTCTACACCTGAGGCTCACATAAAAGAAGAGAACATTTCACATGGTTGTAAAACTAAATTTTCTCTCTGTGTGTGTTTTTCCTGCTTATTTTCTTAATATTACAGAGTTGCACAATTAGATTTGACATAAGGGTCACTATGCAAAAATATGTGCAAAGTTCCAAGGCGATATGCCTTCTTCTTTGGAAGAAAATATATTGGGTCGGGATTTTACAAAATTTTTCAGCACCTTTAGAGTGCAGAAGCAAAGTCCTTTTTGAGTCTGCATTGGACTGCAGCCATTTAAGAAGATATGGGGAAAATGCACCTCAGACTAATTTCCATGGCTCTTTTAACAGCTCCATGCTGCCTGGAATGCTTCTGAAGGTAGAATTTGCCTGAAAACTATGAAGTCCCCTGCCAAGTGACAGGAAGTCAACCTAGAAATCAGGTTCACCCTCCCCATCTTGAAGCAGTATCACTTTTCTTGGTTGACTGGACTTCTCATCACTGAATTTTCTTTCATATATTATACAGCTTTGTATTAAATACTACTATTTTAAACAATGTATTTAAAATTGTACATTTACAACAATATAGTGTCATGGTTATGAGACCCATAATAGCTCATATGAGCCAGTTTGGTCTTGTGGTTAGAGTGTCAGACATTTATCTGGTAGTCCACAGTTTGATTCCACACTCCTGCACAAAGCCAGCTGGGCAACCTTGGGCTAGTCACAGCTCTCTTTCTGAGCTCTCACAGTCCCACCTTCCTCAAAGGGTTTCTATTGTGGGGAGAAAAAAACAGAAGGTTTGTCAGCCATATTAAATCCCCTTAAGGCTGCGAAAAGTGGAGTGTGAAAGCTAACCCCCCACTCCTCTTCTTTGCTACCGACTTGGCCTGAATTTCTGGTGTCTGTATAATCAAATGATTTTCATTTTGACCTTTCTTTACTAATGTCTTGTTAAGTCTGCCAAGGACATTAGTTTTGTTTTTTTCTGTTCCTCTTGTCCATTGTCAAAACTTCTGTTTTCATCAGTCTCGCTAGACATAAACATTTCCCCCTTTTTGCTCCATTTTGGTCAGTGGAAATGTCCTTACTCTTAGTGAACTTGCTGAACATTCCATTGCTTTATTCATTATGGTATTTTTTCCCTGTTAATTCGCCAGCATAGGAACCCAAGAAAACACAACTGTCTACCACCTCCACATCACCACTGTCAGCTGTAAATTTACCCAAGAAAACACAACTGTCTACCACCTCCACATCAACACCGTCAGCTGTAAATTTACCCAACCTGCAGACTTATGCCTGCCTTTTTTCAATATTTAGTATTAATTCAAATTTTGCACTTTTGAGATTTTTTGTTTTTACTTTTAACTACTGGAGTGGTATCATCTGTTCATCTCCAATTGTTATTGTTTCAATCTCTAGTTTTCATTCCATCTGTCATCAATGTCAATTCTGCCTTCTTAGAGTATATTCACTATTCTCTACTCAGTTTTCCCAAATTCACTTCTTATTGTAGCTTTCCATCCATTGTAAAGATTCCTTAGGAGAAACAGAATTAATCACCATATGTTTTACATTCTGGCATTATCCATACAATTAAATTCCTCCCTTTAATCAATAAACAAAACACGGCATCTGTCTGGTTTTTTTTTCTTATCTCTTGTATCTCATGTTAATTGCAGAAGTATATCATGTAACACCAATAAAGAACTGACAAATCTGAAAGAAATGTTTATCAGGGAACTGTATTGGTCAACAGAAGGATTCTATATGACCTAAATAGGGCATCCAAAAGATTCAAGATCAGTTCACCCACAAAGGATAGAGCTTGTCTCCTGCTGTGCCCAGAAATGTATTCAGAAGCTTCTAAGCAATTTGAATGCTGCTAAATAATCCCCAGAACTTGTCCACTGCTATTTTTTCCCTTCCATTCTTCTCTTCTGATCTGTTCTTTTTCTTTTCTTTCTCCTTTCATCAGCATTGATTGCAGCAGTCTGATGGAGTGAGGGCCACTTGAAATTCCCTCCAATAGTAGACAAATTTGCTTAATCCTAAAATTAGCACTAGTTTCATGCTGACATCAAGAGCAGAGATGTGCAAAATTTGGTTTATGTTTGAATGTGCGAATCAAACCAAACAGAACCAGGGAAGGATACATTTGTCCAAACACAAATGGTCAAACCATTCATGCTCACTGTAGTTTTGCCGTTAAAAAAGGCTTTAAAAACATTTTAAATGGAAAAAAAATCAGATTTTTATTCAAACAGGTTTACATTCAGTTCAAACCTGCTTGAAAAGGTTTTTAATTTAAATTAATTTATAATACAACCATAAAACTTCTTCCAAAATGGTTTGAAAAGGTCTCAGTTGAACTAATCCCCACAAAAAAAGTTCAGGCACATCTCTAAATAAGAGACTTAAATTTAATAGAAAAAAAGAAATTAGATAACTTTTAATTAAAATTCTGGAGATAGTTGGCTACTAAACTAGCATCTGTAAGCAACTCCTTTGCTGACCCCTTTTTAAAAAGTGTTACATACTTCTTTACCTGTAAATTTGATAGTGTTCAAAATAGGATGAACATTATTTGCTGGGAACATATTTTAATATCTGATTTTATTTTATTGCAAATCACATAGAGTCATAGAATCATAGAATCATAGAATGGTAGAGTTGGAGGGGACCTCCTGAGTCTTTAGAAATCTGTAGCATATAAATCCAATAATCAAACAAAAATTATTTAATAGGTCTTGGATCAAACAAAACCTCCTCAGTTCTTTGAGACAATGGATAACAAGAGGAATCATACATATTTTGGTCACACAAGGAAGAAAAACAAGACTATGCTTGTCAAGGCTGCTGGAACAGAAGAAAAGGAACTGAATGGGATCAGTTATAGAACTTGAATGTCATTGAAAATGCTGCTAGACTTTTTAAGATGATCCATTCAGGTAAAGACATGGGATGTGTTAAACCACGATTCATCACACATGAACCCTACCTTAAAGCCATCTAGACAGCTACCAGTCTAGATGGCTTTAAGGTTGGGTTAGACAAATTTATGGATGACAGATGTATCAATGGCTACTAGAACGAATGCCTAGGTGCATCTTTCAGGCTTGGGGGGGGCACTTCTAAGGCCATTTGCTGAGATTCTAGAGCAGGAGAAGGTTTGTCCTTGTCTCTATTTGAGATGCCCATGAGCATTTGGTGGGCCACTGTGTGCGACAGGATGCTGTACTAGAAGGGCTGTGGCCTGATCCAGCAAGGCTTCTCTTATGTTCTTATGTTTATGTTAATAGTAGTAGGAGGCCAGTGACTTTTGGGTGCTTTCCCTAACAGTCCTAGCTTCTTACAACTCCACTCCCTTTCAAATGTATAACCTGTACAAAGTAGGGAACTTGCCAGCTATGTACTCTTGCTACCATTATAGGGACTTTCATGGGCTGGTTAGCAGCACATGTTAGCACACAGGTGTGTAACATCATCATATACATATGTGATGCCACAGCACATGCACAGATGATCTCTTAGATTTTCAGCATGCACACAGCATAATGTGAAGCTATACAAATGTGTGTTGCAGGTCTGCCCATGAAGAGAGCTATAATGCTGCCTACCAAGGATATATGGAGCAAGTTGGCATGTTCCCTGCTTTGTGTAGTTTACTCATCTGTAAGGGAGAGAAGTTGCTAGGAAAAGTACCAAACAGTCCTTGGCCTCTAAGTGTGATTAACATTTGGCAAACAATACTTCAGTACTTTCCTAGTCAACATAGGGACTACTGAGCTAAATTCAATACTACTGGTAGCAGTCATGAAAAGTACTGAACTGTGAATAGCTTCCAAAAACCTGAGGCCTATTCACACTTTGGCCTATTCAATGATTAGGCAATTTTTGGGGAAGATCACCTGCACTTAAAGGAGGCTGTTACAGCCTACAAGCATGCCCCGCCTTCCCAGAAGTTGCCTAATTGTTGATTAGGTGCAGAGCATGAAACTGTGCTCCACACCTTCACCAACAATAACTAATAGCTTACTTGGAGTTTCCAGCAGTGTGACTATTTGCTCTGTTTCTGGTTCCCTGTGGTCAGGGGTGGTGATGTCCACACAGCCACAGTGGTGGCCATATTTGATCATGGGTTTCTGATATGACTGGACCTCAATCGATGAGCAACTGAGTAGTGAGTACTGCATGTTCAAAGATGGCTGCATTCAGTCATGCCCCCCAAGTGCTGCCATGATTGGCCACAGCATGTCCCTCTGCAATGGCATCCAAGCATGTCACAGAATGTGATACTGCAGCTGACGGTGGCCAATCATGGCAGGGAGGAGGCAGAACGTCCAGCTTCGGACGCAGTGGTGCAGGCTGGTAAACAGGAGGACCATTAACACGTTTGGCCAGTAATGGATGCTTTGGGGAAACTTTCCTTGTGACAAGTGTGAATGGTTCTCCTTTACTAGAAGTTTACCAGCCCTAGTGCACAGCAGACTAATCAGGTAAGTGCAAAAAGGCACTAGGTTGGAGAGGCCATTCTCAGGAAGTAGGGAGCAGGTAAGGGTTTTTCTCTTGTTTTAGGCTTGAGATGACCAGAATCCATTGATGGGTCACTGTGTGAGATGGGATGCTGGACTGGATGGACTGCAGCCTGATCCAGCTGAGCTCTTCTTATGTTCTTACATTTGTATTTATTTAAAACATCTCTATACTGCTCCTTCATTTCTAAACCTCAACATAATGAAAATTAGCTACAAAGAATAAGATCGTAGGGGTCAAGAAACAAGACAGACACCCATTCGTGCCAGGAATGCCTGGGTGGACATGCACATTTTAAACAGTCACATTAATGGAAGCCACTTCATAACCCTCTGAGGGGACAACTTGAAACCAACATCTCTCCAGATCTCAGTGATCTTACTGGTCAATGTTGGGGAAGGTGATCTAGCAAGCACCATGGCCACAGGTGGTTTGGTTGTTTATTTGTTTGTATTTCTATCCTGCCCCATAGCCAAAGGTCTCAAGACGGGTAACATTTAAAATCAGGCATATATTAAAACAACAACAGTATATATTTAAAAAAGTGACAGTGTCTGTAAAGTGGGAAGAGACTTTACCCAAAGGCCAGGGCAAAGAGGTGTGTCTTACTGCCTTTCTGAACATGTACAGTGGAGGAACCTGACGCACCTCAAGGGGGACAGTATTCCATAGCTAAGGGCCATCACTGAGAAGGCCCTCTCCCAGGTGCCCACCTCTTTTACTATTGAGGGTGGCAGGATAACCAGGAGGGCCTCCCCTCCAGATCTTAAGGCACAGGCAGCTCAATACGGAAGAAGGGCCTTATATAGCAAGCACAGGACTTTGAATCTAGCTTTGTGGCTGATTGGCAGCCAGTGTAACTGCTTAACCACAGATGCTATTAAGTTAAGATCTTTATTATCCTAGCCATTGGACACAAGAAGCAAACATAAAAGCCTGCAGCAATATAACAAATTAGAGAATTAACATAGGATAAGAGAACTCAATAAAGCAGACAGTTTGAAATCCAGTTTTGAAGACAGACCATATGGGTCTTTAAAACAAAATGGGAACTTCCAAATATTTTCTTTTCTTTTGTTTTAATTCCTGCACTTGCTTAGAACATAAGAAAATTAGGAAAGTCACTGAACAACTGTCAGAATAATCCCAATTGGGTCTGCACTGCTGACCAAGGCTAGAAGCTAATGGAAGTTTCTCTCTACCAATACCACCAAGTTCCATCAAGTTAATCAAGTTAATGCAGGAGATAGCAGTGCACCCTGTTTTAATTTCCCTTTTGTATGCGAGCCCTTAAAGCAAAGAAATCCTCCAAGAATATAGGGCTAGATCTCTAAAAGAGGGGATTGCAGGGCTTCAAGGGCATGGGTGCTTGTTCCTGCTCCAGAAGTATGATGCCTAGCACCTGCATGCTGCACAGTTTAGCCTTTTGCTTCGTCTGAAACCGGATGAAGTTCTTTAGCTTTGTAAAGAAGAAGAGTTGGGTTTTCTAGCATGGTTCTCTCATGCATTTAAGGGGACTCAAAGCAACTGATGAAGCTTTTCTGTTCTCCCCACAACAGAACACCCTGTGAGGTAGGTGAGGCTGTGAGAGCTCAGAAGATAGCTGTGACTAGCCCAAGGTCACCCAGCTGGTTTCATGGGGGAAGGCAGAATTGAACCCGGTATTCCCAGATAAGAGTCCGACTCCCTAACCACTAGACCAAACTGGCTCACATAGACATAGTTTTTGTAACACTGGAGATGCCCATGAAAAGAGGACCTTTTCTGCATGGTGGAAAAGATGTCTGGATGCAGCATGTCCCTAGGAAAATGATCATATAGCCACTGTGGTGCAGTGGTGGAGTATCTAAAGGCAACACGCCTTCTAAGACTGTAGTCATACACAACAACAACAAAAAAGCACCTCTAACACAGCTTTGAGTTCCCCCTCCCCTTGAACATTATGTGCTAGAAAGGGGGATTAGAGAAGGTTGGAAAGACAAGGGCCACACACCATCAATCTGAGGCACCCATTTTGTTATGCTTAGCAACAGTCTGAGATTCCTTGGGCCTTTCAGTATTTACATTTGAACCAGTCTATCAAGTTCAGGGGAGACCACCACCACCGCCATAAAATGGAGTTTGATCCCCTCGATCTGTATCTTTGGTAAACTTGATTAAATAGGTCTACTGGTGGACCAGAAGACCCACAATCTGGGACACAGGGCCATTCAGCATGCATGCCTCTATTTTCTAAGCTACCGAATGACATATTTTGGTGCTAAACCAAAGTACACCACCAAAATGAGTGCCTGGGGTCTCCAAGGCTAGGAACATTTGTCCGTAGCCCTTCATAATCCTCAGAGGCTGGTCCACAAGATTGTGCAAGCTTTGGGGCTGGTTCAGGGGCTGGTCTGGACCAGCACCATTGTGCAGATAGCACTATTCCAAACCACTGCATGCTATGATCTGGACCAGCAGGCCAGGCTGGTTCAGACCCACTGATTCCGATCATTATGGCATTTGGGTGCAGGAATGCCCCTTGTTCCTGCTCTATAGGAAGGACATATTTGCAGGCACTTACTGGTTTTCAAACCTCCTTGGAGTGCTGCAAACCTGGAGTATCTTGGGTGCTTCACTGGGCATGTCCCAGCAACTTTATGGATGCAGTCTCAAACTAGCAAATTCTATAATGTAGTTTTTAATCTTATTGATACTAGAAACTTATGCTTTTAAGAACCCACTGCATTCCTCCTACCGGTTTCCTACATCTTCTCTGTCACCATCCTTAGCATTTTAGTCCTTCCTTCCTTCCTTCCTTCCTTCCTTCCTTCCTTCCTTCCTTCCTTCCTTCCTTCGGATTTGTGTGAAAAGTTGTATTGGCCTGAAAAGTTATATATTATGTCTCTTGTAATCTCTATGCTCAAACCATCTGGGCTTTTTATGCTGATGGATATTACGCAGGGTATTTTATTACTCTCTGAATTTTAGAGAGGGAGGGATGATCTGGAGTGATAATATCAGCTGGGACCAACATCTAAAATATGGCTCTGAATTTTACTACAATCTTTGAATATAATTCCAGTGCATATTAGTAGATTTATGTGTCATAAACAAAGTTTAACAACTGAAGTTTCGTATGAACACTGAAAGCATATGGATGTGGAAATTAATTGTAGAATAAATAAGCAATATTTGAGTGGCTTTTGCAGCAAAGAGAGAGAGAGAAAGGCTATATTGCCTATGGGACGCAATGCAACCAGGTAATGGGACTTTCGCAAACCACCTACTCCTGTTTGCCCCTCCAGTCTTGAGGTGGTTGGAAGGTCAGAGAGGAGGCCTCTAAAGGGACTCCAGAGCAAGCATTTGAAAGGACTCCAAAACAAGTGAAAGTATTCCCTTCTTGTGCTTGAGAAGGCCCAGAAGTTATTGGTGAACTACTGTGTGAGATAGGATACTGAACTAGACGTGCTATGGCCTGATGCAGCAGGACTTCTCTTACTTTCTTATAGGGCCCACCCAGAAGAGGCACAAATGGACCGTGCTGTGCTGTCTCAGCCTGGTGCTAAGACAGTTGTAGAGCACAAAAATGTGATCCACAGCTATCCTGGCCACAAGACATTCCTGCACACTTACAGCCACTTTGGGTATAGAAGCAGCTCCATGTGGTGCAGATTTAGGAGTGCCTCCAGAGTTCCCCAGGAAGGTAAGTATGAAGTTGATCCTAATCCACATTCAAGGCCAGATAAAATATTTCAAAAGTGCATTTTCTTACCTCTAATGGGGAATTAAATATGTGGACACTACTGCCTTTAAGTTGATTTTGAACTTTTTTTTTTTGCTTTTTTCTTATTGTGTGATAATGCAACCTCAGATTCATTGGTTGGTTCTAGTTTCTACTGCTTCAAGTTCTAGTGTCCTATGTGAAGAAGAAATGTTTGCTTTGCACAATGCACACTGTCAACTTAAGCATCATGAGTTGAGAGGATCAAGGTCTCTTACTCCTGGCTATGGTTAAACTCGAAGAAGAAGAGTTGGTTTTCTACCCCACTTTTCTCACCCATTTAAAGTCCCCACTCAAAGCGGCTGACAAACCTTCTGTTCTTCTCCCCACAACAGAACACACTGTGAGGTAGGTGGGGCTGTGAGAGCTCAGAAAAGGGCTGTGACTAGTCCAAGGTCACCCAGCTGGCTTCATGGAGGAGTGTGGAATCAAGCCCGCTATTCCCAGATAAGAGTCCAGCTCCTTAACCACTAGACCAAACTGCCTCGCACTTTGGAAGGAAGGAAGATTTAATCCAATTTCAGTCTACTTTCAGAGTGAGAGGATACTTTAGCAAAGTGACAAACTTTTCTTTAAGAGTTAAATAACTACAGTACCTTTGGGGTAGATAATGTGGAAACATAATGACTGGTCACTTTGCTGATGTGTTCTCTCACTCTGAAGGTGGACTGAAGCTGGACTAAACCTTAGGCATGACCATAGCCAATATTAGCTGCTAGTCAGCAAGTACTGAATGTGCTACGTACCTCCAGCTCACATGCAATCAGACATCTACATATCAGTTAAATATATATGGCCCTAAGCAGCACAAAATCTGAAATGAATTGAAACAACATGTATGAAACACCTTGAAATGCAAAGTTAGGGAAAGGTTTCTTTTTTTTTCTCATGACTGATTTTCATGTCTGTTGTAATTGTCTAAAAGAGCAGCACTTAACCACAATTAGCTCTACCAACGGTTTGTTGTCTTCAACCTAGTTAAGTTCTTAAATATATAATGAAACAATTGTGTTAGGTCTTGCCCCTGAGGACATTACAGAAGTCTATTTAAAGTCTACTTAAGAGCAGGTTAGCAGAAAAGTAAGAAAGCTATGCTGAAGTTGCATTTTTGAACATGCTCACATACAGCAAACTTCATTCGGCACTGTGGGATAACTTTCTAAGAGAGCAAGAGGAAATTCACCTGGGAGGAGACACTGTCCCAGGAAAGTGAAGATCTGGAATGGAGGAAGCCATTCACATTTCAAATGCCCACCCTGTTCCAAAGTTCCCTGAGACTTACCTAAGGTGTGAATGCCTGCGTCCTGGGGCATCCCACCTGCCCCAGCAATGGCCATGCACACTGACTGTTGCTGGAGCAACCAGACAATTCTGTCTGTGCCTGTGGCTGCATTGCCTCGCCCCCATGCACCCTTTTCATGGAAGCAGTGCAAAGTGTGTGTGCTGGAGTGAGCCAGCAGCCAGCTATGGAACGCTTTTTAATGCTTCATGGTTTTCTGGGCTGGGGGATGTTCCCACACACTTGGAGCTACTCTGGAGCAGAAAGAAGCTCCACACAGGGCAGATGCGTGGACCTCCCCTTTTACCTAAGTGTGAAGAACCCCAAGGGTGCAGTTTGCCACAGCCCTTAACCATGGTTTTAGTAATGCAATTGGGCTACTCAGCCATGGTTAGTAACATTTTTAAAAAACTCTCAGGCACTCAGATGTCAATTTATCTGCTGCCGAAGGCAGCAGGATCAGTTCATCACACATTAATGTTATCAACTAAATAGCTGGAAGCAAAATTGACATTAAGATGATAAACATAGTTATTACAGATGAAGAACTGTCAGTTTCCTCAAAGCTAATTAATCTCTGATTTGTCATAAAGACTTTAAAAACTGCATATGAGTATCTCATGAATCAGCATGTTTTGAAGTTGCTGAGCATCTTACGGCCAGTGCTATATAACAGAAGACAACGTCAAATAGTAAAGTGAATTAAATGTTATATTTTGTCTTCGAAGACTATGAAATAAACTATATGTTAAAGAAATTACTCAGCGGATTCCCGATTAGTTTTTACTCACTTGTCTTACTGTTACCATATGTTGCCAAAAAAGCATCACATGTAACTGTATATACTGTATAATTAGGCTGCATACAACAGCCCACCAAATCCAGGAACATCCTAGCACCATATTGGGATTGCCACACAGATCTGTTGCAATCCCAACATAGTCTTGGGATGTCAGAAAAAGAACTGCAAACCTGGGTTTTCTCACATAGCAATATAACTTTCCATGTCTGGTCCATGATTCCAAGTTAGGGATGAGCATAAGAACATAAGAGAAGCCCTACTGGATCAGGCCACATCCCATCTAGTCCAGCTTCCTGTCGCACACAATGGTCCACAAACCTTCTCCTGCTCTTGAATCCCAGCAAATGGCCTTAGAAACATCCTGCTTGTCCCCACACAGCCTTAAAGATGTACTTAGGCATCCATTTTAGTAGCCATTGGTACATCTGTCATCCATAAATTTGTCTAACCCCCCCTTAAAGCCATCTAGGCTGGTTGCTATTACCACCTCTTCTGGCAGCAAATTCCATAGACTGATGACCTTCTGGGTGAAGAAATACTTCCCCTTGTCTGATCTGAGGGGGCAAAGAATGTTGGGTATATTAGAAGACTGACTTTCATATGTGAAACAAAAGCTTTTGTGCCTTTATTTGAAGCTTCAGAGCAGAACTGGAGCAGATTCGGAGGCACAGCTGGCGGCAGCAGGGATTCAAAGAGAATTTGAAGAGAATTCAAAGCCTAGCACATTGGAAAGCGGCGCCATTTGCACAAATGCAAAGTCCTGCTCCATTTGCTTCAGCGCAAGGCAAGTAGGTGGGGGAAGTGTACACATCCCTATTCCATGTTTATCCAGAGAAAATGCCAACTGCACAAGTGCAGGGGTGAAACTCACATGGAAAAATCCACTGCACAAGTGAAATGGTGTGTGCTTGCCCAGTTCCGGGTATTTGATCATCGAAAGCACCCCAGGAGCAAGTGCCAGAATGGCAAGAGTGTAGGCTTGCAGCAGGATTGCAGCAGAGTGTAGGCTTGCAGAGTGTAGGCTTGCAGCAGTGACAGCCAGATGCAACTGCAGGATCTAAACAAGATTCCACATTTTCCCCTTACTATCTGGAAGCAGCTTTATACGGCCTAAACAGGATTTGAGCAGAAGGGCATTCAAAACTCTTTTGAAAAATACTGAGTTGCAAATTAGCTTTCTCTCTTTCTCTTTGTGTACTTTTTTAAAAGGATACCTTTAGATTTTGTTATTGGAAAGGGATTTTATAACGCAAGGATAACCTGAAGCATAAAACAAATAACGTGAAATAACTTCTGAATGCAGAATATCCTTCCCTGTGATCAAGAGTCACTGGGGCTATAGATGTCCCAAGGGTGTTTCCACATTGACTGTGGAAACCGGATTCACTCCCCCTTAGGTAAGATTTAGAACACTTACCTTGTGATGCATCCGCACTGTAGACTGGATTTGAGAGTCCGCGTCCACATTTCGGCACGCAAGACTGGTTTTTTAAACCGGTTTTGCCACCAAAATCCGGAATAAATGTAAGACCTGAAAAATCACTTCCCCCTGGATGTGTGCAGAAGCAGGACGCTTCCCTCCACGGCCAGGGGAAGAGACGGATTCTGGCTGCCACCATGTTTCGAAGGGTGGAAGCAGGACTGCCTGCTTCCAAAGCCCTTCCCTTGCACGCCAGTCACCACTGGAAACACGCGGTGACTGGCAGCTCCATGCTCCAGTCCTGCGGCTCTGGGGGTGGCATCGCCGGCGCGTGAGCCAGAGGATGCTTGGAATGGGTGCTGGTGCATTTGCACAGCACCCACTCCAGTACGTCCTCCGGAATCCATCCTCCCCATGCGTGTGTGGATGCGCACAGGCATGGGGAGTACGGTTTGCTGAAAAGCGGATCTATTTTTTTGCCAGCAAATGCAGAAGCACCCCAAGATTCCAAAACAGTCTTCCATGGTTGCCTCTTTTGCAACCCACTCCTAGGCCATTCTTAGAATTATTACTTTGGTTCCACCAGTAGTCTGAAAGAGATGGGATCTGGGATCAGGATTAGAACTGTGGTGAGAGCAAGAGATTCCAAGCGCACATCTAAAACTTTGCTGCATCCAGGAGAACACTTCTGTGGGTGGAATGTTGCCCCTAGCAACAAAAGCCCCTGCCAGAATCTCACATAGGGTCCAGAATTTCAGTTACATGTCCAGCATAATAATGTCCAGTGGCTTCAAAGCAGCTTCTACTGATTTACTAATAGGCTGCTCCCAATGAGTTAGTCAGCCTGGGAACAAAATGGAGATCGAAGCATCCTGGCTGATGGAAGATGAAGCCCAAGTGGGCATGTGACAACCTGAGCAGCTCTGGTACCACCTGCCTCCTTTTATCATAGCCTGGCAGGCTAACAGACAGCCCAGGTGCCCATTCACTCTGCCAGATCCTCTTAGATCCTCAGCACAAATTGGATCTTCACTGGCCCTCTGTTTGCTAGTTCTTTCTAGATGTTACCACCAACAGAATACTGACTCTTTAATTAACCAAACTCAAAGGTTTATTGTTACAAAGTAAATAGAATAAAAGGAATAAAATGTATGATTGAATCAGTTATGAGTCCTATAGTCCATGTGAAAGGAACTAAAATGGTAAGGGAACAGAGTAAAGTCCTTTGCTTATTCACCCAGCAAAAGTTCTCATTTCATACAGTGGTTTCCTGACTGAAAAAGGCTGTCCTTCTCTTAGTCTGAGGTAAAATTCATATGCTCATTCACAGCCTTTTAATAACTTCTAGCCCTTTCAAACCCTTTCCCTCTGTTTTGTTAAAGCTTTGCTTTTCTCTTCTTTTTTATCTTAGTGTTCTCTCTCAATACTTTCTCTATATATCCATTCTTGACAATTCTTTCTCCCCAAAATAACTTCTGTGTCTATCTCTTAAAATCCTCCAGCTTCTCTCTCTTTTTAGGCCTGTCAAAACTCTCTGTGGAAAAAACACTTTCCTCCTACCCACTATTCAGTCTTTTATACTAATTATTTCTTTTTTCTGTTGCCCTCAGGCCAACAAAGCTAAATTCAACTTGACTGGCTCTCTCCTTCTTTCTAACTTAGAGGAGAGGCCTACATACACACACAGGCGCACTGGGCAGCCCTGATCACTTTTCAACCTGATGGGAAGACACCACATTAACATAATTTCAATACCATTTTCACCTCTTTGAATTGTTTCTAATTTATTGCTTGTTTGCTTACTTTGCTTTGCTTTATATTTTCTTTTTATAGTTCATTTTTGCCAGTTTATTGGTAACTTTGTTCGTTTGGATAGTTTGATTGGTTGCAATCACATTTGGGGACAAAAAAAGAAGGAAAGAAAGCTACATTTATTTGACACATTAGCCACTTGAAATCAGATCTGCAAAAGAAAACCTGAAGCATATGGGATTTATTTTATTGCACTCCCCCCCATACACACCCTATACCCAAAGGTTTCAGAGCAGGTTACAGCAATAAAAACAAAACGTTAAAATAACTTACTAAAAACAAGAACAGTGCCTGGAAGTAGGGATTTGCACAAATATTCAGAAGCTCAAATATTTGATTCTAATCCAACAAATTTTGACATTCAAACCCAAATTGAATTTTCAAAAATCCAAATTTGACATTCAAACTCAAATACAGATTTTCAAAAATCTGATACAGATGTTTGAATGATTTGAATGTGTAGATTCGTATCTGTTGTATACGAATCTGCCCAAAATTATCCGTACCTTGCACTTAAAATACAGTATTAATATGGGATGTGTATGGGATAATACGGGATGAATACGGATTATTCCAGCATGCACACAGATAGGTATAACAGATACGAATGTTGTCGACATTCATATCCTTAAATATGAATCTAACATTCAAACATACGGATCTGAATGTTATGGATTCAAATTGGATTTTAAGACATTCAAACCTTAAATATCCAAATCGAATCAGATTTTATGACATTCAAATCTACTCGGATTTGAATGTCAAAAATACATTTGTGCACATCCCTACCTGTAAGTGGGAGGGGAAGCTAGGGAGGAACTTGTTTTCTTAACAAAAGGATCTAATAGACAAAGCTTGTAACAAGTCTCACTGAACTTTCCTTCACTGATAGCAGTGAGAGGCCTTTCCGACAACCCATGCCCATCACTGTGACACCTGGTGCCATTTTAGCAGGAACCTGGAAGTGGCAACAGAGGTTGCTAGGCTCCGTCACTGGCCAGTGATCAGATGCGGCAACAACAAAAAAACATCCATGAGGCACCTCTGAGGCAACTTAGAGAAGGTTATGATGTGGGATTGTTCATACTTGTCTGCCCCTCCCTCTCTCATTAGCATTCTGTTCTGGAAAAGGTAGATTAGAGAAGGCTTGAGAACATGAGGGCCACACACTGCCTCTCTGAGGCACTGCTGAGGAACTTCTGAGGTGCCCCTTTTGGTATGACTGAACAAAGACTGAGAGGAGACATGATCATGGTCTTCATGTATCTGAAGGGCTGTCACAGTGCAGAGGGATTGCCCCTTTTCTCACTTGCACAAGATGGGAGGACTAGAAGCAATGGTATGCAACTTCAAGGGAGTAAATACAGATTAGATATTAGGAAAAACTTCCTGACAGTGAGGGTGATCAGTCAGTGGAATAGGTTGCCACGGGAGGTAGTGGGTTCTCCTTCACTGGAGATCTTCAAGCAGAGGCTGGACCTACATCTGTCTGGGATGGTTTAGGAAATCCTGCATTGAGCAGAGGGTTGGACTCGATGACCCTAGTGGTCCCTCCCAATTCTATGACTCTATGATTCTAAATCTTGGGCTCGAATGGGCCACCTACTAAGCCCATGCCTTTTGGCATGGACCACTAGGACCCCAACCATCATGGACCAGTTTGGTTTATTCAGGCCAGCATGGCACAAGATAACCTGCACCGTGTGGAAAGACCCTAAGACAATCTTGTGTGGTAACAAGTTATCATTTACTATTTAAAGTCATATACTGTATATATACAGTAAGTCATATATCTATATATCTATACCAATACCTATACCTATATTTATATCTATATAGATATAGATACATACACATTACACACACATGTCCTCTCCAAAAATATTTCCCATAAGGAAGAGTGACAGAGGCACGACTGAAAATATTTGTTTCATCACTTTGGACAGATATATTGGAGACATTCAGTTTTGATACTGTGCCACCTTCCACAGTACTGATCTGTGAGTTAGACTTGATCCCAACTTTGACAAATTGTAGTACATTATCTGACATAAATAATGAATATTATGTTATGTAAGCCTTGAGAGTACATGTCCTTCAATTTGACATGAAAACTCAAGGAAAACCAGAACTCAGGAAATAAAATGTTATAAATAATTTTCCAAAGATTAATAATTTTCTCCTCAAACTTAGACATCTTTCATGTCACTACTAAGCAAAGTCATTGGTGATAATGTGCGTGTTTTAACTGTTACCAGAACAGTAGATTATACTGTTATAACCTATCACTTAATACAACAGTTACTATAAAACCCTAACCCTCTGGCAGGCATCTAATTAGTTAAAGGCATCTGATGAGGCAGACTTGTCTATGAAAACTCACGCCACTAATTCTTCTCTCTGTTAATCTTCAGTCTTTTTCATACCGATCAAGACTAATATGACTATGTCTCTCAAATATAATCAGGACCATTTTGCACTTATGCGATCAGGACGGACTTGCACGCTGTACGACATTTCATATGCCCATTACAGCACCACCACCATTCCAGAGTGCCCTGGAGAATTCAAAGCTGCCCCAAAACTGCACCATAGCTTGACCGGGAGTGTCTAGTATGTTCCTGGTCAGCATCTACATGAAGGTAGGGATGTGCATGGATATTTGTAGCATTCAAAATTTGGCTGAATTCAGTCGAATTCGGACATTCGAACTCAAATCGAATGTTACAATATTTGTATGCTAACATTAGAACAAATACCGTATTTTCCGGTGTATAAGACGACTGGGTATATAAGACGACCCCCAACTTTCCAGTTAAAATCTAGAGTTTGGGATATACTCGCCATATAAGAAGACGACACCCAGCGTATAAGATGACCCCCAACTTTTGAGAAGATTTTCCTGGGTTAAAAAGTAGTCTTATACGCCAGAAAATACAGTAAAATGTTTCCGGACATTTGAACGAATAGTTTGGACATTTGTTAAACTGGAGAACCATATTGGATACGTATTTCTTTGTATCAGATATGGATCCGTTTGTGTCAGATATGGATCTATTCATATCAGATACGTATTTGTTTGAATCAGATATGTATCTGTTCATGGGTGTTTTTCCACTGTCACTAGAAGTACCCATTAAGTACCCATTAATGGGTACAAAAATGCCATTATGTACCCATTAACGGGTACTTAATGGGTACTTTTAGTAACAGTGGAAAAACACCCCATATCAGATATGGATCCATTAGTATCAGATACGTATCCATTCGCATCAGATATGTATTTGGTCATATCAGATACCTATTTGTTCATATCAATTACATCTGTTTGTATCAGATACTTATCTATTTGTATCAGATATGTTTTAATCTGATACAAATCAAATGTCCATACAAATATGTATGAAAAGATTTGTATCAAATAGAATTTTACCACATTCGAATGTGATCTATTCATAGGAATACAGATTTTCAAACATTCAATTTGTTTAATCGAATGCCAAAAAAAAAAAAAACAAAAAAAAAACACCATTTGTACACATCGCTACATGCAGGTTCAAATGCCATGTTGGAGTTGGATGGGAACATTGTGGCAGAGCAGTCATAATTGACATAGCAATAGACAGGTGCATGAAGGAAATCGATATGACAATTGAAACGCTCCAGGATGGACCATCCACATGCCAATGGCTCAGTTGGTCCTGATTATATTTGAGAGCGCCAGCACTCACAGTGTGCCTTATCTCTGAAGTTTCAGGCCAGCTGGATTTCTCCAGTGTGTCCAGAAACATCCTTGAAAGTGGGCCATTTTAGAGCTAGGCAAAATGGTGCTCCAGCTGTTACCGTATGTCCTCATGGTGGAAACTGGGATGTGCGTGATGTCACTTTAAAGTAGTCTCTCTCTGGTCTGGATTATTCCTGAGTATAATTTTCATATTTGGAAGCACCTCAGTCCCTAATTTGTGTGGCCCGCATGTTCCTCAGGAGGGACCTCATTGTCCAATGTAACAGCTGATGTGGCCTGATGTGGAACCTGCCTTAGTCAAATGTTGAGAATTTTAGTAGCCATCCTAAGCAAAGACATGTATGGGAACAAACTTTCTTGCTTTGGTAAGCTGGTCATTCCTCTGAACTCATACAAACCCCCATTAAGTGAATCAATTGTATACTATAAGCTAAGCACATAAAGATCTTCCACGCAATGAAATGCTGTGCAAGTCAACATGAGGATCAGACAATCAAAGTGCTGCAATTAAACCTCGGTCAGTTTACTTATAACCTTCGCTTAGGCTGAAAATGTCACAAGGGTTTTTGTTATACTGCAGTGGGATATTTTGAGGAAACAAGATTCAGCTGCCCACATGAGGAGTTTTGGCACTTTGCTTCCCATCCATGGGATGGAAAAAATGCATCCCCACTGGTGTGCACTAGCATTCACACTTGCAAAAACTAGTGCATGCCTCAATGCACCTGCAGACCTACCTTGGTCCAGATGTGTGTCTGGGCACCACCAACCTCAGTGTGGAACTCAGCACAACTGCATGTGTGCCGTCACCATCACCATGATGCCAATAAGATGTTACATGTTTGGACAATCTGTATAGATGAAATGTTAGCAACAACTAATTCAACTTTACCTGAAAGAGAATTTTTGATGAAATGGATTGGAAACATCTCATTATAAAATCAAACTTTGGAGTTCACGACGGGATGGGGGTGGGGGTGGGGGGGAGTAGATTCACGGGTGAAATGCACATTGTTTAAAGAAGGATTTGTTAATATTGCTGATTATTAATATGTATTAAAATTCAATAAAGATATTAAAAAAAACCATGATGATGACACATTTGGAGTCATCTGAGGTGCCAACATGCTTGTATGGCACCTCAAATGACCCCCACTACCAGCAGAGGTGTGAATGTTCACTCCTTTGGCAGAAATAGGTAACATTGTAAACGCGTATGGTGCACAGTTTCATGTATCACTGCTAGTAGCCACTGGGGTAGCTTCTGGGATAGCAGATGTTTCTGATGTGCTTCCCAGAAGTTACCCCAGCACCTACTAGCAGGCCAAGTGCAAATTGGCCTGTGGTATTTTCTAGCCCAGTATAGATGAAGGCCATATTTGCACTTATCTTTGCTATTCTGGTAAATGGCGTGCCACTCTGTACCAGAATAGGTAATATGTGGCACAGAACAAAGCTGCCCACATTGGGACAACCTGTTGAATGCCAGCCCCTGGACCAACTGCAAAGCCAAAGCCAACGTAAGGCCTCCAGACACTCAAAAGACCAGGAATAAACATTCTTGGCCTTCAGAGCTCCTGAGGATCATTTTAGTGGCATATGTAGGGTTTCATGGTGGGACACAATCTCATTTGTAGCAGTTTTTGAGCTGTTATGCTGTGTTCCAGGTTTCTTCTTCTGAGAACCTAAGCTTTCGGATATAGCTGTGATATCCATCTTCAGAGCTATATCCAAAAGCTCAGGTTCTCAGAAGAAGAAGTCTGGTATAACAGCCCCAAAATGGCTACAAATGAGATTTTGGTGGCATGTCTTGCTGCACTGGAAAAATATGTTGTCTGTGATATACTGGGTCATGAGGGCATGCTGTCTGTGGTTTGTACACCTCTATCTAGTAGACTTCAATAAAAGGTATAACAGTAGACGGGTCCCTAACCTCATCTATAATCCATTCTGGGTGGACAAGGCATACTACAAAGGGGCAGGAATTCTGCTATTTTGTGGGTGTCAGAATTCTAGACAAGACCATGGTCCAGTCTATCACACAGTGCATTCAATGTATTCAAGTCCAAATGTTCTTGCTTCTTAATCACTTTGAAAGCAAAACATTCATATTAAATGCTAGAAAGATTTAACCTTTGTAAGTTTCTCCTTGGGTAGTACAGTAAAGATTTTTTGTTTCAAACACTGGATTCATTCATGTCCTAGATAAAGCACACAGATATACACTGATTGCTATTTCATTAGGTCTGGCATTTAGCAAAGGAACTGTGGTGTGAAGGAAGCACAATAGGCTGCTGAGAAGATACTGAATTTTAATTATGATTACTGACCTTTTGAGTATGTAATAAGTATGGACACAAGGCACTGAGATAGATAACTGAATTACCTATGTGAAAGACAACCTTTAAGGTGAAGAAAGGCTTCATCCATACCTGGTCCAAATGTGAACCGTGATTATTTTCTGGAATAGTGGCCCACCTGAGATCTACCATATGCAGGCAGCAGGGCCCTATTGTGGGATAAAATCCAGGATAAGGCCCAATGCAGAAAGAGTCATAGTGCAGAGAACTCACACTAGGGATGTGAGATGCCATGAGTAACTAACCACAGAGAGATCTGAGGTGACTCTTTGGACCTAGCAGTATGGAATACTTCCTGTAGCAGTCGGATGCATGAGTCACAACAAAGTGCAAACACAACACTGGCTATAATGCTTCCTGCAGCAGTCCCCAAAATGTGTCTGGAATGGTTTTTGGCTATGGTTGTACTGAACATCACAAGTCAGGCTCCAAGCTCTTTTTGCCCCTTTCCTTTTTCTGGTCTGTTCTTTCCCAGGGAATCAAGAACGATAAATCATTCATCACACTTTGCATAACCAGATTTCATAACATGTGCAAATTGTCTTATAAATAACTAATGATATGTCTCCAGGAAACACTCCCCACTATCCCAGATCAGAGTGTGACAGATGGCTCCTAGCATGAAACAAAGCTGCCTGCATTGGGATGGACTCTTCCACACCAACCCCCATGCTGGCTTTGAAGCTTGTGCCAATGTTGGAGCTGGGTGTGTGTGTCTAGATTCTCTAAAGGGCAGAACACAAGGGGGAGCATTTCAGCAGTGCACCTTGTTGTGCCAGCAAAAGCAGTCCTTCATGGTATACTTGATCAAGAAGGCATGCTGTCCATACACCTCTGTGAACCAGTATACCACCCCCTAGTATGTGAAGGAAAGGTCTTTCAGTAAACTGGACCAGGACATCATTTTAGGTACTCAGTCTGTACTACAAGCCAGTTTTATCTTGTGGTTAGAGTGCCAAACTTGTATCTGGAGGTTTCCCAGTTCAGTTTCTGCAGTTCAACCTTGGGCTGGTCATAACTCACTTCCTGAGCTCTCACAGCCTCACCAACCTCACAGGGTGTCTGTTGTGAGGAGAAGAATAGACAGCTTTATCAGCCACCTTGAGTCCCTGTGAAAGGGTGAGAAAAGAGGGTGGAAAAGAGTATACAAGGGGGGCAGGTCCCTTCCTTAAACTGCTCCAGTGTAAGAAAGGTAGACCCACACACTTCTTCTAGGTCTATACTACTGACAGATGTGGAAAGGACCTAAATTGTGCAAATAACAATTGTTTGTGAACTAAAAGCAATCAAGAAATGAGAATATGGACATATCATGAGAGAAGATCCTGCCAGTCTAGCTGTTTACCAGTGGAAAAGACTGCTGCTTTCCCATCCCCCATCCCTGCCTCCAACCCCACTTCTCTCAATTATATACCAATTTATTGGGTGTAAGATCTAATTTAAACATGTCCCGTTGGAATCAGTGTGACTTGGAAGTTCTTATCACTGGGTAATTTTTACTTAACAGGTTCACAATATTTGCTGAGCTAGGGTACACAACATTCAACTAGCACTCTCTTAGTTCACTCCACAAGTTTATCCTCACCTTATAGAATTGCATGTTTGAGGTTTCACAAAGCCATATGGTTTGCTTGCTCATACTTCTGTGATAACTCCAGAAGCACTGACCACTATACAGAATGCCCTGAGAAGAGATCAGCTAAGGTGGCATTAGCTCCCTAAAGCAATATAGTGACACACACACACACACACACACACACACACACACACACACACACACACACACACACACACACACACGGGGAATCAGTGCTCTTGCACAATGCTATGAACATCTAAAATCAAGATCTTTGGATCACCCGACTGGTTATATTGGTTCTGCAAATCTCCCTTTTTGAATAGGATTCTTGAGCACCATAAATTCTCCTTCTTAAAGTAGCTATGGGAGAAATGTTGCCAGCATTATAGCCTAATTATGTCATTATATAGCTATTTTCCCATAAGTACTCTTTTGGTTAAAAAAGAAGAAGAAAACCCAGATACACTGTCTGCTTCCTTTCAGAACTTACAAAAACTTCCATGCTGCATACCTTAGCTCATCTCTATAAACAATCTGGGATCCTTCCCGAGTCCCCATCTGGCTGTTCCTTTTGTATTTTATTCCATTGAAATGCTTATTTTCTGTTCTGTCTCAATGCAGCTGGAAGCCTCAGAGTTTGGAGGAAATCCTGCAGATCTGGTAAGATCCCAAATGCTGGTGCTTAGACAGACAATGTGTTATGCTGAGCTTCACCTCAGGGCATGTCTGAAAACTCTGGTAGGAAAGGTAATGAGGTCTGAGATTGAGACTTCTATCTCTGATTGCAGATCACATGACAACTGGAGACAGCTAAAAAAAAACCCACAATTCTCTCTCTTTTTCTTTTTTTTCAGTCTCTGGCTTTGCCCTTTCTCCTTGTGTTATATCAACTGTTGAAAATGTAAAATGAATGTCACAGGAGACAGGAGTGGAGCAATTGGGTTTTAGTTTAAAACTGTACAATACTCATTAGGGATGTGCTTGATTTTTTTTTTTAAATCTGATTCATTCTGAATCAAATGCAAGAATATTTGTGTTCATTCGAATAGATCCGCTTTGAATGTAGTAGGATTCAAATCTGATATGAATGTTCAATCCCATACGAATTCCACAGGAATGCACATGAATGCATACGAATTCCATACATTTCCCATACGAATCCCATACAAAGCTTCGTATGAATCTATTGAAATATTTTATTTGAATTTGAATGTCAATCATTGGGTGTTTTTCCACTGTCACTAAAAGTACCGATTAAGTACCCATTAATGGTTACATAATGGCATTTTTGTACCCATTAATGGGTACTTAATGGGTACTTCTAGTGACAGTGGAAAAACACCCTTTGAATGTGCTAACATTCCATTTGAATACAAATATCCAAATTTGGCTAAATTCGTACAAATTTTGAATGTTAAGAATAGTCATGCTCATCCCTAATTACTTATTACAAAGTGTCAAAGGTAGTGTTCTAACATGTGTGTGTGTGTTGTGTGTCCGTGTGCACACAAACACATACACACACACAGAGGCTGTTTCCAGATGGTGGCCAGATATTCTCGTAGGAAGTAATAAATCTCAACATTATCACTTTCTAGCCATACAGCAACATAGCCAGTACTGTCTTTGCATGTTGTGATTCATGCATTTGAGTATTCAACAGGTGCCAAGTACCCAGAAGTGCATGTACCCATCACCGTGTGTGATGGCCCTAGCCAGGGGTAGATTGCCTCAAAGCCCGGCACCTCTGCTCAGAGACTCTTCCCACTATTTATAAATTTCCCAAGCCTCTTCTTGGCACCTGAAATCCATCCCCCCCCCCAGTGTGTGCCTTCATTATTGTCTTCTTCCCTTTCAGCAGGCTTCAGTTTCAACTACTGCTGACCGTGGTGCTTTCCCCTACTGACACTTTCACTTCTTAAAGAGGCAGAGCCCTTTCACTCAACTCCTCTTGCTTCTATGAATCTGAAAGACAGCCGATCCGGTGTTCTTTAAACAAAATGTAAGCTTTTATTGTTTACACATGAGGCTTGAAATGTAATCATTCAGTTTGTTTTCAAATAAATACTTTTCACTGCCTACTCCTGTTCCTTCTCTCAGGATTCTATTCTGCCCTGCCTGACAGTCCAAAGAACCCGGTTCTTATCCTGTCCTTCCCACCTTTCCCAAAGGTGTATGACTGTACCCTCCTGAACAATCCTCAAAACAAGAACAAGAAAAAAAGAACAACAACTTCTCCCGTCACAGCCTTTTATACCGGCCTCTCTCCGATTGGCTATTGCGCAGGCTAACTCACCCCCTGCTTTCTCTTGGGCTAGTGAGCTCCGCCCCTCTCTCGCTGTCATAACTACTCATTCAATACCAGCCACTACCTATAAGTACTTAGCCCAACAAGATCGTCACACCATGCATGTGCAGCTGTCAGTTATATCCTCCATGCATAAGTGGCGGATGAAACAACGGTTGGTGCTTCATCCTCAAGGAGAATAAAAGTGCTATTGCTGGAAAACCCACAAACAGCACTGAGTTTTCTAGCAACAATTTTTAGCTTCTTCTTCTTTTTTTTTTTTTTGCAGAGGGAAGCATGGCTATCACCAGGTTGCCATACAAATATGTGGCAAGCCCACCAAAGCGGCAGCATATTGGGACTATTTTCCCTACATTTGGTTTGGGCTATAAAGGAAAGATAAAGATCATCACAGTCCCTTTAGATTCCCAGAAGACCGTGCAGTGTGCAGACTGCACGACTCCATTGGACAAAGGAAGGCCTGGAGTGCAGGGGCTGAACCAGCACCTGCCCAATAAAAGGTAGAATCCTTTTCTGGGAACACTCTGTTGGCAGAAAAGCAAAAAAAGTCTCTGCCAATATGGCGCAGGCTAGGTGTGTTACCACTATTGTTTGCCCAGCCTACGCCACCCATCAGAATCCAGAGGTAGCTTGCCAGGCTCCAAAAATGGTTACCTTTCTAGATCCTGGCAAAATGTTCTAGCCCATATGGCACACATGGATTTTGCACAAAGAAAAGGACTGGCTAAGGAGGAAAGCCCAAGGCTCTAGTAGCAACTCATGGCTGGGTTTTTGCATCAGGAAGCACTCAGGTTTCTTTGAAGTATAAAACACGACTCGAAATCTCTTTTTGCACATTCAGTAAGAAGAAGAAAGAAAATGCCTATTAAATTCAGTTTGAGGGAGATTTATATTTGTCTTTTTTGTTCACTGACTAATGTGCCTAGTTAACATAATGAAAGAAGCATAAGAATCACAGAAGCCTCTGTGTCAGTGGTTCAGTTTGGTTTAGTGTTTAGGGAGCTGGACTCTTATCTGGGAATACTGGGTTTGATTCTGCACTCCTCCATGAAGCCAGCTGGGTGACCTTGGGCTAGTCACAGCTCCCTTCTGAGCTCTCACAGCCCCGTTTACCTCACAGGGTGTCTTATGGGGAGAAGAATCTTTGTCAGCTGCTTTGAGTCTCCTTGAATGGGTGAGAAAAGTGGGGTAAAAAACTAAACTCCTCCTTCTCCTTCTCTTCTTCTTCTCAAACTCTGAAGCTACCCATGTGCATCTTTGAAGTATCTCTGCCTGTTCCTCCATAGAAATTACCACCTCTTCCACCTTCCTCTGCTTACTCCTCACACTTTTCTTAATGGGAGCTGCTTCTTCCCATGCTTTTCAGTCAGGTAGGACCACTCTGTGGGCAGATGAGCCTTCCAGCAAGTGCCTTCCTCCTTCCCTCTGGGTCTTGAAACTCATTTTCCAATTGTGCCAAATCATTCAATATCAAAAAGAATTTCCACATTACAAGAAAAGATAAGAGTGAAAACATGCTCTGCAAATTCTCTTTATAAGAGGTTCCATTGTATTTCAAGTGGAAGATATTGGAGCATTTACCTCTATGATGAAGCCATCCTTATCTCTAAATGATCATCCAAGGCTGGTTCCAAAGTAGATAGGGGTGTCTACCATTGTGGATATAATTTTTATGAATTATAACAGTGCCCCCTCTTGTTCCCTGCCCCACCGGGTGCTGAGTCTTCACACAAACAAAGCTAAGAGAGTATCAGACCTCCAGCTTATCTGTCCAATTTCAGTTAAGTGTGCCACCCCAGCCTGGTCTTCCACAATCAAGTCAAAAAAGATTAATGACGTATTGTGAAACGATGTGGCATTCAGCAGCTTTGGTGCCAGACCCCTCAGGCCAGCCTGCAGTCATTGCAAACTCAGGATAAAATCACATCAGTCTTTCCTCATAAACTGGGTTTCTGACTTCATTCACAATATGATCTCTAATAAGCAATTGAAAATAGGAAAAAGCTTATGTATATTTTCTTGGAAGTGAGTCACCCATGCTGGATTTTACTGGAACGCATTCACAGATACATATGCACAGAACTCCAACTCTGTCCACAAGTGTATATGCTGAACTTTAAATCAGCCCAATAAGGTTACCCCTTCCTCAGTTTTAGTGAAGTATTTGGATTTTTCATGTGCAAAATTTCAGGGCAATCCACACTTATTAATCAAAATTTGAACTTTTCCATCTCTACCTTGTCATTAGATTGAAATATGTTAAATGCAGCTCTTGCTTTTTCCTCCTCCGGAATTATTCTACATAGCAATAATTTAAGTTATTCTGGGAGCAGAACTCCTGCATTAGGAGCTGAAGTGAAATATTAAATACAGCTTTCAAAGATCAACAAACTGTGCAATCCTAAACATATCAGCTCAAAAACAGATTCCATTATGCTCAGCAAGATTCATTCTCTAGAATGTAAGATTAGAATTACCATCAAGGCTTGTCCAAACCACTTTTCAGCAAGATCCAGCCATGGAAAAAGAGGTCAGTGCTGGTCAGTGCTTCATGTAGCAAATTTGGTCTCTCTGTACTGCCTAGGACTGAATGTGGACCAGGGCTTGAGTATCATGCTATTACACACAAACACAATACTACCCTGCCAATGGATATGGGGATGATGGTACTCTCCACATGGTAGAGTAAGTAGCTGAGTTTTTGTGTGATTTATATGGTATAGAGTTGTGCACAAATGTTCTTTTGACATTCTAATTGAATCGAATATCTGAAAATCCAATCCAATTCGAATCTTTTAAAATCAAATGTAATAAGATTTGATTCGAGTTTACCAAATTCAAATCTGTTCATTTGAATTTTTGATTCGAATCTGCACATACAAACACTGAAGACATTTGTATGTACACATACAGATCTTCCCCACATCTGTACACATCCGCACACATCCATACATGTCTGTATGCATCCCGTAGTTATCCCATATGCAATCCGTTTTCATCCTGTAAGGATTGGTACAAATGCATATGGAAGCAGGAAAGATGCGGATCTTCATGTACGCATTGTGAATGAATGTCCAGTTAATTTGAATGAATAGATCCAAAATTCAATTTAAATGTTTACATTTGAATTTTGGGACAGTCTATTCAAGTTCAAATGTCAAAATTTGGCACTTTCGATCAGATTTTGAATGCCTACGAATATTCATGCTCATCCCTAATATGGCATTCAGTTGCTCCTAGTTCCTCCTAGGAAGCACAGACAGCCCAGGTTTGCTAGCTGAAGTACCTGGGTATCCCAAGCCTCTTTACCACAGTTTGATCTGAACATACGAGGGGTGCCTTGGGTGCTATACACCTCTAACTACAATGCAATGTAATGCCAGAAAGGTCTTGCACAAAATGGTCTTCCACCACAGTTGCCCACCACTATGAGTGGATGCAAAGAAAGAAAGCAACAAAGAACACATCCAGAAGCTGAAAAGTGAAGGTTGTGTTACCATGCAGACACACATCATGGTGCAAGACAAAAATCAGAAAAGACAATCATTCATAAGGGTCATGGATACCACAACTAACCTTATACAGCAAAGGCAAGCGTCCTAGTTTCAGAAGTGCAATTTTGGTGGTGATGTTTTTAATGGTTCGGACTCTGAGCAAATCTTCTGTCATCCCATACTGCACATCAATGACTTCACCCTGCACAAAAAAGAAGCGGGGAATGTTTATGTTTAGAGGATTCTTGGTCAGTATGGCTCAAAGGAACAAGCATATGGCAGTCCCTGGAGGTAGATTCAGGCACGCACATTATGTCAGTCATGTTTATCTTTGAAGTGGTTCTCAAACTGAGATCCTTAGATGTTTCTGAAAAACTCCCAACATTCAACTCCCACATTTGCTGACCCAAAATGCTGGGAGTCGAATGCTGGGAGTTCAGAAACATTTGGAGTGGTACAGCATTTAGAGCTATCAGGGACTGCTGGCCCACATGGACAAAACAGGCAGCTTCCCAGTACAGACAGGACCTCTCCACACTTGGAATCAATGGGTCTGGAACAGCCAGGCTGGCTGAATCTGAACATGGGAAGGCAATGATAGGATTGATGCCATCTTTATGGTGGTGCCTTGAAGCTTGTGTAAGTTTGGTGGCCTCACTCCCACACCTCTGAGGTCTAGGAACAAAAGTTCCTAGTCTCAGGGTGCCATTCTGTGCAAGTGCAGGTAATTGGCCAATCAGAGCCGGCAGCGCATGCAGACGTACAATGCTGCCAGTCGGACCCACCACTTTGAACCTGGCGACAAAGACATAAGTGTCATGCGCATGCATGCATCCCCATCCCCAGTTAGGCCCATGCCCAGGGGAGTGAGTGTCCAGGGGGGATTCCTGTGGGCTCTAGGGGACTTGATCGCATCAACTAGAGCATGAAGACACCCAGGGAATGGACAAGACAGGTCTGCCTGCCCCTGGGTCAAACCTGCCCCATTGGCAGCAGGCGGGGCCTGCAGCTGTTCCAGAGGGAACATGCAAATGCTCTCCCTCCCAAATAGCTATGGGATGTCCCGGGACAGCCAGCAACAGGTGTAGAGCACAATTTCGTGCTCTACACTCGCAACATGTGTAGGATGCCCTGGGACAGGCTGGGGCAGTTCTGAACGGAACTGCTGGCCCAGTAGAGCAAATGTTTTGTCCCAGGGTGTCCTACACCCATTTGAGAGGCCCTTGTGCAAACAGGCCTCAGATATCACTGCAGTTTTAGATGTGAAACTGTCATGTTCTGCTGAGCTTGTGAGTTGCTGCTCTGGCTGTTCCTCCCTTTTCATTTGATCTCTCCCCCATTTCAATTTTCTCTGTCTCCTTGTGGTGTTTTAATTCACCTTTCACTGCAGGAGATTTCTCCTCCTGCCTTTTCACCCTTCCTAGACAGATGATCATGGCAGCAAACAAATCATTTAGTTATTTGCAATACTACCAATGTCCATTCCAACCTCTTGTCCACCTACACGTGTTATTCATTTCTTTCATTATTTCATTGGCTACCTTAGATGGGAAGGTCCATGCACAATACAGGCAACACCTGTGGCGATTCTCTCTTCCAGTATAAGCCCTACCATTTGATCTGTGCAGCTTCCTTTCTAGTTACCGTATTTGCCGGAGTATACAACACACTCCCCTCCCCTCAAAATGCCCCTAAAAAGTGGATCTTATGTTCCCCCTTTTGCTGTGTTGGTTTTTAAAAACCCCTTCCCCAAATCATTCTGGGATGGATGTCTGCTGTATTTTGACAGCCTATCTCCATTTTCCATCCATCCATTGATATAGTTTACTAGGGCTGTGTTCACACTTAAGTGTTAATCCAGCTTCAGTCCACTTTCAGAGCAGAAGTGAACAGTCATTTTCTTTCCACATTATTCCCAAAGGTGGAATTTCTGAGTTAGAAATTGCTGAAAGAAACCAGATTGCCACTTTACTTATGAAAGGAGACTGAAGCTGGACTGAAACTTAGGTGTAAATGCAGCCTAGTAAATGCAGCCTGTGGGGGGGTGGAAGATTGACCCTCTCACACCATTTGAGAAACAAAAGATGGACCCAATCCGATTTATTTGTGGTTTTGAGCCCCCAGCACAAATGGCTAGTTTGTTCATTTTTAATGGGAGGGAATGCGAAAAACATTTTCTGAATCACCGAATACTGACAAGTTTGGGGATTCATGCCATTGTAGTTAAAATTGAGGGGCAACTATACAATGCTACCACAATACAAGACTCATATGGAGAAAATGATAAAAAGAAAAGAAAGAATTATAGTAGTACATTAAAAGCAATATATAATAGTATGTGCAGCTGCACCTTCCATGTAGAATTGTTGACTCCAACCTGTGTGACATCAGTTAAGAGGACCAGGACAAGATCTCTTTGAATTGCACCCTCCTGGACATGCTGAATGTTCACTGTCTTGAGCCCTTTCTGCACTGGGCCTTATTTCAGATTATATTCCAGAATAGGCACCTTGTATCTGCATGCTGGTGCAGACTATGCCAGGGCCCACCTGGAGCTATCCTAGTCTGCCCGAGCATGTGCATGGAAGATACTTATTCTGAGATATAGTCCAAAATAAGGTTCAGTCCCGAAAGGACCTTGATGTAGACAGAGTTAATTACCTGTAGAAAATGAGGCTTAATATTTTAGATTTGCTAGCCCTTTGAGGTACAACGGGAGTATTTGATGTGGGTGTTGAATGAAAATAGGGTCTAGTAGGATCTGCATAAATATTTGTGACATCCGGAATTTGTATGAAAATTTATGGATTATCCGGTATTCATCAATGCCCCCTACCCATGCCTTCTGTCACCCCACTTACCTACAGCTGCCACTACTACCATTACTGCAGCTGTTGCTACTGCTTTTTTCTAGGCCTTCTGGTTCGGGGGGCGCAGCTCCTGGAAGGGCCTCTTCAGCCTCTCTAGGGTGTGCCAAAATAGGCCGCAAAGACCCCACCGTGCCAGAATAGGCCGCAAAGACCCCACCTCCTGCCCCCCCAACCTGCCCCCTTACCTTTCAGGGGCTGTGGTGGTGTCAAAGGGCCTATTTTGGTGCTCCCCAGCAGCCAAAAGGGCACTTTGAGATTTGCGGAAGTGCCTAGGAAGATGGCGCATAGCAGCGGCAATGAGGACAGGTAAGTGGGGGGCAGGAAGAGAGGGGGGGCTTCATTTCATGCACAAATATTTGTTTGAATATTCATGCACAAATATGAAGCCCCCCACATTAATGGGGGTGGGATTAGGCCAAAGCCAAATTTTACAACATTCTATTCATACCAAATCAAATGTGGGAAATGGGCTTTGTGCACACCCCTAGGGTCTAGTGTTTTCTTAAGTATTTTTATCATTCCTCAGCTTGAAAATTCACTTGGAAAATCCCCATTCAACTATTTCCAGAAATAGGATGTTATTCTGGTTAATAATGTACTCAGGGCTTGTATTACACACAATGCTAACACACTTCAGTAGTATGTTTACTTTTGTGCAACAAATCCTACCATAATGAATGGAATGATTTCTGCAGTGCTTCCAGCTTTCACTTGTGGTGGTGTTAAAATGGTATAATCCTGATCTCTTTATTCTGAATATGGAAGCAGAATCACTAGAAGCAAAACAGATAAACTGCTTTCCTTGGGCGGGGGGGGGGGGAGATAATGCTATTTAAAAAACAAAGAGTAACACAGCCTTTTATCTGCTGCTGAAAAAGGACACTTGCATGTTTGCTTTTGATATGCAAAGGTAAATCCTCTTATACCTAAAACTGTGGCACTCCTAAACACTCTGAAATACAATCTGGTCTAAAAAAGGTATATATCTTGAGTAAAATCCACTTTTGTGCTAGATGGAATAAACTGAGGGGAGGAGGGAAACTTCTCTACTGCAAATAAATTGTGTGAGTTGTTTTTATCTTTTTAAAAAGATAAATCTGGGACACTTCCATACCTGCATAGTTATTTTTTATCATCCTCCCATGTGATTTTAACCCCTCTGGGGCTGATCTGATTTCTCCTAGGAGAAATCCAATAATATTGTTTCCTTCATTTTGGCTCAAACAGAAAGCCAAATATTTATTGTCATGGGGAAAAAATACCCATAATTAGCTTGTCAGGGGGTGGGGGTGGGAAGAATCCCATAATTATTTTACCTGGGAGGGAAAAAAAGTAATGGCATAATTAATTCCATTGTCTTATGATCTCTGTTTGAAGAGACATTTTTTATATAGGGAAGAATAAAGAACAAATGCCTTTTCTGTACTGGGTGTATTCCAGATTATATCCCCAAATAGGGCCCTGATACCTGCATGGTAGTGCAGTCTATGGACAAGCCCCAGGTGGGACCTATCACACTCTCCACCACCATGCAGATAGCAGATCCTTATTCTGTATTATAATCTGGAATAAGGCCCAGTGCAAAAAGGGTGCATGGCTATCTATTCCTTTATCGGTACAGGAAGGGTCTTTGGCATTGGGTTCCCACTTTGATGGAACAAAATCCTTGGACGGATAAGAAACTTGAGATAATCAGAGAAAGAATTAAAGCCTTTTCTGGGATATTTTTGCATGCTCCATTCACATGCTGCATTGCCATCTCCATCACAGAGTGGCCCAGAGTGTGAGAGAGCCCCAGAACCTCCAAAGCTGTGGAGAAGTGAAAATGAATCCACAGGTTGACCAGGAAGTGGCGAGGAGGCAGTGCAGCACAGCTGCAATTGCACAAATGCATGACACAATGAGATTGCGATGACAACAGCTAGGCATACATCAGACATGGCGGCAGCCACTGCAAGTGTTGGTGGTCAGATTCAGGACTGCCCCAGCACCTGAAGTGCAGATACACCCTGCTTTCCCCGATCAACTTCAGTGGGGTGTGGTTGCTAAGTGTGAACAGGCCCTCAGGCTTAAATGCTTAAAATGGTTTTAATTTTGGCATTTTGAATCTTTTACCAAAGACCTGTCTGTGTCTTAAGATCTGGAGGGGAGGGCTTCTTGGTTGTCCCACCACCAAAGAACAGTGAATAGCCAATAAGTAATTCTCAAGAAAATATACAAAAAAAAAAGTGGTTTTCCCCCCTATAGCTACAAAATAACAAAGTCAGATTTTTCTTTCTTTTTAAAGAGCTTGATCATCCTTGAAAAGGAAGAGTCTGGCCTTTATTATCTTTCACTGTGTTTCTACTTTTATGGTCAGAGATGCCAGGAGTGGGAAACTCTATAGAACATCCTAATTTGATGCCCCAAAGGTCACTGTTACAGATGCATTTTGAAATGTGAAGGAACTCCATGACGTGATGAATAAGGGATCTTCCATCAGAGGGCAGTCTGACCCTTTTGCTTCCTGTCACCTCACATGGGTATCGTGCTCCAAACGTGGAGATGCAATGCCTCAAGCTATGCTAATTGTATTTGTCTTTAAGCACAATAAAGGAATAGAAAGTGCACAAACTAGAATGCAGTTGAGTAGGCTAAAACCTGGGGCCTGTTTGCACTTGGCCCTTTTCTGGCATATATCTTAGGATTAGGATCTGTAGTCTGCATGCTAATACAGACTCTAACAGGCCTGACTTTGGGAGTAAAGCCAAGCCTCTTTCCTGTCAGCAAATATTGCCCCCCTGGAAAAGAGAGAAATCTCAAGCCTCTGCACCCCCTCTTCTCTATCCGCTGACAGAAAAGAGGCTTGAGTTTACTTTGGGAGTAAACGCAAGCCTCTTTCCTGTCAGGTGAAGTCCGGGACCTTCCCCCTGCGCAGGCGTGGCTCGAACCAAATCACCCAAACCGTGCCCAGACTTGTTTTTCTGGGTACAAAATTTGGTCCTGGTTTGGCATGGGTTTAGTCAATTTGGTCCGTGGAAACTGGGCCAAATCTAAAATGCATGGGGACACCCTTTACTGGACCTGATTTCGGTACTGGACGAAATGTGCGTGGGGACGAGCCCAAAGACACTGGGGAGGGGAAGCTTAGAGTCTTTTCAGAGGAAGAGTTCCAGCATCCACATTTTGGATCCTGGCTTTCTCCTAACTTTACCAGTGCTTCGCTAAGCACTGGCGAGGTGCGAATAGCTACCATTATGGTGCCAATTGCAGAACCATGGCAACGGAGGCAACGGCAGAGAGATGTGTGAAGGGGGCTGTGACTGGTGGTGTGGAATGTAGATATAGAGCAGCTAGAACTGTTCTACATTGATACACTCTGGGAGCATTTCTGCACGCATGCAACACCTCTGAAGCAGCAACTATTCCAGGAAATGCAGATGATGAGTGCAGCAGAACTACTGAGTTCTCTAACATGGTAAATGTGAATTCACTATTAGTTTACACATGCAAGCCAATGAAGCTTTGGAGGTCAAATTGCATTACTGAGACCTGTCAGGATTTACATTAAACGAGTGAAGTGACATTTTTCCAGTCCTGTAAAAACAAAACATACATTAATTGATCC
This sequence comes from Aspidoscelis tigris stejnegeri, assembly GCA_023333525.1. Classification (NCBI taxonomy): domain Eukaryota; kingdom Metazoa; phylum Chordata; class Lepidosauria; order Squamata; family Teiidae; genus Aspidoscelis; species Aspidoscelis tigris. The sequence continues at coordinate 15,092,637 of JALMGA010000002.1, forward strand.
ATCGTTTGTGAGCTCCCAGGTAATCTATAATTTGTGGATGTCAGGAATTTATTAACACAGAAGTGACAGTGTGGATGACATACTATTAGCTGAGCCTGTAACAAGGAGGCACAGTTGGTAATGGTGTGCCACGGTTTGAAATGCCATTAGTTTTGCTTACTAAAGTCTATGCAGTTTCATTTATGCCAGTTTTCCAGTCTGGAAATGCATAAAACGTTGTTGTTGTTGTTAAAACTAATTCCGAACTGCAGATAAATGTTTCTTGTTTGTTTGTTTTATGAAAAGATGTACAGGTACATGCCCTTGCCTTCTGCTCTTGAATAAGTCTATGTTCTCCACATTTTCAAGAACTTAATGGAAGCTTGTTCCCTCCATTATAATCTGCAATATATCTGTCTTACAAGATATGTTTTTTGTGCTTCACATATCTTAACACCAAGATGAATTGACCAAGGGCCTTTCCTCACTCACCCTTAATTCAGCTGGTACGCTTTGTCTGCATAGGACAGATGATAGTCCTGATCAAGGGGTCCTTGGATCTGGATCACTGGTAGGCCTTGATATCTACCAGTGGATCAGGGAAGCTTAGTTTGGAACATGAAGGCATAGAGAAGGCATATTTCCATGTTCCAGGCTATTGGGGAACCCATTAAAATGAGCCTAGGGATTTTCATTTCTAGATCTTCACAAATTTCAGAGAATGGCCCAAAGCTTCTGTGAGTTTTGAAGTTGTTGTGGGACCTGGTTTGGACCAGCATTGTTGTGCAGATATTACTATTTCAGATCACACCTAGTTATGGTCCAAACCAGCAGGCCTTGCTGGTCCAAACCTACTAGTTTGGATCACAGACTTTCACTGTGAAAAAGGCCACAAATATCTAGATGATAAATAATTAACCTGTTACTTCCCTTATTGCTGGGCTCTAGAATCCATTGCTCCCTGTCAGTGTAGACACTGAGCACAGGGTCCTTAATGGGTCCTTAACGGGTACTCTAGTGCTAGTGGGGAAAAAACCCTAGATGCAGTGTTTAGGAGCGATCCAGGCACTCCTGCTAAATATTTGGGCTTTTAGCAGGTCACAGTATGTTTTTTAGCAGGTCACAGCTGGATCACTCTGGAGCAGTTTGGGGTCTGGATCACTCCATCATAAGAGTTCAAACAGGCCCTAACAATCCCTTAGTAAGATATCTAAAGATGGAAATCAACAAGGAGCAAAGGGGAGTAGTTTTGCTTTATGTCTAATCCAAATTGCAGTTTGCTTTGCACCCGTTTATTATATTGCTGACATGTTTGATAACAACTGAATACTTCCATTATGCACTCATCTTTGAAACTGCTAATTAATCAGGGGTGGGGGTGGGGGTTTCTTTAAAAAAATGTAGTGACAAGCACCTCTTGAGCACAAGACACTCATTTCTGACAATGTGTTGAAAGATAATGCAGTAGAAAACACATGGAACTATGCTTTAGAAGGCACAGGCCTTTTTGCACAAGGGTGTTTTGAACGCATCTATGATGCGCTGGTGTGGGGCATTTGCTTTTCTGGGATGGGCCGTTGTGTTATGACCCACCCCAGCTGTCCCAACACATCATAGATGCATTCAGGTTTCAGAGCACAAAAATGTGCTTTCCACCCATTCAGCCTGTCCTGGGCCATTCCCAGTTGTACCGGAGGGAAACCATTTGCATGCTCTCCCTCTGTGACAGCTGGGCCCCTCCCCCAGCCTCCTGCCATTGGCTCCCTTGGAGCCGGGGGTGGGGAGGCCTGCTTTCCCTGGGGTCCTGAGAACTGCATGGGCCCAGATCAGGCACATGCAGGTGGCAGGACCCTCACCCAACACCCCCTAAACCACCCCGGGGGCGTACGCATGTGCATGCTGCTTACCTGGTGGTAACCCAGTCACTCCTGGCACAATTGGGCTGGCTGTGCTTTGCACCTGCACGTGGCGCCATCCCTGATTGGCCAGGCACTCACCTGGCTTCAACTGGCCATCTCCACAAGTGTGGGTACCTGACCAATCAGGGACTGTGGTGCGCGCAGGCGCAAAGCACAGCCTGCCCGATCGTGCCAGTAGCAACCAGGCGACCACCAGGTAAGCAGCGTTCACATGCGTATGCCCCCGGGGTGGGTTGGGGGATGTGGGGTGGGTGTCCCGCCACCTGCATGGGCCTGATCCAGGCCCATGCAGCTCAAGGGACCCCAGGGAAGGCACCCAACAGGCCTCCCCGCCCCTGGCTCCAAGGGAGCCAATGGCATGAGGCTGGGGGCAGGACTTATGAGTCCCAGGATGGCCCTTTGGCCTGAATGCATGGAAGACAGTGTGCCATCCACACGTAGACAGGTAAAGGATGTTTTTGCAATGCATCCTTTACCTGCCAATGCAGATGGCAAACTGTCTTAGGGTCTTTCGACATTGGCCTGCTGAAAACGGATCTATTAGATCCATTTTTCGGCAATCCGTCCTTTCCGGTAGATCCATCACTATTTGTGACAGATCTACCGGACCCCTTGCATCCACACACATGAGAGGAGGACAGATTGGGAAATGGATTTGAGGTCAGTGCAGTGCGGTTGCACAGCACCCACCTCAATCCATCCTCTCAAGGCCCTCCTCCTGGCCTCCATGATTGGCTCCTCTGGAGCCAGCCATGGAGAACCGGGTCCTCCATTCTCTGGGCTCCCCCTCACCCCACAAGCCAGAATTGTGGCACCTGGAGCCAGGGGGGTTCACCCTACACCCCCACTACCCACCCTGGGTTGGACGTGCATGATCCCCACCTTACCTGCAGGCAGGCAGCCAGGCCAGTTCTGGCTGTCCGGGCTAGGCGTGCTTTGCGTGTGTGTGCAGTGTGCCTCCCCATTGGCCAGCCACGCACACCTATGTAGAGGGTCCGCTGAAGCCTGCTGTATGTGGATTTACCGCACAAGGATGGATTAAGCACCCACTAAAACTACCTCCAATCAGGTCTTCCGGGAAACCGGTTTAAGGGCCTCTTAGCACACATTAGAGACACATCTCGTGGGCGTCAATGCAGAAGCGGACTTCCCAATGTGTCTCTAATGGGTGTTGCAGTGCGGACAGGAATTCTGCAAGTGTTTTAAATGGGTGCTTAATGATTATTAAGTGGCCAGTGTGGAAAGACCCTTAGAATCATTCAAGTCAAAGCATTCTACAGCGTTTTTGCTGTTGTGCGAAGAGGCCTCATGTTTCCCTCCACCAGAATCAAAGCAAAGTTAAGCAGGGATAGTTAAGCACCTCACCCTATCCAGTAGACTAGTTCCTAGGCCTGGTTTCCCATGGCTCTTTCTGCACTGAGCCTTATTCCAGATTATGATCCATTTTGCACTCATTTTAGATCCAAATTAATCCAGATCACAGGCTTCCCATGTGCATGTTTAGATGGATCAAGGAGGCCCTGTCCCCCACCCCAATTAGTCGTGCTTAATCTGCACCAGAGAGAGCTGGATCCTGATTAAGAGGCCCTTAGTCCAGATTTCTTGTGGAAATTGGGCAAGGGGGAGGGTAGTTGCAAAGCTCAAATGAACTGGATCAGTGGGCCTGCTTATCCCAGGTCCACTGATCAGGATCAAACTGAGACAAGTGCAGAAAAGGCCTGTATCCAAGAATAGGGGTCTTCCATCCATGTCCTGGTGCAGGCTAGAGGAGGTTCCCCCTGGGCTTCTGTATTCTACAGTAGCATGAGGGCTGCATATATAATCTGGAATAAGGCACAGTGCAGAAAGGGCCAAAATATTCAGTGAGGTCTAATCTTTTATGAATGCAAACAAGATTTCAACTTTGTAATGTCCTACTTATAATGCATTCTCCCCTTGACTCCACCTCCTGCCCTGAGGGATGACCAAGCTGTTCCAAATAAGTGTCAAATACCAGAACCACGAGATCAACACACCAAAGTAATAGGAACAAGAGAGAATGAATCGTTTCTATTGATTTCATAGAAGTGTTTCGCCACCATCCTTTGCAAAACCTTATCCCAACTGTTATTATAATGGGGCACACAGTATCACTTCCCAGCATACAATGAATTACAAAAACGTAACTAAAGTGGGTCATCCATCACTTGCACTAAGTGTGTTTTCAAAAGAAGATTTCATATACGACAAATACTGTTCTGACTGTTATAGAAAGCACAAATTGGAAACTCAGGTACAAAAATGGCCACAAGATGAATGGACATGACAGGTTTTCAAAGAAGTGGAGCACAGATATTCTACAAATAATAATGTCAAAAGTGGCAGAATGTTGTGTTTTGTTTCACTCACAGGTCTTGGGGTATCATTAATAGCTTCTTCTACAGGAACTACATTTTTAATGTAGTATCAAGAAGACTGAATCAATGTGTGCATTCTGTAAGTGGGTCATAAATAGAACATAATCAAGTCCTTCAAAGGTAACCATCACACTCCAACCAAGTTGAAATTGAAAGTTGGGCAGACAATTCCAGGCCTGTGAAGAACAGGAACATTTGGGACCATTTCCAATTTACATGCTAGAGAATGCCTCTGTTCTGTTCAGAAGCCCAAAAAATGTAACTGGCTCTCTCAGATCTCTATTGCAGAGTCCGACCCTAACATCCAGAGCACGTTTGGGCTTTACAGGCACATCTGGGCATTATGAACAAGTGGGCAGCTGCAGACCCACAGCCCACTTCTCCTCACTGTCCTCACTGAAGATGCTGTTCCCAAGGCTGCTGGAATGCCTGGGGAGGGTTTGGACTTCTGTACCAATGTAGCAGTATCTGGGTATGAATATGGTGTTCCAGTAATCAGTGTGGAAAGTTCTGAGAATGCATTCTCAGAAGGAAAATCCATAGATACAATGGAGTCACAGATCTCTATCTCTCTGTCTCTCTGTCTTCCCGTCTAGCTGTCTATCTACCCTGTTTCTCCAAAAATAAGTCAGGGTCTTATATTATTTTTTACTCCAAAAGATGTGTTAGGGCTTATTTTCAGAAGATACCTTATTTTTCCATGAACAACAATTTACATTTATTCATATATAGTCATATCATCACATTCTGGAACATCATCGTAACTCTCCCAGACACTATTTAAATTGACTTTTTAAAGAACTGTAACTAGGGCTTATTTTGGCGGAAACAGGGTCTGTCTGTCTGTCTCTCTCTCACTCATCCACCCAACACTCATTGTGATGCCCAGAAGAAGAATTCTTAAGGTACTAGGGGAACATATTGTCCCCAAAATACCCATGGACAAAGAAAATATAGAAATAGAAATACAGGTGCATCTCTTGAAGCTCACAGACATTTTCTGATATTTGTACCTCAGTACAGAACTTTTAGAGTTTTAAAAAAGTTATTTTTATTGCTCTAACTCACTCTGAGACCTTCAAGTATAGGGCACATCAAACAAACAAATATTAACCAGTCCAACTATATACCTTTTGTGTGACCAGCATCTAATAATAAAGAAGAAGAAGAAGAATTGTCTTTATCCAGGGAACTTATACATGGAAATCTCATGTATCTCACTGGCTGCAATGAGAAAAAAATGTGCACCTGGGGCACAGCAGCCACCCAACACCATCCTTATTAGGACTGCATCCAGACACAAAGGAGGGAAATCTGCTCTGAGGCAACTTACCAGTGAACCCCAGAGATAGACTCTGAGGGCAGACTCCCCTATTGCCTCCACTGTGCAGGTGACTTGCCAAGGCTGATTTCTGATCAGTACTATTTAGTTCCAGACATAAAATATTCAGCTTCTGGGACTGTTACCTTTCTAGTACTAAAATGTGCCGACCGGAAACTTAAGCTGTGGAATGTTGGTTCCACAGCTTTGAAAACCCTGAAGCCAATTTCCTAGCTTCCAGGATTCAGTCCTAGATCTTCCCCACACTAAACTGTGGAATAGTACATTGCAGGCCATAGACCCCTTATGGGCCGCTCTCTTCCCACTCTAGTAAGCGTAGAAATGGCCAGGGACTGCTTTCTCTGAAGGCTTCCATAAAACTGTTGATCTTATTCTGCCTATTAGCTTCAAAAATCTTTCCCTTGTTTTACCTGTTTTTGAAGTATCCCAGCACACAACTTCCTAACTGACGGTGAAAAGTAGGGCTTGAGGTACCTTGTGGAGATTTTAACCATCACAGGGTTCGTGAAGCTGCCATAATGCTGCACATCCAATGCAAGGCCTTCAAACTACAAACAGATGTGTCAACCGGCTTTGAAATCCGGCTTTTCTACAATCTGATCTTAGAGGTTTAAGGAGCAATGAAAGTGTGTAGGGTATCCTGCAACAGCACAACATTTATTGTGTTTAATTCAGATAGTAGTGATGTATAATTAAGGAAGCTGAAGTGGGGAGACTTTGTCACTTTTGAAACCATAATTCTCTGTGCAGTTGCAGGTGGCCTTGCTAAATTATACATCAGGCTCACCAGATGGATCTCCACTTCTGGAGGCCTACAGTATTTTGGAATGTGTATTTCCCAAGAGCAGGTGTGGGTGCTTATAAATTTACCTCTCCCAAAGTGCTTGTGCTATATCCTGGCTGAGGACTGCAAACCCTGTGGGCTTGGAAGGTTCATTTTGAGGCCTGTTTTGCACCTAACGGTAAACAAATGTTAAGCAGCAGGATCAAGGTTTGACATGAAGTTACAAAGGATCCCAGCTGAAAGAAACACAAATAGATTCATTATATACAATGCCAAATTATGGGGTGCAGCATTCTGCCTAATTGGGACAACAGTTGGTGGGGGGGGGAGATTATTACAGTTTACTGAGAACTTGACAAGTATTTTGTTCCTGCTGCATTTCAAATGAGTTGTGAAATGGGTATAAGTTTTTAGACATTTTCTGGTAGGGAAACTCAAATATTTGATTCTAATCCGACGGATTCTGACAATTGAACTCGAATCGGATTTTTGAAAATCTGAATTTTGACATTCAATCTCATATACAGATTTTCGGAAATCCAATACGGATTTTCAAATGATTCGAATGTGTAGATTCATATCTGTCGTATACGAATCTGCCTGAAAATTGTCCGTATCTTGTGCTTAAAATATGGGATTAAAACAGGATGCATACAGGATAATACGGGATGCATATGGATTTTTCTGGCATGCACACAGATATGTATAACAGATACAAATGTTGTTGACATTCATATCTTTAAATAATCTAATATTTGAATGTACAGATTTGAATGTTACGGATTCGAATTGTATTTTAAGACATTTGAATGTTAAATAACTGAATTGAATAGGATTTTATGACATTTGAATCTACTTGGATTCATGCACATCCCTGCTTTCTGGATGGTGGGCCTGACCTTGAACAGTGCTGGGATGCAGCAAGGATTTTCCACATTGCCAACAGCTCATCCTGGCCCAGAATTTGGGACCTGAAATGAATGTTCCCAGACCATAAAGTTGCTGGGCAAAGCTGTTTTAGCTGGCTATTATACCCATCTCCAAAAGTGACTCTCTCTTCTGGATCCAATAAAAATTTTCTGAGCTCCTCAGCCCCAGAAGACAGGATCAGCTGCTCAGATGGAATCCACACATAATTGGATGGTCCAGTATGCCACTCTGGAATTCTGCATGAACTGCTTACAAGTGATCACTACTGATGTGGGCTATGACACCATTGTCACATGCAGACACAGAATTTTACCAGGAGATGTGGCTTCCTGGTAGATTGGTCTGTGCTGTGGATGAAGCACAAGAAATTAGAAGTTTAAACTGAGAAAAGGCAAAAATAACAACTCAGAATCTTTAGCATACCCACAAAACCCTTTTCTGAAGTCCATGTACTGATACTACAGACAATGGTAGACTGCTATAGATGATGATGAAGAAGAGATGGCTTTTCTACCCCACTTTTCTCACGCATTTAAGGGGTCTCAAAGCAGCTGAGAAAGCCTTCTATTCTTCTCCCCACACCAGACACCCTGTGAGATAAGTGGGGCTGTGAGCAGCGGTGGTGGCGGTGATGGCAGGGAGGTGTTACCGGCAGCGGTGGTGCATGTTACTGGGTGAAGACAAGGGAAGGAAGGATGGGCGACAGCCACATGGTGGCCATGTGCTGCCCACGGGCAGCCAAGTTCCAGCAGGACAAAGTGGAGGGGGACACAGCAGTCCGGAGTGCTTTTAGGGCTGGGGCGCAGGGCTTGAGTTGGGCAGGGGGGAAGCAACCTACCTTCCTCCTCCTCCTTCAGCAGCAGCAGACGTGATAGTGACGGTGGGCAGGAACTAACCCGCTTCCTGTTACTTGGGAGCAAGGGAGGGAGGGAGGTGCTCGTGATTTTTTAGCTCCTTCCTTATTGGCCTTGACCACTGTACAAGGGAGGAACTAAAAAATCATGCTTGACAAATCAAGATAGAGGATAGTTCTAGCCTTTTTTATCTATGGTGGAACTACACTCTATCTTGGAGTGTCTGTTCCAGGGCACTGGGTGCTCGGCGGCATTTATGGGATGACACACCCACTTTCCCTGGCTGTGAGAGCTCAGAAGAGAGCTGTGACTAGCCCAAGGTCACCCAGCTGGCTTCATGAGGGAAGGCAGAATCAAACTCGGTATTCCCAGATAAGAGTCCAGCTCCCTAACCACTAGACCAAACTGAGAAAAGCAGGTTTGATGACTTTTCTTCGGAAGCCATGGAGCAGTGACCTTAAGAGAAGCTCACAAACCTTATTTCATCAGGTTATGGACTTGCTCACCTGTGGAAGCTGCCAGAGCTTTTTTTAGTATATATAATGGACGTTTGGTATTTAGAATTATAAAGAAAGTGATGTTCAGTCTTTCGTTATGGGAAAATAGTTCTTTCACCATAGAGTAACACAGGATGAGACTTCCTTGTATGGTTCTTAGAAATCTTTTACAGGACATTTCACTCCACTTGAAGACATGAAGAATATGTTTTTACCCAACTCAGCATCCTTTTGGATATACTTTCCCCTGGTGTTTGAGATGATTCAACACTGGGTTGATATTGTTTGAACCCTTTTCCGTGTTGCCAGTATCTTGGCCCATGGAAGGGTCTAGTATGGACCAGCAGAGGTTCCACTCACCCCTAGGCCGCATCCCCACGACGTCGTTATCTCGAATTCAAAACGTTTTGATTTCGGGCCGTGCACACGTCACTTCGGCTTAATTCGGTATTTCCGTGATAAACCACGTTATCCCGATTTGAAATAAATCCTGATCTCAACAGGTCTCAGTCCGGAACATGCCCTTGACACGTGTTTAATTTTTTACTGTGTGGACAGTATCGTTCCGGGATGAGATTCTGTGTTAAGGCTGTCCCGCCCCCCCAATCGCACTGTAACCAATGGCTGAACGTATTAGAAGCACGTCATGTTTAGGGTTTCCTTCATTGAAAAAATCCACCCTCAAACACCCACTATAAACCTCCAGTCCTTAAAGCTGAAACACTGTATCAATATGTAAGCACTTCACACCTTAAAAACAATGTTGCAGTTTTGCGCAATTTCAGGTCTTTGAAGGTTTGGAACAGTCGCTTTCAGCCCCCTTAAGGGTGAGAAGGCTTGTCAGCCACTTAGTCCCCTGAAGGGTGAGAACAGAATGTCAACCGCTTTGAGCCCCCTCTAGGCTACTTTGCCTCTGCCTGTGGTCACACCTAAGGTTTAATCCAGTTTCAGTTCACTTTCAGAGTGAGAGAATACACCAGCAAACTGACAAGCTGGTTTTCTTTCAGGGTTAATAACTCAGAAAATCCACCTTTAGACTAGATAATGTGGAAAGAAAACTACTGGTCACTTTTCTGATGTGTTCTCTCACTCTGAAGGTGGAGTGAAGCTAGATTAAACCTTAGGTGTGACCACAAGCCAAGGTTTTAATCCAGCTTCGGTCCCTGTGAGGTGGGGGGGCGGAGTTCCCTCCCGGCCACGGGGGGAAGAGCAAGCAAGGAGCCCCCTTCGCCCTCTTGTCCACCCCTTGGCTCTCCTCCTCTGCGGGGCAAAGTGGCGGCAAAGCGGGGGAAAAGCGGCGGCGGAGCCCCAGGGAGAAGCTGCTAGCGCCGCAGCGCCGCAGCGCCTGGATGAATGGATGGATGGATGGATGGATGGATGGATGCCACCGCTGCCGCCTCTGCCGCCGGCTGCTCTTCCCTCGGCGCGAGGCTGGAAGGAAGGAAGGAAGGAAGGAAGGAAGGAAGGAAGGAAGGAAGGAAGGAAGGAAGGAAGGAAGGAAGGAAGGAAGGATGCACTTGCTGAAGTTCCATGCTTTGCACAACTGTTAAAAAAAGATAGGAACCTTGACTTGGATTTCTATACCTCTTTATAATAATGCTACCCCATACCAAACCTCCCAGAAGGAGAAGGAGAAGGAACTGGCATTTCTCACCCATTTAAGGTGACTCAAAGAGGCTGACAAAGCTTCCATTCTTCACCCCACAACAGATGCCCTGTAAGAGCTGTGACTAGCCCAAGGCCACTGAGCTGGCTTCACGGAGGAGGAGGAAGAAGAGTTGGCTTTTTTACCCCACTTTTCTCACCCATTTAAGGAGGCTCAAAGCTGCTGACAAACCTTCTGTTCTCCTCCCCACACCCTGTGAGAGCTCAGAAGAGAGCCATGACTAGCCCACAGTCACCCAGCTGGGTTCATGGAGGAGGGTGGAATCAAACCTGATATTCCCAGATAAGAGCCTGGCTCGCTAACCACTAGACTAAACAACACTTCTGCTTGACTAAATGGCCAAGCACCAGAGCATGAGAGTGTTTTAAAGATCTCATGTGGGCAGCATTTTCATACAGTTAAAAAAAGAAGTGTCTTTTTTTGCCTTCTGCCCCAGATTGGGCATCCTTTGTTTGGGGGTGGCAGTGCCATGCAAGCCCAGGAGGAGTGGGTGGTGATGCAATGGGAGGCCAGGGGCAGCCTGCTTCAGGATGGGAAGTGGAATCTAATCTGGAATTCCCAGATAAGATTCCAGTTGCCAGGATATTAGGGCAAAGCGGACCATGGATAGGTGACCACTAGGAAATCCAATAGGGCAGGATCAATCATGTCCCAAAATCCTGCACCGCACTACCAGGCCTGGCCATGGGTCAATAAAGTTCTGTGCATGGGGAAAGTTCTGATCTCTGTTACTTTCAGAATGAGAGAATATGTGGTCACACCTAAGGTTTAATCCACTTTCAGTCCACTTTCAGAGTGAGAGAATATATCAGCAAAGTGGCAAGCTGTTTTCTTTTAGGGTAAAATTCACCTCTGGGAGAGATAATGTGGAAAGAAAATTACTGGTCACTTTGCTCATGTTTTCTCGCTCTGAGGGTGGACTAAAGAAACAGCTTTTTCCTCCCCAGGTTCAGGCAAAGTTATGGCTTTAATATGTTTAATATGAACACATTAAAACCAATGTGTTGTGACCCGCACTGAGAGCATTGTGTATAGAGTGGGATAAAAATATGAATGAATGACACCCCACCACAGCCACCCTATGCCTCTTTAATGTTTAAAGCCCCGGTCCTTTGATACAGAGCTGTATTGAAATTGCGGAAATTTGCAACATTGATAATCAGGAGTGTACCATATACACCGGCTTCGGGAGGGCGGGAGACGTGAGATGCTCATGCAATGTCTCCCACCCCCCAGATACCCCCCTTCCTCTCTCTCTTTGGGAAAGGGGGGGCTTCTTAGGAACCCCTTCCTCTCTCCTCTCTCTTTTTGGGAAAGGGGGGCTTCTCAGATACCCCTCCTTCCTTCCTTCCTCCCTCTCTCTTTTTGGGAAAGGGGGGCTTCTCTCACTTTAGAATCCTGTCTGTGCAAGGACGACACCCCCCCTTTGCTAGTCCCCCCCAAGACTCTTTTCCTTGGTGCCTTAGCAATGCCTCCCTTCCCCTCCCCACCCCCACCCAGCTGCTGCTGCCCCCTCTCCCCCCATCCTCATCTTCCTCATGCCGCAGCGCCTGGATGGATGGATGGATGGATGGATGGATGGATGGATGGATGGATGGATGGATGGATGGATGGATGGATGGATGGATGGATGGGTGGGTGGATGGGTGGATGGGTGGATGGGTGGGTGGATGGATGGATGGATGGATGGATGCTGCTGCTGCTGCTGGGAAGGGGGAGGGTGGATTGGGCAGGGAATTCCCGGCGGAGCATGACGCAAAGAGAAGGGAGGGTGGGATCCTGGCAGGGAAAACCAATCACAGGAGAGAGTGTGGGCAATGGGCAGGAGGACAATGCTGCCATGTGGACTCCGAGTATTGATCCCGCGTTAAGGCTGCCATCGGAACCGGATCAACTTGCAAGTCGTCTGGACAGCTTTGTTCTGTTTCTTTTATTTCGAATTCTTTAAACTGAAAGAACACATGCCATGAAGACGCGCCCCTAGTTTGCTTTGTCTGCATTACACTAAAGTAGACTGGGATATGGTGCATCCGAGTCATGGTATGGGTCTACTACTGGACAATTCCTGGACCACAAAGAGTCTGTGGATAACTCCATGGTTTGGGGCCGAGGGCCTGGCCTCTTTTTATTGGAGGTCCTAGAATTAGGCTCTGAAATGGACCCAGCTGAAGGCCAATAAATTTGCTCCAAGTCATACTTTCCACATTCAAACTATCCATGTAGCAGTTTACTATTAACCCATCCCCACTTGGGTCAGACCTGGTGGCCCACACTACATAGTCCACAGCAGCTCACATAGTTTAGAAATGGCCCGAAGGACCACTATCAAATAGTATCATTACTAAAATATTATTTCATATTGAATTGGCTACTGTCCACTGCTAGTTTAGAAATGGCCCAAGGGGCCACTGTCAAATAGTGTCACTACTGGAAATATGAGAGTATTTCATATTGGATTGATTACTGTGCCCCAGCCTAAAAAAATACTGCATCATCATCATCATCATCTTCATCACCAACAATAATAATCTTTTTTTCTTTTTCTTCTCCTAATATTATTATTATAGTTTGCTTTTCCTTCTTTTTTTTCATTTTAGGATTGATTAGAATTATTTTAACACTCCTACCAATGAGGGTGAAGTGTTAATTCTAAGATATTCCTAATTGGAAACAGGAGAGATTCTTACATTCTAATATTCTAGATGTCTACACATTCTTGTTAAAACAGAGCTTTTTTTGTCACCGTTCTTGTCTCCCCCAAACCTTCCCCCTTCTTTTTCAAAATCTTAACCAGTGTTTCTCTGAGATTGGAACACATTCATTTAAAAAATCTGAAGGAGGCCCTGTGATTTATAATTGGCCCTAAGACATCAAAATTGGTCTGCAGAAGGTGGCAGCTATTAAAAATAAGCTCCAATCTCACACTTTATATTGTTATTATTGGGAAGACCTGATTGACGGTATTAAAAATTCAAGGTGGCAGAACCTGCAAAGGCAAGCAAAGAATACTCACTCACATTGCCCGAAGGGACACTACAGAGAATATGTGAAAACAGGCAGGTCATGGAGCGAAAGCAAATTTGCAAAACCACAAAATGTAGTGATATGTGTAGCCCTTTACCCTTGTCTTAGCTTATGGGTATTACTTATACCCATAAGCCAGTTTAGTCTAGTGGTTAGGGAGCTGGACTCTTATCTGGGAATAATGGGTTCAATTCTGCCCTCCTCCTCACAGTCAGCTGGGTGACCTTGGGCTAGTGACAGCCCTCTTCTGAGCTCTCACAGCCCCACCTACCTCACAGGGTGTCTGTTGTGGGGAGAAGAATAGAAAGCCGTGAGCCGCTTTGAGTCCCCTTAAATGGGTGAGAAAAGCGGGGTAGAAAAGCCAGCTCTTCTTCTTCTTATAGATATTGTGTACAGCTGACAACAACATTGCCTTAGTTTAAGAAGCAACTTAAGGCCCACCTCTTGCATTGGACCTACCCTTAATTCCAGTACTGCCACCCATAGAACATTGCTTTTTTTTTTTTTTTTGTAATTCATATCTGTAGGGTCCTTCCTCTTTTAAAAATATTTTTATTGACCTTTCTTAGCTGCCTGGAGTCAATAAAAAGTAGTATTTATATGTATACAAATAAATAAATAAAATTTAAAATTCAATACGCAAGCCAAGAGGGCAAAAATCAGGTTACTCAGTCTTTATCAAACTATGCTTCACAGAAGGAGACACATTCAGGAAAAATGTTTCAGCGCATCTATGATCTGCAAACTAAAATATGATCCATGCAAAAGACAACTGAAATGACTCTGGATATTAAAGTGTGTCCGTGTGATGGCACTAGATTTCTCCTAGTCCACTTCCCAAAAGATTTGAATGTAATCCTCCATGAAGCCAGCTGGGTGACCTTGGACTAGTCACAGCTCTCTTTCTGAACTCTCACAGCCCCACCTGCCTCAAAGGGTGTCTGTTGTAGGGAGAAGAAGAAAAGGTTTGTCAGTCACTTTGAGTCCCCTTAAAAGAGAAGAAAAGTGGGGTATAAAAGCCTACTTTTCTTTCTGATGAACTTTTAACGCTACAATTCTAAGTTTTCTAGTAAACAAATGGTTTCTATTCAAGGGAAACAGATAGTACCTAGGTACTATCTGCATGTTAAAGGTCACTGTGGGATTTCTCCAGAGGCAGTCCAATCTGTGTGACTAGACAGTCCACTTTGGATGTAGGATCTGGATGATCTGGCATCGCAGAAGCCCTCACTCTGCCCTTGGAATACATTAGAATGCACTACTTGAAAGGTAAACCTTGATGGGAAATCTCTTGACAGTTTTACACTATCTCACAGAATCCAGACCTACCTGGTCTTGCATTCTTCTTCTAAGAGCACAGGAAAATAGCTGATTCTGGTGGCCACTTCATAGGCTCTGCAAAGGAGCCTCCAGGCTGAAAAAACTGAACCAGAGTACAAAGGTTCCCTGGTTCAGTGTTTCCTTTGCTCAGAGCAATGACAGGAAGAGGGCAGGTTCTGTCCTCAACTGGAACCTCTCCAGGGCCCTTTCACACTAGTAGTTCTAGGGATGTTCTTGTAGGTCCCAGAACGGGGCATACACACTTTACAGAGTCACACATATAGATGTAGAACCCAGTACAGCTCCTTCGCATCTCTTCCAGGTGAATCGAGCATGTTACCAGGTAGCACAGGTGCAGTTGTACAATGCATTGCCTCACTGTGGCAATGGCACTGTGGAATCTCTGCTGGCACCAGTGGCTGGTGAAATTTGGCATAGATGTGGGTTCCCAAAGTGTGGACACCAGATACAATCCCTATCTTTCACTTCCCTGCAATGATGTTCCAGGGAAATGAGGGTGCATACATGGCCCTTAGACTTTGAATAAGCTGATGAAGAACTTTCAGCTATTCTTGTTTGAAGCCTCTATGATAAACTTACAGTTGTTCTCATCGTTTTGCTAAAATGTGAATAATTCTCTCGTTTCCTTTTGAAAAGCTGAAAATAAGAAAGATAAATAAATCTTCTGTTTTAACAAGTATAAACATTTCTAAATAGGTATTGGCTTTTTTTCCCTAGATCTTCTTTAGAATAGTGCATCTCATCCTCCCACACAGACTTGTTAAAAACCAAAATTTGCATTTGTAGACATTTTTCTCAGAATTAACCATCAAAGTTACAGTCTGGATTATACTGTAGCATTCTCAATTAATGTCCAATATAGAAGGATCCAGCTTTATCCCCATCTATCTTTATGGAGCATCCTTTCTCTAGGTGTGGCACCATCACTCATCCGAGCCCTCTGGCTTTTTTTACACTTACTGTGTATTGATCTGAATAAGTGTAACCCTGATCCAGATTACATGGAGGTGTGGGCTGGATTAGGGCCATCTGTACTGCTATTCAAACCTAGCACATGCTTCTCAGCCATCCCCCCAACACCTTCTAAGTCTGGGAACCTCCTGGTGGTTCTGATTCATGGAGATGCCTCTTATAATCTGAATCAAGGCCTTTGAGCTGGATGCAGGTCTGGGGCAAATGCAACTTCCCTTCCATATCTGGGGATGGGAGAGGTGAACTTGCCCATACGTGTGCTAGCATTTGCACACCTAACCCTCCCCCCACGTGTCCACAGACTTACCATGAGAGTGGACACATGTCGGGGTGTCACCATCTTGAATCCTGAAGTTGGCATGAGTGCACGTCTGTCGGCTCCATCACTGGGACAACAATGATGCAACATGCACACGTTCTCTTGTGCCAGGTTACATGGTGCACCAGCATGCTTGTATGGCACATCAGCTGATCTGCCTAGTACCATAAAGGTGCAGATAGGCTCTCCAGAGCCAGGAAGGATGAAGGCAAGTGTACAGGTGGAACAGTACTCATAAACCTTCTGTTTTCTCCCCACAACAGAAAACACCCTGTGAGGTAGGTGGGGTTTTGTGAGCTCAAAAGAGAGCTGTGGCTCACCCAAGGTCATCCAGTTGGTTTCATGGGGGAGGGTGGAATCAAACCCGGTATTCCCAGATAAGAGTCCGGCTACTTAACCACTAGACCAAACTGACTCAAAGGCTCTATGAGCTTCCCCCTTTAAAAGCGAAATAAATATGTGCTTATGGAGTCTTCTTTCTTTCTTTCTTTCTTTCTTTCTTTCTTTCTTTCTTTCTTTCTTTCTTTCTTTCTTTCTTTCTCATTCATCTGATTTTTATGTGACATGCAGCAGGACTGGCCCAACAACTCTAAGAATGTAATTCTAGAGTTCCTTTAAAAATCACAGGCACTATCTGCCTGGTGAAGCATCAGACTAACCAAAATTATAAATAATTTCAAACTATTTCAGAAAAACAAAAAGGCACAAAGCATAATAGAGATGGATTATGCCACCAACCCAAGCCTCAATGAAATCTTATCCAAACCCCAGTTATTTGGCATGCTTTGAGTCTCTCTGGCACACAATACATCATTCCCTTGGCTTAAATCTAGATGGAAGATGTTTCTTTCACTTTCATTTTCCCACCAAAATGACAGAGACAAATGGTCACATTACCGTGAGAGTTCCTTTGGCTGAGTAAGCAGCGTAGGAGTACAGAAGGTCTTGACTGTGAAGCGTTTGGCTCTCCTCGTTACAGTACTGTCCACTAGGGTAAAAGCATTGGCCAGTACTATTCAGAGTTATTGAATTTGGAGAGGAGCCTGGCAGGTCAAGCAGCACAGAATAATTTACGAGCTGGACATCTTCAAGGCCATAAGACGTCCACTGGACCAGCAGCTGCTTTGCAATATCTCTATCTTCTCTTCCTTGTAGCTCTGTCAAATTCCTGGCAAAAAAATAACAACAGAAGTATTGAATTAGAAGGCTGGATTTTCTGAGCACATTTTAGGTTTCTGTTTAGCCTTTAAATTTGTGTGGGATCTGGAATTCCGAAAATGCTGTGTGTCTAACTCTTCAAACAGAAATTGTCAAGAATATATGTCTTAAAAGTCTCTAGCCAGCCTCAAAGAACCAGCACAGTGATTCTAGATCTCAGAACTGTTTCCTGGCCATACCTATTCACAAGCTCACAGGTAAGAACATATGGAGAGTTGTGCTGGGCAGGTGATTTAGTCCAGACACCAGAGGCATTTCCGCACTGAATCGCGTTCGAAACGGAACGCGTTCAGGCGGAAAGCTTAAGCCAGCTTCGGGCGCTTTCCCCGTTCACACACAGACGCGCCAGAACGCGTGTAAACGCGTTCCGGAGCGTCTGGGTGCGAATGCTCAAAGCGCCCGAAGCTGGCTTAGCCGGCAAACGCCGGCAAGGGGCGCGATGACAGCCGCGGAGGCAGATCGACAATCAGCTGTTTGACAAACAGCTGATTGTCAAAGCCGCGCGGCGTCGGAGGCGCGCCGGCAGCCGTTCGGGAGACAGAAGAAGCGCGAACGCTTCTTCTCCCGAACGGCTGCGGGCGGCTCGTCCGCGTTGGAACGCGTGTAGAGCACTTCGAAGTGCTCTACATTTCGAACGCGGAAAAGACAGCTGCGGACACGTCGGAACGCAAGCCGCGCGCGGCCAATGCGGATGACGTGTCCTCAGCTGTCTTTTCCGCGTTCCGTTCAGCCCCGTGCGAAAACGTCTCTGATCTAACAACATATATAAACGCCTGAAGAGCAGCCAAAAGACAAAATCATATGTCTATAAAATATAATAGTGCTATTCCACCAACATATTGACCTTAGAACTTCAAATATTAAACAAAGCCAACAGTTTGTATTTGATGGCCAACAAAAGGAAAGAAGGTGAGGGTCTCAAGACCGGATTTCTTTGAGCTTGGACATTGAAGGTTCCCGTTTCTCAGCAAAAAGGGCTTGCTGCTCCATGGCTTGCATTTTGAACTACTGAGCTGTGATAAGTTTGTTAATAATGAGAGACCAAGTTCGGGTAATCAGTTTCTCTATTGTCAGTAATTTATGACAGTAATTGAATTGAATTGAATATGCAAATATTTGAATCAACTCGAATTCAAATGCAAAAAATGCATTTGTGCACACTCCTACTTTTCTGGTGTTGTAAGTGACCTGTAAGAGTGCAGGATCCATGTGACCTTGGTCCTTCATGGTATAATGGATGTGTTGATCAAATGTGGCATCCATGCAGAGTCACAATCAGCCAACAAACATCCCATCACAAGTGCTTATGAGACTGCTGTAGCATCAGAGCAGGAATAAGAACTCCACCACAACCTATCCCATTCTTCTGTGGTGATAGTGGTGCTACCACCAGCAGTACTCATGAGGACCTATCTATCTGGGTTTTTTCAAAGCACCGTGACTTCAAAGGTGAGCTGGTTTGGTTTAGTGGTTAGGGAACCGGACTCTTATCTGGGAATACTGGGTTTGGTTCTGCACTCCTCCACAAAACCGGCTGGGTGATCTTGGGCTAGTCACAGCTCTCTTCTGAGCTACCACAGCCCTGCCTACCTCACAAGGTGTTATGTTGTGGGGAGAATAATAGAAAGCTTTGTCAACCACCCTTGAATGAATGAGAAAAGCTGGGTAGAAAAGCCAACTCTTCTTCTTTTTCTCCAGCTGAGATCATTGCAGCTGGGGAATGTTTGTGTGCAGAACCAGATATGGCAGCAGGTGTACAATGAGCACACTGCCTCTTTCAGAAGAGGCTAAGGTAGGAGTGCTCTTCTTATTGTGCTGCACAGCAGCACTCTTGGTTAGTACACTGGTTAGCACACCTCACGCCAAATTTGGTAAGCCTCCCAACAGTCTATGGTCATGACCTTCATCACTAGGATTGCATTTTTATGCCTGACTTTCCTGCCATTCCATTTGATTTCTAAGTCACCTGAGCACAGACTATTTCATTTTCATGCTATGCTGGCTTTTTGCTGTGCAAAATTTATCTAGAAGCAACCATATACTGATTGATTATATTCATAACTTACACCATCATATGGCACCAGGGCAGGTAACCAGGGAGATTGAGAGGGAGAGGGAGAGAGAGAGAGAGAGAGAGAGAAACTAAAATTAACAGTGTTAAAACCAATTTTTAAACAGTATCCCAACTTGTTAAAATAAAATAAAATGAATTGTTAACAAGGATCAAAGTGAGGTTTTCACAGTCTGAGATGCTTTTCATTCTTCTGTGTTCCTTCCTAAGGATAACACCATTGAAAATAACCATATGTTGTCTTTGCCATGTGCATTATATTTTCCAGCTTACGTTTAAGTGCTTATGTGTGCCTGCCTCTCTGATGATATTAATACAAGTTAGTGTTTGAGGCAGTGTTCAGAGGTGCATGAAGGGTGTCTTTGGCTGGAGAAGAGAAGCAGAGGAGGTGGGAACAGGCTAATGATTCCACATTCTTGCAGTTCTTAAGGATGGCCTGAAAAGGAGCAGAGTGTATTAACTCCAAAGCCCTATCCCTTTGATTCAGGTCTCAGAGACTGGTATCATAGCTACATGCTACATTGAGGGGTTGCCAGCACATGCCCAGTGAGACCTGTGCACAGCCTCCAAGATTTGAGGACCATGGGCAACTTCAGGCTGGTATCCACTTCAGGCTGGAATCCCTAATAATTAGGAAAGTGTACCTTTTTCGTCTATGTGTTTGACTGACAATAAAGTGAATGTGAATGGAATTCTCATTTGTACAAATCTGCTACAAATGTTCTTCGAATGCTATTTGAATCTGATTCAAAACCCTGCCACCAGTTGCGCCTCTGAATCCCCTCCAAACCTGCTCTGAATGCTTCGACTCCTCTGAATCTTCTTTAAATCCACCCTGAATCTGATGTAGATGTGACCAGGCAGCTGTTTTGCTACCTCACCACATTCGTGAATATAGCAAAGCTTCAAATGAATGCACAAAAGCATTCACTTAACATTTGAATGCCAACATTCAAATTAATCTAAAGGAATGCCTGCTTCCATATTGACCTGCCCATGCCTTGAGAGCTGGAGGGGAGGCCCTCCTGGCTGTACCACCACCCTCAGCAGCAAAAGGGGTGGGCTCCTGGGATAGGGCCTTTTCAGTGATGGCTCCCAGATTGTGGGATAATCTCCTTTCTGAGGTGCACCAGACACCTTCACCCTATGTGTTCAGACAAGCTGGGAAGATGCACCTCTTTACCCTGGCCTTTGGTCTTTGACTAAGTAAAGGAACAGCTTTTCCTTCCCACATTCAGGGTCTGTTATGGTTTTAATATGTTTAATATGTTATGGTTTTAATGTGTTCGTTGTGTATGTTTAACCTGCCCTGAGATCTCTGGATATAGGTCAGGATGAACGAATGAACGAACGGATGGATGGACGGACAAACGAACGAATGAATGAATACACACATCCCTACACTGAAGTATCTGCAGATACACTGGTCTTTGGTCTTTTCTGCACTGGACCTTATTCTGCATTATATCCTGGAATAAGGGACCTACCATCCACATGCTAATGCAAACTAAGGCAGGCTACCTTAAAGCGACTACCATAAAGCCCTGCACGAACATCTACTGAAAGAACCCAAGGGGGTCCAGTTAGGTGAAAATGTCCAGTAACTAAAGGTTTCTTTTAAAGAATTGAGAGACAGATGTTTACCAGCTGTGGTCCACTTTTACTTTAAAAAAATGACTACATGCAAGCATGCACATACAGAGTGGACATACATTAAAGATTTTGAGCTCCTTTGAAGAGTAGTAACAGCCAAAGGTCAACTCTTTGGATTTAATCTTCCCCACTTATCTCCAATAAGTCTTCAAACAGACTGCAGAAGTTAATCCAATCATGAGTACATTACAAGCCAGCGATTTCATCAGCTATGGCCTTTAATGCAATGACACAAACTTGGACAGTCCCAAAATGCACAAAGTCATTTGATTAGCACACTTACTACTCGAAGAGCCGCATTTCCCACAGGTATTGGAAGCAGTAATAGACTGAATAATGGGAGGATATTCATCCCGTATCAATAAGATTCAGACACAACCCACAGCCTAGTGCTTGTGTTATTACAGGAGATAATTTTAAATAAAGAACACAATTATGAAATGGTTCCTTTCACTTCAGAATGAAAGATGCTTTCTACTCTATAATTAAATGAACATACTATTGAAACTTTGGCGACAATATCCTTGATTGAGTTAAGGAAACACTTGTGCATTCCTTATTTACTTCATAATTTATTTTACTGAATATTAAAATTCAGAAGCAAAACGTGCCTTAAACTTTATTAAAATAAATCAGCAGGTATTAAGTGCCTTAATGAGCCTAGGGAATAATTTAATCTAGCAAACAAATTCTTTTGGCAGTTTTATTAGCAAGATTAAGACTATGATCTTAAGCCTTCTTACTGGGAAGTATATCACATTGAACTAAACAGAACTTACTTCTTGGCAATCATACACTTCACTATCGTCTAAAAGTACAAAAGAAAGCGAAAGAGAGACTTATACTTTTCTCTACCAGAAATTTCCCAGTCCTCATTCTATCCAAAGTTTTCCATGATATTCTCTTTGGGTTAAGAGATCCTTTTCTTACCCATAAAATAATCCTGCCACAACTTCACAATTGAAGGCCAGATGTAGGATTTTTGGCAATTTCTTCTGAACCTGGTGCAGACTGAGCACTTCAGCCAAGATGAAAGCAGTGTCTGGCGACACAGGCCAAGGGTCTTCCTCATTGTGGCAGCCCAGACCAGCCCAACTGCAGAGGCTGGAACCTTTCATTTCCACTTTCTGAAGTTGCCAGCTGGGGCTATGGTAGCCAGGTGTCCAGAAATATTGCCCTTTGGGGGCTTTTTCTGAGCTTCTCAAGCCAGGCAGAGGGGCTCGGCTGATTGCAGCTGTGAAAGTCTGCTACCAGTTGGCATTTGAGGGCTATTTCAAAGTAATCTCCTGGTGGACAGGACTACAGCACTATTTTCTTGACACTTGTTGCAGACCACAATCCAACACTGTCCTTGTAGATATAGTTTGCCCCATAAGATATGCCCCTTTGGGCAATAGTTTCTTGTATTTATATAAAACTCTCTCCAGTTATCCACCTCAAAGATGAGAACACAAAAAGGGCAAGTCCACATCATTCTTCCTGTACTAAATTGTTTTTATGTTTTATTTTTTGTGTTTAGCTATTTATTCATGCAGACTGCATACGAATCACACTTTAAGGTGGCCAAGCAACTGAACCAGGGCCTGAGTGTTCTGGATCGCACACATCCCCTGGCCCTTCTCAACTTGCTTAGATGCAACTAACCGGCAAGCTGCAAGAGGCACTACCCTGGGCTGTTTCCATGATGTTGAGTTGCACCTCTAATGTGGATGACATCAAAGTGGCTTGGGAGTAACATGATACACTATTTGTTGGACCCAAAATTGCCAACTTCTTGCTGTTATTTCAGTGCAATGAAAAGAGACCCATACAAATACCATGGGCCCCCACCCCCACCCCTACCCCCAACGTCTGTGCTGGTTCCCAGATGGCTTGTGTGGATGCTGCCTAGCTCTCTGTTTTCTATCATGGAAGCAAACAGAGAAACATCAGCTGTTCTTATTTCCCAATGCAAGAGTAAGGAGAAGATGGAAGTAAACATTCTCATACATGACACATTTGCACAAGAATTTTTACAAAAGGAAGCCAAGCCTATCCATGTAGAAGCAGTGGGACTTCCAGGATGACAGTTGCCCTAAGGCCTATAAACCTCAGTTAACAGTAGACTTGGCTTCAGAAAACTGGCATTCCAAATCCATCACTCTGGTGTTTGTCAGAGCTTTCCATCTACAGTGAAGCCTGGTAGCAGACATCCCTTCAATCCTCAGTAGGGACATGCACGGATATTTGTAACATTCAAAATGTTCAGCCAAATTTGGAAATTCGAACTCGATTTGAATGTTACAAAATTTGTATGCTAACATTCAAAAAAATGTTTCTGGACAATCATACAAATAGTATTAAGCTGGGGAAATGTATCAGATACATATCTGTTCACATCAGATACGTATCTATTTCTCTCAGACATGTATCTGTTTGTATCAGATACATATCTGCTCATATCAGATACGTATCTATTTGTATCAGACACATATCTGTTTGTATCAGATATATATCAAATGTTTGTATGAATACATACAAAAAGATTCATATCAAATAGAATTTTACCACATTCAAATGTGATCTATTCGTACGAATATGGATTTTTTAAAAATATTTGATTCATTTCAAATCGAATGCCAAAAAAAATTTGTGCACATCCCTACTCTTCAGTGAGACCTTCAGTTTTAATTTTTATTTAGTTTTGTTTTGGTTCTTCAACAACAGAATGATTGGATTGGTCTCCAGAGCTGTTTATTCTAACTTTCTCACTATAATGACTCAAGGAAAAAATAAAGATAACTGAATCACATTTGCCCCTTCCCCCTGGGAATGTTCTCTCATAAACCATGGGTACAGTTTTCAAAAAGAAAAAAAAGGATAGATTAATGAAAGACATGATATATATTCACAGAAGTTTTTTAAAAATATATATATGCATACATGTATGCATGAACACTCAAAGTTGTTGGTTTTTTTCTGTTCTTTACTAAGCATCAGTTGAGGCCTCCTGACCCTTCCAAGAAGAAGCATTCCCAGTTACTGGCAGATTAAGAACATAAGAGGAGCCCTGATGGATCAGGCCACAGCCCATGTGGTCCAGCATCCTGGCTCACAAAGTGGCCCACCAATTGCTTATGGGCATCTCAAGCAGAAGACGAAGGCAAAATCTTCATCAGTTCTCAAATCTCTGCAAATGGTCTTGGAAGACATCATTGTGACTGAAGTTCTGGTTTTGATCTGGGACTCCCATTGGCACCAGACACACGGTACCCTGGCAGTCTTTCATGTGTGCTTCTAACAAAAGCTAGCAATACCAATGCACAGAAATGGTGATCATAATTTAAAAAAATTGGGAGATTCCTAGATTGCCCATGCCTGAGCTAAGCCAACTCATTTGTGTGCAATGTTCTCAGAGCATGCTAAAAACCTTCTAGAGCCACTGGGGCTTCTGACCTGCTATTAAAAGATATTTATTCACATGATTTTCTGCCTGGCCAAAGCAGGAAGAGACCTTGCTTAAAACATTTCCATCCAATCATGGAGCTATTGTTTTTCAATGGGTGCCTTATAGGCAGAAATTTCATCAAAGACTGTCAACCACGAGTGAAATACTCCAGCGCGATTGTGTGCCTGCTTTTCAAATACCACTCTCTCTCTCTGTCTCCCTGTGTTCTTAAAATTATTTTCTCCTTTCCCAAGGAGTGATCCATGTTTGAACTGACATTTTCAGTTTAGCATTTCCCCGAGTCTAATTGTTCAGGAAATAATGGCAGGAGCTTATGCGCATGTGTGTTGCAAATGAACTGATCTTTATTTAGGAGAAATGTGACAGGATGTTGAAGCAGGAAGAGAGACCGTAAATATACTGTGTATTCATTCCCAACTTGTCAAGCCCCTCTGGGGCCAGAAAGCATGGCTCTTCCCCCCACTCCCAATATCTGCCTCACATATTTTTCCCCCACAGGAAAGATATAGAAGACAGATGATAAGCAATATCTTAACTCTCCTCCAACACAAAAAAAGAACACAGCCTGATCCATCAAAAAGCCAGTAACTGACATTTGCACAAAGCACCTCAATTAATCCACAGCTACACCATTTAGAAAGATAAATCTCTTTCAATGAGCAGTTCTGTGTAAATACATTACTTCTCTGTGCTCCCCCCTTCACATCCTTCTTTGGGAAAGCAACATAATAAGAGCTTTTGTAATGGCATGCAACCACAGACAGCCTTAATCTCAGTATAGTTAATTTGATTTTTTTTTCAGTGCTGGGTCTACTGTTCCCCATGTCTCAAAAAGGCTGTGAACCCATGTGGGATCCAACATCAGCTACTCTTTGCTTGGATGATTGACAAAAGGATTGGTACCTGTACCCTTTTCTTTTCCTCAAACCAAAATACTGGGGAGACAGTTGACAGCTGTAACAGTTCACAACACCACATGTGCTGTTTTCAAAAATAGAAGCTCCTATTTTAGCCAGATGCTGTCTGAAGAATATTTTCATACATGGGATGTGAAGAACCAGAGTCTGGCTCTGCAGATATCTACAAATAAAACCAAAATTTGCCAAACTTCCAAATTCAAATTTAAAAAAAAAAATCAAAATTTGTCTAAATTGCAGTTCGGCTGCATTTAAAATACCACTTGCATTGTCAGGCTCACCCTAGGGATATGAAGGAGAAGGAAAGATTGCTAAAGAAACCAAGGTGAAGAGAGGGAACAGGGGGATTTATACTTTTCTTGGGGTATTCTCTTGGTCAAGGGCAATTTCATGGCTTAGAAAGTGAAAAAAAATGTTGCCAAAATGTTGCGGATTCACAGCGCAAAACCGCTAGATATGTGGTGTGCTAAAAATACCCATTAAGCACGCATTAAGTCCGGATAGGTGCGGACGCACCTACCGGAAGTGTGCTTATTTGCCCCTGCTAATGCGGACGCTCCGGCAGCAAACCGGTTTTGCTGCCGAAATCCGCATTAAAAACGGGCTCGCTGTGTGGACACCCCTCGCCGGAAGTGTCCTACTTAGCGACCCACGTGCGGAGGCGCATATTGGAATGTGTGCTTAATGGGTGTTAAAGGGCCTGTGCAGAAGCACCCTTCTGCGGAATATTAGTAATGATAGAAAGAAACTTAAGTCTGATTGAGTAAATGTCCTCAGAGGTTGGGCACAAAGGCAGAGGGTTCAGAAACATCCCCAGATCATCTGTAAATGTCTCCTTGGACAACTGCCTAAGCAAGATGTCATAAATTAGTCACTAAGGATCTTTGTGTGCCAGATCCATAGACTGGTCTAAGAGACATGCCACATCACTTTGCATACTTCAAGGTGCAGAAATGGGGTGTGCGCACCAAGGGGCAGAAATGGAGCGGGCTAGTCCAACTATGGGCTGTTTACAAGCAGCCCACAAGCATCCCGCCATGGTATACCAGATGGTCCACAATATCAAGACCACCATCCACAGGTCTAGGTGCAAGGACTCATGAGACTTGTAGCTCAGGCAGCACACCAGAATTTACTGGTAAAAGATGACAAAGGAATAAGCATCAGGAAACACATATCTGCTTCAATGGGTGTTTTTCCACTGTTACTAGAAGTACCCATTAATGGGTACAAAAATGCCATTTAGTACCCATTAATGGGTACTTAATGGGTATTTCTAGTGACAGTGGAAAAACACCTGATATCTGCCTTCCAAGAACATGTCGCACAGGTCAGTACAAATACTTTCCAGTTAATTCCCAAATAGAGATGTGCACGAATGTTCTAAACATTCAAAATTCATTCGAATTTGATCAAATGCGAACATTCAAATTCGAACAGAATGTCTACACATTCAAATTTAAACATTTGAACAAATTTCGAATGTTCCAAAACATTCGTTCAGATGATTCGAAACCTTCAAAAGTACAGATACATATTTAGTATGTATGTATGTATCTGTACAAATCTCATACGTATCTGTATGCATTTGCGCTGATAGTATGGCATGAAAACAGGACGCATACAGGATAAAATGGGATGCATATGAAATGCATACAGATACATATAACACATATGAATGTTGTCGACGTTCGTATCTTCAGATTCGAATCTATCATTTGAACAAATAGATTTGAATGCATTCAATTTGAATTGGTTTTTGTTGCATTCGGAATCTAAACATTCAAATTGAATCAAATGTTTGGATATTCCAATGCAAAATACACATCCCTATTCCCAACAATTTTGGCAGGGCACCGGAAGTAGCACTAGGTGAAGCACAGGAAACCTGACACTTCTGGGTGCCCAGGCACAAAAGTCTACACTGGCAACTTTGAAGGCTTCCCAGTTTACCTCATCTGAACTTCAATGGGATGGTATTGCTATACTATCCTGCTAAGTTAAGTGTGAACTGTCCCTTCATTGAAAGAATATTTATACCGTCTCTCCTCCTAGATAAAGTGGTCCCAAATAGAGATGTGCACAAATGGGTTTTTTGGCGTTCGATTAGTAATGAATCAAATGTTGTAAAATTTTTATTCGTTCAAATAGATCCCCTTCAAATGCAGTAGGATTCTTTCAATACAAATGTATTCATATGAATTTGTATGAATATCCAATACAAATGCATACGGATCCTGCGTATGGATCCTGCATAAGGATCCTATACCAACACATATGTATCAGATACATATCTAATATGTATCCTATATGAACGCAAATGTATTGGTATGTATCCAATACGTATCTCCAGTTTAACAAATGCACAAACTACTTGTACGAAATTTCTGAAACCTTCGTATTTGTGCAAATGTTAAAGTACGAATGTCATAACATTCCATTTGTTTACGAATGTCCAAATTCGTACTAATTCTCACAAATAATGAATGTTACTAATATTCATGTAAATCCCTAGTCCCAAAATATTATCCCCTGGCCCCCAAAAAAGTATTTTCACCTTGACCCATATCTGCCTTACAGTCATTTCTAGCCTTTATTATGAAGTTGCATATCTCCTGAGGTTGCAAATTGGTGTTTTTAATTTAAAGGAAAAGAGATGGAGAGATTGTAAAGTAGCCCTTAGAAGCTCAAAATCTGGCCACTTTTTTGATAATATCACACAAGGGTGCCCCCAGAATCTATGGAAACCTGTGAGCATGCTTTGATTAAGGGGTCCATTATTCTTTCCAAACTGGTTAACTCCAATAATACAGAAAGCAATTCTTACATTCATTGCCCTGATTTGCATTATAACCAGCCCAAGTCTGTGATCATGAGGAGGTTGGCTATTTGCTTTAGTCACCAACTCTCTCTTCTCTTTTAATATATTTTTTAAAATATATATATTTAAAGCATCCTTAACCCTTGATCTTGACTTTCCTTCCCCCAGTAACGATTCAAAGAGCAAAGCTAACCGACTGTCTCACTGCTTGCTTAATTATCTAGTGCAGTGGAAGTTGACAATGCCTGTCAGATGGTATTTCTTCCCCATGGTTCACCAAAGACAGAACTTTCTTTTTTTAAAGTGACATTTTTTTTTCCAGCATTCAGAACAGCAACTGCAAGATCATGCCGCAATTCAATAACGAGAGCAGTTCTGGCTGCCTCACATTTGCTCCTGCAGTTATTTCACAGACGGTA
Source organism: Aspidoscelis tigris stejnegeri (assembly GCA_023333525.1). NCBI lineage: Eukaryota > Metazoa > Chordata > Lepidosauria > Squamata > Teiidae > Aspidoscelis > Aspidoscelis tigris. The sequence goes on from JALMGA010000002.1 coordinate 15,121,207, forward strand.
TCGTCATGAAAGTTGGGCTATGAAGACAGAGCAGCAAAATGAGTTACCCTTTGAGTTATTCATGCGCCGGATAAAGAAAAGGGCAACAGGCAATCACGACGTGCGGACCTGGCTGGGTAATGGGGAGTGGAGCAAACTATGATTGAGGGGGGAGAAAAAACAAAGGTGAGACTTCAGTTAAAATATTTGCCCCTTGCCCGAGTAGACCTGTCACTAAAAAGAGTGAGTATGAGGTGTTATTTTGCCCCATCATTTTAGGAGTAAAAATGGCCGACTTCTGACTTCAGCTGCTGGAAGCGCCAACCAAGGAGAACTTTGCCATCACTTCTGGGGGTGGGGGCTGATTTCATGGTGGCGGCCTAGACCACCCCACCCTCTGGCTGCCTCTACTGGCTGCTGGGCCCGGATACCTTGCCAAAACTGCTTCTTTGCAGAACTGGGTCCCTTTGTCAGCTGCTCTGGACTCCACCTGGCCTCGGTCACATCAGACAGAGACCAAAGGATGGCTGCTTATGGCTTATGATGTGTGATCTGATAATGTATTTTTATTACAATGTTTTGGTGTTTAATTTTGTAAAAAAAAAAATTGTGTGATTGTTGGAAATCTCCTTGGATATTTTTTCTTTTGCAAAGGAAGAATATGAATAAAATAGGAATGATATGAAAAATGAAAATTCTGGTTGTACATTAAACAGACATGGGCAGAAGTCTCACAGCTGAGGGACATCTACTCTGCAGCACCAAGGCATTCACAGCCTGGCAGTCCCTGATGGTGTGATCAGGCCACCACCTATCCATGCAATGGATCCCAACCCTTCCACTCCTCAGACCACCTTTTTCTTGACCGTATGGAAGAAGCGTTAGGTTATATTCAAATACATTTTTTTTAAAGCAACTCAGAAGCCACTTAGAGGTGGTAGCATATGGTAGCTAATGTTCCCATTCCACTTCTAATCAATATTAAAGGCAGGAAAATGGACTTTGGAAGTGCATTTTCTGGTTTTCTATGTAGATTGATGGTGTGATGGAGTGCTACCACCCCAAGGCACTTTTTTTTTGGCAACTTAAAAAAACTGCTTGTGGATGCAGCCTGCATGTAAGGGCAAGTGACACATGTTGTATAATCATAGGCCAACTTCACACTTTAACTATTCTGGCAAAGGGTGGGGCGACCTATACTGGGATAAGCAATCTACTCCAAGCTGGAATAGAATATCTCCTGACCTAAAGCAAGGCTCTCCACATTGGGATGCCCTGTTCTGTGTCAGTTCCCACACTGTTTGTGAAGCTCACACCAGCTTCAGAGCTGACTTAGGTGACTTCTTAGTGGTCTGTAGCAAAGAATGAAAGTTTGTGGTCTATGGAGCTCCTGGGAGGGGTATTTTGGGGACACACCTTGCTGTGACACTGAAATTGGTTCCCCATGGTATACTGGACCATGGAGGCATGCCATCTGCACCCCTTAGGACACAAGTAAAGCTTGTCTACTAGTAGACTACATCAGGATGCCATCTTAATTCAGTCTATACTCCATCGTCTCTCATCTGCTCTAAGAGGCCCGGAAGTGGAACATGGGCTAGATTCGCACTTCAGTCTGTAGTATGCAATTAGGCAACCTCTGGGCAGGTGCATCTGCATTGTCAGGTGGTGCGAACATGCTAGAAATGTCCCTTGCCTGCCCAGAGGTTGCCTAATTGCATACTAGCTGTGGAGCATGAAATTGTGCTCCACAAGCTACCTAACCCTTACCTGTGACTTACCTGAAGCATTCAGCCAGCAAGCATTTGCACCTCTGCTGTCTGGGAAGGTCATTGGAGGGGTCATTGGAGCTGCCATGAAAGCGCACTGGCAGCTCCAGTGATCCCCTGATGCAACTGTGACTGTGATGGGATGGGAAACAAAGTGTGAAAATGCCCATGGTCTGATCTACCTCCAAGTGTGAAAGCTCCATATGTTCAAAGAAGAGAGGGAAAAACACTCAAAATATATATAAAATAATCAATGGATTAGTGGAGGTAAAAGCAACAGTTGCAATGGAGCCCTGCAGAATGCATCCATGAGGGTGGTAAGGGAGGGTAATGGCTTGAGTTGCTGCATTGGGTAAGAGTAAGCACTGTTTGTTAGGAGTAAAGCAAATCTAACAAAAGAATTCCATTACTCTCATGCTCCTAATCAATGGGCTATTGACAACTACACCACACTATGGATGGGGGACTTTGGACTATTATTTCAGGCCATAATATGAATGTTGAAAAGGGAATCGGGCAGGAGGACATCTGCAAGCCTGATTTTTGTCTATCTAAACCAGGCTGTATTCACAATAACAACAACAACAACAACAACAACAACGATGATGATGATGATGATGATGATGATGATGATGATGGCTTAAAAGTGGCTCAGAGATAGTAATATATGGATGCCAGTGTTCCCATCTCACATCTATTTCACTTTTAAAGCCATAGAATGCACATTCTTGGATGATTCCATACTGAATACACACATGGGTTACCTTCTGCTGCATTAATCACAACCAAGGATGGGTGAAGGGCGGAGCTGGTTGTCATTCTATTTATGGTTTGGCGCTTTGCCTCCCCATTGGTTGTTGTGTGTAATGTGTGTATTCTGCATGGAGCCATCCAGAAGGGGATTCCATGTAAGTAAACAACTCTGTTTTCTGCCCTTTAATGTTGATTAGAAGCACTGATGTAGGGATGCTACAACCTCTCTGCTATATTTGAACCACTTTTTTTTTCTTTTAATATGCGTGGATGCATTCTTAGTTCATGTACTAGTTGGTTTGATGGAGAGCACAGAACTTTTCTGTTATGTCACCAAAGTTAACCACCCAAGTTTGTAAGTCAAGAGTAATTTGTATGATGTAAACTACAATTCATGGCAGATAATAAAAATGTAGGTTCTTGATTGGTTAAAAGTCTGAGCAATGGTTTTACTTAAACACTTCTATGCTACTCTTCATCAGTAAAATACTAGGTCTGTTCACAGAACAATTTTTAAAATCCCAATAAAGTTATAAAATTGGAGCAATCAAAACAGACTAAAATCACCATCTGCCCTTTATTCCCATAATTAGGTTATAATAGTTATAAATACCAAGGAATATGCCTATTGAATATTATAGCAAATCTGGGTGTTATTAATGGCCTTGTTTCCATACTGTATGCTCACGCATAACTTAATTAATCTGTGCTTGATTACATTTCATGAATAGCAGTTGAAAATGTTTATAGGTCTGAAGTTATAGAGAAGTTCTCTGTCTGGAGCTAGACCCTTGATGTACCCATCACAAGTCTTCACTGCATAACTGGCGTCAGCACTGCATATTTATATTAGAAACAGTTCTACAGCAAGAATTATTCAAAAGACTATTTATGATTTTATTGTGATCCACCTTCAGATATAAGATGGATGGATGGATGGATGGATGGATGGATGGAGGGAGGGAGGGAGGGAGGGAGGGATGGGTGGGTGGGTGGGTGGGTGGGTAAACAGATATTCTTGACCACAAATACAGAAATGGTAGTGTGTATTTGGCAATTTATTCTGGCAATGGCAAGAGTATGAAAAAGCCTTCTTTCTGTACTACAGTTTCTATTGATCCTTGACTAAAGAAGTATTTTGCCATATTTGTTTAAGGATCATGGAAGCTGCAGTTAGACTGTGGTTCAGACTGTGCACATGCCAGATTAAGGTATTATTATTATTATTATTATTATTATTATTATTATTATTATTATTATTATTATTATTATTATTATTATTATTATTATTATTAGTAGTAGTAGTAGTAGTAGTAGTAGTAGTAGTAGTAGTAGTAGTAGTAGTAGTAGTAGTAGTAGTAGTAGTAGTAGTATTTCAGCATAAACAAATATATGCCAGACTAGAAGCCTCCCTTAATTCTGGAGCACACAGTTTTTTAGCACTCTGTCAGCAGATTACAGAAGTTAACTGTTTTCTTGACAGTGAAAATGTATTCATTGTTTTCAACAAGGATGGAATAGCTTATGAGCTTGACCTTTTAGTTTATTAAACCCTCCTAAATTATAGGAGTGCCACAGATCTTTTCCTCACTTCAGCAATAGGGATGTGCATGAATATTCAAAACATTCAGAATTTGATTGAATTCAATTGAATTTGGACATTCAAATTTGAACTGAATGTCTATACATTTGAATTTAACATTTGAATGATTTATTTAATCTTTTGAATCATCCATACTGGTTATTCAGATATTCGTATGTGTACGGATACATGTGCATTAGATACATATCTATATGCATCTTATTCATAATCTGTACGCAATTGTACGGATACGTACGGGATAAAAACGGCATGCATACGGATTCATATGCACACATTCAGATGCTGTTTTCAAATATGAATAGAAAATTCATATGAATAGATTTGAATGTATTCAATTTGAACCGAATGTGAATACATTCAAATTTTAAACATTCAAATTGATTCAAATCTTTGGCTATTCTATTCGAATAGAATTGGATCCCAAAAATTGCATTCGTGCACATCCTTTTTCTGGAATGGAATAGTGTGAGACTCTCTCTTTCACATCCTGGAGCAGAAGAGAGAGGCATCACCCGCCTGCTTAGCGTAGGCCACTCTAGGCAAGCAAAATAGCCACTTAGTCCGAGATACAGGCAAATCTGTTTTATCAGCTTTACTGAAACTCCAAAGGCCTTGAATTGAACAGAGAGCCATGTGAAATGGTGCACGCCTCTCTCTTCTGGCTTAGCAGTGGGGCCATTTGGGTGACACATCAATCTGTGCCTCCAAAATGATCTCTCTAAGACTCTGGAAGTTGGTTCCAAACTCCTGCCATCTTTGGAGCCAGTGTGAAGGCTGTCCTGGAACAGCATTCTGAATGCAGAAAGCTTGATCCAGGATAGTGGGGCCATTCATGCCACTGAACCTCAGCCTGATCTGGTCCTGCTGGACCAGCCCAGCCAGGTAGGTATGGAAATGGCCACAGCTTTCCCTTCTGGCTCAATAAGCTAATGTCTGTTAGCAATAATGTTCATTCCTTCTCAACAGCAGGTAAGCTTGAAATTATCAGGCACAAAGGAGCATATAAAAAGCCTACTTCAACATCCAAACTTCAGCCTTAGAAGGATAGTATAACAAATGGATGAATGAACACTACTGTGCTAAGATTAGGATCAGTGGGTGTGGACCATTGAGACTCACTGGTCCATGTCAGTGCGTGGCATGATCTGAAACAGCACTGTTTGCACAATTCTGCCAGCCCAGAACGATCCTGGAGCTCTTAAGTGCTGTGAAGAATGAAGTTTCTTAGCCTGAGAGCTCCTGGGAAACCCATTCCAATGGCACACTTTGTTGCAGTGCCAAAATGGGTCCCCTGGTAGCTGGAAACAGAGACATGTCTTCTGCATGCTTCTATGTTTGGACTAGGCCCTGCTGATTTGCTGACAGTCTTTGATGACAAGCACTACTGGTGATCAAGATTATAGTTAAAGCTACACTGGCTGTCTCACCATTTCAGGGCCTCAGATTAGCTTCCCGGGTCTAGAGGCAGCATGTATCCACTGCTCCACATGCTAAGATCTCTTAGGGAATGGAATAGGCATCTTAGGGACAGGGTGCAAGGAATGACTACTAATTATGTCACTGTGTGCTGAAATGACTGAAGGGATCACTCATGCCTGTGCATGGATGCACTCTCCAAGGAGGCCAACAACTTTGTTCTCCATGCTCAGGATACCCAATGGCAGCATGTCTCTCTGAGGCTGTGCCTAGGCATAACAAAAAGGCTGCATCAGAAGTGCTTCAGAGAGTCAGTGTGTGGCCCAGAATGTCCAGGAGAGGGAGAAAGAAGCAGACTCGTATGTGAATAGTCCCATTTCAAAAATGTCTCTAAGCTGCTTCAAAGGCGGACACAGGGATTTTTTTTTCTGTGTCTAAACCCAGCCTGAGTGTTCTCAGGCTCCAAAGATGGCAGGAGTTTTCCCCCAAGTTAAGAGACTGTCCCAATGTCTCTCTTCCTCTCTCTCATTCTCTTTCCCTCCTGCTGTATTTCTTTCTCTGATTTGTTGTTGTTGTTACTGGAAGGTCACAGACCTGAAACCTCACTGAAATGTGATTAGAAGCATAATCAAGTCCAAGTGGCAGTTCTTGTTTTCTGAGACAGTTCCATTAGTTTAGATCAAGGAGATAACTCTGCATATATTTGAATTGCAGTGACAGCTTTTCCCAGAGCTTTATATGAAGACTGGTGAAGTGGGATGGGAATTGGTACAGCCAATAATCCTAAAAAGCTCTGGACCTCTTAGCCAAGCAGGTGGTGTGCTCTGTCCCTCTTTCAATCCCAAATCATTCCTCACCTCATTCAGTTTGGAAACTGATTAGATTGCATTGCCAAGTCAGAATGCTTGTAAGGTTATGTCCATAACTATAACTATAGGGCATTTTTTGTTTGAGTTGTATGACTTGGCACTCACTCGCTCGCTCTCTTTTCCTTTTCCTCTCCTGCCTTCTGATGAGTAGTTGTCAAAATGAAAAATGCAGCTTAATAATTGAGAGCAAGAAAGAGAGCAAGCGGTAATTAAGGAGATATTCCTTTAGCTAATCACTCCATGCCAAGGCCAGAAACCACTATGAACTTCATGTGCTGTTTTTGGGTGCATATATGCACACACATACCTGCATATATGCATTCTTGACACATGAGCAGAAATTGAGAAACAATACCGATTAATTTTGCATAGGAAGACGTGCTTCCAGAGGAGCATCACAGTTAACACATCACAAAGGGAAGTTTGGACACCCATGGAAAGCTTCCATTCCTCATCTCAGTGATCGCTCCCTGAATCAACCTCACTTTCTCCACTATTATCTATTGCTCATGCCAGCTGTATAGCATATTCATTTACACTACAATAGCTTGTCTTTCAGTGATCTGAGCCCAAAAGACTGACTTTTTCTCTGTGTTAAAGCATCACTGAGAGAGTGGGAGAGAGAATGAGCATTGCCTAACAATAGGTTCTCAGTAGTTCAAAATATACCTTGGCAGCTGTATAGAGTGCAAAGTAGACAGTTCTTCTGTCTTCATATGCGTCCACACAAAGTAACTGCTCTATCAAAAAAGGCTACATCATATGCATGCTAGCAAGGGCTTGTTTCCCTTGTGTTTAACCTTTTCAGAGGCATGCACAGGCAAACATAATGGTGAACAAATGATCAACAAACTGCCCTGAAAATGCAGTTTTCTTTAAAAGTCCAAAGCAATGAAGGTGGGAAGAAGTGAATTATGGGATGGTTTAGCATTGGACGAAAACCTGGCTGACCTCCATGGGATGCAAATTTGAGATCAAGGGTTTTCCCCCCCCCCCCCACTTACCTCCCTTAATCCAAATCTAAGATGATCTGGATCTAAGGAATGGGCCCTTCAACTAATGAAGATTTAGTAGATCCGGATCGAAGGAGGTACCTGATGAGTCTCCATGGGCGGTGTAGCACCCAATAGCAATGGGTGTTAGAGTACTCGCTGTAGAAACACTGGAGCACCCATGTGGCAAATCTGAATCTACCCACATGGGGCCCGCCCATCTCCCCATTTGGGGGGGGGGGTTCTGGGGTGTGTGCAAACTTCGTAGATGCTCCAGAGATTCTTTGAAGATCTTCTGGAGTGGCTCTGTAGAATCTTTGAAGATTGCGGCAAATCACTCTGGAGATTTTCTGGACAAACCTCTGTATAAATGCCATTCTTCAGAGTTTCCTTCTGAGCCCTCTTCAGAGATTATGCACAGCCTTCGGAGCTTCGGATTTTGGGGCATCCCCCCCCCCATGGATGCCTCCCGGAGCCCCCCTCGACCCCATTGCCTGATCACAGTGGAAATGTGCTCTGTATAATCCAAATTTGATGCCTGAAGACCCCATTGTAGACCCCTTTAATGGGGTCTACAGGAAGTCCGGATTATAGGTCCTGAAGGACCCATTTAATCTAGATTTCCCTAGAACAGGTGGAAACAAATGTGCTCTAATGAGGTCTGCAGTGGAAATGGGGTCTTCCTGCTCTGAACCTAATGGGTTCTTAATGGGTCCCTAATTGGTACTTAATGGGTACTTAGTGCTAGTGGAAAAAAACCCCTAATCTGTGGCTAATGTAGAGATGATCGCATCCACATTCTGGTGCCTCTGCTCCACGTTAAAAGGCCAAAATACATTATGTAGTCTTCAATGTGAATTAGCCATGAGATGTGAACACCAGCATCCATATGCTGCCACCTTTAAACCAGTTTTGAAATGCCTATTTTAAGAAAGAGAAAATGTGGATGCAGCCCATATGCTGCAAGTCACTTTGAGAGTCTGCTGGATTAAGCGTACAAATAAATAGAACAAATATAGAAATATGGTATCACAAAACCTTAGTTTTATATGAAGTGATCGTGATATTGTAAATTTTATTTTCGGTCTCTTTCCTAAAGACTTACTGTGAAAAAAAATGTTTGTTTGTAAAACAGAGAGAAAGTCTATTTAAAAATATAAACATATATCGTATGTTTAGCAAGCTCTCTAAGGCCATAGTTGCATTTGAAAATGAAGTGCGCATGGAGGAGACAGTACAACTGCTACCCAGCAGAACACTTCCTTGTCTGTACTTCCAAGTGGGGAGCGATGGTGGTGGAGTCTCAGCCCCCCAGAATGATGTATCGGTGATTATGCTCAGCCATGAAGTGGCACAATCGGTGATTATGCTCAGTCATGAATTGGCATGAGGTGCCTTCTGCCACTGCAGGTGAAAATACGGTGGCAGAAGATGTTCTGAGTGCCTTGCCCAGTAAGTGGGGATGCAGCCAACCACAACCCACCCTTGAGCTGTGATTCCACAGGCAATTCAAATTGCATTGGAGAGTCATCAAAGGGCAATTCTGCACTGGCTGGTATACCAAACTTGCAATCATACTAAGACCCTCTCTTCCACACGCCTCATCTGGGGCGTCCATCAGACAACTCCAGCATGCAGAAGAGAGGTTTCTGGTATGTTTGCTGGTCCAGTGTATCAGCCAGCATAGAACTGCCCAAAGTCTGCCCATCTCTATAGCACCCCCAGCCAAAGAGACTTGATGGCACATGGAAGAACTTTATGAACAAAAAAACAGCTTTGAGCCTGCTTCTTGTGAACTAAGCCAGATCTGCAACACACTTGTGTCCAGGCTGACTTCAGAACCACAGCCTTGGTGACAGCAATGCAAACAAGTTTCAATCCAGCAGAGATGCTTCCTCAGTTTGTCTCCAACTCTGATGCCTTAACTACCACATTACTTCAGTCCGTACCTGTTAATGAGACTCTGTTTGCACCTGAAATGAGACTCCATAACAAGGATCATGTGAGTGGAACGTTTGATTTTCCTATCTGTGTGATTGTTAACACTGCATATTATTTGGACAAAGCCAAAAGTTGAGGACAACTCCATGAAAGGCATTGCTGAAGGACCAGCTGTGTTCACAAAATTAGAATGTTAAGGCAAAGTATGATTAGATAACACTGCAATAAGAGGAAGACGAGAGATAAGTGACTGGAACATGCAGATGTTCAGAACTTCGAATTTAGATTTTCAAGATGCCCCGGTAGTATTAAGTGTGGTTTAATGTGCAATCACCTGAATTGCTTTATCTAAAGAAGAAATGGGACAGAGTGGAATGTGAATGTTTAATCTTAAAGGCCAGATGGTGGTTGCTGTTGCTAAGCATTAAAAAGGAAAGTGATCTACTCAGAAACTGCAGTATCAATTAAGCTGTGGAAAACTAAAGCAAAGCCATTACTTGCCAGAGTTAAACGTAGGTTTACTCCTATGGCTTATTCCTTTTGAACAAAGAAGTCATGACAGCTAGTTCTTACAGTGACACTTTGAAAGGTAAATGGGAAAGAGGGAAGGGGAGAGAAACCAGAGGCATCCATAAAAGTGTTAGTCAGAGGACCACTGGAGAACATAGATTTACAGGGAGCTGTATTTTTACATTGCAGAAAACTCACAACATCACTCTGGCCCTATTTTTATAGCTACTGTGCATCCCCTGTGGTGGAGAAGCTGCCTTCCAACTATCTGGTGAACAGATGGGTTCTGGGAAACAGTAGGTCATCGGTTATTAGCATTAATGACCATTCTATCAAACAGTGAAGGACAAAGATAGTGTGATTCTTATAATTCAGCTGCATACTTTCTCGGGCTTCCAAGACCTTTCTTGTTCCACCAAAGCCAGATAATAAGGATCAAGAATGTAAAATTAAAAAGCAGTCTTTCACACGGAATCCCTTATAGGGACTGGGCCCATAAAGTACACAGGGCAAGTTTATCCATAACATTTCAGCTGTCCAACTATTCTTAAACTCATACATTCTACAAACTCTAGATAATAATGCCAGATTCTAAGGCCACCATGCCCAGGACTCCTTGAAGTCAAACAGAATGCAGTACACTCAAACTATTTTAGAAAGCACCCAGCCACATAGGGTGGTTGATAACAAAACAGAAAGAATACTTTAGTATTTTATACCCTCCAAGCAACTCCTCCCAACTAATAGCTCTGTCTTGACACCCAGGCTTGACACCACCCTGCCTCCAACCAACAACTTCCATTATTGCTGTCCTTGGGAACATCTTGCAGACATAAACCTCTCAAGATGGCCTTGTCTTCTCCTTCCACATCTGTCCTGGCAGCAGACTTAGCTTTACTTGCTTGCGTAATTGACCGTAGGATTTCATGTAATCCAGTTTTGTATTGTAGTTAGAGTGCCAGTTTCTTATCCAGGAGTCACTGGGCTTGATTCAGCACTCCTCCATGAAGCCAGGTGGGTGACCTTGGGCTAGTCACAGCTCTCTTCTGAGCTCTCACAGACCCACCTAACTCACATAATATCTGTCCTGGAGAGAAGACTAGAAAGCTTTGTCAGCCACGTTGAGTCCCCTTGAATGGATGAGAAAGTGGTATAGAAAAGCCAACTCTTCTTCTTCCTCTTCCTCTTCCTCTTCCTCTTCTTCATGGCACAAAGAGTTAAGGGAAGGCAGTTGACTGGAGCAGGAACATTGTTTCTAGGTCAAGGGTTGAGAATGGAGGGAGAAGGATACAGGTATGATTGGGGAGTTTTCTTCCTAACTGACCCTGGATGGGAGAGGTGTCTTGCTGGGGTGACTGAACTTGTAATCCTCCTTTCAAGCATGGCTTTTTATCAATAGACTAACACATCGCTCTTGAAACAAGAGCTGTCCTGCTATCATGCCCTTGTCCTGTCCTCAGTGGGTTTGATGGTTTTGACACAAGGGACATTCCTGCCCCCTCTCCTCATGCGGATACTGGGTCCAGCCAGAGGAGTACAGTGGACAATAGTCACTATCATCCCCAAATCATCCAGATTGATCAGGACAGCTAGAAGATATAAAATCAACAACAGTGGTGTGACTCACTGTCACAGTGCAGCAGTGTGGGGCACATCTCCAGTAGGAAGCTCTTTTAAAAACATCTTGGTCAAACTATGGGCCTTTCTGCACTTGGCCTTATTCTGGAACATACCTCAGAACAAAGGCCTGCTATCCACATGCTAGTGCAGGCTATTTGCACTTGGTGCCACAGACTTGTGTTTTCTAGGCCCAGGAACAAGGAGAGGCTTCCAGTGGCAACCTCTTTCACCATCCACCTTTATATGTTGGTTTAATGAAGTCAAGGAGGCTTCTACGCAGCTTCCTTGAGTATGATCCACAGACTATCACTGGTTAGGAAAGCTATGGCCCCACTATACAGTCTGAGCCAGGTATCTATTGGTGTTTTTCCACTGCAGATCCGGATTAAGGGAAGCACCCAATGTGTTTCCCCAGGAGGTGTAGCACCCATTAGCAATGGGTGCTAACACCCCTGCTGTGGAAACAGCTTTGCACCCATGTGGGGAATCCGGATCGACCCACAAGGGGTCGGTCCATTACCCCAGGTGTTTTGGGGGGCGGGGGGGCAGTCTTCATATTCAGTTCAAAGTCACTTCGGAGTCACTTCGAAGTCACTTCGAAGTCACTTCGAAGTCTGTGCAAAATAGCTCCGGAGTGCCTTTGAAGTCTGTGCTGATCTTCGGAGTGAACTTCGAAATGACTTCGGAGTCACTTCGGAGTAACTTCAGAGTCACTTCGAAGTCACTCCAAAGTTCACTCCGAAGATCAGCACAGACTTCAGAGGCACTCTGGAGCTATTTTGCACAGACATTGAAATGACTTCGAAGTGACTCCGAAGTCAATTCAAAGTGGCTTCGAAGTGGCTTCGAAGTGACTTTGGAGCCTAGGTTTAGGGGGGGGGCAATTGGTGCCCCCTCCCCCTAGCCTCCTTTGGACCCCATTGCCTGTTTCCAGTGGAAACAGGCTCCCTTTAATGCGGATTTTCTGGCAGAAGACCCCATTAATGGAGTCTACAGAAAATCCAGATTAAAGGCCAAAATGTACCCATTAGATCCAGATTTCCCCCACGGCAGTGGAAACAATCAGGTCCCAAATGGGTGCCGTAGTGGAAATGGGATCATCCAGCTCACACCCAAATGGGTCCTAAATGGGTGCAAAAATGGGAACTTTTTGACAGTGGAAAAACACCCTATGGCTTCATCCCACACATCCAAAAAATAAAAGTAAAAAGGTTATGGGGTAATTATCTAAAGTCATTGCATCAACATGCAGGTAAGTGCATTGGACCTACTCCCAATGGGCAGAGAATGCCTTATGGGCAGTCTTCGAAGCGTATGAAGAAAACTCTGAAGGCCCTTGCCACCTTCTTCCACCCTTTCACTGTCTGAAGAGACAGTGGGTGGAAGGCTTACCTACTGTCCCATTTTCTCCTGGATGTGTTTAAGGGCTGGGAAGAAAATGGCTGCCTTCCAATGCCATTTCTTGTCCAGTGCTTGGTTGTGCTGAGCAGAAACTTTCAATATGGATATGCACACAGAGTACCTCCTTCTTGAGCAGTGGGATCATCCATTTTGGTGCCATGGGGATGCTGCCAATATTGTGCATCTTTGCCCTGAGTGGGTTCATTGGCATACTTCCAATTAGTTAAACTAGTTTTAGCATAAGAAATGGTGGAAATAATTCCAAACCCAAATGAATATCCTGACAATTATCTTTGTTTATTTATTCTTTATATTTATTCTTTATTCTTTATATTTATATCCCGCCCTATACCCGTAGGTCTCAGGGTGGGTTACAAGTTTTAAAACAGCAGGTAAAAGCAATAAAATCCTGACAATTATCTTTGTTTATTTATTCTTTATATTTATTCTTTATTTTTTATATTTATATCCTGCCCTATACCCGTAGGTCTCAGGGTGGGTTACAAGTTTTAAAACAGCAGGTAAAAGCAATAAAATCCATTAAAACACTTAAAAGCAAACAAGCAGACAAACAAAAAATCCAGCATATTTTTTTTAATGTATATTCAATATTAAAATACTAATAGCTACAGTTGGGGTGGGGGGAATGGTCACATTAGCCAAAGGCCAGAGCAAAGAGGTGCGTCTTTACCGCCTTCCTAAATGTATATAGAGAAGGGGCATGACGCACCTCAAAGGAGAGACTATTCCATAACCTGGGGGGCATTACTGAAAAGGCCCTTTCCTGGGTACCCACCCGCCTCACTATTGAGGGTGGTGGGACAACCAGGAGGGCCTCGCCTCCAGATTTCAAGGCATGGGCAGGTCGATATGGGAGAAGGCGTTCCTTTAGATCTTTTGGGCTTTGTAAGTCAGAGTCAACACCTTGAATTGGGCTCAGTAGTGAATTGGCAGCCAGCGCAACTCTTTTAAGACCGGCATAATGTGCATCTGGCTGGTTGTTCCAATCAGCACTCTGGTGGCTGCATTTTGCAACTTCTGAACGGTCTTCAAGGGCAGCCCCATGTAGAGTGCATTACAGTAGTCCAGTCTAGAGGTTACCAGAGCATGGGTAACTGTGGCCAAGTCGTCTTTGTCCAAAAAATACATATAATATCTCCCCCTACAAAAACTAATATTAGCTGTATATGGCTCTGTAAGCAAAATGAACCACAGACTTCTGGGGGGTGTTTTGAGGGATTTTATCTCTAAATAAACATGGGGTGTTTTTCCACTGTCACTAGAAGTACTCATTAAGTATCCATTAATGGGTACAAAAATGCCCATGACATTTTGCCCGTGACAGTGGAAAAACACCCATGGAATGTATGGGATTGCAGATAGGAGTGTGGGATCCAGACAAGAAGACTTATCCAGTATCCATAGGGAAATACAAACACACAGACACAAATACAAGTGATTCCCATTTCTTTCTCCATGGCTCACTGGGAAGCAGAAGCTAATGAATCCAAGAAAATAAATGGTGTCTTCATTTATGTTTTCATTTTGGAAAGAGTCATTTGTGTTCAAAATCTTACTTTACACCCAATATCCAATTTGTATCAAGATGCACCATGTCAGGGATTCTGGCTTTCACTATCCATTAACTGATTTTAAAGCACAGTTCTTATCAATATCCTTCCATAATGAGTATAGATGGAAATTATATTAGAAGAGAATCTGTTGCTGGAGAAAGCAATATCCCCAGTGAAAGTTTAGTCTAGATATTAACACAAGGCTAAAAGCACAGAGCAATGCACTTATTATATCAGTTTGATGGTCTTGCAAATAAGTATCCTCTAGGCAAAATGAAATGACAAATTGTATAGAGGTCAATGGTAACCCAAATTGCTAATATTATAGCTCAGGCTTTCATAATACGTCAGTAAAATGCAATATTTGCCTAATGGCATGTTCTATTAACTAGCAGCTTGCTAACGTACAGTAGATCATAATGAACTAGTTAATAGTATATCTAAGCACTCTTAAAATTAGCAGCTAATTAATGTGCAATTATGGATTTAAAATGGTTTTCATGAATAGCTACCTGCAGCTTTTAATGGCTTTATTTCAACCACGCGAAAAGCTAAAAACAGTACTTGGATATATAATAACAAAAGAAAGAACAGAGAAAAATTAAGGCCTCCCACATTTCACAGTAGACGGCTTCATGCTGGTGCTACTGAACCTGACAGCAGGTTAGAATGTAACTCCCAATCAAATGATACACTTTCATAGTTTGCCAATGCAACTTCAGCATGATTTTTTAAAAAGTATACATAATTAGGCCAAAATTGATTCACAGGCTGGCACCAAGTTGCTTAAAGTTGTCCTGTTCTCAGAGACCTATAAAAGCAAAATTGGCAGTGGCCTACTGCCTTCACCAAGCTGCTCAGAGTTGGAGCCAATTCTTACCTTTTGTGCATTTTTCCATTCAGGAAAATTCAAGGTGTGGCAGAATTCACAGTATATTCAGAGGAGTCACATTGCACGAGCAGAGCTGTAGCCTCGATAGTGGTAGGACCCACGTCACTGCAGTGCCTGCCATTTCTGTAGCTGGATCACATGCTCCAACATAAAAGGCAGAAGAATGCTTTTCAACACTTCCCCCTACCCTCAGCAGCACAAAGTCAATGCTGGGAAAGGTTTGTTCCCCAGCTTTGATGTTTTAGCCTGGGACCATTTCAAGAGGCATATCAAGAAGCCATGCTATTATTTGTATTTTTGTTCGTTTGCTTGCTTGCTTGCTTGCATGCTTCTAACTAACTAACCAACTAACCAACAATTTGCATTTTTTCCCACCCTATGCCCAAAGGTTTCAGGGTGGGTATCAACATTTAAAACCAAATGAAAACGTGTTAAAAGCATCAGAAAGTGCAGAGAAAAAGCTATATCCCCATTTAGCCCTTTCTAAACATGTAAAGTGAAGGAGCCTGGTGTATCTCAAGAAGATGGTCATTAGATCCCATATGCATCCCATTTTCATCCTGTATTTTAAGCACAAATGCGTACAGATACATATAATATTTGGACAGATACACATGCATTGCATACGTATCTGTACATTTGAATCATTCAAATCATTCAAATGAATGCTTTGGAAAATTCAAAATCCGTTTGAATGTCTAAATTTGAATGTGAAGACATTTGATACAAGTTTGAATGTCCACATTCGAACGAATTCAATCAGAATTCAAATGTTTAGAATATCTGTGCATATCCCTACTTTTAACTCCCTCACTTTTTTCCTGAGTGCAGATGCAGCCAAAGAAAGAACCCACCACCAATGATCAGCAACTAATTCAGGCACAGTAATTTACTAATACGAACTGTCTAGTACAAAAACTCTTTGTATATTGCATACACAGTTATGTTTCTTTTCTAGGGATGTGCAAAATGATTCATATTTGCAAATTTGATTGAATATTTTGAATTTGAAGACATTCACATCAAATTGAAAATCTGGTTTTTCAAATATCCAAAATTTCACTCAAAGGAAATTAGTCTCCTTGCAAAAATAAACAATTTGATTGAATATTCATATTTTGCTTTGGGCCATGAAAAAATAACTTTTTCAATGGGAAAAAGTTGCAAAGAAATTGACAAGTTCAAAAACAAATGTGAAAATCCAGTTTTTTTATTTAACTCTTCAACAACGAAACAACTTTTCAGATTTTTTTATTTGATAGCAAAACAAATGTGATTTTTTTTCATGCACATACCTAATCCTTTCTGCATGACTTTTCCTGCTATGATGAATGTTGCCATAGATATCTCAAAATATGGACAGCACACATAACAAATTCAGAATATCAATCTGAATCAAGGCATCCAAACATCATGAAAAAACTGACCTTTCTATTCCACATTGTTCCAAATGTCAGTCACTCTGATGGTTTTAACATTCTCTGTACCTGTGACAGGTGAGTGTCAATCACACTTCTCAAACCATCCATTCTCTCTGTTCTCACATAGATCTGTTTTGTGGTATTTCTTCCATATATCCATATTCTCACCCACCCACCTTAACCAGATGGTTTCATAACCAACATTTTTAAATAGATCCTTCTAATTTCCTCCAACTCACCCTGCACACACAAAAAAACACTTCTTGGTTTGAATAGTTCAGTAAAATCCCAAACTGTCAGCTTTTCACAAGTAGCCATGCAACTTCATACATTCATTGAAATGTTTTTCAGAAGAATCGTTCTCCCATAACCAGTGATGCAGTTATCTATAGGCCAAAATTTAGGAGCCTGGGCCATCCAAAAAAAATGTCTTCACTGCCCTGAAGTAGTGGTAGAAATGTTCTGATACACTATCAACTAGAAAACAAGTCCTGTTTGTACTTACCTTTTGTGCTTAATGAGACCTATCTGTATTTCTCCACCACCACAGACAACCCCAGAGTCCACAGCATATCCGGAAGCAGCTAGATTGCTCAAGGCAGGTTGCTGTGTACCCTCTTCCATATGTGGTGTGGCAAGTGGGTGAGGTTGCATGACTGTGGCTGTGCAGTCACACACAACTGCTGGATCACTGTGACAATGTCTGACAGCATATTGGACGCCAGTTCAGACTGCCATGGCAATCAATTTACACTGCACACACACTTCTCACCAAGTAGGAACAAGTCCGGCATGCACAGTGTGGATGACTGCCAACATAATACTACCTTACTTGACTGGTATGGTATTATGTGAAAAGGCCCTCTATTAACTTTCAAAATAAAGAAATGTCTAGTGGATCTGATTTCTTGGAACATCATACAATGAAAGAAATGAGATTGATCAGCTCAGCTCTTTCTCTCAGCTGATCATTGGTTGAGGACACCGGTCCCACATTCTAATATTTTCTTAGTTCTCTTAGGTATACAGTACCTATAGTTACAACATACTTGTGAACAATCTTTTTTTCACCTTCCATAACCTCACATCTAGGACAAGGAAAGATCAGCTTAAATGGAAAAGGTTTGGTGACCAAGGGACAGCACAGCCAACACTTTCAAAAGGTTGTCAGGCTCAAGTGTCCACTATCACAGAATATAGATGGAAATGTCTTGTGTCAACATACTCCATTCATTGAGTTTCTTTGAAACCCGCCAGGAAATAGGTAGGAACCCTCCTTAGTCTCTCCAACAGGATACCGTGGTCAATGGTATCAAAAGCCACTGAGAGGTTTAGGAGAACCAAGAGGGTAGCAGTCCTCCTGTCTCTCTCCCGGAGGGGGTAGTCAACCAGGGCAACCAAGGCAGTTTCCATGCCATAACTGGGCCTGAAGCCAGATTGAAATAGGTCCAGAAAATCAACATCTTCCAAGCATGCCTGTAGTTGAACAGTGACAGCCCTCTCTAGAACCTTGCCTAAAAAAAGACATGTTAGCCAACAGGTGATAGTTAGGAGGTCTTCTTCAGGAGGGGGCACACCACAGCCTGTTTCAGGGCTGGTGGGACCACACCATCCCTCAGAGAAGCATTCACTACCTCCTGGATCTACCTGGTCATACCTTGTTGGCTAGTCTTTATCAGCCATGAAGGGCAAGGATCCAGAGAGCACATCATCGGCCACACCCCCACAAGCAGCTTGTCCACATCCTCAGGTTGCAACAATTGCAACTGATCCAAATAAACTGGACCAGACAGTTCTCTGGACACCTTGTTCGGACTGTGTCCAATCGTGACATCTAATCCACTATTTTGTCCTCGAAGTGCTTTGCTAATTTGTCACAGCAGATATTACTTGGCCCTGGCTCTAACTTCTTCGAGCTTGGTTTTATAAGGCCATTTACTACTCTAAAGAGCTCTGCTGGACAGCTACTCGAGGACGCAATGGTGGTGGAAAAAAAGTTCCAGCTGACGCAAGCACTGTGATCCATGACCAGACCTTTCTGGACCCACGTGGAAGAGACTTTCTGCCTACTGTAGGTTCCACTTCTATCTCCAGAATAGATTCCAGATAGTGGCTGTGCGAGACACTGATTCGACACCCTGGGAACTCACTTGTGGGGTTCCTCAGGGGTTGATCTTATCTCCCATGCTATTTAACATCTATATGAAGCGGTTGGGAGAGGTCTTCAGGAGATTTGGAGTGAGGTGTCACCAATATGCAGATAATACCCAGCTCTATCTCTCTGTGCTATCTGAATCAGGAGAGGCGGTTGAAGTGCTTGACAGGTGTCTGGAGGTGGTAAAGGGCTGGATGAGGGCCAGCAAATTGAAACTGAATCCAGAGAAGACAGAGGTGCTGTGTGTCACAGGGTCTCGGGTCCATGTAGTTAGGAGATACCCTGTCCTTGATGGGGTTGCAATGCCCTGGAAGGGACAGGTGCATGATTTTGGGGTTCTCCTGGACTCTACACTTGAGGTCCAGGTGGAGACCGTGGCCAGACACGCCTACTCCCAACTACGGCTGGTGCTTCAACTGAAGCATTTTCTGGACAGAGACGACTTGGCCACAGTTAACCATGCTCTGGTAACCTCTAGATTGGACTATTATAATGCACTCTACATGGGGCTGCCCTTGAAGATGGTCCGGAAGTTTCAGCTAGTGCAAAATGCTGCCACTAGAGTGTTGATGGGAACAGCTAGCTGGACACACATCACACCTGTTTTAGAAGAATTGCATTGGCTGCCAATTTGCTACTGAGCCCAATTCAAGGTGTTAACTCTGATGTATAAGGCCCTAAATGACTTGGGCACTAAATATCTAAAGGAACACCTTCTCCCATACTGACCTGCCCGTGCCTTAAGATCTAGCGGTGAGGCCCTCCTGGTAGTCCCATCACCTTCAGTAGTGAGGCTGGTGGGCACCTGGAAGAGGGCCTTTTCTACGATGGCACCCAGACTATGGAATAGTTTCTCCCTCGAGGTGTGTCATGCCCCTTCCTTATATATATTTAGGAAGGTAGTAAAGACACCCCTCTTTTCCCTGGCCTTTGGATGAGGTGATTATATTCTCCGCCCACCCCCAGTTACAACAGTTACTGTTTCAAATCTGTAGAATTTTTAAAGTGTTTTTAATCTGTATCTTGTTTTAATGTTTATCTTTTTTTTAATCTGTTGGTTATCTGCCCAGAGACATTCAGGTATGAGGCGAAGTAGAAATGTAAACAAATAAATTAATTAAAATAAATAAATATTAGTTCAAATTCTAAAAAACAAATGTCTGGACATTTGATTCAACTTCGAATGTAAGAATTTGATCGAATGATGAATATCTCAAATATTCATGCACATCCCTAGTGCCAGGCATCTTTAAATTTATAAGACTGGCAAAACCACACTTTGTTACCATGACTTTTGGCTCAGAAATAGCTACCTTTCCTCCTTTTCAGGAACTATTATTGTTTTTAGTGGGTTTGTAAAATTTGTTTTCATTTATGTATTTTTATTATTTTTATGTAATTTTTTTTATATTTATATTTTTACTATGGTAACCAGCCCTGAGATCCACAGGTATAAAAATACAAATAAATAAACAAATTTACGACTGGGCATGGCAACTCTTTTGTTTCCATTAAAAAAAAAAATTCTTGAGTATGAGTGGCAGAAGCCAGGAAATGTTTCAAGAAAGCTAAGCAGCTCCTGATAATTGCAAAGCAAAGTAGATGTTTTGGAACATCAACCCCCATTTCTCTGCCCTTGGACACGTCTAACTCCAGTTTAGCTTGTCTCCGGAGAGATGAAGCGTGACCCTCGGGAGATACAGCTGCCATGGTGGTCCTCCCTGAGCTGGGAATCAATTGGACCGCTCTGTCATTCAACAAAGCCAGACTGGGGAAAAAAAGAGCTTTTGTTCATTGCTGAGTTGCTGCTGCAGATTTTTCTCTTTTTTAAAGGAAGTGCAAAGAGAAAATTAGGCTGTTCTACTAAGCAGATACAGCCATCTGTTCCATCAGGTTCCTTTTATGAAAACCTGCTTTTAAGTCTTCAATGCTGTGGCAGTCAGAAATCAAGAAACATTGAGAGAGGGGTGGCGGACAGATTTGAACACCTTTGCTGCAAGCTGGCAAATAGCAACAAACAAATGCTGTTTCCACAGTGTATATCTGAGGTCTTGTTTTTGGGTTTTCTCATACATTACAGATGCTACAGTTTCCTTCTTTTACTTTCTTCTGAGGAGCTCTGTGGATTTGAAGCAGAAGGAAAATGTGAGGTTTGGGGCTAGTTCACACTTAACTTCATGGGATGGTAAAACAATGGAATCCCACTGAAGTTAAGTTCACGGACAGTGGCCAGCATTCGCTTCGTTCACATGGGCACTGTCCCCAACCTACCTCCAGGTGCTCGCAGTGTGGACAGTCTGTCCCAGATCATCTAATTCACCATAGCAACAGCTGCAGCAACATCTACTGTCTGCCTAGCCATTGCCATAGAAATGCCAATGTGGTGTATGACTGCACCACTGAAATCACACTCCCAGCCCCATCCAGTGTTTGCACCCATACGTGGTTGTAAATGCCATGTATAGGAGTGACTGAGAATGTACTAGATGCCTCCGGTGAAGCAATAGATAGGTTTTTACTTGTCCACAGCTCAGGTGGATTGGGGTGCTCCAAGAAGCTCTTGGATCCTCCTGGACAGGCGTGAGGGGGGGGGGGATGGCATGCATACAATGCCCTAATCTGTTACACACACATAACTGCTAACAGACCCTTTCAGGGCCATTTCAAATCTAACAGTTAACTAATAAGGAATGAAACCTCACAAATGTGAAACTATCATTCCAAAGCTCCCAAGTTTTCAGAGACCACGACACAGTGGTTAGACGGCCTTCAGAGTCCTGCCACTAAAGTCTCCCAAGACCCAAATGCATGGGATTTATCTTAAACATTGTCTGTAGGCACCAAATATATTCTGAGTATTCTGCATTACAGGTGTGCACAAATGTTCTTAACATTCAAAATTTGATCGCATTTGTATAGAATGTCTACACATTTGAATGTAAACATTCAAAGGAATTTTGAATGTTCCAAAACATTCATTTAAATGATTCAAAGCATTCAAATGTACAAATACATATGAATCTCATATGTATCTGTACGCATCTGTGCTGATAGTACGGGACAAAAACAGGATGCTTACAGGATAAAACGGGATGCGTACAAAATGCATACAGATACATATAACACATACGAATGTTGTCAACATTTGTATCTTCAAAGACAAATGTTGTCATCATTCATATCTTTAGGTTCAAATCTAACAATGTATTTGATTCAAATTGGATTTTGTTGCATTCAGATTCTAAACATTTGAATTGAATTGAATGTTTGGATATTCAATTCGACCTGAATTCAAATGCAAAAAAAATTTTTTTGTGCACATCCCTATTCTACATCCATAATAAAGTCTGTTTTCCATTAACTTGCCCTCTGTTCCTGGCTTATGCACCTGAGTTGGGAAGTTGGTGCTGACTTCTCTGACTGTCAAACAACCCTCATTGCCCTTGGCAGGTAACTTCCTAATTCTTAACAAGCATGAGATGGCAGAGAAGCCTGAGCTATAAAAATATGGTACCTCTCTTATGAATCTGAATCTCATCACAGGGCAATCTGGTAGGTGTGAGGACAGAGGACCTGCCAGCATTCCTTTGAAATCCCAGTGGGTAGAAGAGGCATCAGGTTGTATACTTTGCTCTCATTCTTCTTTCTGAAGTTGGAATGTATACTACAATGATGATTAATCTGTCTTTCAGATTATACGATTTTGAAACAAAAGTTTCAGTTATCCAGCACTATATGTTCTTTGCTTAAAAGAACTTGCTGCCTTGCTTGAAATGTCAGAGCAGGCAGAACAGACTACTACTACTACTACTACTACTACTACTACTACTACTACTATGAGTTAGCTTTTCTACCCGACTTTTAGTAGTAGTAGTAGTAGTAGTAGAAGAGGAAGAGTTGGCTTTTCTACTCGACTTTTCTCATCCATTTAAGGTGACTCAAAGTGGCTGACAAACCTTCTGTTGTTCTCATCACAACAGACAACCTGTGAGGTAGGTGGGTGTGAGAGCTCAGAAAAGAGCTGTGACTAGACCAAGTTCAACCAGGTGGCTTCAAGCATGAGTGCGGAATTAAACCCCATATTCCCATATAAGAGTCCAGCTCCCTAACCACTAGACCAAACTGGCTCCCAATAAAGCATCTTACAGTTATCTAAACTGAGGGAAGCCTAAGACAGCTCACGACGCTTTGAGCATTCACACAGAGGGGCGCAGGGATGCGTGTAAACGCATTCCGGAGCTCCCGTGTGCGAATGCTCAAAGCGTCGTGAGCTGTCTTAGCCGGCAAACGACGGCAAGGGGCGAGGAGACAGCTGAGGAGGCTCCCGCAGCCAGCGCTGGCTGAAAACAGCTGATTGTCAAAGCTGCACCGGCGGGGGAGGCAAGCCCACGGCTGTTAGGGAGAGAGAAGCATGCGCGAACGCTTCTCCTCCCGAACGCCTGCGGGCAGTTCGTGCGTGCCCGAACGCATGTAGAGCAGTTTAAAGTGCTCTACATTTGGAACACGCAGAAGACAGCTCCGGACATGCCGGGACGCAAACTCGCCTGCAGCAAAGCGAATGCTGCGCCCGGAGCTGTCTCCCGCGCGTTCCAAACCCCCGTGTGCGAAAACGTCTCTGGAGACAACCAAAGTGTGGATTGGCATGGCTGGGTCACTCTATTTTGGTAGGGCTGATGCAGGTGAGCCACTCAAAGGACCTTTCTGTAGTTGCATGCTGGTGGGACAGTTGGTGGCTGCTGAGCATATGCACTGAGAAGAGTTGCTTCTATCCCAGAAGAGCCCCCGTGTCTGCCAGAGTATCCTCAGGGTGTATAGTTGTAGAGCACTAAAAAGTGTTTCACAGGTAAACTAGCCATTTGCCTGGTAAAGCCCCAAGTGTTCTGTTCACTCTTCTTCTGGGTGAATGCATCATGGAGGAGGGTGGCACAGCCATGGTGGCATGCCATATCACCCAGTCACAATGGCAACAGTGCCCACAAATGCCCATTGTCACAGTAAGGGGATAGCTGTGACCCCACTTACCTAGGACTTGGGGAAGCACTGGGTAAATTTTGGGTTCATTGGGCACCACAAAGTGCAGATGCCTGATGCATCCTAGGAGTGAGCCAGCCTTCGAACCAGGCAAAGGCACAAAAAGCCTCAAAGACTGATATAAGCGGCTCTGGCTGTCGCTATTGCCTTACTTCCATCCCTCCACAAGTTGCCAGGTTTGAGCTTTTCAGATAGAGCAGGTGAGGACAGGGACTGAATACAGGATGACAATTTAGCCTCGTGTTTCTCATTATCTGGCAGTCTTATTGTCCCCTTAAAACTGTAGCTCTTTTCCTCCGCAAAAAATCAGAATTCTAATTCTAATATTGTTTCGTGTCTGACCTCAGTTTCTTTAAGGAACCATCTATGCTAGTCTTCTGGAATTCGCTATAAAGGATATTATAGCTCAAAGAGGAAAGGTGAGAGAAAAGACCACACTATTTTGTCCGTTCGTTTTAGTTTTGGAATATCAGCCATGCCTTTCTTATGAAGGATTTAAGTTGGCAAGGATCTTTTTCCTCCTGAAAATGAATTTATAAGGGTGGTTAGGGAACAAAGTGCAGAGCTCCGGAGGTTATCAGTGACCTTTCTTGGCCAAATGGGGGTTTTTATTGCAAAAAAGACTTATGCTTTCCCCACAATACTATGCTGCTGTTTTTGTTTCTCTCAGTGTAAAGTACTTTCCAAAGGTAAGCCTTTTCGGCATGTAAGGTCTCTATATCTTGGACCACACTGGGATGTGGTTGCTGCTGGAATAGAATGTGAACAGCAGGCCCCTTAGACCTCTTCCTGGACTGGAATAAGACCCAGTGTGGAAAGGTCCTGAAAGTAGAGGTGTACCAAACTGGTTCTTGTTGTACTCAGTTTGTAGCAAACAAGGGGTGTTTGTTTTTAAACTGACCATCCTCTATATTTGAATGACTGTTCAATATAAAATTAAACACTAGGATAGGGATGTGCATAAATGTTCTAAACATTTGAAATTTGATCGAATGTCGACATTTGAATAAAATGTCTTCACATTCGAATTTAAACATCTGAACGAATTTAAAATGTTCCAAAACATTCTTTCCGATTATTCAAAAGTATCTGTATGAATCTCATACGTATCTGTATGCATTTGCACTTACGATACAGGATGAAAACAGGATGCATACAAGATAAAACGGGATGTGTACAGAATGCATACAGAGACATATAATACATACAAATGTCAACATTTGCATCTTCAAATACAAATGTCATCGATATTTGTATCTTCAGATTCAAATCTAACATTCGAACGAATAGATTCAAATGTATTTAATTCAAATCAGATTTTGTTGCATTTGGATTCCAAACATTTGAACTGAATTGAACGTTTTGGCATTCGATTCGAATTGAATTTGAATGCAAAAAAACAAAAGCCTGTGCACATCTCTACACTAGGAGTGTTTGGCAGGCTGTCCAAAGAACAGTTCAAAGTACCTGTTCCTTTGTTAAAAAGACAAATATGTAAAGCCTGCTCTGTTTTCCCCCCAAAAAGCACTAGTTCATCTTGATATAGGTGAGCTAGTTGCAGAAATGTCTGGTCGTGAGGCCGAGCAAGGTGGGGCTGAATAGATGCCGGCTGACCATCTCTACCAGCTTCTGGTTTGCCATCAATGAAGAGAAAATGCAAAGTAAAGAGAATAAGAAAACTCCAGCAATAAGAAATAAACTGAAGAATTGGATCTGAAGACCTCAAATGCTTGCTTTTGGCTGTTCCCTGTTCCCCCCCACACCATTTTCCTTTTGTTTCTTGTATCTTTAGATTGTAAGCCTGAGGGCAGGGACCTGTCTAAGATTAATATAATATTGTAACCCGCCCTGAGACCTTTGGGTATAGGGCGGGATAGAAATACAAATAAATAAATAAATAATAATAAATATAGCTACAAACATGGTGTAGCGATTATGGGTCTTTTTGCACTGGCCCAGAGACAGTTCCAGGTGGATTATATGACTGTATTGTCCACACTGTGATCTGTCTTTGAACAGTCCCTGGGTCTCCTGCTTGTTCCTGAGGCTTACCTGCTGTGGAATATAGAGGGCATTGCTGGATTCCACTTTGTATCCTGACTCCCATTCTAGTCTCTCTTGTTCATGCTTTGTATTTCTCACACATAAAAAAAGTCACATTTGGCTTATGTGATTCGTCTCTCCTTATTGCAAATATACCTTGCAACAGAGCCTTGTGTTCCATTTATATAATGCCGATCATTCATAGCTAAATGTTAATGGCTAGTGCTATTTCTGGGCAAATAACGAACAATGAAGTACAAATGCCATCCTGTTTGCAGCCATTCTATGCATGGATATAAGTGTGAGAGCAGAACTTGCACCTACTGAAGAAATTTCATCACCAGTTCCAAATGTGTTCTCCTCCATGCATAGTTAGCATCCAGACCCTGCTAAAAAAGAAATTCAGGTAGCTGTCTTTCCTGTCTCATTGACTAACTGCTGCTGCATTTTCTCAAAATCAGAAGATTTGATTTAGGAAATACAATAAAATGGAAACTTGCATTTGCCCTTACCTGTCTGGAGCGGTTGCAGCCACTCCATCCACATGCCACACCATCTCCATCAACCCACACTCTTTTAGCGTGGCTGGGAGCTCCCTGCAGCTGCCATGATCATCAGTCACTGGGAACAGCTGGTGTGCTCCCAAACACAGCGTTCACACTCTCTTCCAGTGTGGATGCTGCGAGTGGGCAGGGTGGCATGGCTGTGGCTGCACAGTCATGTATCACAGGCTGATCACCATGACAATGCCCCACTGCATGCCATATATTGCCACAGCCGTTGTCACAGCAATCTGGTCAGGATGGGCTGGGCCATCTACACTTGAAATGCTGGCGGTCTGCTTGGGGAGTACACCAGCACTTCAAGTGTGGATGCCTCCCCCTGCGCCTGATATGCTTCACTGGAATGGTATAACAAATAGCATTCCAGTGAACAAAGTAAGAGTGGCTCATAATCATTATACTTTTGAAGGGGGAAAAATCCTTTTGATTTTCATGGATGACAGAGAAAAAAGACTTAACCAGATGTTTAAGCATCATTTATTGTTGTTTTGTAAAGAATAATATTCTTGACAACAAAGGATTCACTTTCTCTAAGAAAGGTGAAAGAAAAGGGAAAAAATCATAATAACAACACCTTTAGGCTAGCAATTTAATTTCTAAATAGACATATTACCATGCTAATTCTACAGTCAGTGGCAGATTTTTATATCTGCCTCTAGATATTATTAATCCTATCCCCACCCCTTCTCTGTAAATAAAATGCTGCCACCAGGTGGAGTCCAACTCATACTATGATTTCTGTTAACATATTAATAGTATTAGTACTACTGGACTAACAGCTGTGCAGAGTTCATAATATCAGTCAAAAAATTCCAGACCTGATCATTTTGATGTTTAGGAATCTGGTGCCCATTACCGTCTGCCATTTGGTGCGTGCTGACAAAGATGTATCTGAAAGGATCTTTGAAGCAAAACGATACTGAAAAATTGCAGGAAATGAAAAATCCCAGACAAGCATGTATAGCTCGCAGCCACAAATTAAAAAAAGGCTAACTTTTTATTAGCAGGAGATAATATAATAAAGCAGGGTACAAAAATGCATGTGTTCAATAAAGAATTGATTGTTATCTGCTTATGAAGCTACAGACAGGGCAAAATACAAGTGCTCTGGTTGCTAAGTGGGGCACCTGCCTGCACAAATGTCACATCTGCACTTAAGCCAATTAGACACCTGGCCAGATCCAAGGTTTTATCAGGGCTTTAAAACACCTTAGAATCAGTCTACCTAACAGAGATGTTCCAAACCACTTTTAATTTGAAGGAAACTGCCTCCAGGTTTCAGGAGATTGGTTCAAACCCAAAACAAATCAAGAGAGGGAGGCTGGGCTGGCAGGCAGGCCGGGCAGGCAGGGGTGTGTATGTGTGTCAGAGTCAAAACTATGTATGTATGCATGCATGTATGCATGTATGCATGCATGTATGTACGGGGGCGTTCCCATGCACTCTATACTCCAAATTGAACCTGAATTCAACTCGGAGCGTCCCCATGCAAAGCCTCCAAACTGGGCTACATGTGGAACAAATTGCCCAGATCTGCGGTAAATAAACTCCCCTTGCAAACTGTTCTCGCTGCAGTCTGGTAGGCAGGCCCAGATTATTTTGGAGGCTTGGAAACGCTCCCGGGTTATTAGGGGAAGAGATTGACACTCATGTCATTAGTAGGTGGGTTTCACATCCTGTGCTCACCATTTCTGTTCTGTGTGTTAGGGATCACAACTGCTGGCCATTTTTAAAGATCAAACAGCATAAAATAACTGATTGCCCCAGTTCGACAGGTAAAGATGCAGTGATGGGGAGGGGTCATCTGGCCCTTGCTGTCCCATGAGCCTCTTCCTGCAACCCTTATTGCACCCCTGCTCCCCGATTGCCAGCAAGCAGCTTCTGAAGTTAGAGGCAGTTTAGCAGAGAAGTGCTTCCCTGCTAAATTGCCTCATTGCACAGGCTTTGGTTAGTTTTTTTAGCTGGCAGGCAAGGAAAAATTATCCCATTTAAGAACTATGTATGTATGTATGTATCTATGTATCTATGTATCTATGTATGTATAGTTGAAATAGGTAGTAGCTGTGGTAGTATTTCAATGCACTTTGTTTGCTTTAGACAGCATCCACGTTGCAAAATCAGACCATGCTGCTATAGCACCAGGATGGCAGAGAGTATCAGTTGTGCCAGGGGTAGCTCATGAATTACAGACAAGGTGGGGGAAGGTTTAGTCACTTTCCAATCTATCTCCCTCCCCTTCCCAACCCCCACCACAAACCGTTGGTTCCAAATTGCTTTGGATCTGAAGTGGGTTTGCAGTGACCACTAAAAGTGCTGGCATCTGGCTGTACAGACCCAGTGCTATATTGGGCTTCTGCTGGCATATTGCCTCACCTCCCCCATATATATATATTTGTTCTCCAGCACTGGAACGTATGGAGATTTGCTGTAGAACAGAGAAAATTGGAAGTTCATTCAACACCTTTGCTGGCATTTTCTCATTTCCTCTGGGGTCTTTCTGTACTTGCCACAGCATCTGCATTTACCACAGCATCTGCACGAGGCCATTTCCAGCACAGAAATTGCCCCTTCTATGCCAAGCTGCACTTGAAGCAAAGTACACATGGAGCATGATTTCGTGCTCCACACGTGCACTTACCTCGTCCTGCCACATCCTGCCACATCCTCCAGCAAGCCCATCTGCACCTCCATGGAGCATGGAGGGGCATGTGATGCCCCATGCAAGCGCACTGGTGTGTCATGTGACTGCTGGCACCAGTGCATGTGGGCAATGCACCACTATTCTCCCAGTGACAGCAACAGTGCATGCACAGTGGCGCCAGCATCGTGAGGCAAGATGGAAGCATCCAGACCACACATCTGTACCACATCTGGACTCATGGAGGGAGGGATGACAAGCAGACAGGACAACAAGTGTGAATTTCCCCTTGGTTTGGCAATTGTCCTTGAGCAGTTCTTCAGTATAATTCCATGTAAACAGAATTAGGAAGGAGGAAGTGGGTTAGGCATTTCCAGACAGCACTCAAGGATAAATAAGCACTTTTTGGGAAGGTGAAAAAAGGTCATGGGTAGGGATGTGTATGAATATTCATAACATTCAAAATTTGTACGAATTTAGATAAATTCAGACATTCAAATTTGAACTGAATGTTGGCATATTTGAAGACTGACATCTGAATTTGAATCAAATACTTTGGAACATTCATACAATGCTTCATTACACTCATGAACCTCAGACTTGGGAAAATGGCTGTGCTAGTCACATCTACAATGAACCAAGAGTGGATTCAAAGTGGATTCTGATGCATTCAGAGTGGATACATAGGGGATTTGTGTGGGATTTGTAGGGGATCTGTATGTGATTTGTATTGAATTCATATCGAACATTTGTATTGAATTTGAATCCTACCACATTCAAAGGGGATCTATTCAAATGAATATTTTTTGTATTGGATACAAATCAACCCCCCCCCCAAAAAAAAATTCATGCACATCATAGGGCTTGGAAGCTTTCAATAGCAGAAGGAACCTTTCAGATGGTTCCTGGGTTATTCTCCCTGTTTCAGAAGGACAGCCCGCTTAAGCAAATGATCCTAAATCAGGGATAGCAAGCAAAGCTGCTCTAATCACATGACCTTATCCAGCCATTTCAGTACCAGCCTGCCTCCATTGCCTCTGCACACAGTCAGGCTCCAAGGGATCTTTTCTGTAAGATACCTGTGGGGTCTTTTGCCGTGGGTGGGTGGGGAGACTCCTTTGTTATCTTGTGTAATATTCAAGGCTGGCAGTAGGATTGCTTCTGTGAAAGGCAGGGAAATCGCCAGATTTTCTTTTCACTCAGACTAGACTTCACACTCCCTCTGCTCTGTGAGCTGTTTTACTGTGCTTCTACAGAATTGTGATTCATGTCCAGACTCAGCACAGCTGATAAGCAGCTGTGGGAGTCCTGAGGCATCAGACACAGCAGCTGCCTTATCTGATCAGGAGATCCTTCAAGGCTGTGAGAGTGTGGAAAGTTCCCCCTGGGAACCTTCTGACTTAGGGCAAGGGTAGAGCAGTCATGGCAACTGTTTCGGAAACTATAGTCTAAGAAAGGTGATGAAAGATGGTGGAATAATAACATTAAAGGGAACAAGCAGGCAACAATTCTGCAACGTGTGTCTCATAGCAGGATGTTCACAGTAACTGTGAGGTGCGTTCATAGCCCCCTGGTGACAGGTTGCACCAGCTCAGCTTACCGGTTCATAACAGCTGAAGCTGCTTGGAAGTTTCCCAGAAAGGGTGTGATTAGACTAAGGCAAAATAAAACAAAATAACTGTGAGGAACTAGGGATGTGCACAAATATTCGAGCTATTAATTATTTGATCCAATTTGGATGAATTCGGACATTCAAATTCAAATCGAATATCCAGACATTCATTTTTTAGTATTCAAACATATATGAATATTTTGAACTATTTGTATGAATAATTCAGACATTTGTATGTGTACAGATTCGTACGAGATTTGTATCATGAAATACATACTGAATATTCATACAAATAGATACAAATGTATTCATAATGGTTCGAATGTCCAGACATTTTTTTCTTTATTCAAATCAAATTGAATTTGAAAATTACATTCATCCACACCCCTATGAGGCATCCCTGAGGTGGCTTTGAGAAAGCTTTGAGATGGGATTGTTCACACATTAGTCTGCCCCTCCCCCTCTTCTAAACATTCTGTGCTAGAAAAGGTAGATTGGAGAAAGCTTGGGAACACAAGGGCCACACACTGTATCTCTGAGTCTGAGGTACTTCTGTATGGCTTTTTTCATGCCTGATGTTCACCCCACTGGAATAGTATTGTTATTGTTATACCATTCCAGTGAGTGCAAATGGGCCCTTTGCCTGTCTATTCTCTTCCTTTAACTTTATTCTTTTTCTAATTATTAGGAAAAGGTAGGTTCCTGGTGTAAACAAGCAAAGTGTTTTTTGTGGACTTGTAAGATCCTGGGAGCCAGGAAGTTCCTTTCCCTACACAAAGAGTATTTCATACTTCATTCTTCCTGCTGCTTTTGTTTGTTTGTAAATCCCCATGACTTGCACTCTTCCCGAGATGTTAATCATAGCTGTGACTTCACTTGTAGGGTAGCAACTGTGATAGGTATTTCTATCAGCATAAGCGACTAGTTTTATCTTTTTCAGCTGAATGCTTGAGGTCCAGATAATAATGGGAAACAACCTCTTAGTAACAAAGTGAGAAGCCAGGTAAAACGCATTTAGGCAATTCATAAGGCAACTCTAACAGTGAAATCACTCTGACACATGCTTTTACGCATATGGTATTAGAAAAACAGTATGGAAACTTACATTTAAATGCCATTTTATTATTTTTTAATGCAAAATATAGAAGGAAGGACAAGGGATGGAAAGCACAGTCAGGACATTTATGAACACTGGTAGCTTCTATGTTACATGCCCACCACTGGCCCAGGCAGGACACTGCCAGTTTCGCTGTAGTTACAGCTCATCAGATGCCCACAACCTGTAATCCTAAGTTCTGCTTCCCTTATGGGAATTTGGACTGGTGTTATTATATTGTGCACCAGCCTGTTGAGCCTGTTGGTAGCTTCCATACTACACACCACAGTGCACAATGCAATGTGTTGTGTAGCATTCTGGCAGCCATCTGCCTGACAGCTGCCATGTTAACCTATCTTTGTAGCTGGGGAACAAAAGTCCCCTGGCTCTAAAAGTCAAGGGTGGAAAAGCTGAACCTGGAAATGCCACAGAGCTCCAGGACATGGCTGGACTGCTTCAGTTGCTGCTGGGTCTTAACATGGCAGCTGCAGGAATGGGATTGTTTCTGGGAATGCAAAAAAGACCATTTTAAAAGTGGTTTTTCACTGGCATGTTCACAGATGCTGCTTTTGTGTCTGGAAGATGATCAGGACTGGGATACATGTTCCTTGGGAGGCCATAGACCCTGTGTATCCAGACTCAGCCGGTACCATCCACAAGAACCCTTATAGTCTATTCACTAAGATAAGGTTTGTTTGTGCCAAAAAAATAAAAGGCATCAAGTCAAAGCAGCTGAACCAATTGGGGATGAGACTTTGGAACCTAACCCAGGCTGCCTCCAGACAGATTGTCAATCCCAGGATAATTCTTGGGATTGGCACATACACCCAAGGTAATCCCAATATAGCCTTGGAATATTAGGGTGATATGCCACAATAATGTTATAGCAGAAAAGTCAACTTTCACTACAGTCTTTATGATCAAACAAGCATGTTCGGGGCCAAAGTGGACCCAAAATGGCAGCCACACATGTGTTTAAAGCAGGGATCATGCCCTTCCAGGTATCCAATACCAATATGTATTAGGGACGTGCAAGAATATTAGAAATATTTGTTATTCGATTGAATTCAGCCAAATTCAGGCACTGAAATCCTAATAAAATCTCCAGACGTTTGTTTTTTGATATTCAAATGAATACAAATATTTTGAATCATTTGTAAGAATAATCTGGACATTCATAGGTGTACATGTATGTACACATTACATATGTATCTGTATGCATCTTATTTGTATCTGTTTGCATCTGTACAGATATGTACAGGATGAAAATGGGATTAGTATGGACATGTATCCCAGACCTCCTGTCCACATGATAGTGCAGAGCATGTGGATGGTAGGATATAACCCAGATTAAGGTTAAAATACCTCACACAGGGTGGGGAAACTTCCAGGCTTCTCTCGTTTGCTTATCTAATTTTGCTCATTGATTTTTTTTTTAAAAAAAGAGTAAACATAAAAAGCAGGAGAAAATGGAAAAGTGTTTCTTTTTTATTTGTGTGTTAAACATAATTTATACTCTGTGTTCATCTGTGTGTATGTACAAGACAGGCAATAAATAGGTTAGGAGAATTCTGCATATGTAATTAGAAATGATACACATTTGTTTTTATTGAAGTCTGTTCAGAATTGACATCACTAAATCCCACATTGAAATAACTGAAGTATGACTAGGACTTCCGTCTGTGGTACTATTGGGACCATATGCTAATCCTTACAGTGTTTAAGAACAAATAATTTTGCACAGTAAGAACACAGAATACCTATTTATTAGTGCAGCAGTCTCAATGCAGGCAATGTCAGCTGGTGACCTATGAACCTGCCGGGCTATTGAACAGCTCCCTCTAGAGATGATGGAAGGGGCATCACCAAGGAGGTAGTGTCATATGCTGCTTGCTCCACTTTCTGTGGAATAACCACACTAGAATCAGCTTCTGAAGAGGGTTCAAAGTTGCTCATGTTTTGTAGACCTGCTGATAAATGCAGGACAGAGGTTTCCTAGTATACTACTTGAATCCTGGGAAATAAATAAATCAGACTAAGCATTAAATCAGTGGCACATAATTCCATACCAACTCTCTCTTTCTGGCCCTTTTCATGCTTACCAGCCTGGTATGGTATAACAATATTAAACCAGCCCAATAAGGATGGAAGGTGGCAGTGGCCACTCACAAACTGGTGAGCCAGTTTGGTCTAGTGGTTAGGGAGCTGGACTTTTATCTGGGAATACCGGGTTCGATTCCGCCCTCCCCCATGAAGCCTTGGGCTAGTCACAGCTCTCTCCTGAGCTCTCACAACCCCACCTTCCTCACACGGTGTTCTGTTGTGGGGAGAGGAATAGAAAAGTTTTATCAGCCGCTTTGAGTCCCCTTAAATGGGTGAGAAAAGTGGGGTCGAAAAGCCAAGTCTTCTCCTTCTCCTCCTCCTCCTCCTCCTTCTTCTTCACACTACAAGTGCTAAACTAACCCCATGCCTGGCCAGCAGTACTTGTAGTGTGAAAAGCCAGGGTGGGGCTGCCCAGATCACTAAGACAATGTCAGGACCGGTGTGTGGTTGGACATTGCCATGGTGATCCAGCAGCAGCACATGACTGTGCAACCACAGTCACACATACACTCCTACTTGCTGTGAAGTAGTGCACCTCATTTGTACCTGGAAGTAGTGCAAATCTCCCCAGGAGTGATCCAGATGCTTCTGGGCAGGCTGTTGATTGCTTTTTATTAGTCCACAGCTGGATTGCTTTGGGGAAGGGATGGGTTATCCCACTCTAGGGCAGCTACAGCAAGGAAGAGTTGCATTTGGGCCTGACCTTCAAACTAATAGAAATGTTCTAGCAGCAGGTGTGAAAAGCTCCACTTTCCATCACTCTCTCTCTATGATCCACAAATGTGCACACATAGGAAGATCCAACTTCCCTTGAAATATATTTACTTTTCAGCTGTTAGACAGGATTTCCAGCTTTCCCATTCCAAATCTGTTATTAGGCCACCAATAGAGCAATAAAAGGATCACAAAACAGTGTGGTGGCCTCCATAATGGTTTATCAGACCAGATGTTCAGTGAAGCAGAAAAAGGAAAGGACAACTTAGCTGGCAGTAATGGCTTGAGTCTTGATGTGTTAAAAATCTTCAGGCACAAAGGAGACATTACTTTCTCCCACATGCTGGCTTAAAACTGTTACTAGATTCAAGTTAACTACCAGTTATTTCTCCCATCAACCCTACTGCTCAGATGTATTAATAAACGTAGTTGCCTTTATTTTATATACTAGGTCATTGCATTAAATCTACAACAACAACCATACATATGCATTTTTTGCAAAGTCACACATACGGTCTAGGAAACTTCAAAATAAGATTCTTGAGTTTGAATAGTTCACAAGAAATCATTCGCCATCTAATTCCTGCTCAGTTCAGGATTTGCTAAACATTCCTGCAATGCACCCACAGGTGTGGTTTTAGTTGCCATAAGTTGTATGAATGCACTAGTGTGACTTTAGTTCAAAATGAAGCCATGATCTAACACTGGCAGCCCAAAGCAAAGTGCGTATTTTTAGAAGTTAGTTCCACCTGGCTTCATCTAACCACCTATTTCACGTCTAAGGCCATTTCTGCACTGGATGGGGTGTCTCAAGCTAAAGTATGACACCCGGGTCCAGGACAAGTAACTTGCCCCAAGGTGGGATGAGTTGCCAGTTTGACATTTCTGGACTGTCCGTATTCTGGATAGCCTCTTCTGCCCTGCTCCAGACCCAGGTTTGA
Organism: Aspidoscelis tigris stejnegeri; assembly: GCA_023333525.1. Classification (NCBI taxonomy): domain Eukaryota; kingdom Metazoa; phylum Chordata; class Lepidosauria; order Squamata; family Teiidae; genus Aspidoscelis; species Aspidoscelis tigris. The sequence continues at coordinate 15,156,843 of JALMGA010000002.1, forward strand.
AGGCTGGGCCAAGGTTTTAAAGGACAGGTATGGCTCTCAAAGAACAAGAACAAACAAGGGGTGTGCAAAAATGCAAGTTTTGACATTCAATTGATAATGAATTGAATATTCAAAAATCCAAATTTGTCCAAATAATGAAAAATGAATGTCCGGACATTCGATTCAAAATGAATACATTCACATGTATTCGTTGAATATTTGAAGTGTATCCAATGATACACATCCCGTATACATCCATACACATCCTGCATGCATCCCATATGCATCCTCTTTTCATCCCGTACATAGCCGTTCAGATGCATACAGATATGCACAGGATTCATATGGTCACATACATGGGGTGTTTTTCCACCGCGCTCCTGGATTAAGGGAAGTACCCAGTGTGTTTCCATAGGTGGTCTAGCACCCAGTAGCAATGGGTGCTAGCCTCCCTGCCGTGGAAATACCGGAGCACCCATTTGGAAATCCGGATCTACCTACGAGGGGTCTGTCACCCCAGGTGTTTGGGGGAACAGGGGGTGCAATCTCTGAAGCGGCTCTGAAGTCACTTCAAAGTCACCCCGAAGTCACCCTGAAGTCACTTTGAAGTTTACTTCGAAGATCAGCACAGACTTCAAAGATGATCCAGAGCTATTTTGCACAGACTTCAAAGTGACTTCGAAATGACTTCGAAATGATTTTGAAGCTTAGGTTTTGGGGCTCCCCCCCCCCAAGGGTGCCCCTCCCCGTAGCCTCCACTAGACTGCATTGCCAAACTAATGGGGAAACAGGCTCCCTTTAATCCAGATTTTCTGGCTGAAGGCCCCATTGTAGACCCCATTAATGGGGTCTACAGAAAATCCAGATTAAAAGCCAAAAAGTACCCATATGATCCAGATTTCCCGAGGTGCGGTGGAAACAAATGTGTCCCTAATGGGTGCCGTGGTGGAAATGGGGTCATCCGGCTCTCACCCAAATGGGTCCTTAATGGGTGCTAAAATGGGTACTAAGTGACCATGGAAAAACACCCATGATGCGTACCTACCCGTACAGATACAAATGTCTGAATTATTCATACAAATAACTCGAGATATTCATATTATTCCAATTCAGAAATTTGAATGTCCAGACATTTGATTTGTATGAATAAATAATATTTTGAATATTTGTGCACATCTCTAGAACAAACTGTACTTTATGTGACCTCATTTATACAACAGACAGTCATACCTTGAAACTTTCTTACACTCTTAAAATGCAGAGTATTGACCTTTTTATTCTCTGGGGCTAAAATACCACAAGCATTTCATTAATATCGATGGGGGTAACTTTGTACCTCAACTCTGTGAAAATGTATGCAATTAAAAAAAGGCTATGTAATTACATTTTAATACTTTTAGAACATACCTGGGTGATGGGAGAGGTCCTGTAAAACTCAAGCCAATACCATATACCTGCAGGGATCTCAAGCAAAATAACCATCTACAAAAGGGATCATTTTTCACCCTTGCTGATGAGGGTGTAAACAAAGCAGAGAAAGATCCAGGCTTTCTGGTTGCTCAGTGGATGAAAAGGTTTGTGAAGGGGAGTAGAGAGGAGAGAAAGAGAAATCCATAAGGGTCATATACAAACATTAAGAATGATATGAGTGAGTCTATTGTAGAAAGGAGAGGGAATTTAAATCAGCTCTTCTCTGTTAACAGCCTTGCTTAATTATCCACAACAAAGGCATTCTTGTTCAAAAGCCCCGACCTGCGGCTGACTTGGTTGCGGGCAGAGCTCCAGTTGGCTTCCGTGGGCCTTTTGAATAAAGTATTGATGAAAACTCGATCTGGGCTCTCTTTATGAATTGCTTATTCAGTATTATTTCTTTAGTACAAAGGCAAAATCATTCTTAATTGCTGGTGTATGGAGGTGTTTCCTCCCCACCACTACTTTCTTCCCTCGTAAGAGGGAATTGAAAAGGTAGCAGATAGAACAATATGTCCAATTAGCTAATTCCGTGCCAATGACTGCTATTGCTGAAACGCCTCTCAAATGAAAGAAGAAAGACATGAATTTAGGCGAAGTGCTTGCACTGAATAAACTGCAAAGGTACATGTAGGACTGGGTATGGAGCAGCTGGTTTTCAAGAAGAGTTACATAGCAAGACAGAATTTGAGAGGGAGGAGATTGTCAACCTATCTTTATCACATTTCTCCTATAAGCAAAAGATAAGCTCGCCTGAAAATTAACCAATGGAGTTTCATGGGAAAGAACAAGACTGATCATAAGCTGACAGCCCATCTAATCCAGCATCCCATCTCACACAGTGGCCCATCTGGGCATCTCAAGCAGAAGACAAAGGCACAACTTTCACCTTCTCTTGAATCCCTCCAAATGGCCTTTAGTGGCATCCTGCCCATTTCTCCAACCTGGAAGCAGTACCTAGGCATCCATTCTAGTACTCCTTGATACACCTCTTGTGAGACCTTATCAGAACTCGAGTCAAAATAGTTCACTTCTTTCAAATATTGAAGAAGGTTTTATTCAAGGCCCTAGCATCCGTAGTACAAGGTAGATATTTTTCCAACAACTCCTAGAAGAATGCATCAGGGTTTACAGTTTACCTGCCTTCCTGAGATCAAAGTGGAGGCTGCTATCGTCTCCTCCTGCCAGATAACATTGTTCCAGGCTAAGAAGATTCACATCTCTCCACTTCTCCTTCCCCACATTCCAGACATCTCAACACCTTCACTTCCCACACTTGTTACTTACCTTAGACACTGCAAGATACATAGATCATACATTTACTTCTAGACATACACAGATTATATAATTAGTGTCATTACAGTACTATAGTAGTAATTCCCTAATTACTATGACAGGTATGTCTCAGGCTTGACCTCTGTCCCCCCTGTATTTGTCCAACCCTTTCTTCAAGCTATCCTGGCTGGTTGTGGTCACCAATTTCTCTGGCATAGAAGAAGAAGGGGAGGAAGAAGAGGAGGAGAGTTGGCTTTCTACCCCCCTTTTCTCACCCATTTAAGGGACTCAAAGAGGCTGACAAACCTTCTGTTCTTCTCCCCCCAACAGAACACCCTGTGAGGTAGGTGGGGCTGTGAGAGCTCAGAAGGAAGCTGTGACTAGCCCAAGGTCACCCAGCTGGCTTTGTGGAGGAGGGCGGAATCAAACCCAGTATTCCCAGATAAGAGTCCGCCTCCCTAACCACTAGACCAAACTGGCTCACTAGACCAAACTTAGCTTGATAAGAAGATAAGACCCATTGCAGAGAACTTCCAGATACTCCATTTGCAAGGATGCATCATGTTCTGCAGGGATTACAGCATTTTTGTTGACAGCAGCAAAACTGCAGCCTCAGAAAACGAAGTCTGGAATGGCAAGAACACTTGGTAATGGGCAGAGCAATCACTCTGAGTCGCCTACTGGACACTTTGATCGGAAAGGGTAAATGCTTCTTCAGTCAATCAAGGTCATTTTCTGCACTGGGATGCAGTGGGTCAATGCAGTGATCAAGGTCACTTTCTGCTGCTCTAGGATGGAGGCAGCACCACAGGATGCATGTGCTCCATCCCAGAGCATCCTAGGACATCCTGATTGGCCAGGTGTGAACAGGTCCATAATTAAAATCAAAGATGGGTGAAACAGACATTCACCTGGAAAGCCCTGGGGTCCAGCCTAGCATACCACTGGTCTACTTTTCAGCAATCAGCTGGATCTTTCCCAGGTACACATCCCAAACATGGGAGTGGGGTAGATTTGTGAGCTATGCAGCTGCCACATACAAAGGTCAGTTGTGGCTTTCTGGGAGACTCACTGGGGTATGATCAGCACACCAGTGGCACAGTCCAATGGGACAATGTAAATGTTGGCTTGGCTTTTCTTGCAGAACTCAATCTTCTACCCCAAGCTTGTTGTTACCTTCGTCTCATGGTTTGGAAGAAGAAGGATCTCATATAGCAGTCAAGTTGCCATTTTATAAATACCTTCGGAACTATTCCTTACTTTCTTGTAGACATTTTGGCTGAGTAGGACCACCCAAATTTACTCCAGTATCGTGTTCAGTGAAAATACATGGCAGCTTTGCTGATAACGTAGTCAAGTTATCTTTCCCAGTACGTGGCAGCTTTACTGATAATGCAGAACATTTATATCTCCCATGTCACTTCACTCTGCCATTGATCCTCATCTCTCTCTCCCATCCATGATCCCAGAAAGAGAGAGAGAGAGAGAATGTTAAAGTGTTAAATCAGATGGGCAAAAATATCATGTAGCATGCCTATTCTTAGTCTTCCACAAGAGTCCTTAATGGGTACTCTAGTGCTAGTGGAAAAATACCCTTAGCCTACAAAGCAAAAGGAATGAAAGTCTGAACCATTACTCTATACTAAACAAACTTTGCATATATGATATTAGTGTGCTAAGCAGTGTACACTGGAGATATGCAGGAATATCTGTAACATTCAAAATTCATATGAATTTGGCCAAATTCAGACATTCAAATTCAAACTGAATGTTGGCACATTTGAAGACTGACATTCGTATTCAAATGGAATGTTTTGATACATTCATATGAAGCTTCATATGGGATTTGTATGCATTCGTATGGAATTCATGTGGGATTGAACATTCATATTGAATACAAATCCTACCACAATCAAAGGGGATCTATTCAAACGAATATGAATTTTCTTGCATTCAATTCAATACAATTTTTTAAAAAATGTGCATAGCCCTACTTTACACTACAATTTAAGAGTTAAAATGCAAGTCAGACACAAGAATCACATTGTATTAAGTACCAAGGCAACTAGCTACCAACCAACAGGTGGGGTAATCTGCTACACCTGTGTTACCTACAAGCTGAACCAATTTTTGTGCACTTCACCCAGAAAAGTCAGAAGATTCAATGGAAACTATCTTTGATAGAGTCTCCTGTGCAGAAGAGTTCAGGCACAGCGTCTACCTTTCCCAGTTACTTCTTGATAAAACAGAAGGTGAGCAGACTGCGTTCCTGAATTACCAGTGTTTACAGTCAAAGAGATTGATATAATAAGAGATTGCTTCCTATATTCTCTTCCGGCAACATTTAGAATGTTTAAGATCTGTTGTGAAAATTGCATTCTTTATGAGTTCTTGCTGTTGCAACATTCAAAAGGTAAGGTGGGTGGGTCAGGTGGAACATGGAAGTATACTTGGGATAGATTACATGTTGGGCAGATAATGCTAGGCTGAGCAGAATGCTTCTTTGATTTAGGCATGTGAATGGGCATGTAAGCCTTTCCAACTCGCTGTACCTTTCTTACATAAAACTGGATTTGCAAAGTAAAACACTTTGCCAACCCCTCCCTAGAGGCTGTCCCTCCCAGCCTTTATTCAGAGGTGGGAAAGGCTGAGACCTCACATCACTGCTTTAGACCATACAACATCATCAAGCATCCCAATACAATTTTCAGGGTACTCTGACCTTCCTGATCAGAAATGTTTCATTTGCAGACCTGGCAGGGGGTCAGGGAAGGCATGGTAGGTCTCATGATGCAGGCTAAGGGAGTTCAGATGCTACAGATTCATGGCTACCCATAAAGGATCACAAATATTTCTGAAATTACATTCATCTCACAGCTTGAATAGCAGACCAATAAAGGTTGGGATGGTCAGTTAATATTTCTGCAATCATATGAGGTGCCTTCTTTAAGAGGCATGCCACTCTCTTACCTGGAAGAGGATGTAGCTGCTGTTGACCAGGAGCTCAGTAGCTGCTCCCAGTTCAACTGTGGTCAATGGGCTAATTGGCACCTTGATGAGGTGTGACGGCCAGGTTAACTAATGGAATGGTTCAACTGCCTGCAAGGGGTGCTCCCACATGGAGCAACCATACCATGTGAAGCATTCACATGGACCATCTGCCCTAGGGATGTGCACATTTTTTTTTCTTGTTTGCTTCACATCAAAGTGAATGGGATGAAAATTCGCATCTGTGCAAACGGAGCTACTTCGAATGTGCTAGAATTCGAATTCGGTTTGAATTCTCTTTGAATCCCTGCCACCATCAGTTGCACCTGCAAATTCAATGAGAATCTAATGTTATCTGATGCAAATCCGATGCAAATCTGCTGTGGAGGCAGCTGTGGCAGCTGCTTTGAATGTAACAAAGGTTTCAACGAGGACACAAAAGCTTTCGCTTCACTTTCAAACATCCGTCTTCAAATATAGCCAATATTCGATTTGAATGCGAAGTTTCCAACATTTGCAATTCATACGAATTGCGAAGGTGATGAACACTTTTCACCCATTGCTAATCTGCATGATGTGGAGCTGCTTCTATCCCAGAAGCAATTCCACACATGCCGGATCTCCCCCCACCCCTCCCACCCTGCAAGTCATATAGCTGTATAGCACTAAAATGTGCTCTACAACTATATTAGTTTAGTTTGGCATGCTCCATTTGCACCTCCTCAACATGAATGGAGCATATGGCAGGGCAGTGCAGGTGCTGTTGTGCATCTGGGTACCACATCAATGGTGTCGTGCATCCCCATTATCACTATTACCATGGTGACATGATCGCCACTAGTACAGAAATGATTGCACTTAGCCAGCACCTCAGGAAGAGCCGGCTAAGTATGAAATGGATCAGGTGTTGCAAAATGTGGATGCCCAATCCATTCCAGAAGTTAGTTGGCCACTGCACCTAATAAAGGTGTGGATTGTCCCCTTGACATATTGGTATATCCCTTAGAAGACCCAGGGGAAGCTATGGTCCCTTTCCCTTTTGCTGCAGCACTTTAAAGGAAGCCAGCATCTCACACAACGTTGTAACGGTCAGATACAACTAGGAAAGGCATGTGTAGTGGACACCACAGGTCTAAGAACAAAACACAACCATAACAATAAGCCATCTTTGCTTGCTTTGTGGAACTCTCTCTGTGCCCTCAGATGAAAGGACCAAATGTTTCCCTAATTAACATGAACTTGTGACTGAGCACTCCAAGGTATTTGAACCCATTGCATGCCCTTGGTTACTAGACTGATAGAAGTGTCAATTCAGCATGCCCACTTGCATAATTTATCAGTGCGTATCTATAAATATTTTATGTATTTTGAGTAGATTATTTTGACTGTGTTTTTGTATGCAAAAAAGGCAGAAACAGTTAATGCTGGGTTGGGTGCTCCACAGCGAAAGATCCATGCCAGACATAGATGAAGACGAAAAACAAAGAAGAAGAGGAGGAAGAAGAAGAAGTTGGCTTTTCTACCTTGCTTTTCTCACCAATTTAAGGGAGCTCAAAGTGGCTGACAATGCTTTCTATTCTTCTCCCCACAACAGAACACCATGTGAGGTAGGGGGGCTGTGAGAGCTCAGAAGAGAGCTGGGACTAGCCCAAAGTCACCCAGATAGCTTTGTGGAGGAGTGCAGAATCAAACCTGGTACTCCCAAATAAGAGCATGGTTCCTTAACCATTAGACCAAACTGTCTCCAGACTGGAACAGAAGCAAGTTTGGGGCTTCTGTCCCATGCAGTAGGAACAGGGCATTCCCTCCCACCCTGAGAGGTAAAAAGATGCTGGATAGCCAGCATGTTTTTTTACTGTTTTCTTACCTGCCTTTCCAGCACTCCTACTGCTGGTGACACAGCTTCCCATCTGGCCGACAGGAAGCTTCCGGTCCTCCATCCACACCTTGGTACAATCCAAGAAAGGCTATGCCCTCAGTTAGTATATATACTGGACTAGGCCACCTAGATCAGGCCACCACTAGACCCTTTTTCAAAGATCTACCAGCAGTCTGTTGGGTCAACAACTGGATAATGGGACATGCAGACACCTCTATGTTCCGTTTCAGCAGGGAACCCATTTCAGTGGCAAACCAAAGCGTGTTGCTGAAATGGATCCCCAGGGTCTCCAAGGCCAAAAACCTTCATTCCTGCCCACTGAAATTTGCAAAACATGCCTCCAAAGCTCATGCAACACAGTCTCACTGCAACAGCCATGAAGAGGTAAATGCAGGTAAGGATAAGGAAAATGTGTCAGAAGAGCACAGGGACAACTAAGTGTGAGTGTAGCCATGTTTCCTCTCAGCCTTTATTTTAAATGGATATTCAAAGTTTAAGCATGCCCCTCTTCCACTCACAGCCCAATCTTATCTACATGATTCTCCTGAAATACAAATGAGAGTTGATGACCTTGTATGTCACTCTGAATGCAATAGATTGCAGAAGAAATGTACTGAAGTTAGTTTGCCTATGAGAGTGATTTTATAAAATTAATCCTTTCTGATCACACACAAAAATTAACATGCAAGCACCATATTGTTAGAAATTCACATTTCTCTGGATTCTTTGACAAAAAGTGTTTTCAGAAAGGTATGTATTAAGGGAAGATATTAAGGAGAACGGACTGCAAAAAAAATGTTTCTATAAGCCATGTTTTGTTACAAGATGCACATATTCAGATTACAGTGGCATATGCATTTGGACAAGCTACATTTCAAATTGTAAGCTGCTACCAAATTTGCTATATTACTGCAAACCAAATTTGCTATATTTTTCTGTTCCTACAGTCAGGTAAGGATGCATCAAATAAACACAGCACTAGATGTTTACTTACATAAGGCCATGGCCTAGTGATTCACACAAACTGCCATATCCAATATGCACTCTGGTCAAATGACTAATCAATAAAGTTCATTTCCAGTATGCACTCATTTTCACTGAAGTTTTTGAATAAACCATCAGCAAGCAAGTTAAGAGAATAACAGATAGGTCTGAGGATGTTTCTGCACTAGAAATGTGCAAAATTTGTTTTGCATTCAAAAACGGTTTACATTCATGGATGTTCACATCAAACCAAATGTGTGGTGGTTTACATATACAGAGGTTTGACCAAACCAAACCAGTTTTCCCCTTGTGAATATGAATGGTTTGCTCTGTTTGTGCCATTGAAAAGGGTTTTTAATTTTTCAAAAAATACTTTTGAAGCAAGTTTTGAATCAAACGTGAACAATCATTTGTCTGATTAAACAGTTTGATGCAGTCTGGCACAACCAACACAGGGTCTCACAGGGTCTCGGGTCTGTGTAGTTGGGAAATACCCTGTCCTTGATGGGGTCACAATGCCCTGGAAGGGACAGGTGCATAACTTGGGGGTACACATGGACTCGGCACTGATGCTTGAAGCTCAGGTGGAGGCTGTGGCTAGGAGGGCCTATTTCCAACTATGATTGGTGCATCAGCTTAAGCCTTTTTTGGACAGAGACGACTTGGCCACAGTCATCCATGCCCTGGTAACCTCTAGATTGGACTATTGGAATACACTCGACATGGAGCTGCCCTTGAAGATGGTTCGAAAACTGCAGCTAGTGCAGAATGCAGCTGCAAGGTTGCTGACTGGGACAGCTGACCAGATGCACATCACAACGGGCTTAAAAGAGCTGCACTGGCTGCCGATTCACTACTGAGCCCAATTCAAGGTGTTAACTTTAACATATAAGGCCCAAAATGACTTGGCCCCCAAATATCTGAAGGAATGCCTTCTCCCATACCAGCCCGCCCTTGCCCTAAGATCTGGGGGTGAGGCCTTCCTCATTGTCCCACCACCCTCAATAGTAAGATGGGTAGGCTCTCAAGAGAGGGCCTTCACAGCAATGGCCCCCTGGCTGTGGAATAGCCTCCCCCTTGAGGTGTGTCAGGCCTCTTCACTATATACATTCAGGAAGGGGGGTGACGATGCACCTCTTTGCAATGGCCGTTGGCTAAATATGACACAGTTTTCCCCTACTGCAGACATTATTGTTTTATACTGTTTTATATATATGGTTTTATCTTAAATATGTATGTGGTGGTTTTTGTTTTTTTTAAATATGCTGTTACCCACCCTGAGACCTTAGGGTATAGGGCGGGATATAAATGTAAATATATATATACAGTTGCAAAACAAACAAACAAAACAAACATCATGTTGACACAATCCTGCTTCTACACCTCCTAAAATCCAGGTTCTTGTCTCCAGCCCCAATGCCCCAGCATAGCACTGGAGATGTCTGCCAGCACAGTCAGAATGCCAGCATGATTCCGACACTTTTATCGCTTTTGGTAAGCCCCTCAGTTTCATACTGGCTATTTCATTTTATTGTGATCTGGCATCGATCCTCCCCTAAACAACGAAAAATGTGAACATCAGAATTTGGCACACAATAAGAAAGACGGTCAAAATCAATAAATCCTTAGTTTAAATCCAGTTAGAGCCTCAGCTAGGAAGATTTTTTTAAAAAAGTATAATATCAAAAACAAAAGTTTGTCTTTGTCAGCATAAGTTTTGTTCTTTTTCTTTTTAGTTTGAAAGTATCCATCAGAGTATAACTTCAAGTATTTTTCTTAGCAAGTAGGTTGGGCACTCAAAAGTTTTACTTTTTTTTTTAAGATAAAAGTTTTTCCAAGAGTGCAAAGGTGTTCTTTTTTAAAGTTAAACAGTTAAGTCAGAATATATTTATTGTCTTTTTAAAGAGCTTTTGGAGACCTCCAACTTATAGGAACCCAAAATTAAATGCTCAAAATTTATTTTAAAACAATGACATGCATCTCTGAATGTAAAACCCTCACATACCATTTGCAACACTTCCATAGCAGATAGACTGATACTTAATGCTTTTATGACAAGTATTGCCACATGTTAGATATGTTAGACAGAATTTTATATGTTTTAAAAATGCCGCATCAGAGCAGGGGTGTGCATGAATTGAATGTTCAAGCATTTGTATTTGTACAAATGTGCAATTTCAAACATCCGGACATTCAATTCGATACAAATGCATTTGCACATATTTGTTCAAATATTTGATACCTACAGATGCATATAGGGTGCATACAGATATGCAAGGGATAAGTATATATCCATACCATCATACGAATGTCTGAAACATTTGTATTCATACAAATACTAAAGTACGAATGCCTGGACATTCAATTCATTTACAAATGCCTGAATGCGTGCAAATTCGTATGAATAACAAATAGTATGAATATTTGTGCACATCCCTACATCAGAGTTAACATTTAAAAGGTTGAATGACATTTGAATGTCACATTAAAGGTTGTGACTTGGGATACTGTTTGGGTGGATGGGTCCTGAAGATTAAAAAGGAAGTAGACAGACCCTGATTAGATGTTCTCTTTCTCTCTTTTTATTTTCTCCTCCCTCCCTCCCTCCCTTCTTCCTTTCCTTTCCAATGTATAGGCATTTATATATGTGTTCCCATCATCGTCATCATCATCGTCATCATCATTCTGCCCTATACCCAAAGGCCTCATATATCTGAAGCAAGCCCTCCATAGTCCCACTTTCCATCTCCACTAAAAAACACTAGAATCTATTGCTGGAAAACCCAGCATTTGTTTTTTCTTCTATTTTTTTATTTTTTATTTTTCTCATATCACATAATTACATTTCTTTAATACTCTAAATGACTTCCTCCATTTTTCTGGCTTCTCTTCTTCATGTCGCTTATTTCTTTGCTTCCCTTTCATGTCCCTTGTTGCTTTTCAGCTGACCTCTTAATTTTTAGTCAAAACTGTCCGTCATTACTTCTATTTCTCTTAGAAAGTTAATAAAGGAGCTCCAGTCTTTCATAAACTTATCTGTTGTCCTGTCTTTTAGTAAATGTGTTAATTTGTCCATTTCAGCCAAGTCCATCAGCTTAATTAGCCATTATTGCCCTGAAGGTATCTCTTCCTCCTTCCATTTTTGTCCACACAGTAATCTAGCTGCTGTCACCATATATAAAATCAAAGAATTTATATTATCCAAAGTACTTTCTACAATTCCCAACAGAAAATTCTGGTTTGAATATAAAATGTCTCTTTAAATTTTGTCTCATCAGATTACATATTTATACCTTTTTTTTTTTTTTTGCTTTTTAACAAGTCCACCACATATGATAAAAAGTACCTTCCACTTTTTTTTTTACATTTCCAACATTTAGTTGACATAGTTTGGTATATTTTCCCTAATTTATGAGGTGTTGAATACTATCTGTGCATCATCTTGTAAATATTCTCTTTTAATAACATACATGTTGTAAATTTCATATCCTTTGTCCATAATTTCTTCCATTGATCCATCTGGATATTGTATCCAAAATTTCTTGCCCATGTAATCATACCCTCATTAACCAGTTCATATTCCATTTCAATCTGAAGTAAGACTTTATACATAGTACCAATTGTTCCCCTTTCTGCCTTATTTGATTTTATTTCCCAGTCCTGTTTTTCCCCTTGAAAATTAATATTTGCTTTATCTCTTCAATACATGTAAGTTAGTTGAATGTATGTAAACAACTGTATATTTTCCCCTCTTGATTTATCTGTTCCCTTCATTTAAAATCAAATGCATTAGTATCATCTTTTTTTGCATAACATATCTTCGTATTTAAGCCAAGATCTTCCTTCCCCAAATTCTCTTAGAAAACCTTCATCCGGTGACACCTAAAGCAGCATTTTCTTATAAAGATTATTTTTATAATTCAACCAAATCTTATACAAAGCGTTTCCCACAAAGTGATTCTTAAAGTCTGCATTGACTTTCACTTTTTCATACCACAAATAACTGTGCCAACCATAACTGAGACCTTCTCCTTCCAATTGCAGTTGATCTTTCAACCCAAACCATTTTGCAATGCAACCCAAACACGCTGCAGCATGATATACCTTCAAGTTTGGTAATCCCAGTCCTCCTCTTTCTTGCATCAGCTTGAATCTTACCCTGGGCTTCTTTCCCTGCCATAAGAATTTTGAAATGTCCTTTTGCCAATTTGTAAAGTATTTTATGTTATTTATAATAGGTAAAACTTGGAATAGAAACATCATCCTTGGGAGTAAGTTCATTTTTATCACTGATATCCTTCCCATCAGGGATAACTGCAAATTGGACCATTTCAAGGATCTCGTTTAATGTCTGACCACATTTCAAATAATTGTTTTTGTACAGTGCGATATTTTGGTTGGTCAAAGTCACTCCCAGCACTTGTTGAAGGTTTTCCAGCAACAGCACTTTTTTTGCTTATCTAACCTTTGGATGGAGTTATCATAGCTTCATCCACTGTGCATGCATGGAGGTTGAACAGGCATCCACATGTGTGTGGAGATGTCAGAACACACATCCAGGAATTTCAGATAGCTGAATGCTCAGATGCATGCATCAGTAAAATGTGCAAAGACAGTGCCAGCCATACACTGTCTAGCTAGAAGGTGGAAATTGCAGAGGAAGGATTTCCCACATTATGGTCTCCCAGCAGGTATCTGCCTACTGTCTAGAGTCAGTCTAACTCTAAAGTTTCAATCCAGTGAATGGGGTGTGTGGGGGAGGAGGGTATCTGGGCTTCCCTCCTCACATGCCCCCATACTTTCTATCTCCCATGTCTGTTCCTCACGTTGAAAGTTTTAGCCTGCAACCATGTCAAGACACACTGAAGTAGGCTTTAAAAGGCAAAATATCTGAGCGTAGAATGAATGCATAATTAGCTGGGATCTTTGTTTTTAAAGATTTACATACTGTAGGTAAGGGAAATGATGGAACAGTTTTAATTAAGCCAGAAAAGCTGAAAATAACTGAGCCCTAGAGAAGAAATACATTGGAGGACTGCCCAGAACAGACCTTCAAGAAATCTGTCAGTAATATTAAGTTATTTAAAGTTGAGCGGTTCCAAGATGAACTTTCCTCTTATCACTTTGTTCTTGTTGGCGAAAAGTGATTTTCCTTAGATAAAAAGGCATGTGGGCTCGGTGAGTCCTCTATCCCCTTCCCACAGTCCTACAGGATAAAAATTGACTGTTACCCTTTGGATAAATAAAGACTGCATCCCCTTAACTCAGTATGTTAGTGAGTGCCATAACAGCCATATGCCATTGACCTCACTGTCAAGGCCCACCACTCTTGGGCCTTGAATTGAGCATGTGCATGAATATTTGAAACATTCAATTATATTTCTGTGTGGACCACCTTTCAGAGCACCAGAAATGGCCCTACAAGTGAACCATTTGTTGTAATCTGGAGAAACAGCTTATGTGGAATTTGATCCAGTAAGCCAACAATGCTCTCATCCAACCGTTCATGAGGAGGGAGCACTCCAGCCACCATGAACCACCTCAAGGCTGTGTTCCCATGCAAGCCATCTGGCATACTTTGGGCGCTGTTTGGGCATGCATGGGCCAGGAATGGGAATGGGAATGCTTTTCAGACATCCTCATGACATTCCCGGCAATGTGGGACAGGGACAGGTTGGGTGCGGATGGTGGCATCCCTGTGAGAACCGTGCCAAAACCTTCAAAGGTGTTTACTACTAAGGCATCCTATGGGGAGTTGCAGAGACTTGGGGTTGGGGAGTAGTCTGTGTGGTCAACCAGTCTCAGAGATACTCTTCCCTTTGAGTGCCTAAGCACTATATCAACTGGGGGAATGCATTATGAATGATCAGAAAATGATTTCTGATCCCATAAGTCATAAGCCATCAAACCACATTCCCACTGAATCACCCACATCATCACCAGACACACCAGATAACCTGTCAATTCTCCATATGTTATAAAAATCCAAGACATCTGTGTCACATACTAACCTTAGATCTAAATCTTTGATGTATGAACTAACAGAAATAGGTGCATGATGCCAAAGAGTTAAATCTGTACTCCTCCTGGTTCGCATTGCTCACATGTGTTTCATAAATGTACAATATTGCGCTTCTGCACAAGTTATGGCACATCTTTTGAGTATTGCATGTATAGGTTCCTTGATATTCATACATATGCATTGTTATTCATTTCTAGTATATTTTCTGCTTTAAAGTTTGACATGTGAATTGCTTGTGCTGTGCTGATGGAAGGCGTAGGTGGCAGAACAGGGGAAATGAAAATGCCTCTATAATGTCTCAGGGTTGTACCATCTGCCTCTGGCTCTGCTTGCTGGCGAGGTCATAGTTCTTACCCTCCTTGGGATTGTGGGAATTAGGCAGAAAAATGTAAGTTATGTGTTGGTGCTGGAAGTCTTTGAGTTTGCAATTTTCAGTCTCATGTGAAGATGAGTTGGCTTTTCTACCCAGCTTTTCTCACCCATTTAAGGGGACTCAAAGCAGCTGACAAACTTTCTATTCTCCCCACAACAGACAACCCTGTGAGGTAGATAGGGCTGTGAATGCTCAGAAGAAAGTTGTGACTAGCCCAAGGTTCCCCAGCTGTCTTTGTGGAGGAGTGTGGAATTGAACCCAGTATTCCCAGATAAAATGCCTCCCTAACCACTAGACCAAACTGGCTCACATGCCGTGATGTCTGAATATTTTTTTCTTACTTCAAAGGAGGTTTTATTATTTCTGTTAACCTTTGGCTGGGCCTCATCAAACATCTGATAGGCCAGAACACAATTAATATATATTAATATGATTCAAACTGAGACTTAGAAAGGCAAAAAAGCCTAATGTATAAACATTAAAGATTCAGCTACACGAGTCATTCATGGGTTAGCTCACAGTCAATGCTCCATTGTGAGAGGAAAAAGAGACATTTCAAGGCTACCAAAACCCACTGGTAGGTTAAACACTCCCAACAGAAGCTGAAAAAAGGTGGGTGATATTCTAGCTGCAGGCAGAAAGTGTGGCTGGAACGTCTGCCATTCAGCTGACAACAAGTTAGCACACTGCAGCAATAAGAACATAAGAACATAAGAGAAGCCTGCTGAATCAGGCCACAGCCCATCTAGTCCAGCATCCTGTTGCACACAGTGGCCCACCAAGTGCTCATGGGCATCTCAAGCAGAGTCAAGGACAAACCTATTTCTGCTCTAGAATCCCAGAAAATGGCCTTAGAAGCGCCCCGCTTCCCCCCCCCAGCCTGAAAGATGCACCTAGGCATACATTCTAGTAGCCATTGATACATCTGTCATCCATATATTTGTCTAACCCTACCTTAAAGCCATCTAGACTGGTAGCTGTCACCACCTCTTCCAGCAGCACATTCCATAAGCTGACAGGGCACCCCAAAAGCAGTTATTTCCCATTCTTGGATCAGTAAGTCCCTTCAGACACTTGGAGTAGAAAATGGATACCCTTGGAGAATGGCCATCTGACCATCTCAGTCTCCAAGTAACCAAGGTTATCCTCAGAATAGACTATTTTCTTACTTATTCCATGGGCCTTTCTTCATGGATCCTGAATACAGATTAAGGCTCCATATAGTACATGGGAGGTGTACACAAGACATGCCTCTCATGTTCAAAACTATTGGGGAGTGCCACTCAGCAGTATGCCATAGTATGCTGCCAAAAAGCACACCCCAGAAACCCCCAAACTAGGAACCTTTGTATGAATGGGAGTGTGGTCACACAGCTCATGAGAGCTTTACAGCTATGATGCATGCTGATTCAGATCAGTTCTATTGGTACTAAGGGTGTGCATGAATGCAGTTTTTGGGATTTGCGTATGTATCCATACACATACAAATGTCTGATAATTCATATGAATGATTCAAAAGATTAAAAAAATTGTTTGAATGTTAAATTTGAATTTAGAGACATTTGATTTAAATTCAGTTGAATTTGACTGAATTTTGAATGTTTCAAATATTCATGCACATCCCTAATTGGTACAGGTGGCACTGATCCAGCTCACAATTTCCAATGGTTGAGATCAGTGAACTGGGCTATTCGGGAACCAATGATCCTAACCAAGAGGAAGTAGGGGCAGGAGGGCCCTTTGACTATTTTGAGTTTCTGATTCAGTAAAGTCATAGCTACAAGTACACCTAAATCAGTTGACCAGAGTTGTCATTTTGTCCTCCAAAACAAAATAGGAACCCCTTCGAAAAACATGGAATATCTGAATTAAGTTGAATCCTAGAAATCAGAACAGATGGGTGGAGGGAATCTTCATATAATGCATTGCTAGACTACCAAACTTGCTTCCACGAGATGTGTAGGCCACCAGCTTGGATGGTTTCAAAGACTATTGGGACATGTCTTCTATTTTATTGCAAGCTTGAACCCCCAAATGCTTACTGGAAAGGGAACATAGAGCAGACTCTGCTAATCTAGGTATAATGGCAAATTGTGGACTACTTCAACAAGAGAGCTAAGAAGGTAACTGAAGAATGTGATTGCAGAAAGAAGTTGAGTGCATCCCAGCTTGGAGTCAGGCTTATCAAACTGGAATTTGGCAATGTACAAAATTTTAAAGAAATTTTGAAAAGAGAGAGAAAGAAGAAAGAAGAAAAATGTTGAAGAACTAGTGCTTTTGACATTTCCACTAAATGTAGAAGCATTGTGTGTGGGTGTGTGTAACTGCCACATCACTAAGTGCTGATAAGTATGATTTCAGCTGAAGATGCAGCAGTGTCGTCATCTCCAGTGATTTAAGTGGCTAAATGTTTTCAGCATTTGAAAAATTGCTCTCCAATTTCTTTATTGGTCTCCTTAACATATATATCAGAGGGGACAGCTGCACTCAAGATGTCTTCTGGCAGTATATTACACCCTCTGCAGTTCTTTGAGTTGATTATAGATAATTCAATGAAATGGTGTCAGAGAGGTCCATCTTCCAGTATCTTCCTGAGTTTTGAAAGGGTGTTGATTCCAGTTAAATGAGTGCTGGAGAGCATCTGGCAATTATGTGCCAGCTGAGAAAACAGTGGCTCGCTTGTAAAGAAAGAGCTGGTTAAAAAAAAAAAAGAGTCTTGAAACTACTTCTCATTTTTGCATTTGGTATGCAAATAAAACTAAGTAGCGGGGAGAGGATAAAAACAGGTACATCTCACGGGTTTGACAAATGCCAGTAAGACATTCTGAAGCATCTTAAAAAAAAACTGCCCTTTTTGTGTGTGTATTCCATCTAGGTAAGATAGTGATAGTGGTTAAAATGCCCTTTAGTTACCCAGATGCTACTAAATTGGGTCTGCAGATGTCTGGCAAGGAAACAAGGACCACCGATAATGGCAAAATGCAGCCTCATGAGGCACCAAATCTGTAAATTTAGGTTTGAGAAGGTTCCAGACCTTTAATTTGTTGGCTGTGGCAAATGAGCAGCAATTAAAACATAACAATAAAGGAGACGCCATTCTAAGCAATCAGAAGTCTTGCTGCTCAGGGTGATGTTCCATTTCAGCATGAGGCAGAAGGCAAATACAGAACACAACTCCCACAGCCAAATTAAAATGGCCTGATGTGTCGCCAATGACATGTCGTTTCTCCATTTACTAGAAAGGTATCATTTGTCCTGTTTCATTGGCTCTTGGGTTTCTTTTTCAACCCTCTGTCCCTTTGGTCTTTCATTCTGCCAAATAAAACATTTTGAAACACATTAAGGAAATCAAGACCAAAGCATAACAAAGCCGAATAAAGAAGATGTTATAATTTGTAATTTGTTGGAGGCCAGGAGCTCAGAAACCACTGCAGTGTTATAAAGTTTAGTGTAGCGATGGATGGCGTAGCTACCAATAACTTTTTTTAGCATCTTTATAAAGAAGCCAAGAATCTTTTTCCTCGCATAATATTTACCCATAATAGTGGCACAGCAGAATGTGAGATGTTGTACATTTCAAAACAAACAAATAAATCCAGGACAGGAAATATATGAACTTTTTTTTAAGCCCCCTTAGCAATTAAATTAAATCAGAGATGTCCATTTTGTCTACATCAGTATGGGGATGGCAGTGGAGAAAGAGAAAGAGAGATGTGGGTCTCTTTGTAAACCAGATACAGTCCAGTTAAGAACATAAGAGAAGCCCTGCTGGATCAGACCACAGTTCATCTAGTCCAGTATCCTGACTCTCACAGTGGCCCACCAATTGCTTATGGGCATCTCAAGCAGAAGACAAAGGCAAACCTCCTGCTCTCAAATCCCAGTGAAGATCAGGCACAGAGGAAGGCATCTGTATTTCAAAAGCTGGTGCAGTACCCAACTAAAGTACCATTTCAATCTGGCTTCAGGCCCGGTTATGGTACGGAAACCACCTTGGTCGCTCTGGTTGATGACCTTCTCTGGGAGAGAGACAGGGGGAATGCGACCCTGTTGGTTCTCCTGGATCTCTCAGTGGTTTTTGACACCATTGACCGTGGTATCCTCCTGGAAAGGCTACAGAGTTTAGGAGTTGGAGGCAATGCTTGGCATTGGTTCCACTCTTATCTACAAAGCCTATCCCAGATAGTGTCTGTGGGAGACACTGATTAAACACCCTGGGAACTCGCTTGTGGGGTTCCTCAGGGGTCGATCTTATATCCCATGTTATTTAACATCTACATGAAGCTGCTGGGAGAGGTCATCAGGAGATTTGGAGTAAAGTGTCACCAATATGCAGATGATACCCAGCACTATCTCTCTGTGTCATCTGAATCAGGAGAGGCAGTTGAAGTGCTTGACAGGTGTCTGGAAGCAGTAATGGGCTGGATGAGGGCCAATAAGAAGAAGAAAAAGAAGAGTTGGCTTTTCTACCCTGCTTTTCTCACCCATTTAAGGGGGCTCAAAGCGGCTGACAAAGCTTCTATTCTTCTCCCCACACCAGACACCCTGTGAGGTAGGTGGAACTGTGAGAGCTCAGAGGAGAGCTGTGACTAGCCCAAGGTCATCCAGCTGGCTTCATGGGGGAGGGCGGAATCGAACCTGGTATTCCCAGATAAGAGTCCGACTCCCTAACCACTAGACCAAACTGGCTCACAATAAATTGAAACTGAATCCAGACAAGACAGAGGTGCTGTGTATCACAGGGTCTTGGCTCCGTATAGTTGGGAGATACCCTGTCCTTGATTGGGTTGCAATGCCCTGGAAGGGAAAGGTTCATGATTTGGGGGTACTCCTGGACTCTACACTAACACTTGAAGTCTAGATGGAGGCCGTGGCCAGGCGCGCCTACTCCCAACTACGGCTGGTGCACCAATTGAAGCCTTTTCTGGATAGAGACGACTTAGCCACAGTTATCCATGCTCTGGTAACCTCTAGATTGGACTATTGTAATGTGCTCTACATGTGGCTGCCCTTGAAGATGGTCTGGAAGTTGCAACTAGTGCAAAATGCAGTTGCTGGAGTGCTAACTGGAACACCTAGCCAGATGCATATCACGCCAGTCTTAAAAGAGTTGCACTGGCTGCCAATTCACTACCGAGCCAAATTCAAGGTGTCAACTCTGATGTATAGGGCCCTAAATGACTTGGTTCCCATATATCTAAAGGAGCGCCTTCTCCCATATTGACCTGCCAGTGCCTTAAGATCAAGTAGTGAGGCTGGTGGGCACCTGGGAGAGGGCCTTTTCGGTGATGGCCCCCAGATTATGGAATAGTCTCCCCCTCGAGGTGCATCATGCCCCTTATTTATATATATTTAGGAAGGCGGTAAAGACACACCTCTTTGCCCTGGCCTTTGGCTGAGGTGATTATATTCTCTCCCCTCCCCAGTTACAGTCACTTTGAATGCAATATGGAGCATACTGTTTTAAATTTGTTGAAGTTTTAAAGTGTTTTTAATCTGTATCTTGTTTTAATGTCTATCTTGTTTTAAATCTGCTCGTTAATCTGCTGCTACCTGCCCAGAGACCTTCGGGTATGGAGTGGGATAGAAATGTAAACAAACAAACAAACAAATAAATAAATAAATACCAGCACCTGTAGTGCAAAATGGTCTGGCCCAGCCGGATTGCCATAGCAACAGCCACAGCAACATTGGCTCATGACAGTACAGCCACAGCCATGCCACCGTACCCACCTGCAGCATTCCCACCCAGAGGAGAGTGAATGCTGTGATGGGGAGCTCACCAGCTGCTCTTAGTAAAGCAGTGGACAGGCTTTTACTTGTCCACAGATATGGGAGGTCAGGGTAGCTGTTGGAAGCTCCAGGATGGTGGTGGTCGCATAGCACATGGTTGGACCTTCCCTAGAACATCTGAAACCACTCTATTAAGATAAGTGAGAAGTTTTTCACCCTTTGAAACTAAGGTAAGATCTGGACATAGCTGCAAGCAGCATTGTAACAAAAGAATAGCCCTGCAACATGCTGAAAATAGCATTTACTCCACTGTGTTCTTAAAGTGCTACTGTGCTGTTTTCATGTGGAACATCTTCACTCTGCATGATATTTAAGAAGAGACAGAGAAGTGGGATAGGCATCACACTCTACCTTCCTAAAGGTTAATGTGCTGAAAGACCCTAACTCATGATTGTAATAGAGAGGCCATACTGTTCTGCTTGAGGCATCATCATCATCATCGTTTTCACTTTTTGGAAGTCTCCAGCTCCAGTCCTTACTTAGATGATCTCAAATGAGTCTGTTGAAGGGACTGCAATGTAGAAGGGGAGATAGTACCTTGCTTCCATCCCTATTTTCTATTTTGATGGCTCAGGGCCAGGAACAGCATGTGAGAGGAGGGAGAAAACCACCAATGGGTAAGTAATGGACATCTAAGCTAATTTATTTTAGTCTTTGTAAAGAAAACCAGGTCAGACTCTCATCCACAGTCTAATAATAAACAACAGAGTATTTATTTTTAAATGTCATGGCATTGATAACAGCACCATTAGGTGACTGGAGAGGTTGATAGGCATCCTGAATTTCTGCAAGAAAGGATCAGGCCAGAAGGAGACACCACTTCAATATATCTAATTAATGGGAATCACTTTAATCTGTGTCTCAAATCTATACCTTCTCCTGATTGCAGTCAAACATTTTGCTCAGTCCAATAACAATGTGTACTGAAACTGGCATGAATCGGATATGCAAATGCAAATGTGGTAGACACAATGAAAATGTTAGGATGGCATAAATCTTCAGGCCTGATTCTTATGGCATTTGACGTCAACTTTTACATCTCATTTAATGCTTTCTTAAGTATTAAGTGATGAAGGTGGAGAATTCAGAAAACTGGAAATAAATGATGAAGAAACAGTCTATTCATTCCAGAGTTGTTTTGGGTCTGAACTGATCCAAATCAATCCTGGAATGTTCAAAAGGTTTGAGTTCAAACCAAATATCCCACTAGTTCAAAAACAGAGTTCAGATTCGAACCAAACAAAGGGGTGTTGAGACTAGGAGTGTGCACGAATGCATTTTTTTTGCATTGGAATTCGATTCAAATTGAATATTTGAATATTCGAAATATTTTTGAAAATTTGATTCGAATCCAGATTATTTCTGATTCAAATTGAATGATACAAATGTTGGGAACCTTTCCATCCGATTTTTAAATGCGTTTGCATCTCATTTTTATTGTGTTTGCATTCTGTTTGCATCCCATTTGCATCTCGTATTATATGCACAAATAGACTGGATATTCGGATGTGGCATACAGTGTCAAATTCAGTAGAATCATTTGAAAATCCGTACCGGAATTTTGAAAATCCGGATTTGATCTGAATATGGAAATTCGGATTTTTGAAAATCTGATTTGAATTCAAATATCGATATTCGTTGGATTCGAATCGGCTTTTTGAATTTTCAAATATCCATGCACACCCCTAGTTCAGACAAACCTTTCGAACATACCTTGTTCAATGTGAGTTCAAAGGTGTTCAAAGGTGTTCAAATTGAATTTAACACCTGTTTCATGAAAAAAATTGAACGCAAATTAAAGGAGTTCTCAGTTCAAATTGAACCGAAACAGGGGGGGAAATTTGTGTATTGGAATAACTGCATACTGGAATAACATCTCCGCAGTGTAGACATCAATGGACTGTTGACTGAGGGTCTCATAACTACCAAACAGAAAATGCACAAGAAAAAAAAAGTAAAGGGAACATCCAAAACAACAACATAAGTCACTTTTTTTTAAGAGAAGTTATATGGCATTGTAAATAATTGCACTGAAGAGACAAATGCTGAAATGTGACATCCCACTTCAGCCTTATAGTCCCTTCCTTTCCCTTTTCACAAATTGACACAGTTTCCCTTCTATATTTTTGATGTATAGCAGGCTTTATGAACCACTGCCACTGACACATATGAACATGCACACTACGCAGCTGAGCTGTCACAAAGGGGAGGCAATAACACAAGAGAGGGCCTATCTTCCGAAAATTGCTTAAGATCGTGGCATCAAGAAGCTCTAACAGGAAGTTACAAAATATGTCTCTCCTGGCATCCATTCTGAAGCAGTGCTCAATGAAACAATAAAAGGAGAACCATCAAAGTCAAGTTTATCCTACCTAATGATTCGCTGAGGGGAGCAGCTAGGAAACAGCTAGGGAATGATTACTCAAGGAACAGAGGGTAAGGATAGAAAGAGCATGTAAAACAGAAGAAAAGAAGAAAAGCTATAAAGTAAGTGATAACTTGTAAGGTGGTACAGACATGGGAACAGGTAAGGCAAAAATGGGAGTATGATAAATGGGAAAAAAGATACCTCCAGATTTGTAAAGAAAGGGAATGCACAATTTAGTCTGCATTCAGACATAACTAAAAGGGGTTCCTCAAAGAGACAGTATATGGCCTTCATGTTCCTAAGCCTCCTCTAATTCATCTTTTCTGGCACATACTGTTCAGGAGGGGCAGACTGGTGTGTGAACAATTCCACCTCCATGCATTCGGTAAGCCATCTCAAAGGCATTCCATAGATGCTTTTGTTTGCTTTTGCTGTGTCTGGTCCCAGCCTCAGCCTTGTAGGATCTAGTTTGCTCTTTACAAGAACTCAGTCTACCATTTGGAGTCAGATCTGACCTAGCAGCTAGTGCAAGGCATACTGAGAATTGGAGAAGATGCTCTGAGGTTAGAACAAAAAGAAGTGAATCGTCCTGTCCCATTGCTACACTCACACTCTTTGGCTTAAATGGAAACCACCAAATCTCATGTGGGTTGGAATTCTTTGGTGTAGGACAGTGATGGCCAACCTATGACACGCATGTCACAGGTGACACGCCAAGCCCTTTTGGGTGACACACATGGTCACCCTGGCACCTGGGCATGTAGTGCTTGCTTGTTCTTGAAGTGTGAGAAATACCAACTTTCAATTGAAGATTTAGCAAACGAAATTCAGCAACAAAAGTCACTAATGTAAAGAATTGTTTGTTTTTGCTTTTAATAAAATACATATATCAAAATTATAACTTTTTTACTAGAGCTACAAATATCACAAAATTATGGATATTTCTAGAAGTGACACAGCACCAGAGTTCAGTTAGGTTTTCTTGCGAATTTTGACACACTGAGCTCAAAAGGTTCACCATCACTGGTGTAGGATAAGGTTTTATTTATTTTTAGGGTTCCTCTTCTCTTCAACATACAAGGAATTTATTATACCTATTATTTCTATACCCCTGGTCATTTGGAAATTCCAGTGCAAGCAAAAACCTGAAACTTATTTGCAAATACTATATATTTAGCTCTGTTCTCATTTTTCCAAAGAGAAGAGGCAATATCCCACTTCAGTTCTCATCACAGAAGAAGAAGGAGAAGGAGGAGGAGGAGAAGGAGAAGGACGAGTAGTAGTAGTAGTAGTAGTAGTAGTAGTAGTAGTAGTAGTAGTAGTAGTAGTAGTAGTAGTAGTAGTGTTGGCTTTTTTACTCCAGTTTTCTCTCCCATTTAAGGGGACTCAAAGTGGCTGACAAAGCTTTCTGTTCTTCTCCCCACAACACCCTGTGAGGTAGGTGGAGCTGTGAGAGCTCAGAAGCTTAGCTGTGACTAGCCCAAGGCCACCCAGCTGGCTTAATGGAGAAGAGGGGAATAAAACACTGTCTTCCCCAATAAGAGTCCAGCCCCCAAACCAGTCACACTTTCCATGTCTTGCTTGTGCCTGGCCAGTGTGAAAGACAAGATAATGGGTAACATAGAAATCTGGACTGATCCTGCAAAATTCTGTTTACATTCTTAGGGAAATAATCTCAATATACACCAACAGGTCTATGTCATCAGAAGTCATTGAGTTGAATTTTCATTCAGCAGATGTTCACTAGCAATTTTGGTAGTTACATAGCATCTTTGGTGCAAATATTCTTTCTTGCTTGGTGGTGGGTTGCATTGCAGTTCACCTTCTTAATGTAAATCATATCAAAGAGTATTTCTACATGAGACAGGTTATCCCCCATAGTTTAGGTTATCTTACACTGTACTGACCCACTCTAGGTAAACCTGCCCAAGAAAGTTTGTGGCTTCCAAAGTAGGGATCTGCACAAAAGAATTCACATCCGAAAATTGTACAAACTTGCAAAACTTTTGTATTGAATAGAAATGGGCGGACATTCAAATGAATTGAACAATGATCCTGACTCGTGAATATGACCATTCAATTGAATGTTCATACTATGGGTGTGCACAAATTCGAATTTACTCAAAATTCAAATCTACCCAAATTTGATTCTAATTAAGCAAATTTGAATCTATTCATTTGAATTTTCAATTCAAATTCACACATACAAATACTGACAACATTTGTATGTGCCCGTACGCATCATTATGCAACCCATATGCATCCATACACATCCGTATGCATCCCGTATTTATCCCATATGCAGCCAGCTTCCATCCCGTACGGATCTGCACAAATCCATAAGGGTGCGGGAAAGATGCGTATGTGCAAGTACGCATTGTGTATAGACCTGTACACATACAGATGTCCAAATAATTCAAACAAATAAATTCAAAGAATACAAAATTCATTCAAATGTTTTAATTCAAATTTATGGACAATCGATTCAAATTGGAATGTCAAAATTCAGATGAATTTGATCAAATTTTGAATGTCTTCAATATTTGTGCACATCCCTAGTTTGTACTTTCAAAGTACTCTACTCATGAAAATAGGTCTTTTCAATAGAACAGATGCAAAATTATTTGACTGCAAATGGGAATGTTCAAATGAAAAATTCAATGAACAAACAAATCTTTGGAAATTCGCTTCAATTGCGAATAGAACATGATTTTTTTTAAAAAAATTGTACGCATCCCTATTCCAAAGTTGATGTGCTTAATCATCAAATAAAATAGCCAAAAGGCTATTTTGGCCAGATGAGGTGCACTGCCATTGCAGCTTCCAGATGCCTGGGAAAATGGCCCCAAGCATGGCATCCTAGACCTCAGCCCACGTGTGGCCTGTGCATGGACTAGTGCTGTGGCATATCATGTGGAATACCCAGGCCATTTTCATGCTTTAACCCATCTGAAATCTCTAACCTATAGGAATGGAGTATGCTGGCAGCACTGTGGCCTTCCACCAGACCAGTCCATCATGCAGACAAAGTGGTCTTGCTGGGTTTCTCTAGTGGTCTAGTGTGGACATAGCCAGGACAGACCATGCCCAGACTTGGCTTTATTCTGCAATATATCCCAGAATAGGGCCCTGCTGTCCTCATGCTAGTGAAGGCTACAACAGGCCCCAGGGCAGGCATGCCAAAGTCTGCATTAGCATATAGACATCTGACCCTTACCCTGAGATATATTCCAGAATGCGGCTAATGCAAACTGGCCCTCTACGCTGCAGCTAAGTATTGTCAGAAGAGAGAGAAACTGTTGCTTAAGCGTTAAATAGGAACACACAATGCATTTTGTTGCATCCAGAGAGAAGACACTGCGATTTATTTCTTAGTTAATAAAAAGAAACAGCTCATTTTGCCATATCCAGGCACAAGGTATGAGCAAAGTGTATTCAGTGAACAGTTCCCCAAATGCCGAAGTGAAGAATCACATTTAAATCAGATTCCAAAGCATACAATACATTCAGGAAGCCATAACAATGCAAAATGCCTTTTTACATGGAAAGATAGACTGCTGCCTTTAATTCTTTTCAGTTATTTTTAGTGAACATGTATACTGCAAAGCTTTAAAAAGGAGGAACGAAATAAAAAAAAACAAAGCATATTTATGACCTTCAGTGAAAACTGCAGTTTTCTGGCAAAGAGGCAAAGGCAGAATATCCTCATTCATTGCAACCTTTTTGCCTGATTTACTTTTGAACACTGTTCTGAAGAACAAATCCATTTGTCCCTCTTTCCAATGAAACCGCACCATGAACATTTGTGATTCATTAAATTCCCCTTCCTTTGTTTACAGAAAAACCTGCCTTTTACAGAATGTCCCTATTCTGCAATTATGCCAGAGCTAGAAATAGGTTGCTGCAGCTATGCCAGGAAAAGGCTGCTGAACTCAGAATACGTTCAGTCCAAAACAGGAGGGGAAAAACATGGTGTAAAAAAAATTAACAATCTGACAAACATGGCAATCATGCCCCTGATGTCCCTAGAGATGATGCCAACTACTAGGCACAACAATACAGCTATGCCACCCAGAAATGGAAGAAGCCAACTCGCACCTGTTATGGTTGGGGATCAATGCCAGTATGGCACTACTGTTTGGTCATGCCTTCTTTTATTCCAGTGCAATGACCATGTGTACTGGCTCAATTCCTATTACCTCTTGGCTACTTTACTCTGTCCTGTTTCTGCACTGAAAGAGTGTCTCAGAGGGGGAGAATTGTCAGAAATAGGTTGCCCCATGAGCTGAAACCATGAGGAAACTTTAAGCTCATACATACATTTTAGACGGCTTCTCAGATAAGATAGCAGTGTTAATAGTCAAGCAGGTAGCAGGTCTCATGGTGTGTCATAACAATTCAGTGTTAATAATTAAGTAGAATTCTGAGTGGGAAAGATCTGAAAGGAGCATGTGACCAAGCCATCAGCACTTAGTTGGCATGCAGTTAAGCACGGGCTATATTTTGAAATCCTGGGGTGTCCTGAAATGTGGACACCTAAAACTTCCCACAACAGCTCCTCCCTGGTATGTTTTCCATGGAAGGCAAAGTGGGAAAAAGTCCTTAGTGTCATCCACAAAGTTTGCTGTCTCACTACTTGGCCCTAGTTCTAGATCATTTATGAATAACTTAAAAAGCAAGGGCCCTAATATTGAACTTTGGGGGACCCCACTTCTCTTTCCACTCTGAAGGCATCTCCTTCATTGCATCAAAGGATGCCACTGCAGCTCCATTTTAGAGTGGGCTGATGCCTAATGACATGGTGATCAAAATGTTTGATCTTGTGGTTAGAGTGTCAGATTCTTATCTCAAAGTCTCCTGATTCGAGTCCACACTCCTCTACGAAGCCAGTAGGGTGATCCTGGGCTTGCCACAGCTCTCTTTCTGAGCTATCACAGCTCCACCAACATCATAGGGTGTCTGTTATGGGGAGAAGGTTTTTCAGCCACTTTGGGTTTCCTCCTCCTCCTCCTCCTTCTTCTATTCCAAAAGGCAGGATATTTCATCATTCCCACGAAGGGAACTTGGATAGTGGTCACATCCTTTGCTGTAGTAGCATATTGATTATGGGGCACCTCTTATTACTGTGAATATAAATGCAGCAATGAAGAAATCTGATTGGAAGCCTTGTTTTGATCTTCACCAGGTGCTTTCCAATCCAGCATGGATGAAAATGCAAGCCAAGATGATCAAATTGTGACCTTTGGTGATCCATACCACTCTGACATTTACCTTAGCAGAAAAGCTTCTTTAGAGTTCTTTCATGCACTACACTGTGCCTGGAACTGGTGAAAGTTGAATTCATTTTTCTTTTTGCCTTACAGGCATTTTTCTATTATTATTTCTTAAGAGTCTTTATCTCCCTATTGTGGATTGAAAGATCAAATTTGGTTAACAGATGCATGTATATTTGTCTTTTAAAACAATGGGAACAGGAACCTACAAACACCTGCAAGATAGATTCCCAATCCACAAATCACAATATATTTTACATCTAATAAACATTTTCCTCTTGTGTGCTTGTGCAGGCGTGTATGTACACGTGTGTATATACAACACACACAATATATTCTATAGCTTATATCATCTAGCATCTTCTGTCTGGCTACTGTGCTTCTGTCTGCCTTCTGGTTTGTTTCCTTTGTAAGAACTCACTTTATTTTTCCACTGGGAGCTTCAGATTATAAAACCTTTTATGGTTTGAGGTCATCGTGGAGTCAGCACTACTATCTGCTCTCCTCCCCATTTGCTTCATGCTTTGATAACACTGGCAATAGCTTTAGAACTCTGCTCATTTTATCTGTAGCAAAGACGGAGATTCATTCTCAGTTCACAGGGTTAGGCATCCTACCTTGCAACGTCTCCGTTAATGTCACCTTAACAAAATGTCTCACATTATGATGGGTGCTCGGTGTGAAAGGAAGGTCTTTCTATTATCTAGCTGCCTGGTAGGACTAGGTGGCATTAAGGGATCTAAGCTAACTTTTGTTCAGGGATAGTGACTGAACTATGCCCATTGCATTAAACTCTTCCCAAGGAGAGTTCAGTACAGAAGTTTGGTACCCTCATAAAGCATGCCAGGGTTCCAAAGAAGGCCACGACTTCTGAGCCATTCCTCTTTCACCTCACTGAAATGAGAAAAGAGCCTCCTTCCAACATCTTAACCAGTTATGGCTGCAGCAATGGCAAGAAGGAAGCTGGCTCCATTAGAAAATGAAGGCTCTTTCTGCCCTCACCATGGCATGTTCTGGGCCAGTGGATACCATCCAGCACTGCATGGTCTGAGAAGCACTGTTTGAATAGCAGCACTGGTCCACACCAGCCCCAAAGCTTGCATGAGCTTCAGGCTAGCCTCTGAGGTCTCCAAAGCATTAGGAACAAAATTTCCTAGCCTCAGAGCCCTTTGTTGTAGCATCAAAAGGGCCCCAGTAGTCCTGAGCATGGAGACGTACCTTCTGCACACCTCCATGTTCTGGGTCAAGGCTTGCTGGTTTGCCAGTAGACCTATTTAAACAGGTCTACTAGTGATACATACTGTATATCCAAGGCAAATTTGGGGAGAAGCTCAGAATTTTTTAATTAAAATTATGGATGTGCATGAATGAATTTGCATTCGAAAATGTGACTGAATTTTCAAGTTT
The DNA here is from genome assembly GCA_023333525.1 of Aspidoscelis tigris stejnegeri. NCBI lineage: Eukaryota > Metazoa > Chordata > Lepidosauria > Squamata > Teiidae > Aspidoscelis > Aspidoscelis tigris. The sequence continues at coordinate 15,186,654 of JALMGA010000002.1, forward strand.
GCAGATTTTTGTATCGAGTTGAGAGAAATCGCCGTGTAAGCAACAGCTCTCTGCTATAACTAACCAGAAAATAACTGGGATTTTGATAAAATAACCTGGGAAAACTGCTGCTGTGCTGTGGTAAGTTTGGGAGGTAAGTCCTCTGGTTTTTGGACAGTTTTGGGGGAGCGCTTAAAAGCCAGCTCAAATAAAACCTAGGTCAGTTTGGGTGTGGCCAGCTCAGGTTACTCTGTAGATTCCTAGGAGATCACATCAAAATAACAAAAGGGACAAAGCAGAGCATCGCACAACACTAGAACCAGGGGGCACTCGATGAAGCTGATGGGTAGGAGAATAAGGTCTGACAGGGGGAAGTATTTCTTCACCCAGAGGGTCATCGGCTTATGGAATGTGCTGCCAGAAGAAGTGGTGACAGCTACCAGTCTGGATGGCTTTAAGGTAGGGTTAGACAAATTTATGGATGACAGATGTATCACTGGCTACTAGAATGAATGCCTAGCTGCGTCCTTCAGGCTGGGTGGAGGGGGAGGAACTGGGGCGCTTCTAAGGCCATCTTCTGGGACTCGAGAGCAGGAGAAGGTTTGTCCTTGTCTCTGCTTGAGATGCCCATGAGCATTTGGTGGGCCACTGTGTGCGACAGGATGCTGGACTAGATGGGCTGTGGCCTGATCCAGCAAGGCTTCTCTTATGTTCTTATGAAACAAAAATATGGAGATTCAAAAGTCTGGACTTTTGAACGAAACAAACAATGCTCCTGGCTCGCAAATACAAAAAATCAATTGAATTTCCCTAGTATTACAGTATTTTCCCAGTGAAAATATGCTTTTTTCAATGAACAACAACAACAAAAAAAAAAAAGCTGCAAAAATGTTCAGCCACAAATGTGAAAGTTCAGACATCTGAATGAACAATCCAACGAGGAAAAGAACTTTTGGAAGTTTGTTTCGACTGCAAAATGAATGTGAATGTTTAGTTCCTGCACAATTGTAACTGCACAAATGCAGTTTAACTTGTGATCCTATTTTGTTGCTCTGGGATTTCAGTCTATAACCAAAAAATCATCCAAATTGACCCTTGACTCCACAAATAGATTAATAGAACAAACTCGCTCACTCATTTATTTTAAAAAATCATACTTGACATGGAGGGTTTTTCCCATTTTCAGCTCATCTCCAAACTCAGCATCAACCACTCTTTAGATTTCTGCCATCCATGAGTCACCATCTAAGTAACAAAACCACATTATAAGCAGATGAGCAAGAGCAAAGCATTTTAAACTGGAACATAAGGAAAAAGAGAAACCACAAGGCTCATGGATCAAATATAATTAGCAATGCAATTTGATGCGCTCTTCTTAAAAGCGGCAAAGGTTATTCTATTGCTTCCATTTTGTTCCAGTTCAGCAATATTTCATTATGCCAATCGCATAATAGTCTATATATAGCTTTACAAAGATGGCCAGTAATATTGACTCAAGAATTAATATGCCACAAAATGAAAGAGATGGAAACACCCTTTTTCTCATTGACCTCGCTTTTTCCTTTCTCTGGTCTTCTGAACCACTGTGAAAGATTATTTGAGAACTTGAGTCAAACACCAAATAATGGTTGAAAATAATAAGGCGCATTAATCACTGGCCACATTGTATGCACATTAGTCCCAACAACACATCTTTTGCTACGATCAATGAATGCCACATGTTCAGTGACTCTTAGCTCTGAAAGAGGCTCTTGTTAGCACTTCAAAGTAGTACTGAGACATCTGCAGTGTCTCCACAGCACCATGAAGATTCTTTTCTCTCACCCTCAGGTGATATGTTTCTACAGGACTTGCATCGATGTGGTGGGTGCCAGTGAGTTCCTTAATTCTTCAGCAATTTTGGCTACCTTCAGACAGGATGTAAAACCTGCTAGTATCCTGAGACAATGTGGCCAAGGCATGCGTGTGGAAATCCCAACATAGTCCTGGGATACTGGAGTGATGTTCCACAGCTAGAATGGGGGAAATGACTTGATGCAGCTGTTGGCCACATAGAGGTGGTATCTGTGGGTCTTTCTGCCCTTACTGGTCCAGTGTGCTGTATGGCCTGCTTCTGGTCTTCTCTCTTCTTCACTCTGGAGTGGAATTAAGAGCCCACACTCCATTTGCTTTGGACAGAAGGCAGCCCAGTCTAGGTGGCCCAAATTGTGCCCTTAGATCTTGGCCACCAGACCTCTTGTACAAGCTTTGAAGCTTCAGAGCTTCAGAGCAGTACAGGGACTGTCCCAGAACACCTATCAGCTAACAGTACTGACAGTCTTGTTCCAGAAAGCTGGACCTTTCCAGCCAGCAAACACTGTAGGAGGAATGGGCCAGCTGGAGCCAACCTAGACCAGTAAGTCCAGAAATTCCCTGTACCTTCTGTTCAGGTAGTAAGAATGGCCCAGTGGGAATTAACTGGGGTCATGACTATGGATGTGCACAGATATTTTTAGGCATTTGAAATCCAATCAAATGTGCCAAATTTTGACATTCAAATTTGAATAGAATGTCTCAAAATTTGAATGTAAACATTCAAATCAAATTTTTAAATTTTGGATCTATTTGTTTGAATTATCTGGACATTCATATGTGTATGGGTTCATACACGATGCATACTTGAAGATACACCTCTTTCCCGCATCCATACGCATTTGGTAAATTTGAATCAAATCTTGTTAAATTCAAATTTAAAAGATCCGAATCGAATCGGATTTTTGGGTATTCAATTCAATTTGAATAGAATATCAAAAAAAATTGTGCACATCTCTAGTCATGACAGTGTGTGACTGTAATCCATATCAGATTACAGCTTCTGTTAAACAGTTGTTTTATTGCCAGTTTTGCCTCTGTTGCTTGGATGTGCGCATCAGATAACATGCACAAAGACCACACTGGCTAAGTAGCTAGAAAGCAGTAATCACATGGGAGGATTTCCCACACCTGGATGAAGCCACAATATTCTTAATGGATTATATCATTCTATTTTGTCCAAATTTTGATAGCAAACTTAAAAATGAAAGTGATGTGAAAATATTCTGCAAGGACAGAATTTCACTTCAGAGCCTTGTTGCAAGTTAAAGAGTAATCAAATGGTTTTTTTTCTAATTAAAGTGGGTGCACACAGATGTACACACACAGTGATTTGACTGCTTTGGAAGGGAGTCTAAATATTTGCTTCATGATACCTCTGTAAACACACATAATAATTTCAATCACACTATCCGTATCCTGTTAATAGCTTCAAGGGATGATGAGGGGAGCAGGTAGAGAAGAGAGGGGATACCGAAAAGGAGGTCAAAAGAGACGAAGAAAGCAGAAGTATAAAGGTCAGCACAGACGACAAAAGCAAAGCTGTGTTCCTTTCAGTAGGGCCAACTCTGACAGCTTTTGTTTATAAGGCTACAGTGCAGAACCAGCAGAGGACCCCGTTGTATTCTTTCCTCTTGCAATGGATCCCCCTCTGAAGTCTGATAACCTTCACAGTGGCTATTCTGCTGGTGCTCAAAGGAAACGAGACATGTGCCATACTCATCGTGGGCTTAAACAAACAAACAAACCTGTTTTCTTCTAGATAAACTATTCTTAACCTAAATCTACCACCTGGCATCAAGTTTCAAAGAAAAGTTTCAAAGGGACAAGAGAGGAGCACTGACATGTCACAAAAAACATATGCCATCAGCTAAGAAGAGAATTATCTCCTCTCTTTTTAATACCTGTGATAGAAGAGTGATAATAATTGTGTGTGACAAAATCCCTCCGCCTCTTGAAATAACTACGGCTCTCTCCAATTTAGCATCTGTGTTGCCAGATGTTACTGTCAACCACGTAAGCAATGGGCAGAAGCCCTGCTCAAAACTGGCCTCCATCCCAAATTCTTTGAATATGTCAGCAGTTGCAGGTGGTCTTGCAGCAAGTCAATTTCTTGGACTGCATTGCAATGCAAAAAGCTCTAAGACAAACAAAAGAGGTGGGAGAGGAGACAGGGAGATTTTGAAACTATCAGAAGGCGTGAAGCAACCATTAGATAAAATTCACTTTTGGATGACTAAGGGAGTTGCTACGCACAGGATTTAATGTGTGTGGCGGGATAGAAATCACACTATGGCTGTGGTTGCACCTTAATCCTCAGCTACAGGGGGCGGGGAAATGCTGTGCTTGTTAGGGACGCATTCTGGGAGGGTAAGGAGCGGTGAGGTGACAGGTGGGGGTGGGAGGAGGGAGATCAGTGTGGGGTCAGCAACAATGGGGTGAGGAGACAAAGTCAGGGCAAGAGGGAGGGAAGGGTAGGAGAGGCAGAGGAAGGACTGTCACGGCAACGGGGAGGGGGAAGGCCAAGAGTCAGAGCAGAGGCTTGCATAGGTATCATTTTCTGGACAGCCAAGGAGCCAGAATGGTGGCCTCCTGGAAGGGGATTAAAATGGTAATGCTGTGTTGGCCTGAATGAAGGAAAACTCGAATAGAGGGAGGAAAATCCAGAAGAAAAAAACTGGCTTGGCACTTAAAGATGCAACCAAACAGGCTGGGATTTGGTCTGAAGAAGGATTAAAGTAAAGTTGTAACCGTGGCCTAAAAGGTGAAATCCTGTTGTAAACATGCAGTATATTCTTTTCAGTCCATTGTTCTGCAGAGTGCTTTTTTAAATACAGAAAGCATGTTGCTTAGTTCCACACACTACTATCACATCCAATCTCCTCCTCCCTTCCTCCTCCTCCTCTTCTTCATCTCTTCCTTCTACTCCTTTCAGATTTCAGAGGCTAGATATCGGTCTTTCAGGAGATTATAAAAAGGCATTCCCTACTTTCTGCCCCTGTCACATTAATTTCTAGCAGTGCAAGATTCCTGCCATTAATTGAAGTTGTCCATTTCTAGTTTTGCTGAGGAGTGCTGATTGGAATAGAGGTATTTCTATGAATATTCTGTTTTTACACAGCAGCAGTGCTGTCCACATTGCTTTTTAATAAGCTCTGCACTGGAGCTTTCCTCTGGGAAGATTTTTTTTCTATGTTTGAGCACAGAAAGACCTATCATTTACTGTCACAGGGAGCAGTTCTGGATGGGGAGGGGGCAGAGTGCATTTCATGTGGAACTTCTTTTTGGTCTGCTGGGAGAAATCAAAGCAAAATGTGAGCTGGGTGTCAAATGTGCCATGTTTTCCAATGAATTAATGCCACTTTGCAGCATGCTTTGTCCAGCATTCAAGTGCATTGTTCTTGGTGTATTTTTTTTTAATGTGGGCTTCATTTTAGAAGAAGAGTTGTCTTTTCTAGCCTGCTTTTCTCAACCATTTAAGGGGACTCAAAGTGGCTGACAAAGGTTTTTATTCTTCTCCCTATACTAGATATCCTTTGAGATAGGTGGGGCTGTGAGAGCTCAGAAGAGAGCTGTGACTAGCCCAAGGCCACACAACTGGCTTCATGGAGGAGGGCAGAATCAAATCCAGTATTCCCAGATAAGAGTCCAGCTCCTTAACCACTAGACCAAACAGGCTCATCTGCCCATATATTTTGGAAGCAACAAATCATTGCAAGACCCTTCAGGTATCTATAAGAAGGTGGTCAGGACACATCTGGATATAGAGCTTTGGCTGGGAAAATCAGGATGAAAAATCAAAGGTAAAATAAAATTTAAGATATAGATTTTTAAACTAAATACCAAGATAGCAAGTCTGCTGGCAGTCACTAGTCTTTTTGGGCTCATCCCCATGGCAAGGAGATTGCAAGGGGGAAGCTATTTTACCTCACAAGCGTCCACATGCAAAGCCCAAAATCGGGCTAAAAGAGAAACAAAATCCTCTAATTTGAATTTTTTTAAAAAAAAACCTTTAAAACTGTACTCACCCTGAATTAGGGGTCAAGAGCAGGTTATAAAGGGGACATGGGGACACTTGCTGGTTACAATCGCAGCATTAGTGGGTGGGGCTTCACTGTCCTTGCCACGAATGCTGCAATGGCAACTATCCCCCTTACGCTAAAATTCTCACTAAAATCCTGTCATTTGCCTTGCATACTTCCTGGCTACAAGGCAGACTTGTAGCCAGCAAGGATGCAGAGCAAATGACAGGATTTTAGCGTGGTGAAAGCTCTTTGTCTCCCTCCTTTTCCACATGCCCCCATTCCCTTTGCAACCTTGACTATTCAGTGAGCTTTCACCATGGGTTGAAGGAGGGAGAGAGGGGGGGAAGGGGAGGAGGAAGACATTCCTCAGGAGGGATCCCACCCTGTCTGTCCGTGTGTGCACCCATGTGTGCGTCCGTCTGTCCATCCATGTGTGTGTGTGTGTGTGTAAAGGAGGGCTCAGGGACTGGTGGAGGGAGAGAGAGCGGGGAGGGAAGGAGGAAGACTGGCTGTGAAAGCCGTGAAAGCTACTGCTCTTTTAGACATTTTATCTGGCCTCTGACAGGAATTCCACCCTCTGTGTGTGTGTGTGTGTGTGTGTGTGTGTGTGTGTGTGTGTGTGTGTGTGTGTGTGTGTGGAGGAGGGAGAGAGAGACAAAGGGGAGGGGAGGAGGAAGATGTTCTTCCAGGAGGGATTCCACCCTGCCTGTGTATGAGAGAAAGGGGGGAGGGGGAGGAGAAAACCACGGTATCCTGATGCAGGGATTTACCACGTTTTTCATGGGAATGGGCGGGTTTGCCTGGAACCCGCATTCTCCTCCATTACCATACGGACAGCTTAATGTGAATTAAGATTTGCATTAAGCTGTCTCACTTCCACCCCACTTTTTTTTTTAACTCCATGTGGACGCTCCCTTTGAGTCTCTGCAAAGGTACTAAGTGTGATCAAGCTCTTTAGTTTTGCTGTTTTCTGTTGTTCTTTTGGGGAAGTTATCCCCAGTTTATGTGATTTCTAATTAATTTCGAAAGCACAAGACCAGAGACCCTTCTGCACTTAGCTGATTAGGCTGCTGTGAACTAGGGCTGGTAAACTTCTGGTAAAGGTGGACCATTCACATTTGTCATGAGGAAAGCTTCCCCAAGGCGTCCATTACTGGCCAGAAGTGCAAATGGTCCTTCCATTTACCAGTGTGTGCCTCTGCATCTGAAGCCAGAAGTCCCACCTCAGCACTGCCACAATTGGGCGTTTCGTGACATGCTTGAATGTCACTGTAGAGGGGCATGCATGAGCAGAGGGACATATTGTGGCCGATCACATCAGCGCCCATGATCGAACATATGGTGCCCACAGGAACAGGACATCTCCAATCATCATGGACCTGGGCCCCATCTTGTCTGGATTCGAATTCAATTTCAGTGTATCCCTCCCCGCCCGCCCATCTAGTCCATTAGTGCCCCCAAGTAGCTGTCAAATGCCTCTCCTATTTATATGGAACAGGGAGAGAGAGAGGTGTAATCATCATATTTTATGACACTTCACCCCAAATCTCTTGAAGGCCTCTATAAGTGTTAAAGAGTATGAGAGATAAGATTGATCCCTGACAAACCCTACAAATTAGTTCTTAGGCTATTGAACAACAACCACTCAAGTCATTCTGTGGCTTGGGCCTTGGAAGTAGGAGTGGGAACATCATAATGCAGTGTCTCCACCTTCCAAACTCATAATCCTTCCAGAAGAATACCATGGCCAATGGTGTCAAAAGCCACTCACAGACCAAGGAGACCCAATGGAATTATACTCCTTCTTTCTTTCTCCCAGAAAAGGTAATCAACCAGGACAACTAAAGCGGTTTCAGAAGTTTCAGCTTCTTCAAGATAGCCTGTAGCTGAACAGTCATAACACTCTCTAATGCTTTGCCCTTCAAAAGTATGCTATCTACTGAGCAATAGTTGTTTAACACACCACAAACACATCCAAAGTAATTAAGCCAGCAGACTCTCAGGATACTTCCCCTCAATTATTCTCAACTGTGGTGTCCAATCCCTAGAGAAAATGAGTAACTGTCCTGAAAATTTGTCACAAGAGATTTTGGCTGTCTTTGCTTCCTTGGGCTTTATCTTATGAGACTATTTTGTTATTCCAAAAAGCTCTGCTGGATAATGGCTATTCAGGGATAGAAATAATAAACAAGCAAACAAACAGACAGAAGGAAACAGCTTCCTTAGGTAGGAGATACTGAGGGCCAAGGATACACCAGGGCAGTTTCTTTACCCATTCTTTCTCAAGTTCTCTACATTCTCACCGTTATCTTAAAATGTAGTGACACTGCAAACGTTCGAACAAAATAGATTACCAAATGACTGCAAAATACTCTGTATACATAGGTGTAAACTCAAAATTTGGACAGCAGTTCTTATGAGTGCTGTTTGCATTTCTTTTCCCATAAATTTTATTGTATTGCATTGTAAGCAGCACATTATTTGCAATGTTTTCTGAAATGTAAATATCAGCCATCGTCCTCCACTATTAAATAATGTAACTGGTACTATAACATTACTTGCTGCTAAGTAAATAATGTAACACTACATTCACTGAAAATAACATGAAGCTCACATTTTAAAAACTGGAGCAAAACACTACGTTCCTGTGAATTGCTGTGCAGATGGAAAAAGTACTGGAATTCACAAAAGAAAAAAGCAGAACAAGGCAGGTGACTTTTCCCCCCCTTTAAATGTTAGTACTGGCTTCTTGGGGCAGGAAAGTAGTAAATGTCTATGGCTAGCTACTTAAGGAGTAATGTCTACAATTGAAATAGAAATACCCTACATCACAGAAGGAATTACTGTGTAAGTGACCTTTCTATCTATCCAGACACTCAGTAACACAAAACCGCTAAGGCTCTCTTGGTTTTTGTTTTTTTACCTTTTGTTTTTTAGCTTTAAAGTAGACTCTGATTTGGTAGCTCCTCCAACAAAAGGTATCTGTGTGTAGAAGGCTGATTTCTGACAATCTTAAATGTGGAATGGAAGAAGTCTAGACTAGACCATGGTCTAGCCAACAGTATCACTTTCATGATATGGAACTGAAATGATGAAGCAGGAAACCAAAAAGGTAACTGGAATAACAAGAAACAAAGCAGGACAGAGTTTTGTTAAGATGTATCTTTTCCAACAGACCCAAAGTAGGGATCGTGCATGGACAAAAAAATAATGAAATTCCCAGTTGTCCAAAGATTCATTTGTTCATCAAACCATTCATTCAAACATTCAAACATTCACATTCATGGTCAAACATTTCTGCAGATTTTCTTACCATTGAAAAAGCCTATTTTTATGAGAAGGTGGTGGGACTGATAGAAGGCCATCCCTAGCAGATCTTAAAGCCACACTGGGTTACAGACAGAGATACGATCCTTCAAATAACCTGGCCCGAAGCCATTTAGGGCTTCATATTTCAAAACTTGCGCTTTGAATTTCGCCTGGGAACGAATCGGTAGCCAATGCAGCTGTTTCAACCGGGGGGGGGAGGGTGTCACATGTTTCCTGTAGCATTAAATTTGCAAGCCAGGAGCATTGTTCAATTCCCTTGAACATCCAGGCATTCAAACGCCCATACTTTTGATTTAATGTGAAAAATTCATGAATTTGAAAACTCAATCAAATTTTTGGATGTCAGTTCATTCATGCACACCTATCCAAAAAGTAACATGACCTATGAACATCACCAGCTTGTGGATGATAATCCAGAATAAGACCCAGAGCAGAAAGGGTCCAAATTTCCCAAATAAAATACCTTCAGACAACCCCCACTTTGGGCTATTTAGCAATCTGTTGCACACATAGAGAATTTTCCAGGTTTTTATTGTTGTTTTTAAATCATTTTCCTGAAGGCTAGTTCTTTGACCACTAGATACTTTTGTTTGATACTTAATTTAAAACTTCAGAGCAAGCCACTTAAATAAGGAAAACCTCATAAATGTGTATGTGTGAGAGAGATCGAGAGAGAGATCAGCTGATCAGAAATCATCTATACAATTAATATTTAGCATCTAATATCTATACAACTAGTATATTATACAAATACCTTATTTCTCTTGAGCACTGGGCAGTTTTGAACTGTGAAACAGATGTATGCAGAATCAGAGGGGACTTCTGGTACAGTTTCAGCCAGATATTAAAGGCAACCGCCTAAAGTCATCAAAATGATGGAAGGAATTTCTAAAGCAACTCTTTCTAAACCATATAAAGTACCACCATCTGCATCCCTGCCTCCTATTCGCATCACGCCAGAGAGGTTAGTCTTAGAAGAATAGTGAGATAAAATACAATTGACACAGCTCTTTTGACCCACATGTTTCTTCTGATTTAAAAGCACCTACTGCTAACATGCCTTGGTCCTTGTACAAATTGCCTGATGCAGTTCAGATCTCATGAATTCAGGATGAATTCATGATGCACCTGTGCATCTAAAAATACTCCTACCCTTTATTCGTACAACTCACAGCACAAATGAATAAAATAAGTGAACACAATCACCTTTGTTAAATCTATTATGTAATAAATCAAAAAAGTAGTATTCTCCTGCCATACCCATTGAATATGAGTATGCATTTGCTTTTGCCTTAGTTCTCCCTTAATTTCTTTCTTTCTTTCTTTCCTTCCTTCCCTTTCATTTCAGCCATTGTTATCATTCTTATCACCATGTACTAGCCATGCTAGGACATTACCATCAAAACATTATCTTCTAAAATAAGTCAAATGGTAGGTATGTGGAGACCACAAGAATGTTCATATTTCTAGTCTTCACTCCCTTGAGATGGTTTAAGTTGAGAGCAATAAGCTTTAATCCTCCATTCCTTGGAGGTTTCTTATTTACCACTAATCAAATGACTATGCAGATCTGGATAGATCTTCAAGTTCATCATTCATATCCAGCTGCCTCCAAAGAGTCATACAGCAATCATACCAATGTCAACTCCAGCAAGATACTCTAAATGGGCACCCTCATACTACCTTCATGACTACCAATTCACTTGCTAAATTCAGACAATCCTTATAAGGTATGTCTTCCGCATCAGGGAATGAGGGTTTTTTTCCTAAAGGGAAGATACTATTTTAAAAAATATCCTTGTCTGATCAAACCCACAGTTGTCCAAATAAACACCTGAGAATCTACCTTATTTTGCAACACTGCGGCCTACATTTGTCTCCAAGTAAGGCATGCCTACCCTGACTATGAGTGCAACCCACTGATTGGCCATCTGGTGGGAAATCCCCACCACCTTGTTTATGTAATTTCCTATCCAGCTCAGCTTAAAGAAAAATTTTTAGAGCTATGAAATCCTGAATGATGATGAAGTGACCTTTGGGGGCTCCTAGACAGGATAAGGTGGATGCCAGCAAAACAATAACAACTATCATTTCAAACTCAAATTCACCCATGGGTTGCCTTTTGAAGAATGTCTGATCATGCCCTATGTATAGGTTAAATGTGTACATAGTTAAACTTATACTACAAGTTAGTATAAAAACAGCTGCAACAGATATTCCTTTTCTTTTCATGAAGCTATGGTAAATCATTGGTCATGTGTGAGAGATTTTTAAGAATATGGTTGTTCATCCAGTACTAAAGAAATAATTAATAAGATGAATGGAAATTTTAAAGAGCTGCTTGACATTTTATTTTTAGTGATCTGCAGAAAACAAGAAATAGGCTGAATGGATTTCTAATAAGCATTCCTAATGCTAATTGAATGCTTATGAGGGACTGACCATGAAGTGTGAGGGGGAAGAAAAAAGAAAGAAATATTAACTTTATCAGAGCAGATGAACAAGGGAGAAGTATCACACTGAAGATTATTACAAAAGTTTTAGAAGTTGTTTTAATACTTTTTATTTACTTTCTAGACAAGCATTAATGTGTTAATATTCTATCAATTTACCATGTCAGTTTTCAAATGATATACAGGCTACAGACTATGTGTGCTTTGCCTGGGGCCTGTCATAGTCTGTACTAACATATGGACTGCAGGATGACATTTTTTGGATCTATTCATTCGAATTATCCAGACATTTGTATGCCTACGCGTTTCTACTTGTGCATCTTTCCCGCATCTGTCCACATTTGTATGGACCTGTATGAGACAAAAACGGGCTGCATACAGAATAACTAAAGGCTGCAGACAGACACATATGGATGCATATAAATGCATATGGATGTTGGGAAGATGCATACGTGCATGTATTTAGTAAATACAAATTTGGTAAATACGAATTGAATTTTGTTGAATTCAAATTTAAAAGATTCAAACTGAATTAGATTTTCAGGTATTCGATTTGAATAGAATTCCATTCCATTTCCATTTTTATTTATATACCACCTTTCCAAACGTAAAATTTGCTCAAGGCGGTTTACAACAAATGGAAAAACAAGGTACAATACAAATTCAATCAATTAAATCAAAGAAATACAGCAAATAAGAATAATTAACAACTCAAATTGAAAACAATCTTTGCCAAGGCAGTTTACATACATCAAAATTACATTACATGTTCTGCCCCAGGTATACTCAAGCCTTAAGTTCAGTCTGCACTCTGGCCTTGGGGCAGAGGTCTTGAACAAGTGAAACTCCTCCCTCTTTGAAGAATCCACCAGTCTTTCTTAGTATGAACAAATTACAGTATTTATTGCAACAGCAAAACAAATATATAACCACTTTCTTAGCAAGTAAGAGCTTACAGTTTCTTTGCAGCTTACTGGGTCTTCAGGCTTTAGTTACTGTCCTTTGCTGAGGCACTCAGGCCTAGAAAGAGTTCCTGCCTTCCTTTTGAGACACTGGCTGGTCTAGAAGGACTTTCAGCTTCCTTTGGCTCTTGCTGGCCTATTGGAAATTGCTGCTTTTCTTTCTGCTGATGAGTTTCTTCCTTCTGTGGCACTTGCGGCCTATGAAGAGTTTCAGCCTGTCTAAGAATGATGATTCCTTCCACTCTCACAGCAGACTGAAAACTGGCTTAACTCTCCTGTGTAAGCTGTAAAAGCTCCACCCTCCTACCCATAAGCCTGCCTCTTAAAGATACAGGCTCACATTCCTTTCTAAACTTCCAATAAACAAGGCTTACAACATAAACTTCAATTGCTACAAACAAACTTGTGGCCGAGGCATAACATTACATGTTATAACCATTAATACATTATGCAGTAATAATATAAACAGGGGGGGATGACTGGCTAATAAGTTTTTGTAGCCCTTACAACAGGTGGAATTAGCTGCACACTGAGTCTCCCTCCTCCCCTTGCCCATAATGGTGTTGGGGCGTTGCGGTGGGTGCTGCTGGGTTTTTGTAGCCTTGCAGCAGGTGGACATAGTCAAGCGCCAATTCCCCCTCCTCCTCTCATCCCTGGTGGCGTTGGGGCATTGGGCTGGGTGCTCCTGGGGTTTTGTAGCCTTGCAGCAGGTGGACATAGTCGAGCGCCAATTCCCCCTCCTCCTCTCGTCCCTGGTGGCGTTGGTACACATTTGTGCACATCCCTACTCTGGTCCACTCTAAGGCATGGAGAAAAGAGGACTAGAAGTGGACTGTGGTCTAGTCCACTGACAAGTGCAGAAAGATCCATAGATTGTTTTTGGAGAGTAGTGTGGGCAGGATTAAATTCTGATCTCTCTTGTGGAACGTTATGTGGGCCATGGACTAGGCAATCAAATCAAGCTTCCCACAGATTGTTTGGTCCCAATCCACCAGTCAACAATGATTTTAGAGATGGATTAAAGACAAAACAAAACAATTTCATATTGATTGATTGATTGATTGATTGATTGATTGATTGATTGATTTTCAAGTAGTTTTCATCCTGATTCTGGTACTTTCATTGAGTTGGGTTGATTTGTCCTAATTCCATAATGACACACAAATGCATTTCTGCAAGTTCACAAACAAAGTCACATATGCATATGCATTTGAGAATGTATGTATCTGTGTACATTGAGGCCAAGAAGGAAAATAGGAAAAGTCCTGATACTCTAGATCAGTGGCCTATGTAGTTCAGCTTCTGGTTCTCACAGTGGCTGATTAGCTGCCTGTCAGGAGTTCACAAACAAGACATGAATCCATTAGCTGACTCCTCGCTCTGAATCTTTCACTGCTGACTTCACAGCATACTGATTTTGTATGTAGTAAACAGCCATCATGACCTCTGATCATCACTGTTGCTCCAATAACTTTAGTACTGCTGCCTCTCATATCACATAACCATCATAATTTTTATCTACCGACTGACTAGATTTGTCTTCCCTGAATTCACCTATCTTCCCTTAATGCCATCTAAAATCATGTCCATCATCATATATCATGACTTCTGCATTTTTGACTTATTTACTTACTGTGTCTACTTGTACGCCTACCATATAACTAGAGTGCTTAAAAACACTTATAATGCAAATAAAATAGTATTTTAAAAATCTGCAAAAGAACCATAAATGGACTGTGTCCTTTAAAAAATCTAGGTGAATGAAAAGGGCATCTCCCATATGAAATATTGTGATGATGAGACCAGGGCCTCTTCCAGATTAGTGGATTAAATCTTTATTAAAAAATTTCCAGGGAGGAAGCTGTGGGAGTTTGCATTGACACATGCAGCATATGGGACGAGGCAGCCAATTGCAATTGAGCTGAGGTCCCACCACTACAAAGTATTGGCTGTCATGTGTGATGGCTCGATCTTGGCTGTGCATTTCAATGCACAGCATCAAGAAGACTTGATGCACCCTAGATTAACCTCACAAGGGAGATCTGTACTACAGAATATGAGCTACCTCAAGAAAGCTGTTTGCCTCACTTTATATGGCAGAAACATTCAGAACAGGGCTCTGTAGAAAGTCTTAGGTTAGAGGGGATACCCAAGCAAGCAACTGATCACAATATAAACATCTTCTGATTGCAACAAGGATCCACAAATTACCTATCAGGTTGACATTCACACCACCCCAAAGCATCCCCCTCAGACGCTGAGGATAGGAACTTTCCTTCCTAGCCTTCAGAAGTGTGGATGGTGGCTAAAAAGCTCATGAAAGCTTTACAACCATGGCAAGGTGTAGGCCGGATCAGTGCCATCACTGCAGACAATGCTGATCTGGCCCACACCACCACACAATTTGGATCACTGGGCTCAGTTATTTCACATTCACCGATCCAGATCTAAGGCATATAAGTATAGAAAAGCCCTTTGTTTATGACACAGGTTTTGCTGTGATGAAGAATCCACACAAGTTGAATCTTCCACAACTTAACTTTTATTGGATGATCTCCAGCTTTCATCATGCCTTCTGGGGATGATGGTCACAGTGGTGGACTTGCACTTTGAAGACCTACAACTGAGGGAAGACTGAAGAATAAGAACAGGGGGAGGAGGAAGCTGACAAATCTTCTGTTCTTCTCCCCACAACAGATACCTTGTGATGTAGGTGAGGTTGTGAGAGTTCAGAAAGAGAGCTGTGACTAGCCCAAGGTCACCCAGCTGGCTTTGTGTAGGAGTGCAGAACTGAACCAGGAGTTTACTAGCTAAGAGTCTGACACTTTAACCAAACTGGCTCAGTGAGGGAAGAATACAGGGCAGGGATGGGCTAAACCCATTCTGTTTCAAGCCATTTTGGCACAGAACTGGACACCATGACCACCCAGTTAATATTAAATCAGTTCAAATTGGATTAGGTTTGGGACTTCGCTAATTTAATGCAATTTTAAAACTTCTGAATGGTTAAAGAGCTAGTTTGCAAGCTGCCAGACTGCTTTGTAGTACAAAACAAACTGATGCATTCTTGATTTGAATTGCAATGAAGACAAAACCGCAAAATAAAATAAATAAATGTGTGCACATTAATAGTATGGGTTCATCTGAATGTTTCAAAATGAGTTTGCATACTATTTTTCAACAAGTAAAAACATCCTTTTAAATACCTGTTTTCTCCCCATTGATGAACTAGTGTTCATTTCCCCTGGGATGTTTTCAATTTAGTTTGATAGGGTTTTTTTTTTTTTTGGAAAAAAACAACAGAATGTCCTACTCAGCAAAGGAACAGTATTCCAATAAGGACCTCTGTAGGAGTAGAAGGATAAGGAAAATGTTCGAATGCTCACTTTAATTCTGGTGAACCATATGTTGAACAGCAATAGAGCAATACACAACTTCTAGGGTCAAAAGAAAATTTCCAGCCTCAGCTTTGCTTCTCTTTCCTAATCTCTACAGTCCCAGTCGCTGTACTGTTGGTGCATTATATGGATCAAAACATGCCAAGATTAGATTCTTTGACAAACCGAGTCATTCTTGCAGTCCTTTCTAAAGTGTTATTTGATTACATGATGATACCTAGAGTGGTGAAGCAGAACAAAAGACTTTATACTTTAAAATCTACGGAATGCATTCTTGGGGGGTGGAAAAAAGTATTGGACTTTGAATAAAATCAATTTCGGTCATGATTATTTCAGCCTGATGCCAAAGTACCTCAGGAAACTCATCAGCTTTCGTCATGAAATGAACCATGACAGGCCGACTCTCCTGGAAGGGCTACCAGAGTAGGCGTCTAACTGAAACTGATTATTATTCCGACAACGCCAATTTCATTATCCCAAATCGATTTCCAGTGCACCACAATAAAAGCCCTCACTCTTTAACAGCCTTCCTCCTTGTCAGTAGACTTGTTGGAATGGCACAAACAATGTTTCAGTAGGACAGACGACAGCCGATCTAGACAGGGAGTGGCGCAGGTTGCCTCATTAGCAGCCCTTATGTAAATAGCCACTTCCCTTCTGGTACCTGAGAGTAGGAAATGCTCTACCAGCTATGGGCAGAGAAAAGTTTATTTTCCCTTGAGGTTTTGGTGATTAGATTCCTGTCTGTAAAATAGAAAGCTTGCAAAAAGTGGCAAGCTGCAACGTGGGATGAATAGCTCTCAGAGCTCTTTTGCTTGCTCTCTATTTGCAATGGCAATCCTACTATCACCAAGTCTCCATCACTCAAAGGAATTTGCCTATCTCCTTGGTGCTCCGCTGCCCTACCTGAGATCTTTACAACTGGAGGCATCAGTGATGTGTAGAAAGCATCAGAATTGAATTTGGGTAAATTCGAATTATAAAGATTCGAATTGAATTGAATTTTCTGATATTCGATTTGAATCAAATTGAATCCTGAAAATTGCATTCGTACAATTAGTGCTGTTGTGATACTTTCTACACATCACTGATGCCTCCAGTTGAGGTAAGGCATTTTTGGATATTTGGTTCTCATATAGGGCATTTTCAGATATTCAATTTGAATCGAATCAAATCCTGAAAGTTGCATTCGTACGAGAGATGTGTGCGTGCAAATACACATCATGTATGAACCTGTACACATACAAATGTCCAAACAATTTGAATGACTAGATTCAAAAATCGAAAATTTGTTCAAATGTTTAAATTCAAATTTATGGACATCTGATTCGAATTCAAATGTCAAAATTTTGACATATTCAATCACATTTCAAATGTCTTTCAATATTTGTACACACCCCTAGCTAAAAACACCCTTCCATCTTGTGTACAGATTTTGCCTATGTGTAGAGGCATTTGTCCCTATACAGGCAGTGTGCTGTAGTGACCAGAGTGCCAGGCTAAATCCTAGCAGTTCCTGGGCTTGCATCCCCCCAGGTGACCATGATATTCACTAGTTTACTTACCAACTCTTGTGAGAATTAAAAAGGAGAAGTAGAACATGCTGTGCATCACCTTTGTTGTTTTGGAGGAAAGGTGGGATATAATGGCATGAACAAATAAACACAAAAATTCAATATAAGACACTCCCAAATAGAGATGTGCCCAATCATGAAAATGGTGGTTCAGCTCAAATCAAATCAAATCATGTGCATTTTGTTGCAAATTTGAACCAGCTCAAACTATTTGAATCTCATACCCGTTTGACCAAACCTCATGGACACAAATGGAATTTAAAAACCCTTTAAATGGATAAAATACTTATGAACTTGAACCAGTGTGAAATGAACTGGGAGGATCAAACTGGCCACAGTGAAATCCTTTGGCTTGCTTCGTGTTTGAACCAAACTTCCTTGAAACCCTGGGTGGTTCAGTTCTGATTCAAACCAGTCAAACTGCCTAGTTCAATTCAACTGAAAAACCATCTAAGGGCATTAAAACAGCAGCTACCTCCTTCAAAGGTTCACAGGTGGGATGATGAAAGTTGAAATGCTTAATTCAGCAGCAGCAAATGATCATTGAAGGAGATACCAGGGGCTGCTAATTAAACCGTTCAAGGTATTCGTTCAGAAAGGCTTGCTTCAAGCCTGTTTCCTAAAGGATACCTGAGGGGATAGCTAAGCAAAATTGCTGACTCTCAGAACTGTTTTTGAATCAGGATTTGAATTCTTTTTAAATAATAGCAAGAGGTTGTGCAAGAGGGGTAGGAGAAGGAAGGCACAATAGTGTTTTAATATAGCAGCTAATATTTCAACATACTGCAAGGGTCCACTTTTAAGTAACGTAGGAGCCTTTCTGCAAAGGACCCTTAATCCAGTTTAAAGCTCTGTGTAGAGCACTTCTTGGTCACATCAATCTGCAAATTAATGCTGATCTATAAGGCCACACTCCCTTAGTCTGGCTCCATCTGCACAAGATGGAGCTAGATCAGGATTAAAGAGGCACTTAATCTGGATCTCTTGTGGACCTGCTTAATCGGTCCCAGAAGGGGACTATGGGCCTTTCTGCACATGCCGCCGGAAAACAGATCTCAGAGGCCCCACATGTTCACACACACGTGGGGTGGCGGCAGCAGGGCCAGAAATGGATTGGGGTGGGTGCTGTGAAGACACGCCAGCACCCACCCCAATCTGGCCTCTAAAGGGCCTGCCCTGTCAAAGAGGGAGAGCGTATGTTCTCCCTGTTTGACAGCTGGACCCGCCCACCAGCCTCTGCCATTGGCTCCATTGGAGCCAGCATGGTGAGGCTGGCAGCCGGCTTCGCCGGGTTCCTCTTCACCCAAGAAGGTGTGATGGCACCTTCTTGAGCAAGAGGGAAGCTGCAGCCCCCACCCCCACCCCATCCAGGGTCACGCGCTCAAGATTGGTGTTTTACCTCCTCACTGCCGGGCTGCTTCTGGCAGTGGCAGGCCTGGCATCCACTGCACATGCATGCACCACAGCCTCCCACTGGCCAGCGACCCTCACAAGAGAGTCTGGCCCCTTCCCATTGGCCCGCCACCCTCGTGAGGGCAGCTGGCCTATGGGAGGCTGTGGGGCATGCATGCGCAGTGGACTCCAGGCCTTTCTTGTGAGGGTGCTCTCCCTCTTTGAAAGCTGGGCATGCGCTGGCAATCCGGCTTTTCCCCTGCCACTGTGGAAGCATTTGCTTCCAAAACAGTTTCAGGGGGGAAAGCCAGATGTAAGACCTACTTTTTTAGGTCTTACATCTGTGTAGGATTTTGGTGGCAGAACTGGTTAAAAAAACCGGTCTTGCGCACCGAAATGTGGACACGGCATCCTCAAAGGAGCTCCAATGTGGCCTCCAATGTGAAAGCCACATCTTAATCCCTCCCCAAACAGGCTCTAAATGCATTTTTAGAGCCTGTGCGGAAAGGCCCTAAGTGCCTTGTTGTGAATCAAGGGAGGCATGAAAATGGCATACCTCCATGATCCAGAACTGCCAGAGGTTGCTTTTAAATGGCATAACATTGTGCACCACCCAAAAACTCACACTCACGTCATGGATATCTAGGAGTGACTGTTCCTAGCCTTGTGTTTATGTGTGTGTGGGAGCTATTCAGCCACACACTGTAGCATGCTGCTTTAAACTTTGGAGGTGAGGGGGGAGCTGCAAAGCTCATGCAAACTTTAGCTTTGCAGTCATGGGGAGGCTTGGGCTGGATCAGCAACATGCAAGTGTGCTGATCCACCCCACACCTCCACAGGATCCAGGTCAGTGGGGCTGGTTAACCCAATTCCCATGATCCAGCTCTAACCCATGTAAGTGCAGAATAGGACTAGGTCAGCTTCACAAGGGAAGAAATGCTGAAGGCCAGGAGCTCATGACACCAAGCACACCTTCAGAATGGTTGACCAGTAGGCAGATAATTGTGTATGTCACAATGCAGAATACAGGTAAGTCCCCTTTCTCCTGATAACTATCAATCTTGATGGCTGTTACTTTATTCTATTGTAAGTCTTATTTTATTATTTTTTTTATTTTCTGTGAGCCTCTCTTCTGTCAGAGAAGTGCCCAGGAACCAGGTACCCTTCAACTCTTATCCTAACCACATGCCAAGTGCAAAACTACTTTCCAACACGCACAAGATCCACCCTACAAAGTTCACCAGCACCTATCTCTCCAAATTCCCTTGCCAAAGAATTCCTCCTCTTTGGTCTCTACCTTCTTCAAATGGAGCCCAGTCCACCCTCAAACTTATCTTTCCCTCCAAGCTAAGGAATGTGGCTCCTCCCACAGATGGCTGTAGTGCACAAAGGCTAGGACATGTGGGGATGCATTCCCCTTTCTCATCTAGTCCGGTAAGGAATGTGTGGGGATGCATTCCTACCTGCCTTGGTGCGAAAGGGGAATCTGCCCCCACATGGCCTAGCCCAAAAAGGCCGGTGCGGGGGTGGGAGGTTCCTCTCAGGCCTGATGCCATTGGATTGAATTAAACCAAGGTGTGGGCAGGCCAGTCCCATCCCTCCCACAGGTTCCTGCGGGCTCGAGCTGATGCAGTCAGGTTAGGTAGAGCCCACAGGAACCCACCCTGGGGACCCCCCACCCTGGGCTTGGGCCTAGCAGGGACGTGCACACATGCACGTGACTTACCTCGTCACTGCTGGGTTCATGGCCAGTTACCCGTGCATGCACAGAACAGCCGGTTTGATGCCACACGTAACTGGCCAATCAGAGCTGGTAGCGCGCACAGGCACACAATGCCACCGACCGGGTCCACCACTTCAAACCCGTCAGTGCCAAGGTAAGTCCCTCTCTCATGTGCACAACCCCAGGTAGGCCCTGGCCCGGGATGGGAGTTGGCCGCAAGGGCTTTTTGGCCAAATAGCAGCAGCAGGGTACAGGGCCCACAGCTGTTTGGGAGGAAGAGTGTGAATGTTCTCTTTCCCGTTCAGCTGTGGGATGGCCAAGAACAGCTGGGAATGGGTGTAGAGCACAATTTTGTGCTCTACACCTGGAACATGAGAAGGGTGCCCTGGGACGGGCTGGGGAGGTTCTGAATGGAACCGCTGGCCCAGCAGAGCAAATGCTCCATCCCAGGGTGTTCTAATCGCGTTCAAGAGGCCCTCGTGCAAATAGGCCTCAGGAAAGAGTAGTGGGGTGCCCAAAATTAATCGGGATAGACAGCAGGATGCCAGCAATGAAATGAGTTAGGCCATTGTCCAACGAGGGTGGGCTGTGATGGGTGGGAATATAATGGAGCATGACACAATGGCAGTCCAGGAATAGAACAGGATGAGGAATCTGTTGCATGCACGCCTAAGTTTTAATCCAGTTTCAGTCCACTTTCACAGTGGGAGAATGCATCAGCAAAGTATAAAGCTGTTACCTCTCAGCATTATCTAACTTAGAAAATTCATCCTTAGGTCAAATAAAGTGGAAAGAAAATGGCTAGTTGTTTTGTTGATGTTTTCTCTGACTCTGACTCTGAAACTGGACTGAGACTAGATTTAAACTTAGGTGCAAACGTAACGGAATCAGAAACTCTTGGTGGGAAATTTTACTAGATGTACTAAAGTATCTGATAGTGTAAGGTAAAGAAGGAGCAACTTTTTAAATGCCACTGTAACGTATGTATAGCCTTTCAACTGATTACATCAAATTACTTTGTCTCAGTGACTGCCTTTGCAAACAGTTTTTAAAGAATTCATGTATTTTCCGTTAGCTGTCTGAATGAAGTAAACACTTAAATTCCAAACCATGAATTGCTAAAACTCTTTCTGCAAACTCACTGGAGGGAAAAGCAGATATTAAAAAAGCTGCTCTTTGTTTCAGTTTTAGGTTTAAACACTAAGGATTAAATGTTCTGATTCATAGGTGGCCTCACAGGAATGAAAAATGTATTTCTTTTCTTTTTTCTTTCTTTCTTTCTCTCTCTCTCTTTCTCTCTCTCTCTCTTTCTTGTCACTTAGTGATTATCGTGACTTTAAGGTCTTCTCACATTTCATTGTGGATTATGACAGCTTATTGTTCAGAATAAATGTTTGAGAATTTTGATATTAGGAATTTACATATGTACAAGAAGCCTAATTTCATAGTCCGCATGCGAAACAACAAAAAGAAGTTGCAAATCTTTGAAACCATTCATAGTAATAAGCTTAATGGGAGGGTACTGGGAACTAGTGACACTCAAGTGTGTTAACATATTTGCACAGAGATTTTGCAGTGTTTCCTTTTTTTAATTTTAGAGCAATCGCAAGTTACTAGGACGAGAAAAGTTTAGGATCCATATTTTAATTTGCTTTCTATTCAGAACTGCCTTCCAGTCATACAGACATCATGGCACCAGAATCTATTTGAAACTGCACGTTTGGAGTACATTTTATCCTGAGACACCAGTGAAGATTAATGAACAACCTATAACACAGTTTTCAATGTCCAAAGAACAGATTGAAAATGGTTTCTCATTCAGCCGCCATAGACCTGAATCCTTTAAAAAGACAGTTTTCCAAAGCACAGTGGAAAGATGGACTGCCCAAAATTCAGCAATCCAGTTTGTCTAGTCACCAATTTGCTTGTTAACAGGCATCACTGTCAATTTGAATGGAACAAAATCCATTAATTAATGGATATTCTTCATCCTTTCACATCATCTCTGGAAGCTCTTCAGCTGGACGGTTCATTAGACATCATTCCTTAGTGCAATATCTACTGACAAGGAAATTCCCAGGCTGCATCCCCAAAATACTTATTTGCCTCTCTACTGTCCCTCTATTCAAGCAGACTTTAAAAGTGCCATGCAAATCCGGAATAAGTGTCCGCATGAGGCTCAGCAAAATGCGTGTTTTTAATGCACCTTCCATCCCATGGGAGCTGTGTTTTCTTTGTGCGCATCTTTTTCTCCCCGCCCCTCCTCTTGTTGATAGGGTGCCAGTGGGAACGGGGAGGGACTGCGATCGGTGCGGCCACAACCAGGAAGACAACCCCTGACAAGTCCAAAGGAAAAATAGCCATCGGTTCTCTGTTCGTCTCCCAGATCTTCCACCCCCCAAAATGGCTTCTCATGCCGGCAAAGGCAGTGGCTGCAGCTCGTGGCCGCACAATCGTTCATTCACTCTCACCACTTTCCCTGTTATCGCTGTCAAAATCCACCCCGTACAGTAGCAATAATCCACCCACTTCACACCTGATAGCGATTGCAACAATGTTACAATTCTGTGTGATTCTGGCTCTTTAGTTCTGAGCTTTAGAAAGGGAAGTTGCTTGTGTTATTGCTGTGTGTGTAGGCAGCAATCCCCACCCCTTTTGCCACAGAGCATCCGCAAGT
This sequence comes from Aspidoscelis tigris stejnegeri, assembly GCA_023333525.1. Lineage (NCBI taxonomy): Eukaryota > Metazoa > Chordata > Lepidosauria > Squamata > Teiidae > Aspidoscelis > Aspidoscelis tigris. Next base: position 15,210,018 of record JALMGA010000002.1, read on the forward strand.
TAAATGTTGTGAGGAAAACCCGCGACTTCCAAAAAGAGTGCTGAAAGTCTTATTTAAAGGGCACTTTTTTTGTTGCGGGTTTTCCTCGTTTTGTAGTGCTGGAAGCACACTGAAAAGCCTGCCATGGGGGCGATCAGAGGTAAGAAAACATTTTTAGCACACTTTAAATTGCTTGGGGACAGGCCCCCAGTTACCCAGAACAGGCATTTTATGACTGAAGTATTGAGGATGCATTGATCCTTTCTAGATGGGGCCTTATCCTGTAGTATATCTCCCCCCCCCCCGATGTCCACATGATAATATAAACTATGGGTGTTTTTCCACTGTCACTAAAAGTACCCATTAAGTACCCATTAATGGGTACGTAATGGCATTTTTGTACCCATTAATGGGTACTTAATGGGTACTTCTAGTGACAATGGAAAAACAGCCTATGACAGTCCCTGGATAAGGCTTGCTGCAGTCCATCGTAGGGATGTGCACGCATATTCAGAAATTCGAATATTCAATTCGAATCTGTTGAATGTTGACATTTGAACTCGAATTGGATTTTTGAAAATCAAATACAGATTTTCAAATAATTCGAATGTGTAGATTAATATCTGTCATATACGAATCTGTGTGAAAATTATATGTATCTTGCACTTAAAATATGGGATTAAAATGAGATGCATACGGGATGCATACAGGATGCAAACTGATTTTTCCTGCATGCTCACAGATATGCATAACAGATTCAAATGTCAAAATACATTTGTGCACATCCCTAGTCCATGCCAGCATATGAATGGGAGGTTCCTATTCCAGGATATAATCTGGAATAAGGACAGTGTAGAAAGGACCATAGGCTAAGCCATAATGAGCACTGACAGGCACCTGAGGGGGGGGCAGGCAGTTCCTCATGCCCCCTTTCTCCAGTTGCTTCAAGCAAGTGTTGGGCTCTCCAGGAGGTGCCTGATTTTTGCCAGAAATGGAGATGTGCCATCCCAGTTAGCCCAGTTAGATGTAAATGGTTATTTGCCCCAATGTGTGTCACCTTTGTACTTACTGACTGACACTCATTTGCCCATTGGTTGCCCATGTTTCCAATGTCAAGAGGTCTCTCTGGATCTCCTCACAATCTCTCTCAGGTTCCATTACCCCAAATAATTTGATATCATCAGCAAAAACTGCTATCTCATTGCTTACTCCTATAAGGGGGCATCCCCATACACTCTGTACTCCAAATCGAATCTGAATTCGACTTGGAGCATCCCCATGCAAAGCCCCCAAACCAGGCTACATGTGGAACAAATTGCCCAAATCCACAGTAAATAAATTTCCCTCGCAAACTGTTCTCGTTGCGGTTCAGGAGGTAAGCCCGGATTATTTTGGAGGCTTGGGGACACTCCTGGGTTATTAGGGGAGGAGATTGATGCTCACGTCATTAGCAGGCAGGTTTCATGTCCTGTGCTTGCCATTCCTGTCCTGTACCTTGGGGATTGCATTGGGAATATCCCAAATCCAATCTGAAGTAAATGGAGTGCATGGGGACTAGCCCTATAAGTAAATTACAAAGGACAGATCCCATTACTGAAACCTGGTGGACCAAAGTTTTCATTTCTGTCTCCTATGATAATTGTTCGTTTATTACAACTCTTTGTTTTCTGTTTAGCCAGTTACCAATTCAGGACAGGACCTACCACCTTATTCAATGAACAAATTGTTTATTCAAAAGCCATTGATGAAAGAGACCATATCTTAATTATCTTAGAGAATTATGCATTTATGATCAAATAAGTACAATTTAACTCTTTTTTTAAAAAAAATCAAATTGTTTTCTTGTGGAAGGAGGAAAAAGTCAACCTTACCTGAAAATCTGTGCCAGATGTTTGGCTTTGATTTCTTTAAGAATCATCTGGTTAATATGAAGATCATTAAGTTTCAGAGGAGGAGGAAGAGGAGGAGAAGACGGGCATTGCGTATGTCCATAGTAGCCTACCAAAATTCCCAGTGAAAATAAACTTATAGCAGTGCAAAATAGCTTAAATATATAGCAAAAACTGAAGAAACGTTTCTTTGGTCGATGCCTTGTGTAATGTGACACATAATCTGGATCTTCTTGAAGCCGCTGAAACCTTCCTTTGGGAGATGCTGAAGGCTGAATCGGCTCTAAGTCAATGTCAGTGTTTTGGATAATCCTCACAGGTTGAGCAGTCATCCCATCCAACTGGAAGTGGTCAAAGCCAGGCTCCTCTAGTTCTTTCTCCATATCCCATTCTAGTTCAAGGCAGGTGGCTTGGAGGTCATCATTATCAAGGTATTGGGCTCTCTGGTCTGCACCGACTTTATGGTAAGCCATCTTTTTCCCTGTTCAAAGAAAAAAATAGCAAGTCAACAGAAAGACAAGTATTCACTTTGGAGATTAATAATGAATTTAAGCAATGTTCAAAGCAACAGTGAGAAATGGACTGGGGCCATAGAGTAGTCTACTATATCTATTGATGAATCGTCCAATATAGTTGAGTTTCAGGCCTTCCCTTAACTTTGAGAAAGAGACTAAACTAAGATGCCACCCCCATGGACAGAAGGTGGCCTCTTTGGGAGCTCCAGGGGTGTGGCATGCATATTCACCAGCTCCTAATTGGCCCCTAAGCCTCTGCAGCCAGGGTGACTGCTGAGGCTGAGACACGCCATTTCCACTAACACCTCTAGGTGGCAGATGCAGAAAATGGCAAACTTCCATCACCTGGGAAAATGTGAGCTGTGCAGAAACATCAAAACTAGCATAAAATTAGCTATGATATCTCTCTTCTCTCTCTCTCTCTTTAAAAGTCACACTTTCCAATCCCCTAAATGGGACAAAACCCTCCAATGTGCAGATCCTGCTATGCACACATGCCTGGAAGAGGGCAAGAAAAAGGTCATATATTGCATAAGTTTACACTAAATCAGGTAATTATGTTATCTCTCAAAGAGTTACACAAGATAACACATTCCTCAATATGTCCTCCTTAGCTGCTGATATCTTTCATGTGTGTGTCTGCATTTGTATAGCAAGACTTCTGCATTGTTTAACTATATAGTCCTTCTGAATAGAACTAACACTGCAGAGAGAAATGAGGGTGGAATTACTAATCTTTTCCTTTTACCAAAGAAAATAAGTATTAGGTTATGGTTGAAATTCAGGGTGACATTCCATTCTCCTGAATGCTTCTATAAAAGGCTTCCATCTGGATAGAATGTTTTATTCTTTACCTGTATATAAATGCACAGTTCTGGAATGACTCATTAATTTACTCGGAATTTGTCCTGCAGATCTAACTTGATCTGCTTTGGGTATTTCATCCCCTCCCCTTCATCTTTCACCCCCTTTAAATGAATCAAAATCACTGCCCGTTTGGTATTTTTAGCAAAATGGTTTCCTTAATGGCAAAGTATAATGGTTGCAGTTCCAGACATATTTCCATTTCAACACGCGCACCCTCGAAGTAGAACTCTGACCTCTAATCTAAACATTCAAAGTCAATTCTCTACAAATCATTTTCTAAACTGACTGCAGGGACAAGACATCGTTTTCATTCATACTTTGACAATAGACATTCCATCACATAAGCAGCAGCAATTTAACGCTTTTCAAACAGCAGACAGATCCATCAATTAGAATGAAATGCAGATACAGATATTAACTCCTCAATGTGATGGGTATCTGAGTGACACCCCCATCATGGCCTCCTCCCACTCCTTGTTACACATTAATAAATTTTCTTTATCTGAGATCCATCTCCCAGATAGAGTTTTCTGGGTCACATATTGGATGAACCTACTTAGATGCAGCAGCACAGAAAGGGCGGTGAGCAATCATATTTGAAAAGTGAGGGAAAGAAGATTACAAAACATACCAAAATACAGATACAGTCCAACGGATGCTTCCCCCCCCCTTCCTTAAAGTATCTTGCTCTGCAGTGCATCTAATTTGCAAATCCAATTTTCTTTCAAAGGATTAGCTATTTAGAGGTCCTCACCTATGAATGCTGCCCACAAAAGACATAGCTAATGTATTTGGTACTAGCAACATAACCACTGCTGCAAGTATTAAAAATGTGGCAACCCAATGAACACATCCCACTTGTTCTCCTGCCCACTTGTCACTGCTCATTTAATGGTACCATAAACATTCTGAAAAACTGGTCTCCGTTACTCGAGTTGTGAAGACACCCCATGGCACCCTGAATTCCCCTTAATATTGTCAACATTCAGATGGCTTCCCTGTCACAGGATGTTTTCATCCGAGCAAGGCTTTCATGATTTGCTTCAGGTTTTTGCTTGATGTGACATGGGTGACAATGAGAAATGCTGCTTGATTTGTGGGTCCAGCCTTCCACATTTCAAGAAAACAAAAATAAAAGCAGGAAAAAAGGGGTATAGCCAAAAAAATATGAGGTTAGGGTAAAGAGGTGTGTCATCACAGCTCTTCTGAACACATAGAGTGAAGGTGCCTGATGCACCTCAGGAGGGAGACTATTCCAGAGTCTGGAAGCCATCATTGGAAAGGTCATAAGAACATAAGAGAAGCCACAGCCCATCTAGTCCAGCATCCTGTCGCACACAGTGGCCCACCAAATGCTCACGGGCATCTCAAGCAGAGACAAGGACAAACCTTCTCCTGCTCTAGAGTCCCAGCAAATGGCCTTAGAAGCGCCCCAGTTCCTCCCCGCTCCACTCAGCCTGAAGGATGCACCTAGGCTTTCATTCTAGTAGCCATTGATACATCTGTAATCCATAAATTTGTCTAACCCTACCTTAAAGCCATCCAGACTGGTAGCTGTCACCACCTCTTCCGGCAGCACATTCCACATGCCGATGACCCTCTGGGTGAAGAAATACTTCCCCCTGCCAGACCTTATTCTCCTACCCATCAGCTTCATAGAGTGCCCCCTGGTTCTAGTGTTGTGCGATAGAGAAAAGAAATTTTCTCTATCCACCCTTTCTATACCGTGCATAATTTTATATACTTCAATCAGGTCCCCTCTCAAACGCCGTCTCTCCAGACTGAAGAGGCCTAGACGTTGCAGCCTGGTTTTGTAAGGGAGGTGTTCCAGACCCTTAATCATTCTGGTTGCCCTTCTCTGCACCTTCTCTAGTTCCACAATATCCTTTTTGAGGTGTGGTGACCAGAATTGTACACAATACTCCAAATGTGGCCTCACAATAGATTTATAAAGGGGCAAAATGACACTTGCTGTCTTATTTTCTATTCCCTTCCTAATTATTCCCAGCATTGAATTTGCTTTTTTCGCTGCTGCCGCGCACTGGGTTGACACTTTCATGGAACTGTCCACCAGAACTCTGAGATCCCTTTCCTGGTGTGTTGCAGAAAGCTCAGACCCCATCAGTTTATAGATGTAATTTGGATTCTTGGCCCCAATGTGCATTACTTTGCACTTGTTAAGATTAAAGCACATTTGCCACTTGGTTGCCCACTCACCCAATGCTAAGAGATCCCTCTGGAGCTCTTGGCAATCTCTTTCAGATTTTACTACCATAAATAATTTAGTATCCTCGGTGCCCACCCATTTATAGTACTGACTTGCATTATGTAATAATAAGTAAAAATCAGTAACATTTCCATTCCATTCCATTTTTATTTGTATACCGCCTTTCCAAAAAAATTTTTTGCTCAAGGCGGTTTACAACAAACAGAAAAAATACAATCCAAATACAATTATCACATCAGAGAAATACAGCTAGTAAATACAGCAAGTAATCAATTTCAATAACTAAAACATCATATATATATATCATAAGCAATGTCCAAAATTCTAATAATAAGCTATGTAATCTAAAAATCTACAATACACAGTATCAAATAAAAAATAAACCCTAAGACCATAAGCTATGTAATCTGAAACTACAATACACAGAATCAAATATGAAAATAAAGCATAAGACCAGTTAACACAAGACAACTCAAGAATGTCAAAGGAGAACTGAACAGAAATTTCAGCAAATCAGGAACAACCATCCCTCCGTTCCTCCAGCTGGAACCCATGCCTAGAAGAGGCCATGACATAGGCTCCAGTCTCACAGGTGCAGCACAAGACTTGGTTGCACTTGGAAGATGCCCCTCCCACTTGGATGGCAAACCTCAGTGGGTGAGGGCACTCTGTACATAAGTCATTCCTGCTATAGGTCAGACATGCATCGTAAGTGCACTTTCTTTCTGTTTGGATGGCATGCCTCAGCAGAGAATGGTACCACAAGTCATGCTGGCCTGTTTAGTCTTTCTCTTGCATATACAAGGGCAGGGCTTGTGTAGATGTGCACAAGGATGCCACGCACACATCCAGCTAGCATCTGCATAATTCTGGCCAATGATCTCTTTGGGGCATAACCATAACAAAGGAGTCCGGACAGAAGGGATATAAGCTATTGAATATCTGTAATAAAGACTTCTGCATCGACTGCTACTTGAAATCACTTTCATTTCTGCATCATTCTTTCTATAATGGGGATGGCTGCAAATGCTCCAACATGACACATCTATACACTGTGGGGCTGTTTCCATTCTGGAATGGTTCCAAGCATGCACGGCCATCTCCATCTTCACTAGCTGGGGATCAGTAAAAACTGTTCGATAGTTATACTAGGAGTGCCTCTGGCACTTCTAGTACAGTCCAGCAAACAGGTTTTGCACAGCTTCCATGTGTCTGCACTTGTACAGTAATGTTGCATGCAAGTCCCCTGGTGCCCTGCCCATGGAAGAGGGACAATTGCAGTGGCTGTCTTTTTTGAACATGGGAGTTTACACACCTTTTACAATGAGCTTGCCTACTCCTGAGTAGTTTTGGGTATCATGGAGAGGCCAAGGTTGTCATGTCAGGCCCCTGACAATTCTGGGCTTCTCTGAACAGTTCAATTTTTATGCCCTGCCATTTGGCACAGGACCAGTCAAGATATTACAAAATGCTCTCTTTCTCTGTGCCCTCAACATTGCAACAAATCTTCTGCCTGAGCAATAGAATCCTTCAAATCCACGTCAAACTTCACTTTAGATAGAATTTAGTGGTAATTCAATTGATTAGTTTAAGACGATACGACATTCATCTTTCATATAATATTGTACTTAGAAATGGGCAAAATTCAGTCTGCACTTGAAAATTCAATCAAATGGTCACATAAATGTTCACATTGAACTGAACATACAGTTGTGCAGGTACCCAGAACTTCCATTGAGCAGTTTGATTGAGCAGTTTGCGTTTACTGTGCTTTTATCCTTGAAGAGGGCTTTTTTTTTCAAAACTCTATTTCTTGTTTTCGAACAGGTTTGAAATCAAATGTGAACAACAATTTGATTAACTGAATTTCCACCAAACTCTGTTTCCCAGCTCCTGCACTCTCTTTCAGCCACATTAAGAGGCTCCTTAATTCTTCTCCTCTTTCTGCCATTAGAGTGGTATGATCTGCACATCTGAGGTTGTTGATATTTCTCTAGCAATCTTAATTCTGGGTTTTGATTCATCAAGCCTGGTATTTCACATGATGCGGTTAAATAAATAGTGTGAAAATATACTGGTTTGTCATAGGGTGCTTCCGCATTTGCCACTGAAAAGCAGATCTAAATAGATCCACTTTTTGGTGAACCATCCTGCCCTAGATCCATCACTATTTCTGATGGATCAGAGGGACCCCTGTGCAGATGCATCAGCACCCATTCCAATCTGTCCTCTGGCTCACCTGCCGGTGACACTGCCCCCAGAGCTGTGGGAATGAAGCATGGAGCTGAAGCATGTGTTTCCGGTGGTGTGGAGCACATGGGAGAAGGGCTTTGGAAGTAGGCAGTCCTGATTCCGCCCTCCCCAACTTGGCGGGTGGAGGGAATCCGTCCCTTTCCCTGGCTATGTGAGGAAGTATCCTGCTTCTGCACACATTCAGGGGGAAGTGATGGATGTAAGACCTGGTTTTTCAGGTCTGAAACATTTAATCTGGATTTCGGCGGCAAAACCAGTTTTAAAAATCGGTCTGGCATGCTGTAATGCGGACGCGGCTTCTGCAAAGGGTGCCAGAAGAGGACTCCAATGCAGAAGCCACTTAAGTAAGTGTCTTTAATGTGTTCTAGCGGGTAGTTAATCTAGTTTTCACAGCTAGTGCGGAAACACCCATACACCTTGCCCAATCTTGAACTATTCAGTTGTTCCATTTCTGTCCTAAATAGAGATGTGCACAAATATTCAAAACATTCAAAATTCATACAAATTTGTCCAAATTTGGACTTTTGAATTAGAGTCGAATATATTCAAAAATTGACATTTGAATTCTAATTGAATGCTTCAGAACATTCAATATATTCTTGAGCCTGGGAGGTGGGAAAGCGGCTGCACCAGTCACTTCTCCAACAGATCCAGAGTGGATTCGAAGTGTATTGAGTGCAGATTCAAAGTGGATTCAGGGCAGATTTGATGCATTCAGATTAGATATATAAGTGTTGCTTCTTGACCCACATAGAGGAGACAGGTAATCTGGTGCACATATCACTTTAGGAACCTGGCACAGTTTGTTGTGATCCCCACAAAGGCTTTAATATAGTCAATTAAGTAGCAGATTTTTTTTCTCTCTGAAACTTGCTTGCTTGCTCCTTAATCCAGCAAAAGTTGGTGATTTGATTTCTAGTTACTCTGCCTCTTTGAAAGTCAGTGTGTGCTCCTGGTAGTTCTCAGTTCATGTATTCCTTAAGCCAAGTTTGGCAGTTCTTGAGCATACCCTTGTTAGTGTGTGATGTGAGTGCAATTGTTCAGTAATTTGAACAATCTTTGGCATTGGCCTTCTTTGGGACTGGAACATAAAGTGGCCTTTCCAATCCACTGGGCAATGCTGGCATACTGGTAATAGCACTTTACCATCACCATCTTTTAGGGTTTTAAATAGTCCATCACCTCCTCTAGTACTGTTGTTAGCACGGTTAGCAAGGTTAGAAAAGGCTTACTTCACTTCACTCTCCAAAAGGTGTAGTTCTACGTCAGTGACCACACAATCATTGCTATTAGTGATGTTATTTCTTGTACAGTTCTTTTGTGTATTCTTGCTACCTCTTCTTAATCCCTTCTGGTTCTGTTAGGTCTCTACCATTTTAGTCTTTTATCATGACCATTTTTGCTTGAGATCTCTTGTCTTTCTATTATATTGCTCTCTTCTATTTATATGCATTGCATTTTTAAGAAGGCCTTTGTATATCTCCTCTTATCTCTCTGGAAATCTGCATTCAGCTGGGTTTATCTTTCCTTTCTCTTCCAGACAGCCATTTTACTTTCTTGCTCTTTATTTCTTTGAGATCCTTAATGTTGCTGTCTTCCCTCCAATGCCAAGAAAGTCTGTCCATAATTCTTCAGGCACTCTGTCTACCAGATCTAAGCCCTTAAAACTATTCATTGCCTCCATTGCTCTTTCATAAGAGATATTATTTTGGCCATTAATTCATAGCTTAGTAGATTCCAATACTTTCTTCAATCTGAGCCTGAATTTTGCAATAAGAAGCTCATAATCTGGGGCACAGCCAGCTCCAGGTCTTCTTTTTACAGACTGTATAAAGCTTTAGCTGGAAAGCATATAGTCAATCATGTGGATAAGGGTAATTAACACACAGGTCTCCAGATGTTCCTGAACCTCAATAGGTTTCATGGGAGTGATAGTTCAGCAGTATCTACAGGGCCATATTCTGGCACCTCTGATACAGATGGTGATCCAAGTTCATATAAATACACCTGCTAAGGAATCCTGTGGTCCACAAATTGTTGAACCATCTATAGCTAATAGGAGCTGAAATCCAGCAACATCAACAATGTCCTACCATGACTATATGGAGACACCATAGCCAAAAAGATGGAAAGGGAAATGCATTTGGGGTACATTCTTGGCAAAGCCTGTGTTTCCATTTTTCACCCTAAAGAAACCCTGTAGATTCTATATCCAGTTCTCAGGACTGAAGTTTTTCATACATTCTGGAGCAAATGGCAAACAAAACATGGGAGGCCCTAAAATGCATATTTTTATGGCACTAGAAGTAAAAAGTCAGCATTCCCTCACAGCTGCCATCATATTATTCTGCATATAAAACAGAACGCAACAGCAGCATGTCAAATCAAATGCTTGTAAGTGCTGACTCTTAGCAAAACAAAGGGGGGAGGACCACCAGCAGTGGCCAGCAAGCACTCTACATTTATGACAGCTTTAAGGGAACATTTTGGTCCATAGGATGCCTGCTAATCAAGGATGTTTAAGTATCCATCCACATAAGTGTACCATAAAAATTGAATCAAGTTCCATCAAATGGTTCCTACCCTGAATAAGCAATAAGTATTTTGCCGCGCTACACACTGCAGCTCTTTGAACGAAAAGGGACTCCATTATTTAATTTAGGGGGTTGCTCACGAGCAGTATTTATTCCCTTGTGGAAAATTCCTGTCCTTAAAAAGTCTTTTGCTTTTTGTTGTTGTTGAATAATGTATGCAACATTATTGTTGTAATATATGCAAAGAATTAGCTTTATTATGGGCATAGAGTAACAGGAGCTGAAAACTGATGTTGGATGCGATAGAAGAAGGAGGCTTGGCTCTTATACTCCACTTTTCTAACTCCTAAGGGGACTTAAAGTGGCTGACAAAGTTTTCAGTTCTCCCCACAACAGGCACCCTATGAGGCAAATGGGGCTGTGAGAGCTCAGAAAGACAGCTGTGACTAGCCCAAGGTCACCCTGCTGGCTCCATGGAGGAGTGCGGAATCAACCCTGAGGTGTTTCTGCACTTGCCTTCCCATCCGCTGGACAAGTAGAGTGCATTAGAGGCTTCATTTGATTGACATTCAGCATCCTCACATTTACCTATTTACCACCAGGTTACTGGTGTGTGCCCCTGCATACCAGTGTTGGGCTGGTTGTAGATTTATACTGGGAAGTGCAGAATGGGCCCTAGTCTCGTCCCTTTTTCAACCCACTTTTAATGTACTTTGGAAGTCCATTTTCTGCTCTTTAATGTGTACCAGGGATGGGATGAACCATCTCTAAGGCTGCATCCAGATGCCAGTTATTCATTCTGCTATATCTCGATATTCCAGAATACCCATGCTTTATTCTAGTGCAATAAGTCTACATGTAACCTCAAATGATTTTGGAATGTCTTTCTTTCTTTCTTTCTTTCTTTCTTTCTTTCTTTCTTTCTTTCTTTCTTTCTTTCTTTCTTTCTTTCTTTCTTTCTTTCTTTCTTTCTTTCTTTCTTTCTTTCTTGTTCATAAATGCAACCTGAAGCAGACGCAAAAGAATGTTTTAATACTTCCTTCCCTCCTCCTCCTCCTCCTCCTCCTCACCACTTAATGGTCCACGTCATTGCCTAATTGTTAACAACTCTTTATTTTAAATCTATTATCTGTTTACACTACAGAAAGATGGGAAGGAATTGACCCCTGTTCAGGTTTGAGCAGATTTTGGGATACATTATGATTCTTTGTTTTTTAAACCGCCTAAAATGTTCTTTAAGAGTTCAGTTCAAGGACTTAACCACTTCTGAATTGTCTGGGTGTGAGCTGCACTTGCTCAATATTGTAACTAAAAGAGAAAGAGAGAGAAAGAAAATAAATCTGAATATTGTACTAGAGTGTGAAAACTCAGGTAAGTACAACAGGTTGCTATGACAACTGCTGCAGGTAGAAAGTATGAGTATTTTCACAATATATTTCCTTTTACAGTAAATGTGCTCTGTACAAAAATGCACAGCGCTAAATGTGCAACTTTAAATATCCAAGTAACTGTATAGAAGAAAATATGTCAAAAATTGATAATATTAAGTATATATGATTGAAGTAACTTTAGTTTATTTATTTATTTATTCATGGCAAAAGGATGATTAGAAGTAGCTCTTAAATAATAATGTAAAGTGTGAATTTAAGAATTATTTAAAGTATAGATATTAAATAAATATTTTTTTTCTTGTCCTGAAGCGAGAAACATCAGTGGCATTACGGCTGTGCTAATATCAGGTCCTCATAACTGCATTGCGCTTGGCATTTTGGGCAATTGTACAAATGTATGGTTGTGTGTAGTTAACCACAAAATGTAGCAATGATTGGTTTGCTGCATTTAATTAAAGTTTACTTAGCTCAGGCTATAGCCATTCATAACCTGTTCAGTGATTTCCAGACTTCACAGATGACATTGAATTCATTGCCAAAATGTCTGAATATATTCATCCAATGAAAATATTTCATGCTTCTCCAAAGACCTAAATTGGAGCTAGTAGCTTGTGCTCCAGACTTAAGGACAGAGATATAATGGTAACTTTTGACGTCGAGTCACTATTCACCAATGTACCCCTGGAGCATACACTCAGACTGAGAGAACCACATTTCAAACTGGAAAAGTAAATCTGTTCAAACACTGCCTCACAACAAGTTACTTGCTTTGGAATGTTTGCTACTATTTATTTATTTATTTATTTATTTATTTATTTATTTATTTATTTATTTATTTATTTATTTATTTATTTATTTATTTATATCCCGCCCTATACTCTAAGTTCTCAGGGCAGATAACAGCATATTTAAACAACAACAACTACAAACAAACATGTTTAGGATAAAACCATATATATAAAACAGTATAAAACACTAATGTCTGTAGTGGGGGAAAACTGTGCCACATTTAGCCAAAGGCCAGAGCAAAGAGGTGCGCCTTCACCCCCCTCCTGAACATATACAGTGAAGGGGCCTGACACACCTCGAGGGGGAGGCTATTCCAAAGCCTGGGGGACATTACTGAGAAGGCCTTCTCTCGAGTGCCCACCTGTCTTACTATTGAGGGCGTGGGCAGGTTGATATGGGAGAAGGCATTCCTTCAGATATTTGGGGCCCAAGTCATTTAGGGCCTTGTATGTTAAAGTTACTAGGAACAAAAAGAGGGAATAGTCATGGGAAGCCCATTCAGCCCAGCCATAGCCAACTTCAACATGGAGCATTTTGAGAACAGTGCCCTGGAGAAGGCCATATTTAAGCCCACCGTATGGAACAGATATGTGGATGACCCATTTGCTGTATGGCTGCATGGCAAGGACAAACTTGAAGAGTTCCTCAGTTACTTGAACAGCATTCACAACAACATTAAATTCACTATAGTAAAGGAGTAAGAAGGTGAGCTGCCTTTCCTGGTAAGAAGAGGACCCTCAGGAAGACTAGGACATACTGTATACAGAATCCACACACACACACAGATAGGTACCTGAATGCCAAATCTGACCATCACCCAGCACAAAAGAGGACAATAATCAAGACCGTAATGGAAAGAGCTACAAAAATTGCAGAACCAGAGTACCTATTGACTGAAAGAAAGCACTCCTGGAAAATGGATATCACACAGCAGACATATGAGCCACCAACCCTAATAGACACTGAAAACAACAAGAACAGGAAAACAAAACTGGGGGAAAAGGCTTTCCTATAGTACTTCTGTCAGGTAATGGATGGATAAGCAAGTTACTGTACAAAAAGGGTATATACACAATCCATAAGCCTGTCACCAAAATCAGTCAAATGCTAAGATCAACGAAAAATAAACACAATGCCCATCATACTCCAGACATTTACAAAATACTGTGTGAATGCAAGAAGGTATATATAGGAATGACCTCACACACAATTGAAAAAAGGAAATGTGAACACAAAACAAATGTGCATCTCATGCAGATCGACAAATCAGCAATTTGCATGGTCAGAAAACCAATAGAACAAAGTGATTACTGGCTACCAGAAAGGCCATAGAAATACAACAACTTTAACAGGGACCAAGGCCTGTTTCTCAGCAACATCTGGAAACCTCTGCATAGAAACAAGCAAAACATAGATTCACACCTGAGTTCTGCAAACACACAAGCCATGAGTCAGTGACCCCCAGGTATTACATCAATACATAGTAAGCAAGTTAGCCTCAATGACCCACCATTAACATTTCCACTCAAGGAAACAATGCCAACAGCATGAAACCAGGGAAAGACCAATGACTCATTAGCAACTTAAACAAAGGAAAGAGCTGGCAAACAAACAGCAGGCATCTATAAGGAGGGAAACAAGAGCAAAGATCTCTGAAGATGGATATCACAGCTATATCTGAAAGCTTACGTTCTCAGAAGAAGAAACCTGGAACGTGGCATAACAAACTGCCCCAAACTGCTACAAGTGAGACTGAATCCAGTTGTGAAAGCCTACATACACCACCTATTTTGGATTTCTTTCAATTACTATGGCCTAAGAAGGTAAGTTTCTTGCCAAGGGTCAGTGAATTTCATGTTCCCTTTGACCCTTGCTCTTCATGGCTCATAAAACTAACTAAAGGAATAAGTTTAATTGGGTATGGAAAGGAGATGTCATTAGCTCTGAAAAAGTTGAAGAACACCCTCTAACCATAAGTACAAAATATCTATTGCTCTGTCAGGTGCGTGAAAAGTGGTGGCAGCCCAACAGCAGACAGATCTGGGGGAGGTGGTCTATTTAGAGCCATTTCAATCTGGCTTCATGACAGGTCATGGCACCCAAGCTGCCTTGGTCCCCCTGCCTGATGTGCAAGGTATTTAACATTTTCAACAAAATTAAAATTTGGATTGTAAAGTCAGGACTGATTTTTTTTTACTTTGCAAATTTTCGAAGCAATATTTGGTTTTCTGCAAAGAGACATGATGATGAGTAACTGACAAAAATAATACTATCAGCACACATTATTGTTGGATCCTGCCAACATTAATTATCTTAACAGTGAGTATTTTAGGGCTTGTTTATACTGGCTTTTGAAAGTGGGCAGATCCGTACTTAACAGCGTGTTAGTGGTGAAACTGTTACCATACCCTTTTGGTACTGGGCCATTAATTGTGTAGACAATGGGATTTTTTGTATGTAACTTCCCTGGGACAGTGTCTCAGGGAAGTTTAGATCAGGGATGGATACCAGCATTCAGATTGCAAATGCCAGCCCCATCTGGAACTATCCATCCATCCATCCATCCATCCATCCATCCATCCATCCATCCATCCATCCATCCATCCATCTAGCCAGCCAGCCACTCAAAATGTACCTTGATCTTAACATGCAGCAGGGTAACTACAAACAGCCATGCATGGATGGTCATTGCTGTAGTGATCAGGTAACGCAGCACACAACTACACAGCCACAGGTGCCCCTCCTCCCCCACATCCTTCACATGGAAGTAAGTGCAACGGCTGCATCTGGACCTGTACTAGGAGCACCATGCACACTTGGAGCTGCTATGAGACTGAAGCAGCTCCACCATGTGTGAATCCTCCAAGCTGTATTGTCCCTGGGCCATCCCCATTGCTTAAGTACAAAAAGGTCCAATATTTATTTATTTTATTTATATTTCTATCCCACCTTATACCCAAAGAGCCACAGTCTAGCTCTGAAATTCAGGGGCCCTAGGAAGTAGAGAGGAGCAGCTGAGGGGATGCTGAATTCACGGTAGCAGCTACCCTGTTCTCTGGGATCCCTGTTCTCTGAGGTCCACCACGTCTTTAATGGTGGACCCAATCAGCAGGAAGATGGTAAATGATCAGGCTGGAGGCAGAGTACAGACAGAAAGACCAAGACATTTAATTTCCCCAGGTATATATACAGTAGCCAACAGGGGCCTGGAGGAAATGACATCAAAGCAACATCAGGGGAGGCGACTGAAGGAAAAGCTGCTGTCTTCCGGGGCAGAGGTCCTTCTGATGTCACATCCTGTGGTAGGAGGTGGGGGAAATCCTCATACAGGAAAAGAAGAGTTATCCTTTTAAAGCCATGTGCTTTGCAGATGCCACAATGCCCAAAGGCCACTGCATGGAGTGGAAAGAATTCAGCTCCCTGGTGGTGCTGAGTGTGTACTACAAGCTTATGGGACAGGAAATTAGTTGCTCCTTTTACTCTGATGCTTGAGAAATGGAAAGCTAAGGAAAAGGAAGCCAGAGGAAAAGCTGTGCAGCTTTTGTGGTTACAACACCTAAGTTCTCAGGGTAAGTAACAACATTTAAAATCAAACATAATAAAACAACAACAGTATATATTAAAATATGTCATTGAAAGGTAAATAGATCTTTAAGTACACATTTGGTTGACTCTCTTTACTTCAAATGACATTTAGACTGCAGATGAGAACATGTGTTTCATGTTGTCAGAAATCTGTTTAACCACTTGATTCTGTTTAACTTCATGATACTGCTAAGCTTCTAGGTTTTGCTCTTGTATGTACCTTGAGCAACTTAAGAGCAAAAGTAAGTGCCCATGTATCTTGGGCTCTTGCTAGGTCAGAATGCTTTCTCGTACCTAGCTTGAGATCCAGTCCATTGTGCACTGGGTTCTGATTCTTCCCCCAAGAGCCATGGTCTCAATCCATGGATCTTCTCAGGGAAACGGAGAAGTCTAGCAAATATAACTATGGGCTTCTCTACACTAGGGGTGTGTACAAATGCAAATTTCAGGATTTGATTCAATTCAAATTGAATATCTGAAAATTAGAATCTCGTATGCATCCCATTTTCATCCCGTACGGATCCATACACATGTATACGGATGTGGGAAAGATGCGTATGGGCAAGAACACACCATGTACGTATCCATACACATATGAATGTCCAAATTGTACAAATATTTGTACGAATGATTCAAAAGTTCAAAATTCATTTGAATGTTTAAATTCAAATTTATAGACATTCGATTTGAATTTGGATGTCCAAATTCAAACGAATTCAGTTGAATTTTGAATGTTTTGAATATTTGTTCACGTCCTTACTCTGCCTCGTTGTGATCTAATGAATGTGTCAGGACAAATGAGACCTTTTGGTTCAGATCATAGCAAGGTAGAGTTTGGAACCATGCAACTTGCACAACACTGCCGGTCCAGAAACGGACTCCACACCAGGCTAGAAGCTCACACAAGCTTCGGGAGAAGCTTACGTGGGCTCTGAGAGCAAACCAGTGATCGGTGGCCCCTACTGTTTACCACACCAATGTGTGGAAGGGAGCCCTCAGTACACTAAGGAATACAAGCCATTGCAGAAAAGGCCCCATGTTGCAAAACAAGGGTCCCCCCCTTTATCTGTCCCTCTTAAACATTTTTTTTCCTTATTAACAGCAACAGCTAATCTCACTGGGAAGGAAAACAATCAATCAGGCAGCTGTCCACGTGGTGCCAAAGCTAATCTGATTTCCTTCATCGTTTCTAAAGAGATCCTTCACAGCAATGCAGTGCCCTTCAACACAGAATTCTCCTGACCTCTAGCTCATAATACTTCATGAAAGTACAAACAAAGCTGACGTTGATCTATATAGGGACTCATGACTGCAAGGGGGATGAAGAAGATGATTTTGTCTTGTAAATATGCTTTATTTATTCATTATGGTTATATCTTAGCACGCTGTTTCTTGCATGGACTGCAACCTGCTATTTACCTTGTGCTCAGCTGATGAAGGACAACTGAGGACGATTCTTCTGCAATGGGCCTAAACCAACCACAAGGGCATTCGTTGGATAAAACTGAGCAGAATCCAGAGCTGACATATGGATTTGACTCCTGTAGCTGTCCTGGTGGTCCCTTGTGCTCAGGCACACTGTGTGAAGCAGACTTGACAGGGTGGGGAGGTGGTGCTAATCTGAGCTTTCTCTTTGGTTTCCCTGAACTTTATTATAACGTGCTGCACATAGAGCAAAGGCAATGCTCCAACTGCAGCCTTTCCTTCTACTACTTTGCCACGCTTCCTCTGGCCCTTTCTGCACTAACCCCTTTTTAATCTTGGATTAGTGGGTCAGGAATAGCCCGGCCCACTGATCTAGATGACAGAATCAACAATGTCTAAACTGCTGGTTACACTGTGGCTTAAAACCTCTTGTGAGGTTCATAGCTGCATCCCCATGCCTCCTAAGGCTAGGAATTAAAGCTCCTAGCATTGGAGCTGGGGGATGGTATGCTTTTCAGTGGTGCATCATGGCATGTTGCTGAAAAGCCCCCACCCCAATAATCTTGAACATGGGATGCGACCTTCTACATGCCTTCTGTGTTCTGAATCAGAGCCCTGGTCCCTCTGGCCCTTTCCGCACTAAGCCTTATTTCAGATTATATCTCAGGATGAGGACCAACCATCTGCATGCTGGTGCAGACTA
Organism: Aspidoscelis tigris stejnegeri; assembly: GCA_023333525.1. Classification (NCBI taxonomy): domain Eukaryota; kingdom Metazoa; phylum Chordata; class Lepidosauria; order Squamata; family Teiidae; genus Aspidoscelis; species Aspidoscelis tigris. The sequence continues at coordinate 15,228,175 of JALMGA010000002.1, forward strand.
TGGTAGGCCCTGGTATGAAGATGGCTGGTCCCTATCCTGAGATATAGGCCCAGTGCAGAAACGGCCTCTGATAGTATTGATTAAATAGTTCTACCAGAGATCCAGAATAAGAACATAAGAGGAGACCTGCTGGATTGGGCCACAACTCATCTAATCCAGCATCCTCCCTCACACATTGCTTCTGGGCATTCTCAAGCAGAAGACAAAGACAAAAGCTTCACCTGTTATCAAATTCCTACTAATGGCTGCCAAGCCTCTTTTAAGGACCTCCTTAATTCAGATCAGATTCCATCCAATGCAAATTGAGCCAGATCAGCAGAGAACAGGGCCTCCTTGATCCACATTAATGTGCAGAAACAGAAGCCCAGTGTGTGTACTGCACAGATCCTCAATTCAGATTAAGGGTCCATGCAGAAAGGGCCACACTTCCTAAATCAAAAATAACTGAGCTCTGAACATATTTCTGATTTTAGGACATGAATTTCCACTGTTATTGTATAGTGCAGCAGATCCTATTTAACTTCATTAAATAAATGCTTGGTATCATTTATTTAAGACTGAAGCAGTGGAAACAGGGCAATGACACCTTTGGAAGCCATGTCATTCTCTCCTGGATTAAGAGTCATAACTCTCTTTGTATGTAAAGGTATGTGAGGGCATGCCTTGTCTTCAGTGTTGAGAATGCTCTTCCAGCTTCTATTTTGCAGGCCCAGTCAACTCAGTGACTGGCAACATTCTTGTCATTGTTTCAGTAACAACTTAAATGCCCAAATGGTAGCAGTGGTCTCAAACTGTGAACATGTAGGGTGTTTTAGAGGGGTGTGAGGGGTGCACCCCCACAAGAAGAAGAAGAGTTGGCTTTTCTACCCCACTTTTCTCACCCATTTAAGGGGACTCAAAGTGGCTGACAAAGCTTTCTATTCTTCTCCCCACATCAGACACCCTGTGAGGTAGGTGGGGCTGTGAGAGCTCAGAAGAGAGCTGTGACTAGCCCAAGGTCACCCACTTGGCTTCATGGGGGAGGGTGGAATTGAACTCGGTATTCCCAGATAACAGTCTGGCTCCCTAACCTCTAGACCAAACTGGCTCACAAGGCATTGCACTCAGAGGGGCATGGAGCAGCCTGTCCTGCCTTGCCCATAGCCTCTAGCTATTTCTCACCATGCCACTCCAGCAACTTGCAAATCAACCAGAGAAGCATGTAGCTTGCACAGCTCAGCCAGAATGGACCACAACCCAGGCTGTGTTTCCCAACTGGCCTGTTCGCCCACCACCTCACCATGCTATGATGCCCCCAACATAGCTTGAAATAGCTTGGTATCTGCACTACGGATGTGCATGGATATTTGTAGGCATTCAAAATTAGATCAAATGCGCTGAATTTTGATATTCGAACTCAAAGAGAATGTCCCAAAATTCGCATGTAAACATTCAAATCAAATTTCAAATTTCAGATCTATTCATTTGAATGATCTGGACATTTGTATGTGTGCAGGTTCACACATGATGCATGCTTGAAGATCCGCATCTTTCCTACATCTGTACACACTTGTACTGATCCGTACAGGTCAAAACGGGTTGCATACGGGATAACTACAGGATATGTATGGATGTGTACGTATGTCGGGAAGATGCATACGGGCACATACAAATGTGCAGATGCGAATCAAACATTTGAATGAATAGATTTGAATTTGGCAAAGAACAAATCGAATCTTGTTAAATTCAAATCTGACAGATTCAAATCGAATTTAATTTTTGGGTATTCAATTCAATTTGAATAGAATGTCAAAAAAACATTCATGCACAAATCCCTGATTTGTGCAGCTTGCCTTAATTTACCACCCTAGATCATCCTTACCCCAGGTCTCAACTGCCAGTCACTCCTACCCTACACCACACAGCCCAGGCAAGCTTCCTTACTTCAAGCATCTGATCTGCTAGAGCTTTCCTTGCACATATGGAACCACAGGGGCAGACAGGGCAGCTACTGGAAGTCTCTCTTTGATCTTCCTTGATTTCTCTCAATAAAGGGTTAAGTAAAAGAAAGGTGGGGTAAAAATAAACAGACCAATAAAATTATTTATAGGGGCATAATGGATTTGTTGTTGTTGGGTATCATTGAGTCATGGCCAACTCCTGGTTGACTGCGTGGACGCCTCCATGAACACTTCTATGCAGTTTTATTAGCAGACATACAGAAGTGGTTTGCCATTGCCTACTTTTGGGGTCAGGCTGGAGTTTGAACCAGTGACTCTCTGCTTTTCCCAGCATTTTGATTTACCACTGAGCTGCTGTTCTCCCACGTATTCCATGGGCATCTCTATGTAGTTTTCTTGGCAGAAACACAGAAAAACCAGGCAGTTCTCTCTACCACTGTGCCACTTCCCATAACAGACTAGAAAAAGCCTATTCCTCCAAAACAGTAAAAACTACTTGAAACCTATGCAATTAAAGTAGTCGGCCCACCTTCATACGGCTCTCATCTTTTTCCTATCCTCCTTATCCGTCCAAGTTTTCAAGAAACAAAAAAAGGCCTCTGTTCTATGTGACATTTATATACAATATGACATTTCATTTTGCAAAATGTGTATCTTTACACCCACACATGAACATATGTACATTGAGAGGCGCAGTAGCTTCCATTTGGGCGTAGCTTCCACAGCTCCTAGTTAGACAAATGCATCCTGAAATTAAAAACGACAAAGGGAAAATTGCACATTGAAGCATTTTAAATATAGCTAATCATCAAAGGCAGCAGCAAGCATTCTTGCTTAAAGTGCTCGGCGGCTGGGGGAGGAAAGAGAGAGAAGAAACAGACTAACAATCATGTTTAGTGGCTTTGGCATATAAAATTTATTTCCATTAGTGGGAGATGGTAGTCCCTGGGCCAGAGCCCTGAGCCCGTGAACTGTGTTAATCACCTGGTATGAGCATTCACTGTATACACCAGAGACAGCAGCAAGCTGTAAGGTTATAGCAAAGCAAGCAGATTGGCGGTTTGCTAACAGCCACTCTGTGCTTGACTTGTAACCCTTAGAGTGCATTAACAGGGTGGGCTTTGCGACCCACCGAGAGACGCTAGGCATCTTTTGCTTTGTTAATATGCTGGAGCAGACAATGACTCAAATTTGTGTCACTGCAATAGGTGCATAATAAAGATGCGAGACAGAATGTTATTACCCTCCACCCACCCCACACAATGTCTTTTCTTCCTCCGCGACAGCAAACACAAGCTAAGGCAGAACAATCATGGCCACTCATTCCCATGGAAGGTCCTTATTCAGGCTTTCCAAAAATGGGCACCTCCATGAGACTTTTGTTTGCTGGCACAGACATTCCCACAGGGATTAGCCAGCATCCAAATGCGTTCTCAAGGTTCTTTAGCATTTTTCTCACCCAAGGACATGCAGTAAAGCAGTTTCTCTTCCACGTCCCTCCCATCCCTTTAAAAGGCCTCACGGTTTAACAAAGTCTCATGCGCAGTATGATCTGAGGGCCATTTATACAGCTTGAAGAAACACACAGTTAACTATTTGCTGATCTTGTTGGCAGCTGTCAGAGTCCGCAAAGGGCAAAGAAAATGGCTTGAGGGTTTGATAGGGATTGAAAATGGCTTTTTTCTCCCCATCCAGGATGTTATTGATCCTAGGATTTTCCCAGCAAATGTAGTTTGTTGTTTCTACATAAGGCTGCCTCCTAGGGATGTGCACGAATATTCAAAGATATTCAAAATTCAATCAAATGTCCATAAATTTGAATTCAAACATTTCAACCAATTTCAAATTTTGAATCTATTCATTCAAATTATTTGGACATTCATATGTGTATGGGTTTGTACTTGATGCGTACTTGCACATATACATCTTTCCCATATCTGTACACATTTGTACAGATCTGTACGAGACGAAAATGAGTTGCATACGAGATAACTACGGGATGCATATGGACGTGTATGACATCTGGGATGCGTAATGATGCATACGGGCACATAGGAATGTTGTCGATATTCGTAAGTGCAAATTCAAATTGAAAATTCGAATGAATAGATTTGAATTTGCTTAATTCGAACTGAATTTGGGTAAATTCAAATTTTAAAGATTCAAATCAAATTGAATTTTCAGATATTTTATTTGAGTCAAACCGAATCCCAAAAATTACATTTGTGCATACCCCTACTGCCTCCAGAGGCCAACTGGAAATGCTCATTGTCATAAATAGAAAGTAAACATTGAGGTGGCCCACCAGGTATGCAATGGTTTCCTCAGCACTCGACCACAGTGGTAGACCTCCAGCAAGTCTCCTGCAACATTTCTTCAAAAGCACAGAAGTGGGAACTTCAGCAACTATAATGTCTCACTAATAAGCAGTCGGCACTTCGGAGAGAGTAGAAGCAAATAGTTCTTAGGCCCTTTCTGCACTTACCTGCCTCAAATCCAGATCAGTTGATCCAGCACGAATTCCTGCAAATATTCATGCCCATCCCTATTCCCATCCCATATCTAATCCACATTAACAACCTTCAAAAGTGAATTTTATGGGCTTTAATGTGTACCAGAGGCACTAGTATGTGTAGATGCTGTCATCTCTAAGAAGGTAGACCCAGGGAACTACAGGCCTGTTAGCCTGACTTCAATACCAGGAAAGATTCTCGAACAAATTATTAAACAACACATATGTCAGCATCTGGATAGGAATTCAATAATTAACAGTAGTCAACATGGGTTTGTATCAAACAAGTCGTGTCAGACTAACTTGATTTCATTTTATGACAAAATCACTGAATGGGTTGATCAAGGAAATGCAGTAGACATAGTATTTCTTGATTTCAGCAAAGCATTTGACAAAGTATCTCATGCGATCCTCATTGAAAAATTGATCAAATATGGGTTTGACAAGGCAACTATAAGGTGGGTTCAAAACTGGCTTAGTAATCGTACTCAAAGAGTGGCTTTAAATGGCTGCACATCCAAATGGAAGGAAGTGTCAAGTGGAGTACCACAAGGTTCTGTCCTGGGCCCAGTTATGTTTAATGTTTTTATAAACGATCTGGACGAGGGAGTTGAAGGGAAACTGATCAAATTTGCTGATGACACAAAGCTAGGGGGGATTGCAAACACCAGAGAAGAGAGAGAGAGGATTCAAAAAGATTTAGAGAAACTCGAACAATGGGCCGCAACTAATAAAATGGTATTTAACAAAGAAAAATGCAAGGTTCTGCACCTGGGCAAGAAAAATGAAAAAAGCACATATACAATGGGAGGAATTTGGCTGAGCAGCAGCACATGTGAAAAAGACTTGGGTGTCCTGGTAGATCATCAACTGAACATGAGTCAACAGTGCGAGGCAGCTGCAAAAAAGGCAAACGCAATCCTGGGGTGTATTAGGAGAAGCATAGAGTCCAGATCACGTGAAGTTATTATCCCCCTCTACTCTACCTTGGTCAGACCTCATCTGGAGTACTGTGTCCAGTTCTGGTCACCCCAGTTTAAAAAAGACACTGACAAGCTGGAGCAGGTTCAAAGGAGAGCTACCAAGATGGTGAACGGTCTGCAAACCATGTCCTATGAGGAACGGCTTAAAGAACTAGGAATGTTTAGTCTAACAAAAAGAAGACTGAGAGGAGACATGATAGCTGTCTACAAATACCTCAAGGGTTGTCACAAGGCAGAGGGATCAGCCCTGTTCTCACTCTCTCAAGGAAGGACTAGAAACAATGGGGTGAAACTGCAGGGGAAAAGATTTAGTTTAGATGTTAGGAAAAAATTTCTAACAGTAAGAGTGATCAACCAGTGGAACAGGCTGCCACGGGAGGTGGTTGGTTCCCCTTCGATGGAGGTCTTCAAGCAGAGACTGGACAGCCATCTGTCTGAGATGGTTTAGGAGATCCTGCCTTGAGCAGGGGGTTGGACTCGATGACCCAGGAGGTCCCCTCCAACTCTACCATTCTATGATTCTATGATTCTATGATTCTATGATTCTATGATTCTAGTCTGTGCTGATGCAGGCTCTGACATGAATTAATGCATACTCTGCCATGTGTTTGGCATTTCTGTTTAAATCCCACCTTGAGTGGGTGGTGGGGTGGTGGTGGACTTGATAACCCTGCAGGTCCCTTCCAGCTCCATTATTCTATGATCTACTGTCTCCTCAAATCCAAATATACAGAATGAGTAACAGAAGGGATGCAGCCTGTATGACAGCTCAAGAGGAAGGTGGAGCACAGTGATCAGAGAAGCTGCCACCTCATGTAATGAATGGAGCTATCTTTTGCAGGAGTACTGCATTTGATTGGTTACACAGAGCAGCAACTTACCCAATCATAGCCTTGGTCCTCACCACAGGAGCCACCACTAATGTGGATCTGCCTCCCCTCAAGGAGGCAAATAAATTAGGAAACAGTGTAAAAAACTTAGGTTAACTTCTACATTGAGAGAAATATTCCAGGATAATAACATAATTAATATTCATGTTTGCTAGACGAGAGGCAAATGTACACATGAGTGTGCATTGTGTTTAGTAACTTTCTGCAGTATCAGAAGTCTTTCTTTCCCTTCCCCTGATTTCTGTAGTTTGTTCAACACTGTGTTTCAACAGCAAGCAAACACCCTGCCTGACAAATTCAGGTATATTTATAGATTCCACAGGAGTTAAAACTATTAAGAACGCTTTTGTGCACTAGTTTTAAAGCATTCCGTATAACTTCAATCCTTTATTTATGAACAGGGACATTATTAAAAATAAAAGATCTCCAACGGCACATAAAAGTAATGCTGTTATGAGATTAAATGTCAGGCAAATGGCATGAAAATGTAATATTCAGATAGTCATAAAATAAAAGTAGTTATCTTAGGAGGATTATATTATCCAAGTACCACCTAAAAGAACAGTGTTTATCATATTAATGAAACCATAATTACTACATCTGCCCCACTTCCTAAGACAATTGTTGTTACTGGTTTTTTATTTAATAACAAAAAAGCACAAACAACTTCCATCCTGTTGAGTCTATGCCTCAAGTACATAGGAAACGATCACACAAATTTGTTAACTCAAACTAGATTTCTCTGTAACCCAACATTTTGCTGGTAGAGTGCCTTATTAGAAATATAAAGAAATAGTCCTATCACTGCTGTATTATTTCAACTGGTACTAACCTGAGGCGTTTTTGCACTACAGCCGACATGTTCCTTCCTGCCTAGGTGTGAAAGGGGAATTCATCCCCACGTGGCCTAGCCCAAAAAGGCTGGCATGAGGGCGGGACGCTCCTCCCAAGCCTGATGCCATTGGGTTGAATTCGACCCAGGGGCGGGCAGGCTGGTTTTGTCACTTCCCCAGGTTCCTGCGGGCTCAAACTGACCTGAACAGGTCAACTTGAGCCTGTGGAGCCCAAAAATCCATCCCGGTGCACTGGCAGCTGGGGTGGCCCAGATCAGGCTGCCCCGGCTGCCAGCCCCGCCCCAGGTGCCCACCGGGACCCAGGGGTGTGGCACCTTCCCCCCAGCTGTGCGACCACTGCCAGGGCAATGTGCCACTCTGTGTGGTACACCAACCCCACGTTGTCAGTGCTTCCAATCCAAAGCACTGACAGCTTGGGGCCTTTCTACCAATAGCAGCAGCTGTGGGATGCCTGGGACTGCCCTGGGCTGGGTGTAGAGTGCGATTTCATGCTCTACACCCAGAATGTGAGTGGGCACCCTGGGATGGGCTAGGGCAGTTTCAAACAGAACCGTTGGCCCAGCAAAGAGAATGCTCCATCCCAGGGTGTTCTACTCATGTTCAAGAGGCCCTCGTGTGAATAGGCCTCAGGTTTGTATGATTAGTGAAGTCTGGCCTTGTCTGAATCCTTTTTTTCACCTTGGGCTGAGGCAACACAGATGTGCAAATCAATAAGCATCATAGACTAGTTCAGGGGAAGTCTCACCCACCATTGGTCTGTTCCATGGATCACTGGGAGAACTCATTAAGCAGCTCTACTGGCAGACCAGTGGGACCCAATCTGGAAACAGAGGCATGCAGAAGAGATGCTCCCACTTTCAGGACTACCAGAGGATCCATTCTGGCAGTGCACCAAAGCTTACTGTTGAAATAGGTTCCCTGGGGACTCACAAGCCAGGAACATCCATCCCTAATCCTTCAGAGCCCTCAGAGGCCGGCAGGTAGAGGGATTTTATTATGAAACTTTTCATACATCAAAGACAGGGGTGGCCTGGAGACATTCCAGCATTGAGCACCTCACACCACAGAGCTGCTTCTGTGTCAGAGTAGCTTCTGGTGTGATTAGCTGTCCTCATCTTCAATAGCTGTGTCCATAAAGAAAGACTCTTTGGCCCTGGTCACACAAGTTTAAGACAGAACAGCCTATTCATTAATTCAATCTGAGGTTGTACCAGTGCTGGCCACACCTAGATTATTATAGGTCATCCTCAGGCCGCCCCCACCTTTGGTCGCACTGGTCACACCTTTCTCTGAGATCAACATGAGCTTCCTCTTGGCTCTCTACCCCCTTTTCCTATGCCTATGTCCTTTCTGATTGGATGCTGTTCTGTCACTCAAGGATGTGTGTCTGCGGTTCTTTTTTAAGCTGCTTCCCCAACTTCTTTTTTTTACGTTATTCTCTGTGTGATTAATTTTTTAAATAATAATAATAAGTTTGCCTAAAAATGCTAAAGGAATCATACACATAAACTGAGGAGAGAAGGGAGTTGCCTCACAAACTCCATGTGTGTTGATTGACTGAAAGAAAGACTGGACCCCACCACCACAGCATGGTTCAGACTCCTTTAGCCCATCCCACCACTCACACCTGAGGAAGTAAAGACATCCTGGAATGTCAAGATGGACTGAGTCATTGTCAGTCCTGTAAAAACGAGGACTACAGTTAAGGTGATCTATAAGGAGTAGGGCGGCATGGAAAACAAATTTAATTAAAATGTGAGTAACAGGAGCTGAAGTCGTCCTAAAGTACTTGTGTGACCAGGGCCTTTAGCTCACAAAATCCAGCTTTATTACTAGATTTACATAGTTTACAAAAATCCCATTATTGTTGCTGTTGTTGTTTTAAAGTCAGAAAGATAAAGTAAAAGGTCTCTGCTAGAGATTTGACAAGCCAGTTAGTTTGATTGGTTTGAACTTAAGTCTGAACCGTTTCACGTTTGACAACACTAGTCTTTTAAAAATGCAGTTTGAACCAAACAATTATTTTTAGGTTCATGAACATGTCTAATCTCTGCAGCTCTTATGCTTCTATAAATTCAACATCTCATCTCATAGACTTGGGCAATAATTACAGATTATAGCTACCCAAATAAATATAACACATGGCCATGGGCCTGTGCTCCATTTTTTTTCTTCACATTGTTCCTTTGTTAAAATTTAGATCAAAATAATTGCAAGAGATGAAATCATCTATTGCAAACCCACCATCTGGCACACAGAATAAACACCTCAATTATTCAGGCTGTAAATTATTTGGGAAATCTACAATGCCATCACTTTCAGCTGCACATATTAAAGCAATTTCCCTTCAATATTAAAGTTATTTCTGCACTAAGATGTTTGGCTCCAACACACCCAAATATTTTCCCAAGTTTATAATGAAGTACAGCAGAGGTGAACAGATGGCATGCTTGGATCAGCTAGTAGATCTCTGGTTGATTTACATTATCAAGAACTACTGATTCAAAGTCATTTAATAAAAACAACAGCTTCCCCCACCCCCAATATATCAGACTTCTGAAACAAATTTGGGACTACAAGCAGGATTTATGCTTGTATGAATCTGTGTTTGTAAACACTATAACTAGAGGACAGCCTATAAAACTGATGGACAGGAGAATTAGGACTGTTAAGGGGAAGTTTTGCTTTTCTTTTACCCAGAGGGTCATCAGCATATGGAATTTACTACTAGAAGAGGTTGGCTGAAATATTCCATTTTATTAAGAAGACGGACTCAAGACGTGCTAACTCTGACCACAACTAATAATCAATAAACCTTCCTCGGTTCATCCTCAGTTTGGGTTGCTATGCTCACATCTTTCTGTTTCCATCCTGAGACTCCTTTATGAGGCTGTTTTAGATCTCCACCACTCTCCCTCCATCACAACACTCCCTGCACTTGGATAGGATAAAGGTTCTGTGTCTCGACAGCATGAAATTGAGGGGTCTTTACAGAGTCTTCCCCTAACAATCTTGTGCCACCCCTCCCATCACTTGTTAAGCATAGATAGGGAGACTTCCAATATATAGCTTTTTAAATAATAATAATTAAAAAAACCCTCAGTTTTGTGCAAAAGCACTAAAGGGCAATTCCACTACTCCATCTACCCAGACTGCAATAGACTGCTACTTTGTTTTAAAAAGGAAATGCAGTGAAGTTATGATAAGGAGGAGGAGGAAGAGTTGACTTTTCTAGCTCATTTTCTCACTTATTTAAGGGGACTCAAAGCAGCTGGAAAAGCTTTCTATTCTTCTCCCCATAACAGAACATCCATTGAGGTAGGTGGGGCTGTGAGAGCCCAGAAAGAGAGCTGTGACTAGCCCAAGGTCACCCAGCTGGCTTCATGGAGAAGTGCAGAATCAAACCTGGTGACTACAAGATATGGGTCTGGCCCAAGAATGTGATGGTGCAACAAGGGATGAGAGCAGAATCAAAAAGTGTGTGTGGTTACTCAGATGCAAGTAACCTCAAGGCAGTGCATGAGAAGTCCAGTCCCCCTGCCCTCTATCCACAAGTCTGCCTCCCCCTATGAGCTAGCGGACATGTAAGCTGCTTGATACAGAAGACATGGAAACAGCTGGAGATAATGCAGGGGAAGAAGTAAGGGGTGGGATGATACCAACTTTATGTAACATCTAGACGACCAGACATTGGGTGAAAAGGAAGGCAAATTCACATAGTATCCACCTACTATAGTACTTGTAGGGCGAGTTCCCATTACCACTTAAAACTGTTTAAAAACTGTTTGGATCCTCATCATCCCCATTCCCAATCAGTTTCAGGGGTATTTTGAGGATTATTCAGCTTTAAAATGGAATTTTCCAGTGTTTTTTTTTCCACTTTTGCTTTTAAAATGTTTCTTCCTTAGTGCTATGGGAATGCTAGAGTATTCCCCTATACAACAGACTACTGTTTCAATGTAACAATTCAGCCAGTTCACACCTGATAGCAATGTTCCCTTTACCACCCAGGCAAGCCTAAAGATTAAGGAAAGAGCAATCCTGTGCAATTCTGGCTGTTTAAAAAGGGAAAGCTGCTGCAGGAACTGGGAGATGTGTGTATGTTGAAGGATGCGTGTGTGTGCAGGTGGCGGCAGCAGCAGAGCCAGCCAGCCAGCCAACCAGCCAGCCAGGGTGCTTTTTTTGGAGGGAATCCCTGCTGGGGATGGTGGCTGTGGAGGTGGAGCAGGCAAATGGGGCTTGAATTGCTGCTTTCCCAATCTGTTTTTGGAAGCGTTTTAAGTGTTTAGAGTGGGGACACAAAATTGGGGTTGAATCTGATTGCCAAATGCTGTTTGCTTCCTTTTAACGTGCTTTACATATCGATGTAAATCCCAATGTAAATCTCGATGTATATTGAGCTCTATTCCTTGAATGGGAACACACCCTTAGCCTTCTTCCCCAATCATACCCCAAAAATGAACGTGGATTAACACTACAGCTTGAGGTCTGTAAAAATCAAGACTCAGAAAAGTACTATTGAAGTGAGGAAAGTCCACAAATAAAACAGAATAGACTTTAAAAGCTGTGATTGGTGGAATCCAGATTTGGACCAAAAGATGAAAGTGAAGGTGTGACCATGGTCCAATGCAGAAAGGGCTTATGTAAACCTCCTTTAACATGTTTGTTCTAACGTGACAGCTCCTTAAGGTCCAGATGAGTAAACAATTTCCTTCTGAAAGACAGCGAAATATAAAACAGCACAGTGTATTAAACTGCCATCACGTTTATTGAATGCTGTGGAATATTGAAGCAAATAGAGACTCTGGCACTATTGACATAAAAGAAAGGGAGGAAGAGAAATTTGCAGCTGTTGTGTACAAATTTTATTGTGCTTGTAGTTTGCTTCCTTTCGGAATAACAGAACATTAAGTAGGAACATAGTGAAAGGTCAGTTGAATGTGGAGAGATCCAAAAGCCCCAAGTGCCTTACTGAAGCCAGTCATGCGCATTCGTAGCTTGAAATGCTAAATAAACTCTGAATGTTTATTAGACAACTTCACATAATGAGCTCATGGTGAGAAAAATATTTGTCAGTTGCAAACACAATACAAATCACAATCTTAATCAATCTGACAACAACTCCAAGACAAGCTGATTTTCAAGACTAAGTACCATGTTAATAAAGTTTTAATTTTCCTTTTACTGAGCTCTCTTGAGTCTTGTTGAAAAACAAACGTCAGAGTATCTCATTAGCTATGGCATCAAATCCATCACAGGCTGGATTGCTCCATGCCTAACAAGTAAAACCTGTAAGAATGCTTCCCTCAATAATAGAGGGACAACAATTTGAAAACAGCACAGCATATAAGAGCCTGTAGCTTATCAGTGGCAACAAGAATGGATGCCTAGGTACTTCCTCCAGGCTAGAGATAGAAGCAGGGTACCTCAAAAGGCCATTGCAGGGATTTGAGAGCAGGTGAAGGTTTTGCCTTTTGTCTTCTCAAGGATGCCCAGAAGCAATTGTGTGAGACAGGATGCTTGACTAGATGGGCTGTGGCTTGATCCAGTAGGATTCTTCTTAGGTTCTTATGGTTCTTAAGACCAGCACTGTTCACACTGCAATATATACAAAGTAATAAATGGATTGTAATGTTCAAGGAGGCAGGCTGCAGCCGCGGAGTCGTTTCATGGGCTTTTCCACAGCCTGAGTGACAGGAGAGGTGGAGCAACAAGAGGAGCCTCATGATCCCACCAAAAATGGACCAATGGGAGCAGCTGGATTACACACTATAAAAGGCAGCAGCCCAGCGTTCCTGGTGTCTGTCGTCTTCTGGCTGTTGCAGAAGAGGGATCAGGAAGAGTTTGCTTTACCCTCATGTCTTCTAGGCCTTTTTCTCTTGGGGTAGCAGGGAAAGGGTGGAAGGGAGATCTGTCCTTGGGTGTAGGGAAAGACCACAGTGTGCACCCACTGTCAGGCAGGCACATGGACGGACTGTTTCTCTTGGAGTCAGAATGAAGCGGGGTCCATCAGGGCAAACATCATTGCCTTGAGACTAACTCTATTATTGGGGGGGGGGTGTCTCACTGAATGGTAGAGGGAATCTACAAGGGAAGGACTGAGGAGTACAAGGTTTGAATTTGTTTCCTTTGTTTCAAAGCACTGGCTTATATCCAGTTTCTGATATGATTTGCATGTCATCACCCCCCCGCCTTAAATATATATGCACTAGGTTGCATTCACACCAATGTTTTAATCCAGCTTCAGTTCACTTTCAGAGTAGAAAAACGTATCAGCAAACTGATTTATCATTTTCCTTCCAGGTGGATTTTCTGAGTTAGATAAAGCCAAAACCATACAGCTTGTCATTTTGTTAATGTGTTATCTCACTCTGAAAGTACATTGAAGCTGGATTAAAATATAGGTGTGAACACAGCCTTGCAAATTATTATAGGCAAAATCTGTTTGGGTCTTAAGGGTACCATAGGATCACTCTGATGGTTCATGGACTGCACATCTGTGCAGCCAAATTCACTCATTCATTCATTCAGTTTATTTGCATACCATCTTTCTAATAAATTACTCAAGGCGGTTTACAGCAACCATGAAGAATACAATACAAAGTAATAAAACAAAATAATACACTATGAAATCACACAAAACATTGGAGAAGGGGAAAAAGAGGCAACAATGCCAGGTCCTCCTCCTTTCTCCTAGGGATGTGCAAGAATGTATTTTTGCCATTTGAATCCAAGTAGATTCGAATGTCATAAAATCTGATTCAATTCGGATATTTAAGATTCAAACATCTTGAAATCCGATTTGAATCCATCACATTCGAATACATACGTTCAAATGTTAGATTTGTATTTAAAGATACGAATGACGACAACATCCATATATGTTATACGTATCTGTGCACATTCCTTAAAAATCCGTATTCATCCCTTATTATCCCGTATGCATCCAATTTTAATCTTGTATTTTAAGCACAAGAGGCGTATAATTTTTATGCAGCTTTGTACATCACAGATACAAATCTACATATTCAAACCATTTGAAAATTGTATCGGATTTTCAAATATGCGTATTCGAGGTTGAATGTTCAAATTCGGATTTTTGAAAATCCGATTCAAGTTTGAATGCTGACATCCATTGGATTTGAATCGAATATTCGAGTTTTGGAATATTCATGCAGATCCCTACTTTCCCTTCTCCAAGCTGAGTGCTGCTGGAGTTGTTAATATGCTGGCTCTTCAACTCCTTCTGTGCCAGTTCTTAAACCATGGGAGGGTTGGAATACAGTCAAACTCCATGAAAAATTAAATCAGGCTGGAGCAGCAACAGACTCACGCTGATGCGGGCTGGCAGTGGTGTTACTTGCTCTTCTGCTCAGCTTTCGACCTTGCAAGTCCATTCACCCAAGATGAAGTCACAGACGACTGATGTTTTGTTCTGGACCAGAGCAGTCATCCAGTTGACAAACCTTTCCAAAATCTCAACTCCCAAACTTTCCGTAGGTCTCTAAGGTCCTGGGCCAAAGGCAAGGTCCCCACTCTTACTGTCCCCAAAGCTTTGGTGCTGCCTCATTGGAGTGGTCTCATTGGAGGCAGCAGCATAAGAGTGCTCCTAGGGCATAGGATACACCAGATCAGGGTATAGGATACACCAGATACCCTGGTAGCAGTACCATGTCCCTATAACTTTAAAGTACTATAACTAAACCACTATGGAATGTTTTGGTATGCTCCAAGGTGGTTTACTTGCTTTACACTGTCTGGATGGATATTCATCAGTGGGCACAGGAAAATAGCTGGCTCCCTCTGCTCTCCAAAAAGTTTTCAGGTAGAAATGTTGATTTGGGTAGAAGAGTGACCAGGTTCAGTGTTCTCTTTGTCCAGAATGGCAGCAGGTGAGCAAACCGTAGCTGACAGATGAAAATTGCCCCCAAAGCAATCTGTGTTTAGAGCACAGACTCTGCCATGGTGATCAAAGGGAGCTAAAGGACTTTTTCATAGCATTGTCTACCATACGGGTTAAGCTGTAAGGTACTGTATATTGTTTTTCTGTATCATTTTTTTCTTCCTCTCTTCATATGCCTGATGATGTGATCTTTAGACAAACAGATATATTGTGGATTTTTTTTTATCCATAGTTTATGTTTATTAACTAAAGTGCCTCTGGAACCTTGGAACTGCAGTCATTCCTGTAAAATGGTGGCTCCATTCCAGGAAACCACCACATTATGCACATTGTTTTGGGGAACCTCTCTTATCAGCCGTTCACTCGCTGCCAGTTTTACCTTGCCAGCAATGACTTTTATAGTGTGGTTTTATGTAGCACATATATTTAACATTAAATGAAGAATGTCACATTTTATTCACCATGCATAACTAGAAACACGTGATACACAACTCTGCTAAATCAAAGATTATTGCATTTCTCTTTAAACCTCCTTTTATTCTCAAAGTGTTATTTATGTTTATAATCTCATTTTCCTTGTTGTTTAGATTCTGGTTTGCTTCTTCCTTTGGATTTTATCCCAGATGCTCAAGATAATATCAGCATTTAGCTAAAGATATATTCTTAATTTTGGAGAAGATTTGAGCACATTATAAACCTGGTGGTAACTTCACATTCATGAGCGCCTGTGGACCCAGAAGCTCTTTCTGCAGTGGGTGGCAGAATGAACCATATTCCAGTCTAAGACTCTGCTTTTCACATGCCAGTGCAGGATAGCAGAGCCCTAATTACACTTTGTCCACATTGGATGACACATAGAATAGGCCAGGGTGCCCAAAATGGCACCTTATCTCAGTATAACTGTAGAACTAAACACTGAGGTCTAAAACTGGAGATATGTGTGTGACAACTAAGAGGTGTGAGAACATAAGAACATAAGAAGAAGAGCCCTGCTTGATTGGGCTACTGCCCATCTAGTCCAGCATCCTGTCCCACACAGTGGCCCAGCAATTGTTTCTGAGCATTTCAAGTAGAAGACAAAAACAAAAGCTTCACCTCCTCTCAGTTCCTTGCAAATGTCCTTGAGACTCATCCTGCCTGTCTCTCCAGCCTGAAGTACCTAGACATCTAATCTAATAGCCATTGATATGTATGTCATCCATGAATTTGTCTAACCCAGTGGTTCCCGAAGTTGTCTGGGCTACAACCCATCTAATATAAGTTTACCAACTTGGGACCCACCTGTAGGAAATTTAACAATAACAAACAAAGTTTTAATACATTTTTTTAATTACTTAATTAAATAATTACATCAAAAAAGTTGTTTCAAATACGGTTAAATTTCCTAGAGGTGGGTCCCGACCCACAGCTTGGGAAACCCTGGTCTAACCACTTTTTGCTGTTACCTGTTACCATGTCTTCCAGCAGCAAATTCCACAGCCTGAAAAATTCCCCTTGTCTGTCCTAACTCTCCTGCCCATCAGCTTCAAAGAGTGCCCCCTGGTCCTAATGTTACGTGATAGAGGGTTTTTTTCTCTATTTATATTTTCTACTGTGGCTGGTTGAAAGGAAGTGTTAATAGGGTCTTAACAGGTAGAGCTAACAGTAGGTGAGATATGATGATAAGAACATAAGAACATAAGAGAAGCCTTGCTGGATCAGGCCACAGCCCATCTAGTCCAGCATCCTGTCGCACACAGTGGCCCACCAAATGCTCATGGGCATCTCAAGCAGAGACAAGGACAAGCCTTCTCCTGCTCTCGAGTCCCAGCAGATGGCCCTAGAAGCGCCCCATTTCCTCCCCCCCCCCTCAGCCTGAAAGATGCACCTAGGCATTCGTTCTAGTAGCCATTGATACATCTGTCATCCATAAATTTGTCTAACCCTACCTTAAAGCCATCCAGACTGGTAGCTGTCACCACCTCTTCTGGCAGCACATTCCATAGGCCGATGACCCTCTGTGTGAAGAAATACTTCCCCCTGTCAGACCTTACGCTCCTACCCATCAGCTTCATAGAGTGCCCCCTGGTTCTAGTGTTGTGCGATAGAGAAAAGAAATTTTCCCTATCCACCTTTTCTATGCCGTGCATAATTTTATATACTTCAATCAGGTCCCCTCTCAAACGCCGTCTCTCCAGACTGAAGAGGCCTAGACGTTGCAGCCTGGTTTCGTAAGGGAGGTGTTCCAGACCCTTAATCATTCTGGTTGCCCTTCTCTGCACCTTCTCTAGTTCCACAATATCCTTTTTGAGGTGTGGTGACCAGAATTGTACACAGTATTCCAAATGTGGCCTCACTATAGATTTATAAAGGGGCAAAATGACACTTGCTGACTTATTTTCTATTCCCTTCCTAATTATTCCCAGCATTGAATTTGCTTTTTTTGCTGCTGCCGCACACTGGGTTGACACCTTCATTGAACTGTCCACCAGAACCCCGAGATCCCTTTCCTGGCGTGTTGCAGAAAGCTCAGACCCCATCAGTTTATAGACGTAATTTGGATTC
This sequence comes from Aspidoscelis tigris stejnegeri, assembly GCA_023333525.1. NCBI lineage: Eukaryota > Metazoa > Chordata > Lepidosauria > Squamata > Teiidae > Aspidoscelis > Aspidoscelis tigris. Next base: position 15,245,801 of record JALMGA010000002.1, read on the forward strand.
TTGGCCCCAATGTGCATTACTTTACACTTGTTAAGATTAAAGCACATTTGCCACTTGGTTGCCCACTCACCCAATGCTAAGAGATCCCTCTGGAGCTCTTGGCAATCTCTTTCAGATTTTACTACCCTAAATAATTTAGTATCATCAGCAAACTTTGCTATTTTACTATGTACCCCTTTTTCTAGATCATTGATGAATAAATTAAAAAGCATTGGTCCCAGTACTGAGCCTTGAGGGACCCCACTTTTTACTTCTTTCCACCCTGAGAAATTGCCGTTTACTACTACTCTCTGCTTTCTGCCCTTAAGCCAGTCACAAATCCAGGACAGAACCTGTCCTTTTATTCCATGGCTGGTGAGTTTACTCAGTAGCCTTTGATGTGGGACTTTGTCAAAAGCCTTCTGAAAGTCCAGATAGACAATGTCTACTGGTTCACCTTTATCCACGTGTTTATTGACACTCTCAAAGAATTCCAACAAATTTGTGAGGCATGATTTACCTTTGCAGAAGCCATGCTGGCTTTTGTTCAGCAATGCCTGCTGCTCCATATGCACACTAATTTTGTCTTTAATAATGGTTTCCATCACCTTACACGGAACTGACGTTAAGCTAACTGGTCTGTAGTTGCCTGGATCACCCCTGGATCCTTTTTTGAATATTGGTGTTACATTTGCTACCCTCCAGTCCTCAGGTACGGAGCCTGATGTTAGGGAAAGATTATATATTTTTGCTAAAAGGTCGGCAATTTCGCATTTGAGTTCCTTAAGGACTCTTGGATGAATACCATCTGGTCCCGGTGACTTGTTAACATTTAGTTTATTAAGACATGCCAGGACCTCTTCCTTGGTTATTTCTGTACAGTTTAACTCTTCAGAAAACACAGGCTCAGCTACTGGCATGTGTCTTCTGTCTTCCTCCGTGAATACGGAAGCAAAAAATTCGTTTAGTCTCTCTGCAATCTCCGTGTCTTCTTTAATTACCCCTTTCTCTCCTTTACTATCTAGTGGTCCAACTGCTCTCCTGGTTGGATTCCTACTTCTGATATACTTAAAGAAGTTCTTGTTATTTCTTTTGATGTTTTTAGCAATGTGCTCCTCAAAATCTTTCTTAGCTTTCCTAATGGCCGTCTTGCATTTGTGTTGCCAGTGTCTATGTTCCCTCCTGTTCTCCTCATTTGGACAAGCCTTCCATTTCCTAAATGAACTCTTCTTGTTTTTAATGACTTCATCTACTGCATTTGTGAGCCGTTCTGTGCAAACGCCCATGAATACTAGATTACGCACATGTTTGACAACTTTGAATTACTACATCCTTCAAAGGGAAAGGGAGAGTGGAATTCAGGCTCTGAGCTAAGGGGTGTGATGGATTGGGGGGCAGCTTTAAAGTATTCTCATGCTGTAGTGCTCTCTAGTAGGAGTGTGCACGAAGCCCATTTTCCACATTTGATTCAGTATGAATCAAATGGGAAATTTGGCTTTGGCTGAATCCCACCCCCACAAATGTGGGGGGCTTCGTATTCATGCACAAATATCCAAATGAATATTTGTGCATGAAATGAATACAACCTCCCCCCACCCATCCATTCCCCCCCACCCATCCTCCTCACTGCTGCTGCCGGGTCTTTTTCTAAGAAACTTTCCGGTCTGCGCACAAATCTGGAAGTACCTTTTTGGCCTATGAAGCATGCCAAAATAGGCTCAGGATGCCACTGGAGCCTGCCCCAAAAGGCAAGGGAGGCAGGTGGGAGGGCTGGGGTGACATCCCCAGGCCTATTTCAGTGCTCTCCCTAGGCCGAAATAGGTCTTCTGAAGGCCACAAAAGCACTTCTGGTTCTGGGGTCACAAGACTCGAGAACCAGAAGGCCTATTTCAGCCTCTGGAAGGCCTATTTTGGCCTGTGGAACATGCCAAAATAGGTCCAGAACACCGCCAGAGCTTGCTCCAAAAGGTAAAGGGATGCATGGCAAGCAGGTAGGAGGCATCCAGTGGTGTTCCCAGGCCTATTCTGTCACTCTTTCTAGGCCAAAATAGGCCTTCCGGTTCTGTGTGTGCAGGTTCTGCAGCCTACGAAGGTGTGGCGGTTACAGGTAAGTAGGACAATGGTGCCCACGGGGTGGGTGGGTGGGTGGGTGGGAGGCCCGGGGGGGGATCTACTGCTGAGGCTACACTCAGTGGACCAGCTCAGTTCTTCATGTCCTCCATGACAACCATGGGGCTGTCTCAATTTGTATCTGACCCAACTCATATAGCAGGTCACACCCTTGATTTGGTTTTTGCCTCAGAGCGGACTGGTGAGTATCCGTTGATAGGAGGGCTGACCGTCAACCCGTTGTCATGGACGGATCATTCACTGGTGAGTTTTGGACTTTCAATGGCAGCTCCCATCTGTGGGGTGGGACCTATTGAAATGGTCCACCCCCGGAGATTTATGGAATCTGAGCGATTCCTGAATGCTCTGGGGGATTTTCCGGTTGGTATGACTGGCGCGCCTGTCGAAGCCCTGGTTTCTCTCTGGAATCAGGAGATGACCAGGGCTATTGACATGATCGCTCCCAAGTGCCCTCGGCATGCTTGTGGAGCCCGAAAAGCTCCTTGGTATTCCATGGAACTACGGGCGATGAAGCAGGAAGGTCAACGGCTAGAGCGCAGGTGGAGTAAATCTGGCTGTGAATCTGACCGAACACAGGTTAGAGCACACTATTGTGCCTACCATGTGGCGGTGACGGCGGCGAAAAAGAACTTTTTCTCCACCACCATTGCGTCCTCGAGTAGCCGTCCAGCAGAGCTTTTCAGAATAGTAAATGGCCTCGTAAAACCAAATTCAAAGAAGCATGAGCCAAGGCCAAGTAATATCTGCTGTGACAAATTTGCAAAGCACTTTGAGGACAAAGTCGCCCAGATTCGTAGGAGATTGGATGTCACAATTGGACAGAGTCCAAACGAAGTGTCCAGAGAACTGTCTAGTCCTGTTTGGTTGGATCAGTTTCAATTGCTGCAGCCTGAGGATGTGAACAAGCTGCTTGCAGGGGTGCGGCCGACGACGTGCTCTCTGGATCCCTGCCCCTCGTGGCTGATAAAGACTAGCCGACAAGGTACGACCGGGTGGATCCAGGAGGTAGTGAATGCCTCTCTGAGGGAGGGGGTCGTTCCACTGGCCCTGAAATAGGCTGTGGTGCGCCTGCTCCTGAAGAGGGCCTCCCTGGATCCAGAAGATTTAAACAACTATCGCCCGGTGGCTAACATACCTTTCTTAGGCAAGGTTCTGGAGAGGGATGTCGCTGCTCAACTGCAAGCATGCTTGGAAGAAGCTGATTATCTAGACCCATTTCATTTTGGCTTCAGACCCGGTCATGGCACAGAAACTGCCTTGGTCGCCCTGGTTGATGACCTTCTCTGGGAGAGAGACAGGGGGAACGCTACCCTGTTGGTTCTCCTGGACCTCTCAGCAGCTTTCGATACCATCGACCATGGTATCCTTTTGGAGAGACTACGGAGCTTAGGAGTGGGAGGCAATGCTTGGCGTTGGTTCCACTCCTATCTCCAGAATAGATCCCAGATAGTGGCCATGGGAGATACTGTTTTGACACCCTGGGAACTCACCTGTGGGGTTCCTCAGGGACCGATCTTATCTCCCATGCTATTTAACATCTATATGAAGCTGTTGGGAGAGGTCATCAGGAGATTTGGAGTAAGGTGTCATCAGTACGCAGATGATACCCAGCTCTATCTCTCTGTACCATCTGAATCAGGAGAGGCGGTTGAAGTGCTTGACAGGTGTCTGGAGGTGGTAATGGGCTGGATGAGGGCCAATAAATTGAAGCTGAATCCAGACAAGACAGAGGTGTTGTGTGTCACAGGGTCTTGGGTCCGGGTAGTTGGGAGATACCCTGTCCTTGATGGGGTTGCAATGCCCTGGAAGGGACAGGTGCGTAACTTGGGGGTTCTCCTGGACTCTGCGCTAACACTTGAAGCTCAGGTGGAGGCCGTGGCCAGGAGCGCCTACTCCCAACTACGGCTAGTCCGTCAACTTAAGCCTCTTCTGGATAGAGATGACTTGGCCACAGTTATCCACACTCTGGTAACCTCTAGATTGGACTACTGTAATGCACTCTACATGGGGCTGCCCTTGAAGACGGTTCGGAAGTTGCAACTAGTGCAAAATGCAGCTGCTAGAATGCTGACCGGAACATCTAGCCGGACGCACATCACGCCGGTTTTAAAAGGGTTGCATTGGCTGCCAATTTACTACCGAGCCCAATTCAAGGTGTTGACTCTGACGTACAAGGCCCTAAATGACTTGGGCCCCAAATATCTAAAGGAGCGCCTTCTCCCATATCAACCTGCCCGTGCCTTAATATCAAGCAGTGAGGCCCTCCTGGTTGTCCCACCACCTTCAACAGTGAGTCTGGTAGGCACCCGGGAGAGAGCCTTTTCTGTGATGGCCCCCAGACTATGGTATAGCCTCCCCCTTGAGGTGTGTCATGCCCCCTCCTTATATACGTTTAGGAGGGCGGTGAAGACGCACCTCTTTACCCTGGCCTTTGGCTAAGCTTTTTATGTTCCCTCTCAGTACAGACACTATTATTTTAAACATATTGTATACTGTTTTATATTTGTTGAACTTTTAATGTTTTTTAATGTATATTCTATTTCAATTTGTTGTAACCCGCCCAGAGACCTTCGGGTATGGGGCAGGATATAAATGTAAATAATAAATAAATAAATAAATAATAGTATCCACTAAAGCTTTGACCAAAGCTTTGACAGATACAGTACCTGAATGTCCAGTTTGTGGACAAACAGAGCCTACATTCAGCCTATTCAATTTGCCCACAAATCTACAAATTCGTACATGTTCAATATGCACACCCCTTCTCTCTAGTACAATTTCCATTCTGGAAAGTAGCACAAGGATAAGGTAGCTGCTGACCCAATACCTAAGGACTGTGTGGAAGCTGCCATTGTGAGCATCGGTTTTGAGTGCACTGTGTGCCTTGAAGCACTCTCCAGGCAGAATAGAATAAAAAGGACACACACTATTGCCTTTTTGCACTAGGCTTTATTCCAGATTATATCCCTGTCTGGACACTGTGCTTCTTGGTGAGAAGTTTCCTCTTTGCAAAGAGAGTAATAAAATCTTGTATACCATGCAGACTGAGGCTGCATCTACATACAGTGCAGACCATGGCTGTCCCTGGGGTCCTCTGTAGTCTGCACTTGGCATGCACATGGCAAATCTCTATTCTAAGATATAATCCAGAATAAGGACCAATGCAGAGAGGGCCCTACGGGACTCTCTCAAGAAGATGGTCTGGAAGTATTTTTCTTTGTCTTTTTTTATTCTACAATACTCTGTGCCGAAAAGAAACTGCACAAAGAATTTATTTCCCCTCACTCCAATTGCTAATTTGTAATTTTGGAGGACAGCAACTTCTGCTGTTGAATGGCAGATTTGTTTTTCATTGAATAGAATTTACATGAATATATTTTTGGTCATTTAAAGGACATATCTTTCTTTTTTAAAAGAGAACTCTCATAATCAAGCTTAGGAGGTTGCAGTCAGTAGGATTAGTAGACCTGTATAAAACCCATGGACTGCATATAAGTATTTAAACTTACAGAATAGAAATGAACCTGCCTGTGAACAGCAAGCACAATTATGCCAGTTCATGGGGAAACTGGCTCCTTTGCATTTGAAAGGAAACATAATAAGTTTTCTTCTCTAAGTTGAGCTGTGCTACAGGATAAAAGATGTGGGAGAATCCTGTCTAGACGACATTCCAAGCATACTCATCCCACAGTTATCAATACCACTGCCAATGAGTAGTAGTGTGCATAAATGCAATTTTCAGATTCGATGTGAATCGGATATTCAAATGTTCAAATTCAAAGAAAAAGAGAAAAAATAATGTATTCAAATTTGAATTGATTCTAATACATTTGTATTTATTCGTACACATATTTGATTAGTATTTGAAGATAAGAACTGCAACATTCATATTGGTCTGTACGCATTCGTACGCATCCCATTTTTATCCTGTAAACATCCTGTTTTCCTCCCGTACAAACGAATCTGTACAAATGAGTACTGACACAAATAAGATGCATACGGATAAGTATGTAATGCGTACATATCCATACACTTACTAATGTCCGAATAATTCATACGAATGATTCAAAACATTCAAATTTGTTTGAATGTTAAAAAATGAATGCATAGACATTCTATTCAAATTCGAATGTCCAAATTTGAACAAATATTCTTGCACATCCCTACTCTTGAGTTGCCAGTATCACTGCCATGGACCAAACCCTTCTGGCTATAATTCAGCACAGCAAGGGGCAGTAACAGACATGTGATCTGCCTGCCACCACTTCAAGAACACCAGAAGCGTAGGGCCATTCTCAGGATCTGTTTGCATTTAACTGTTGGAGCAGCTCCATCCGCATATTGTTAAGGCAAATCCTCATTTTGTCACCGTTGCAGCCACCCTGGAGCAGAATGAACCTTTCCCTGGAGCAACCCAGCCGTGGACTGCTAAATGACATTCTGTAACCTGCTCAGAAGCTATCAGAGTGCTCCTGAGGAGGGGGTTTCACAACCTCTTTTGGATGTGGTATGACGAGTGGGCACAGCTGCATGTCTATGGCTGAGCAGTCACAAGCAGCTGCCAAATTGCAGTGACAACATCCGACTGTGCACTGAATGCTGGTTCAGAATTCACCATGAGGGTCTAGCTGACCTGTTCGCACTGCACATGCTGCTGGCTAAGTACAGGGCTAGTCCAGCACACACAGTGCCAATGGCCATGACATTACCAGATTAATCTGTTAAGTATGAAAAAGTCCTCATAGAACAAGAAGAACACTATACTTGTTCTGCTCTACTCTCTGCCAGGTGATTCCTGTAAGAATATTAACTAATCTTCACATTTTGCACTTCTCCACATTTTGTCATCATGCTCTCTAATCATAACTCTCTTCCCCCACAAAAGAGAAGGCTCACCCGTGGAAGATAAAAGAAGCCAAGGCTGTCTGAAGACAGTGAGAGGAAAGTAAGAGAGGGATTTTTGTTTAGATCCCACAGTTGCTTCTCACTGACCCTGGCAGACAGCAGGGCAAATTTGCAGGGCAAAACCTTATCTTGTTTGATGCTTTCTCCTGGTGATGAAAATTTCTGGAAGAAGAAGAAGCAGAAGCAGAAGAGTTGGCTTTTTCTACCCCACTTTTCTCACCCATTTAAGGACTCAAAGCAGCTGACAAAGCTTTTCTATTCTTCTCCCCACAACAGACACCCTGTGAGGTGGGGGGGGGAGCTGTGAGAGCTCAGAAGAGAGCTGTGACTAACCCAAGATCACCCAGGTAGCTTCATGGAGGAGGGAAGAATCAAACCCCGTATTGCCAGATAAGAGTCCTGCTCCTTAACCACTAGACCAAACTGGCTTACCTCTTCCCCTGCACTTGTGCGGTGGGTATTTCAGGCTGGTTTTGCCTCAGCACTTGCATGGTGGGCACGTTCCTGAAGGAAAATCCCAGGAGCAAGCTCCACTCAAAGTAAACAATGTCACTCTATCAGGGAAACCCAGGTTTGGAGTTCTTTCCCCTAGAATAGTGTATGGGGTGGGATAGAAATGTAAATAAATAAATAATAAATAATAATTATTATTAAATCTCCATATTCCATTGTTGGGTATAGACTGGAATAAATTTTTGGTTTCTGGGCTTGAAAACAAAAGGTCAAAGAAAAAGTAGATGTTAAATATGGTATTATCACAACAATCACTGTAACAGCAATCTTGAAGATTTAGAAACGCCTAGCAGGCATAACAAATGGTGCATTTTGTACTAAGACAAATCCATCATTCATGTCTTTTACTTTCCTTAAAGCAAAACTGCTGAAAGAGAGGGGGCACCCCAACCACCCATCTCAAGTACATAGAGTTGCCCATGGAGTCAACCAGGAGCTGGCCATGATTCAGTGATACCTAAGAACAATAATAACGAATAAATCCAATCAAACTTCAACATTGACATGGCATGGACCAGGTACACCTTAGATGAAGAGCTAGAATAATTCAGTGTTTGCTATTACAGATGTATCTGGGCCTTAAATTGCCCTGTGGAAGATTGAAGTGAAGACAGTTCTTTGGTGCAATGCATAAACAGCACAGAAAGTCTTACCTGTTTATCAGATATGCATAAAATATAATGTAATTCATTATCTCTTCAGGATCAACACTAAATATTACATTGCGTACACAAGTTTTGGAAATTGCTAGGTAAGGAAATACAAGAGTAAATAAACCCAGAGTTGAGTTTATTTATTCTATTTGTGGGTACTAATAGAAAAATACAAGAAAAAATATGATCAGGGTTATGAAAGTTACAGCTCAACTAGTTATCTGTGGAAATTTTCTGAAAAAGTGACTGAAAATGGTACAAAATAGCATAAATGATATTGGATGAATACGCAGAGTACAAGAAAAAGCAATTGTTAGGGAAGAAAGAACACAATGAATTTTATGACATCCAGAAAAATAATAATCGATGCATAGGATAAAATTAAAAAAGAAATTGCAAGAGTTAGAAACATTTTGGATTAAACAACAGCAACTTTGACATTAAAAAATGTTGGATATGCAATACTAGTAGAAGATGATGTGTGAAGAATCCTCAGAATATAAGTGTTCATTTTGCATAACCGGAATGTAAATGGAAAAATATGGAACGCAAAGGAATAGAAAGCAATAAAAAATTACAAAAATGAAACAGAAACCCAGTAAATATTGTGTTGCAGAAGATCAGAGTGCCCAAACTATAATAATAAACTTCCTTTTCATACCCCATTGTGTCAGGGGACAAAAGGAAGTTGCAGCTCAACAGTATTTGTAAACCCAGGTTGGATGTCCCTCGCCTTCCTACAAAGAAAAACTAATTATGTTCTACAGAAAAACTCATTATGTTACATTCCCAGATCCTGAGTAAGAACATTCTCATGTCATAAGAGTTGCCTTTCTCAGTGATGGCTAGGTATAACAAAAATTGTAGCTCAACGAAAAACAGTAAATCTTGAAACACACTTTTCTCTTGGGCCTGGCAGAGCTGCAACTCCAGGTCTCACTGTGTGCCATTTTATGGTTGTGCCAGGTGATCTATGGTCTCAAAGATATGCCATGTTGAGCAGTTGGCAATTTTGTTTAGTTGTTCAGTAGCTGTGTCTCTGAAAGCCACTTTAGCTTCATTCAAATGATGTTTACTTAACCCACATTATATTTGATAATCTGGAAAAAAACATGGATAATCTGGACTAAAATGTATCTAGATATATTTGGATTATCCAAATAATGAGCATGAAAACTGCTCCCTGGATGAAGATTTTGGGGGGAACTTGAGTGTGTCGAATGAACTCATACTCTATGTAATGGTTCACAGGTGACAGGTTTGTGTATGCCTGTAACCACTGAGTCTCACGTGCATAATCCTGCCTCAAAGCCTAAATGTCATATGCATTCTCTCCATTACCTTTGAGAAAGACTTTCTGGGGAATTTGAGTGTGGAGAGAATGAAGCCATACGGTACACATGTCTCTGGCCATTGTGAGCATAGGCTGCTGGACAACCATGACACCTTTCAAAAATAATAACTTCCAACTCGTTGGGAATTCTCCATCATTTAGGGCTTCACACTGAATATTCTGTAATATTTAAAGTAAAAAACAAAGATTTGTTGAGCTATATCAGTGTAGGCATTGGCTAGATACAAGATTATTTGAACTGTATAATGGCTTTGACAGGTACAATTAGGAATAGCAAAACTTCTATTATGAGTAATTATGAGAAGGACTGAATCCATCTGTCTATCTGAGGTTTGTCTGTCTGTCTGCCTACCAGCCTATCTATCTATTCGTCCATCTATTAAAGATGCTAGGAAAAATGTTCTTGAAGGTTGAGTATCATTTCCTTTACACTAAATGCATCTACCAGGGCCAGTTTATTCTGCTCCACTAACATCTGAGTGAGGATGGGTTTGGAGAATGGCATCTCATTGTTGACTTGGAGAATGTGTGAACACACACAAGAAAAGAGGAAGGGGAAGGGGACGAAGGAAGGAAGGAAGGAAGGAAGGAAGGAAGTGCTCTACAATGTTTTAGAGACAGTAGTGTGTGACATGTATGTTCTCATCCCATCTCTGATCCACATTTTCTAGTTTCAAACGTTTATGACAGCAGTGAGCAAATTGGTATATGAATAACCACACCTACAAAATCTCTCTAAGCTGTTACCAGCCATCCCTGGAGAAAACTTAAAGAGCAGATGATGCAAAGGATCTCTTTTCTGCCTCATAGAAATATAATAGCTAATATAAATATAGAATAGAATTCAGCAGAGAAACAATATGTCTTAAATGACCTAGGCTATTCCAATCTGGACCAGTAAACCAGCTAAATAGCAAAATGGCACCGTAGCCCACTCCAACGGTGGGCTGCTTGTGAGTGGATCACACAATATTTCAGTCTGGTACACAGATGGTCTGGTGTATTGAGACTGAAAAGCCCAGCCCAGTTCCATTTCACTCGGTATATGGAAGTGGCCTGCTTCTGGGCATCCAGCTAAAACAACTCCATCCAGAAATTATGGGTGCTGAAGAATGTTTCTAACCTCCATAGTTGGGTCAGGATCACCCACCCTCAATAGTTTCCCAGTATCAGCAATATGAATGACCCTTGGCATGGGCAGCCATCCACCTGGTCCATCCTGGGCTGGACCACTTGATTTAACCTAGGATCATCCCATCATGGTGCTGGACACCATGCACCATCTGAAAACAGCCTTACTGTTCAGTCTAAAAATTAGGGGAAAGGATACCAGGCATTTTTGCTTCTTGAAAGTTTCAGCTTGCAATTGTAATACTGAAAGTCATCCAAAACCAGATATTAAAATGCACAGCAGAGGACTGAGGCCCATTATTTGACAAGTTTCCAATGGGAGGGGGTCCCATAAGCGACAGGGAGCCCCTTGGAATGGATCTCTTTGTGCATCTCTTGCGCAGACATAGTACATAAAGATTATAGTCAGCAGCACTCTCTGAATAATGAGAAGTCTATCTGTTCCATATTCAGAGGATAAGAAGATTTGAATTGGGATGGCTTGCTACGTTTAAAAGGTCTGCACGCACATTAAGCCAATTTAAAATAAATGCCAGTGATCCACAATTTTAGACATGTAGACAAAAATGCCACCTTGAGAATACAGTTGATCCAGTTGCTTAATGGTGAAACTCCATTTAATTTTACAAGCTTTTACTGGAAAGGAAGCAAAGGTAATGAACTCATCCCTATAACAAGTATGAATTGTGACCATCATCCTAATTATTAAAAAGGAACCTCCCGAGAGAACAGTCCCCCCCCTCCCTTGGTGCCAAAGAAGCATGAGTGTTAAAGCAAGCAAGCATAATGTTTCTACAGGAGGATTAGTTTTACAGTCTATATGTTAAAGTGAATAAATTGTCGTTCATTAGCAGAAATAGACCATATGCTGAAAGGGCCATTGGATTCGCTTCACTGGCAAACAGGAGCAATACGATACGATTAGAAAGCCCGAGCAGTTCAAAAGACTTTAAAGGCAGGTCCAGTGGTTGTAAAATGAACTTTTAATGATTCCTTTACTATCTAGGAGGCACTACATTAAGTGATAGGCGAGGCCACTTACAGAGAAAAAGGCAGAGAAATCATTTTAACCAAACCCAGATACCCCTCGCTTTTCACTTTGTGCAACAGAGTCTTCGCAAAGACATGTAAAAGATTGTGAGCCAACCTAGGAATGTTGCTTTAACTACCTATCCATTTTACTCACCTCTTCAGTAAAATCACATTTTGATAGGCCTTAAGTGTAAGCGTGGAGATCTGCAAAAGCTAGTAAATCTCAGACGCTGCAAATTTTTATGCTTTGTTATTGTATTTTACAGCTAATAAAGCCCCAGACCCAAACACAGAGTGCTCCACCCTTGCCTCCAAAACTGCTTTATATCGCAACACAATCCTGTCTCATTCTAGTCTATAATAAATTACTCGCAAGAGTCAGCTCTTTTGTCCATCTTGAAATAGGACTTCTGGTTTCACAAATGAACCACTTTTCCACACTCACTTCATTATTCAAAATCCAGCCTTCAGGAGGCGTTCTGTGCAGGCGCACTGCCCTAGCTAGACGGTGCACCTGTGCAGAATGCCTCCTGAAGGCTGGAGCTGCCAGGAGCAGGCCCGGCCAATCAGGAGGCGCGCAGGACGCAGGCGCGCTGCATCCTGGGTCCCTCCTGCCAGAATTGGGGCAACGCCAAGCAGGTAAGGAGGGATTCCGGCCAGTCTCCCCCAGGTGGGCTAGGGAGGGCTTAGGAGAAGCTCCCCCTGGCCTCAGAAGCAGTGATCCACCACTTCTGGGGGGGGGGGGAGCCGCGAGGTAGGAGTCCCCCAGCTCTCCATGCTTGGCTCCGAGGAGCCAATCATGGTGAGCCGTGGGAGGGCCCCACGTAGGAATACTTTCGCTGTGCGGATGCATCATAAAAGGATGCATTTTCACAGTGAAAGACACATTAACACCACATCATATGTAGTGTCATTTTTACACCCATTAGGCACACCTTAGGCATGGATAGGTGCGGACGCACCTCACCAGAAGTGTGCCTAATCCATGTTGCTGTGCAGACACACCTCACTGGAAGTGTCCTAAACAGCAATGCGTATGTGGACACGGGATTCCGAATGTGTGCCTAATGGGTGTTAAAGGGCCTCTGCGGAAGCACCCCAGATGTGTACAAGATGCGTAACAATGCATATGGGCCCATACAAATGTTGTCAACATTCAATAGTGCAAATTCGCTTAATTCAAATCCAGTTTGGTTAAATTTGAATTTTAAAGATTCAAATCAAATGGAATTTTCTGATATTTGATTCAAATCAAATCCCAAAAATTGCATTCATGCACAACCCTAGTACTGAGCACACTGGTGCTATGATCCAAAATGATTGTGGGGATATTGCCAATGTATCTAAACTTATGTTTTGTATGAGCATTTTCCTACAAGCTAAAATCAAAGCATTGATCCCAAATTGGTGTTATTACAAACCCTTCTGAGAACTTCAAGAAAGAACTTTTTAAAAGCTATTGTGGATCAAAAGTCCACGGCATTTCTGTAACTCCTGAGCAAATGCCATTTACAGCCTCACTTTCTTTCTAAAGCAGTAGCTTCCCACCAGCCTTCACCATGATAAGTAGCCACTGATAGATCAATCCTCTATGAATCTCTCTAATCTCCCATTTAAGGACATTTTAATAAATGCAATTACAAGTAGCTCAGGGCACTTGTTTCTGAGAAGGCAGGTTTCTAACTCATGAGACCTTTTCAGCCCTGCTCCAGATGAAATCAAAGTATGCAAGACCTTTGGGAAATAAGGGTGCATCATCCTTCCCTCTGTCTGTAGTTGACATCATTGAGACTGATCAAAAGGCCATTCTTTTACTATGCATCCATCTTCTAAGAAACTCCATTTGCTGTTAGATGAAGCCATTTGGTCACTGCAGAATGGAGGCATCTAGCGAGAGTGTATTATCTCATTCACTGGAGTGAAAAATATAAATTTAAGACAGAAAGAGAGAGAGAGACTCATTTTTTTTACATGCAAAGTAACCTCTAAGATGCCCCAAATTGTTGAACTATTCAACATTCAACTGGTAAAAAAAAAGAAGAAGAATATGTTAGGGCTCTATTTCGCTAGCTTGGTATCCTCTTCTATAACTTTAATATGGTGGATGCAAACATGCAAAAAGTTCAAAGAGGCTGACTCCAGATCAGGGATGTGCACAAATGTTTTTTTGTGTATGTGTTCAATTTGAATCAAATCAGATGCAAGGAAATTCACATTTGTTCAATTTGAACACTGTGGTAGGATTTGAATTTGATACAAATATTCTATGAATGCTATTCAAATCCCTACTGCCAAACATGCTTACATACCCCCTATGGATCCCCTATGGATCCGCTCTGAATCTGCTTCAAATCCACTCTGAATCCATTTTGGATCCACTCTGGATCCGCTGCAAATTTGACTGGGCAGCCACTTTCTCACCTCCCAACATCCACAAGTATAACAAAGCATTGAATGTATAGAAGTGTTTGCTTCGTGTTCAAATGTCAATCTTCAAATGTAGCCAACATCTGATTTGAATGTACAAATTTGTATGAATTCAATCAATTTCAAATGTGGTGAATATTCGTTCACATCCCTACTCCATACCCCCCAGATCATGAACATAAGAACATAAGAACATAAGAGAAGCCTTGCTGGATCAGGCCACAGCCCATCTAGTCCAGCATCCTGTCGCACACAGTGGCCCACCAAATGCTCATGGGCATCTCAAGCAGAGACAAGGACAAACCTTCTCCTGCTCTCGAGTCCCAGCAGATGGCCCTAGAAGCTTTTGAGTGATATTTTGGAGTAAAACCCGTCAGGAACAATTGCTTGATGCCTACAACAGTGACAGGCTGGCATTTTCCTTGAACAATAGTGTGATCTGCACATCTGGGTCTGGAACACCTCCCTTATGAAACCAGGCTGCAATGTCTAGGCCTCTTCAGTCTGGAGAGACGGCATTTAAGAGGGGACCTGAAGTATATAAAATTATGCATGGTATAGAAAAGGTGGATAGAGAACATTTCTTTTCTGTATCACACAACATTAGAACTTGAGTGCACTCTATGGAGCTGATGGGTAGGAGAGTTGGATTTGACAAGGGGAAGTATTTCTTCACCCAGAGGGTCATCGGCTTATGGAATGTGCTGACGGAAGAGGTGGTGACAGCTACCAGTCTAGATGGCTTTAAGGTAGGGTTAGACAAATTTATGGATGACAGATATATCTATTGCTACTAGAATGAATGCCTAAGTGCATCTTTCAGACTGGGGGGACAAGCAGAATACTTCTAAGCCCATTTGCTGGGATTCGAGAGCAGGAAAAGGTTTGTCCTTGTCTCAGCTTGAGATGCCCATGATCATTTAGCTGGCCACTGTGTGTGATGGGACACTGGACTAGATAGGCTGTGGCCTGATCCAACAGGGCTTCTCTTATGTTCTTATATTTATGGTACAAAATCCCTGAAAGTGTGTGATCACCACTATCATGTATGCATGACCACTTTTTTTTTGGGGGGGGAGGTTCTGCCAATTTATAGTGGCAGTGCCCAGACAGGTAGGTTAGTACACTTTTTTGGGAAAACCCATGTCCCCAAACAGGATACAACTGGGTCTAGACTTGTGAATGTCCAGATTTTCCATTTGATGCAAATCTCCATGAATTTAAAACATTTGATCAAATTTGTGAATGTGAATGTCAATTCCCACATCTCTAGGATTGGTGAATATGTAATTGTTACAAATCAAAAAGTCCACTCCAGTCTGATGCAAGTGTGAGGGTGTGTCCAGACTTGTTAATAATGCACAGTGGAACGCACAGCTGTGGTGAGGCCGTCACATACCATGATTGAGGGATTGTAGTGGTGAAGCATTATCCCATTGTAACTGCAAATTTACCTTAATGCGGGCAAGGGAAAACTCGCTGAACAGTATAAGGTAAATTTGAATCTTCCCACCAGTCCGGACAGGATGGCAAGAAGAGCCAATGAGAGCAGGAAGGGCAGCTCGACTCTGATTGGCTGCCTTATCCCACATGATGGTGCATGATCGTCTCGGCTCTCACAGCATCTGAGGAGGAGGAGGAGAAGAATTGGTGGTTCTACCCCACTTTTCTCAACCACTTAAGGGGACTCAAAATGGCTGACAAACCTTCTGTTCTCCCCACAACAGACACCCTGTGAGGTAGGTGGGGCTATGTGGGCCCAGAAGAGAGCTGTGACTAGCCCAAGGTCACCCAGCTGGCTTGTGGGGGAGGGTGGAATTGAGCCCGGTATTCCCAGGCAAGAATCCGACTCCCTAACCACTAGACCAAACTGGCCTAGGAGGAAGCTACGGAAGCTGATTTTAGTCTGGATTGCAGGTCATTGATTCACAGCAGGTAAGCTGTGATTTTTCCTATAACTGCAGATTTATTCTGCAAGTCTGGAAGGGGCCAGAGTGTTTTGTTTTTCATCTGCAGTCTTGCCCTTCTCCATGCTCCCCTGCACTGTTCTGTACCTGCCTACTGAGAATAGGAACAATTTAATAACAACCCTGCTGGCCACTAAGGTCAGTATTGCCCATACAGACCAGCAGCAGTTTTCCAAGGACCTAGGCACGCTTATATAGGTGATGGGAAGTATTGAACTTTTGACATTTGGCATACAAAGCAGTTGCTCTCCCAGTACAGGTGTTCACAAATGCAAAGTTCAAGCTTCAGTTGAAACTGAACCATATTTCATTGAGTTTGGCTCAGTTTGGAACCTGGTTCTAGATCAAACCTGAACAGGTTCATGAAAGGATCCTTGGTCTTTTTTTGTTACAACCCCAGCAATAGACTATGCAAAATTGTGCAGTTTTGCAGCTATTAGTTATAACAATGCAACCAAATAGGGTTGGTTGGTTTTTGAATCCAACTATTCAGTTTGATTGTATTGACTGAAATATCCCTGATTCAGTTCAAATAGTATCTATACTTTTCAAGCAGAGGAGTGATTCACTTTGAATCAAACAGGGTCCAGCTGAATGTGTGCATTTCTGTCTCCCACTGAGCTCCAACCTTACCCTATCAGTACAAAATAGTATAGTACATAAATTAGTTCTGAGCACAAGGAATACTAAAGAGAAGGGCATCATTCTCATCAGTAGAAAATATCCAACAAAATGTACAAGTTATGCCATGTAATAAGCAGCTAAAAAGAACAGAGCACCTTACACAATCACTAACTTAAAAAAATAACAACAAAATCCCCCTCTGTTCATGTTCAGCTGATTTACCACATGCTGCTAACCTTTGCTTGGAGCATGTGTATTGCTTTTTCATGCCATAAAAGATACATTCATTAGCCTGGTTCCTGGAATTGGTTTTAATTAAGAGAACAACTTAACCTCAGGCACCTGCGCAAACTACAAACCATGTCAAGCGACAAACAAGAAACCATACCAACGTTTAAAGCTGAGGCTCTTTTTATTTTTATTTATTTATTTAAAAAAGGTTTGCTGATTTGCTGATAGCCTACAAAACAACTGGAAAGGAGCGAGTTTGTCATAGAACAAAAGCCCTGGATTCATTATAAATGAATAAATGTACTAATATTTTAAACAAAGGAATCTTCTTCACCCAGAGGGTCATTGGCTTATGGAATGTGCTGCCGGAAGAGGTGGTGACAGCTACCAGTCTGGATGGCTTTAAGGTAGGTTTAGACAAATTTATGGATGACAGATGTATCAATGGCTACTAGAACGAATGCCTAGGTGCATCTTTCAGGCTGAGGGGGGTGGGGAACTGGGGCACTTCTAAGGCCATCTGCTGGGTCTCGAGAGCAGGAGAAGGTTGTCAGGGGGTAACTGGTTGCCCCCCCTGTGGTAATAAATCTCCATCAGCGTTCCATTCGCAGAGTCGCGCCTTGGTTCGTGCTGGAAACACGGAGTCCGGCTTTCCTGCTTTCCCGGAAAGGAATCAATTCGCCTCTCTGTGTCTTGGCTCCAAGTCTGTCAGCTTCAGCACTGCTGTCCAAGGTGCTGAAGGGCCTGGCTTCCCGATCTGGATCTCCGATCCTGCTGAGGCTTGGCCCCTCCTTCTCCCCCTTCGCCAGTGTAAACAAGGAGTCAGGGACGCCGTAAATTCTCCGAAGAGGTTTATTGCATAGCAAGTTACATTCTCCTTTCGTCTTGACCAGCTAGGCAAGGCAAGACAAAGGCACAGCCGTGCCCAGTTTTATACCTTCCCACTATCTGAGTTGGAGTGTCATATCCTGGCATTTCGCAAGTGTTACACAGTCTTACACAACTCTTGCTCAATCCCTGTGACGTTGTCATCAGTCTTAGGAGAACTGGTGATGTGTTTGCACACCTCACCTTATGATGCAATTCCAGGAGTCTCCTGACTAAATACTAAGTTAACTCCTGGTTATCTATTCTACTTCTTTTGCACACATCACTACATTTTCCTTCTACTGGCTTCTTAGCCTTGACAATCCCCTCCAAAATGTATTGATGTGTGTAACTATATTATTTGAACTATGCCACACAGCACTCCAGCTCTTGCCCTGGATTACTAACTCTCTTTCCTTGGTCCTCTTTAGGTACCTTAGGATCATTCACCTTTCTGCTGTCTCTATCCCCGTGTTTCTGGGTTTCATCTGGCATTTCCTGCCTCTTGAATACCCACTTGCCTCCTGCTATCACTATGCAAGTGTTTGCAGTCTGTGTCCCAAACCAATCTGGGGGCTTTCTAACTCTCTGAGTTCTCCTTGGTAGGATTACCTTTGTCCTTCCTTTTCCATCTCCACTATCTGACCTAGGCTGTGTTTGTGTTTGTTCATCTGCAGATGTGTTAGTCTCACTATCTGTAGAACCTTCTTGCTTTAGTGCCCCTCCATTTCCAGCATCTGTGGCACTCTGCCCTAGCTTGAGAAAAACCTCCTTATTAATGTGGAGTCTTTCCCAGCTGGAATATCTCTCAAAGTTGGCACTCCTGGACAGTAAGATTTCTCCATGACTTGAACAAAATCTATAGCTGTTACCAGAATACTTCACAAACATTAACCTTTTCCAGAAATTTGCAGGTACATATACATTATATACATTTGCATATTGCCCACAACCTCTTATACATTTAAGGTTTGATGGTCTACCATACAGCATATGATAAAGCATTTCCTTTACAAAAGAATTCCAAACACGGTTAGCAACATGATTAACAGTCAAAATTGCCCCTCCCCACTTTTTCTGTGTTGTTTTTCTTTCTGCCATTAGTATCATATACAGATACTTTGTATGTTGATCCACAATGGCTATAAAATACTGATTCTTGCCCATAGTCTTTGCTAAAGGGCCAGCCAAATTTGCCTGCACAGTCCGAAACAATCTTTCTGTCGTGCGTTGGCTAAACTTGGCCACAGGAAAAACCTCAGGCTTTACCTTGCTGTGAACTGAACAATCCCAACGGTTTGAACAAATTTCAGCTGAAATTTTGGACACACTCTCACTAGTTTCCCCACACTTGTGAAGCTCACATGTCCCATGACTGTGCGGTAATAATGGGCGCAGTTTAAGTGCAACAGCACATTATCAGCTAGCGCACATTCAAGCCCGTAAGTCATCACATACACTTTGTTTCCCTTGACTGCCCTAGCACAAATTCCATCATTTATGCTAAAAGTACAATCATTCCCCTTGAAACACAAAGCATAATTACTGTTTGTTAGCTCAGATTCCCTGATTAAACAGTCTTGCAATTCAGGAACACACAATACATTTGAAAAATCCTTTCCAAAACATGGTATTTTTTCAGTTGCCACTGCAGATCCTCGCCCCCCCGATGCACCTTTTGCATTAGGAGGCATCTCATCTTTCAGGAGCTTTTCACAATTGGCCATGTGAAAACTTGCCCCCAAGTCCAACACCCAACTAGGGCTTGCAGCCACACAGGCTACAGACTCACAGTTCTTTACAACCCCTCTGTTGCTTTCAGCACACCAGGGTTCCTTCTTGGCTCTTTCCTCAGCCAACTTTCTCCAGTCCTTCATGAGATGATCCTTTCCACCGCCGTGGAAGCATTTCCTCCCTCTGGACACAAATGCTTTCTCAGGCTCAAAATCATTGAAAGTCTCGATTGAGTGGGTTTGAGTCACCCCTGTTTCCTGTCTCTGGAGTTTTGCCTCGTAGTCCTTACGCTGGCTTTCCTCCAAGACTCGTGATGCCACCATCTTTGCAGCCAGCTGCCTCTGGTCAACACACTGTAGGCTCCACAGGATATTTTCAAACTCATCAGTCAAACTTTCTAACAGGACAAATGTCTTTTGCACTGGGGGGCTTTCGACTCCCCATGTTGCAACTTGCAAATCTCCCACAATCTCCAGACTCGTTCTCTGGTAAGCGCCGCTTCAGTGTAAACACACCATACAGAAAAGTTCGTCTCATCCAGTTTCAGAAAACGTGCAGCTTCCACCTCTCAAGCAGTGCACTTTCCTCCCTCCTTCTTCTGTCAAACGTGACAAAGGACAGACACACAAAACAGACAATCAGACAGCCGTCCGATTCTCTTTTCACTCAGCCTTTCGGCACTCACGGTCAGTTGAACTTTCCAGCACGCGCGGGGTTAACGCTCTGGGCTGCCATAACCCTTGTCAGGGGGTAACTGGTTGCCCCCCCTGTGGTAATAAATCTCCATCAGCGTTCCATTCGCAGAGTCGCGCCTTGGTTCGTGCTGGAAACACGGAGTCCGGCTTTCCTGCTTTCCCGGAAAGGAATCAATTCGCCTCTCTGTGTCTTGGCTCCAAGTCTGTCAGCTTCAGCACTGCTGTCCAAGGTGCTGAAGGGCCTGGCTTCCCGATCTGGATCTCCGATCCTGCTGAGGCTTGGCCCCTCCTTCTCCCCCTTCGCCAGTGTAAACAAGGAGTCAGGGACGCCGTAAATTCTCCGAAGAGGTTTATTGCATAGCAAGTTACATTCTCCTTTCGTCTTGACCAGCTAGGCAAGGCAAGACAAAGGCACAGCCGTGCCCAGTTTTATACCTTCCCACTATCTGAGTTGGAGTGTCATATCCTGGCATTTCGCAAGTGTTACACAGTCTTACACAACTCTTGCTCAATCCCTGTGACGTTGTCATCAGTCTTAGGAGAACTGGTGATGTGTTTGCACACCTCACCTTATGATGCAATTCCAGGAGTCTCCTGACTAAATACTAAGTTAACTCCTGGTTATCTATTCTACTTCTTTTGCACACATCACTACATTTTCCTTCTACTGGCTTCTTAGCCTTGACAATGGTTTGTCCTTGTCTCTGCTTGAGATGCCCATGAGCATTTGGTGGGCCACTGTGTGCGACAGGATGCTGGACTAGATGGGCTGTGGCCTGATCCAGCAAGGCTTCTCTTATGTTCTTATGCTTCCCCAGATTTGTGTGCATGTGTGTGTGTGCGCATGTTTTCAGTCAGTATGGGACTAGAGCTACCCTGATCCAGAAATGCCCAGAAGTGTCCCAATATCATATTTGCTGTAGACCTATTTGGAGGTCTACCACTGCCCTCGGTGATCTGGTACCAGTGCAGACTTTAGTCTGGAAGAAGGAAAATGCCACATCTGAATCTCTGAAGCTGATGTAAGCTTCCTAAGATCATTTTGAAAATCTTCGTATGAAGGTAGGCATACTACCTCCAAAACCTGTTCTGTTCAGCCCAATCCTTGCGCACCAGACACAACATATCAGCAACAGGGCCTGGACCAATCACAGTGGTGTCTTGGAGAGAGAATCAGTTGCATGGACCAGAACAGCTAAAACATCTTTGTGTTTCTATTGAGTTTAGCCCAGGACAGAAGGCATTCCACTCTTCCAATGCAAACATTGCTTCACCTCTTATCCCAGAACAGAGTGGAGTGAATAGTTAGACCTCTCTTAATAGTTAAGACCAAAGACTTTGGCCATGGCTGCATTTGTCACTGTAAGCTGGCTAAAGAAATACTTCTGTAGCATGCTGTCATTGGTTCAGCTGGACATTTTGCTAGTGCCGGACAGGGCATTCTGAAGTCTGCTGGCACGTGACACACTGATACCTGTCTGCAGGTCACAGGTAGGCCTGACAACCCTCTTCTGGCATATCCACAAAATGAGGTAAGATAGGTGGAAGATCAGGACTTCAATTTGTGGCTACACTGTCTTCATGTCCTGACCCAGAGATGTCCATTTCAACCTTATGAGGCATATTCCTGGGTGCTCAGACTGATTTGGGGCTTCAGTATCCCTGAACATGGGAGTCATGCCTTGTGAATGTTTCCTGTGTTCTGGATCAGGTCCTACTGATAGACCTGACGGAGCGGGGTCTACCAACAATACTGAACAAGGTCTCTCTGTTCATCATCACATTCATTATCATCCAGATTTAGAGGCCCAGGCGCTTACTATGTGGACCCATCAGTCCCAGTTAAGGACCCATCCAGAAAGGGGAAACAACAGAATGGTCAGAACAACCTTTTATTTTCATGTGTGTTCTTCGTGTTAGGCTTATATTCCTTGTTTTGGCCATGCAAAACTGGACCAGTGCATAACATTTTCTTCGATGAGGCAGAATAGAAATCACACATGCTATGCTGAGATCAAGGTACATAGAAGCCAAGACTGTACTTGTGGCAGAAAAATCTACAGCACTTCTTCCCTTCTCCACCAAACAAAAGTCTTCTAAAGAAACTCATTGACCAAAGGGTTTCACAGGGTTGTGATATCGCCCAGTAGGTTTTACACAGACATTTGTTACACCACCTAGTGATGCATAGCACATTTACTGAGTCCAGATTCTCAGCATTTTAAACACACTTTATTTTTTTTTTAATGAATTTGCCCCTTCTGCTAGAATTAGAGATGCGAGACAATATCTTCAGGTACAATCCTTTTTCATTAAAAATGCTGATAAATTTCCAACAGTTTTGGGCAGCAGGAAAATGCAGTGAGAAGTTCTGAAATTTCAAGAATATAAAACAGTGCTCTGTCTTCAGCATAATCTGGGCAGAATAAAATGCCATTAACTGCTTGCCTCCTCGATCTTCTGCCCAGAATCATCAGCCTCCTCTCTTAATTGATAGCTAAGAAAGGAGATGTAGAAGATACAACCTGGATTTCAATATGTGGAAGGAGAAACACAGTAAGAGTTTTCCTAGAACCAAATGACCAACTTTGTGAAAAAAGTTCTACAGATGTGAAGTCATTAAGATCCTGGTCAGCAAATGTCTAATCCCATATAGTTGTTGGGTGGGGGGAGCTCAGGCAGTGTAGCATCTGATAGCAATGGGTGCTAGGCATGCTTGCAGTGGAAACACCAGAACACCCAAATGGAGCATCCACCTGTCCCCAAGTGAAAGAGATGAAGGTGGAGCGATTGGCTTTCGTATACATTAGCTGCAGGGGTGATGGGCGCTGGGAGGGGAATCTCCGGAGCCACTACAGAAATTCCTTGGAGTCTGGGGCAAACCGCTCTGGAGAATCTCCAAAGCCTATGACAATCTTCAAAGCCATCTCCAGAGAATTGCCACCTGCTTTGAAGTGTTGGGTTTCGGGGTACCCATATCCCAAAAAGGGTGCCCCCCTGGACCCCACTCCTGGACCTCATTGACCCGATTGTGGTGCGAATGTGTGCCACCTAATCTGATCTTCATGGCTGAAGATTGGATTGAAGACCCCTTTAATAGAGTCCACAGGAAGACTGGATTTCAGGGCCTGAAGGACCCATTCAATCTGGATTTCCCTTGAACAGGTGGTGAGCATATTGGGTCCTAATGGGGTCCGAAGTGGGAACAGGGTCTTCCTGATTGGTACCAAACTGGTGCCTAATGGGTCTTGAATGGGTCCTGAATGGGTCCTTAGTGCTACTGGATAAACACCCCTAGTGGGTGCCCTATCACTTGTTCTGGATCAGACAACACTAGTTAATTGTGGCACTGATAAAGCAAGTCACCACAAATATGGATTGCCATATGGATTGATCCAGATTAGTACTAGTCCTGTGCAAACCATGTGGGGTGCATACGGACTACGAGAATCCTCGATTTAGATTACCAGATAAGTGCAGAAGGGACCTTAGTTCCTGTAACTTTTTAAACAACAGTTCCTAGTTACGTCTCCATCAGTAAAAATTGTGTTTGAACCAGGCTTTGACATCCTCCAGCCACCCTGCTGCAGCTTCATTTTGGCTTCAAACCCTTTAAAGGAGCAGACAGGATGGAATGTGGTTGACTGTCGTGTATCAATGTGCTGTACAAAAAGATTAGAAAGTCATCTGAACTGATGATGCCGTATGCAATTTTCCCTGCAAAGAGAAAGCCTTATTAATATTGATGAGCAGGTGTACTTAGCTGTTAAATCCTCATCAATTTGGAATGTAATGTCTGGATGGCTTACTGTCCTAGACATTCACTAAGTCCATCTTCATCTTGGAAGCCTGATTAGGAAAGCAATGGAAGTGGGGGGAAAGGGGAGATATATTACACTACAAAAATGCATAGTTCAGGCTCTTCAGTTACCTGCCTACTACTGAATTGCTCAGTCCTGGAAGACAAAGGGTGATTTAAGAATCTTTTAAATCCTGGTTTTTGTTTTTTGTTTTTCAATTTAACAATATGACAATGGAAATGAATTTTTGGATTTTCAATCCAATCACAAAGCAAATGTGATTATTTAAAAAATAAAAATCTGTATGCATCGCTGTGGGAAAGCCTAGGGATATGCATGAATATTCGTTAACATTCAAAATTCAGCCAAATTCAGATGAATTTGGATATAATAATAATAATAATAATATTTATTTGTATACCGCCCTATGGCAAACCAATCCGGGCGGTTAACAACAGTAAAATATAAAATATAACAATTAAAAACACCTTATCCCTCCCCCCCTTAAGACAGTATTAAACAATATAACATATTAAAACACAATATCAATGCGTAAAACAATAATTTAAAAACTAAAAACCCTGATGTCCCTCTGTTGATCCTCAACCATCACTAAGATGGGGCCACGGGAGGAATCAGGGAATCTGGGCCAGGATGGTTAATCTGGAAAGGCCTGCCGGAAGAGATCCATCTTGACCGCCTTTTTAAAGCTGTCTAATGATGTTATCTGACGGATCTCATCCGACAGGTCGTTCCAGAGTTTGGGGGCGACAGCAGAGAACGCCCTCTGGGAGGTCGCCGCAAGCCTAGATTTTAGAGGCTGCAGTAAGTTCCTCCCAGAGGACCGGAGAGTGCGGGGAGGATTGTACGGGAGGAGGCGGTCCCTGAGATAGCTTGGACCCAAGCTTGGACTGAATGTTGTCACATTCGAAGACTGACATTCAAATTCGATTCATATGAGATTCATATGGGATTCACATGAGATTTGTATGGCGTTTGTATGGGATTTGTATGGGATTCATATGGGATTGAACGTTCATATCAAATTCAAATCCTAATACATTTGAAGGGAATCTATTTGAACAAATATGAATTTTCTTGCATTTGATTCAATACGAATCGAATACCCTCCCCCCAAAAAATGTGCTCATCCCTAGGAAAGACCTCACTGTTCTTGCTGCTCATTCTTCACCACCTGAAGATTTTTCAAGAATTGTTGGCCCCAACCTTGATTTGTCTCCTGTTCTCTTTAATTCACGCCCTAAAATAAGCCTAATGTATATTTTCTCCCAACAGTGAATAAACAAAATAAAACAAAACTCTCTGCTGTTAAAATTTTGTCACATTTGAAAAGCTGCTTTCAAAAGAAATGTCTGCTTCAAGTTAAATAACAAGCAGATTATTAATACTTTTGGGGGGAAAGAGGGGTGGGAGAAGCCACTCACAAGCTGTACAAAGTCCCAAGCACTAAACCACACAACCAAAAATCATGGTAAAAGGTTGAAAGGTATTATTCCAAAAGGTCACATTATCTTAATGAAGTGCCCTTTTTTTGACAACTTGGCAGCGATACTGGAGAATATATTTGATTTAACAGAAAACAACTCTGCCACATCCATGGCCCCTGCACTCTAAACAAAGACATTAGTAATTTCCTTCAAAGGTCAGACCAAAAAAATGTATTATTTAAAACCAGGCACTTGCCACTGGAGAATTTATGAATAGGAAATGTGACAAAGATTTGTATTGTTCTTTCCTCAAAAAGCCACTTATTTCTTTTTCTAGTGGCATAGGAAGGATTTTAAAAGTTTCTGTCTTAGTCCAAATGGTTGTTTGTGTTGTTCCCTTTCGACTGACAAAGCAAGACATAAAAGGACCACAGAAAAGAGGAATGGTTACAACCTGTTCCTGGTGTCTCAGATTGGAAATGTGTGAAGTACTGTGATTGTGAGAGTTTTATGCCATCCTTCACAGCTCTGCAGCGGATCTAAGGAAGTCCTCCGGATTTGTTTCTAAACTTAGCCGTGAAGGAAATTTTGTGAATTTGTAGGCAATATGTCCTTGAAAAACTGTGAATTACAGCTTATGGGAAATCTTAGGGCCAACACAAGTTATTTTGGTACTTTCTTTTTCCTATAGATATTTGAGATCTCAGAAATGTAGGGATGTGCACAAATGGGTTTTTTTGGCATTTGATTCATAACAAATGGAATATTAGAAAATTTGTATTCATTCAAATTGATCCCCTTTGAATGTGATAGGATTCTATTTGATACAAATGTATTAGTGTGAATTCGCATGAATATCCAATATGAATGCATACGTATCTGATACATACTATATCTGACATGAATGCATACATATCCAGTACATATCTGATACATATCCCATACGTATCACCAGTTTAACGAATGTCCAAACTATTTATATGAATGTTCAGAAACATTTGTATTCATACGAATGTTAATGTGTGAATGTCATAACATTTGATTTGTGTATGAATGTCCAAATTCGTATGAATAATGAACGTTACAAATATTCCTGCACACCTCTAGTTCCCACATTTCAAGCCATTTCCACACGGCCCATGCCCAGACTTCAGAACCAGTGACCAGGGCTGGGTCAGGCCAAGCCTTCCCAATGCAGACAGCTAATGCAGACAGCCCTATCCTGCTCCAGCAGCAACCCTTCCAAGCACAGGACAAGTGCAAGCCAAGGAAGCTATGCTTTGGATTGGGATAACAGGGTGCAGGGAGCACAAAAATGACCTTAGAAACCTTGTGAACTGCAAATCCATAATTATGAAACATCTGCAACTATCAGAAAATCAGAACTCAGATCTGGGAGTTCTGTAAATATATATATATATAAAAGAGCCTTGCTCCTGATGCTTCCTAAGGCAATAGGAGTTACTGACAAATTCAGCTCACATTGAATTGCCTCAGATGGTGTTTTTAAACTTAACTTTTGTTGGAAACTATCCCACAGAAGTTAAGTTCAGGGAAAGTGGCTGGCATTTCCATTGCAAATACTGGCCCCATCCCAAACTTACTTGGGAACCACTGAAGTGTGGATGGTCCCATACAGAACTGCCCACATTGCCATAGCAACAGCCATGTGCACCAGACCATTGCTGTGGCCAATCAGCAATGGAGCATGCCACTGCAGTGTTAACATGTAGAAGTAATGCAAACTCTGTGGTTGGGAGTTTACCATAAAGTTGTGGAGTAGTTTTTATTGCTCCACTAGCAATGATCAGGGTGTATCTGGGCTGCTTTGGGATGGAGGTGGTACTGTGGTCTGCGTATGCTCCATCCCAAAGTAGGGATGTGCACGAATATTCAAAAATTCAAAAATACAATTTGAATTTGATGAATATCAACATTTGAATTGGATTTAACAATATTCGAATTTTGGCATTCGAATGGAATTTTCAATTTCTGAAAATCTGATACAGATATTTGAATTATACAAATGTATAGATTCGTAGTTATCACATTTGAATTTGTGCCAAAATTATGTGTATTGGCATTTATAATACAGGATGAAAACTGGATGCGTACGGGATAAAACAGAATGCAAACGGGATGCTCGCAGATTTGTAAAACCGATACAAATATTGTCAACATTTGTATTTTTGAATACAAATTGAATTGTTGGATTTATGGATTCAAATAATCTGGATTTGAAATTGGATTTTCAGAAATCCAGATTTTAACATTCAAATTGAATCAAATTTTGAACATTCTATTCGACTTGAATTCGAATGCCAAAAATACATTTGTGGACAGCCCTATCCCAGAACTTACCAGAATGTCCTGACTGCCCGAAGGCAAACTGGCCTAGGCACTCCCAGCAGTGTTAAATGCCAGATGTGCATGAGCAGAAGACAGAAGAGTAAGTGTATGGTCCTGGATCAGAGTGCTTGTTTCAGCCCAGCATTAGGGCTGAGGATCATTCAATCAATCACATTGAATTGCCTCAGAGGGTGTTTTTAAACTTATCTTAGCCCACGCAAATTTTAAGTTCTCCAGCACTGAAATTTCCAGCCGCAGCTATTACATGAAGTACTGGAATATGGTCTCCGAAGTAGGGATGTGCATGAATATTCATAACATTCATTATTTGTACAAATTCAGACATTTTTATGTGAATCAAATGTTACGACATTCGTTCATTGACATTCACAGGAATACAAATGTTTTGGAAATTCATATGAAGCTCCAGAACGTTCATGAAACAGGAAGGTGGAAAAGCAGCTGCATCAGTCACATCTGTAGCTGATCCAGAGTGAAATTGGCATGGTTTAAGAGCAAATTCAAAGTGGATTCAGGGCAGTTGACCCTTTCAGAATGGATATGTTACAGGATACATGTCAGATATGTACACATACATATAGGATATTCATACAAATACATACAAATACACTGATATTGAATAGAATCCTACCACATTTGAAGGGGATCAATTTGAATGAATACAAATTTCCTTACATTCAATACAAATCAAAAGCAAAAAGCCCATTTGTTCACCTCCCTACTCTGAAGTAGACCAATTCTGACAATTTGCATAACAATACTGGGCTGATAAGTTTCCATGGAGTCCAGAAGTCCTCTGCACAGCAGTTACAGGAGCTAATCATGCCCACACTCTATTCTGCAAAACAGTTTTTTACTTTTCAAGAGAAAGAGAGAGATATACCTGATTGACATCTGCAGAATTACAGAAAGTGTCAAAACTATTTGTTTGATTATATGCTTATTATATTTCTATACTGCGGATTTCAGAAGACTCACACAATTTACCAAACAAAAGTCACAGTAAAACAGAAATTGTATTGACTGTAGCCAGCAGAAACTCCTCCACATGAAAACAAAACAAAGCTGTACTTACTCTAATGCAGAGTCATGATTATGCAAGCTAATGATTCCAAAACCCTAAGAATTTGCAGTTGCCAATATACAGAACTTGAAAAATATTAAATAGTGAATAATGAGGGACGATCATATTGCAGTGTGTCCTGATTCCGGATTTTCTTTATCCCTTATTGGAAATTCTGACATGCACAAAGATAAACAATTTATGGATTTTCAAAGGAAAACCAGAAAAATACAGAGGAAGCAGTGTTAGTTCCTTAGATGTTTCTTCTGTGAAAGGCTGCAACTGCATGGCAAAAACTGATAAATTAAACTTATTTTCCTTCTGTTTTCCCCCTAGCAATTCAGTACACGCACTAGGTTAAAGTTTTCAGTATTGCATAACAAATGACTAACGCTAGTTCTTGAGCACTGTTCCGTAACAAAAGAACTTGACAGTGCTTTTCCTAATGGACCACTGATCTGATTGCCTGAGATAAAAACAGACCCAGGAGCAGGGGGAAATGCACTTTCCCCTGCTCCTTCCTGGTTATATGCTCACTATCTACCTACCAGGTGACATGGTTGTTGCAAATGATGCCATTTCAAAGCATTTTTTTTCGAAGAAGAACCTCCAAAAGTCCTAAATGTAATATTAGTCCACTGAATATTATTCCATTATTTTTTAATATTTGTAACAAAATCAATAGAAAAGCAGGATTAGAGAATTCATCATCATCATCACCCTTCCCAAAGGGCTAGGAAGCATAAGCTGCTAGTGCAGAATCCTGAAGAAAGCTTCTCTTCTCATCTTCCTTGTCAGATAAAGAAGAAGAAGCAACCCAGAAAGCCTTGAGCATGTATTTTCCCTCTACCTTCTCCTTGGAGGAGGAGGAGGAAGAAGAAGAGTTGGCTTTTCTACCTTGCTTTCCTCACCCATTTAACGGCACTCAAAGCAGCTGACGAAGTTTTCTGTTCTAGGGATGTGCATGAATGGATATTTTGCATTCAAATTCGAGTCAAATAGAACGTCAAAACATGCAATTTGATTCGAATGTTTA
Source organism: Aspidoscelis tigris stejnegeri (assembly GCA_023333525.1). NCBI lineage: Eukaryota > Metazoa > Chordata > Lepidosauria > Squamata > Teiidae > Aspidoscelis > Aspidoscelis tigris. The sequence continues at coordinate 15,275,760 of JALMGA010000002.1, forward strand.
AAATCCAAATCTCAAAAAATCCAATTCAAGTCCATAATATTCAAATCTACTCGTTCGTATTTGTTAGATTAGAATTTAAACATTCGTATCTGTTATATATATCTGTGCGCATTTTGTATGCATCCTCTTTTATACTGTATGCATCCCATATGTAATACATTTGAACAAATATTTCTCAACATCCAAAATCCTTTCGAATGTTTAAATTTGAATGTTATTAAATCTAATTCAAATGTCAACATTTGTTGGATTCAAATTGGATTTTTGAATTTTTGAATATCCATGCACATCCTTATTCTGTTGTTCTCCCCACAACAGAACACCTTGTGAGGTAAGTGGGGCCGTGAGAGCTCAGAGGAGAGCTATGAATAGCTCAAGGTCATGTAGGAGAGGGGAATCAAACATGGTATTCCCAGCTAAGGGTCCGGCTCCTTAACCACTAGATCAAACCGTCTGACCTCAGACAGAAACAGACTGATTTACTTGGGTTTTCAGTAGGGATATATAGAACATTAGAGTTCAGACATTTTATACCTGAATCAAGCTGGCAGGCATAAAAAAATTAGGTCATTTTTCATCAGAGGTTCTAATAGAGCAGGACCTTCAGATTTAAAAATGGAGCCATTTCATCCTGCATTCATCATTTTACTACTACTACTACTACTACTAGTGGTGGTGGTGGTGGTGGTGGTAGTAGTAGTAGTAGTAGTAGTAGTGGTAGTGGTAGTAGTAGTAGTACTGGTAGTACTGGTACTGGTACTGGTATCATCGTCATCCTTTCTGCAGAAATCTCTGATTTTGAAAGGGGAAGGAGAAGAAAAAAACAACTCTCCCCTCCTGGAAGCAAAAAATATTGTGAGGAAAGGGTGGAAATGAGTTGCTCTCTTCTGTGTACTGCTGAAAGGAAAAGAAAAATCCTGGTTATTAGCTGTTTGTGATTAACAGCTGATAATATTTCCCTTTCCCTCCAGCTATAGCTGTTAGAATGGGTGGAGAGAATGAGAAGCCATTTATTTTTACTTCTGAGAAAGTAGCTGTATTTGAAAGAAGAAACTGAGGCTGTGGTCAGGAACAGGGTCAGGGTCAGGGTTGGGGCTCCACTTAACTATCTAGAGTGCTGGTTAGAAAGTACACTTGGGAATAAGGAGGCACCTTTTCAGTCACAAATGGAAGCAGAACCTTTGTTTGGGGTGCAAAATCATGCCTTGCAATAATGGCACTTCTGTGGGCACGTTTGCCTGGAAATGGGACAGCACAATTGCCATGAGGTGACAACGATGGGCACTTTTCTGTGTGGGAAAGTGGGATGAGATCTATGTTCACATACAGTTGTTTGTGTTCACATGCTAGCTTGTTCCTCTTTCCTCTCACAAATATTCTAGGTTGAAAGGGGGGGATTAAAGATGAGATGAGAACATGAGGGTCACATTGTGAGCCAAATTGGTCTAGTGGTTAGGGAGCTAGGCTCCTATCTGGGAATACCAGGTTTGATTCTGTCTTCCCCCATGAAGCCAGCTGGGTGACCTTGGGCTAGTCACAGTTCTCTCCTGAGATCTCACAGCCCCACCCTCACAGGGTGTTCTGTTGTGTGGAGAATAGAAAGCTTTGTCAGCTGCTTTGAATGGGTGAGAAAGCAGGGTAGAAAAACCCACTCTTCTACTACTACTGTCTCTAAGGTCTTCCCATTAGGGATGTGCACAGTGTTTTTTGTGTTTGATTCAAATTGGATAAAATGCTAGGAAATTCACATTCATTCAAACAGAGCCCTTCAATTGTGGTAGGATTTGAATTCAATGTTCTTCGAATGTTCTTTGAATCCGATTTGAATCCCTGCTGTTGGTCGTGCCTACAAATCCCCTACAAATCTACTCTGAATGCATCAAATCCTCTCTGAATCCACTCTGAATCTGCTCTGGATATGCTGCATGCACAACTGGGCATCGGATTTCCCACCTTCCCACATTCACAAATGTAACAAACCCTTGTATGAATGTATAGAAACATTCATTTTGCATTTGAATGCCAATCTTTGAATATGGCAACATTCGATTCGAATCCGAATGTCCAAAATTTAACAAATTCATAAGAATTTCAAATGTGACAGATATTCACATGCAACCCTACTTCCCACACTTCATCTTATCTCAGAAGAAATCCACATTGCATAAAGTGTGGACTGGGCGACAATGCCAAAAATAGGACCCTAGTTCTGTAGAGGTGAGGAGGTCTACAATTGGCCCAGCACCAGTATACCAGATAGCAGATGAATGCAGATTACACAACCCCATTGTCTAGAATATTGCAGGAGACAGTTCTTGATGGTGTTTCAGTAAATGCTTCCAGAAGTGGGTTCACTCCAGAACTTGCTGGGTTGGAAACTCCATGGGAACATTTGTTTCCAGTCTTCAAAATCTTAGGCCTGTTTGCACTTAGGCATCCGGTATGCAATCAAGCCAGCTATGGTAAAGAGCATTTGCATGCTCACTAGGCTGCTACAGACTAGAAGCATCCCCACCCTCACCAGAGCTGTACTAATTGTGGCTGAGATGTGGAGCATGAAATTATGCTCCACACCTAACCCAACCTATCCCCTGGGCTTACCTGCAGCATCCAGTGAGGAGAGCATTCGCTCTTCTTCTGGGACTGCTGTGGGTGTCCTGCCCTCTGGCTCATGCAATTGGCCCCTGCTGTCCACATCACATGTTCCAACCTGCCTGCACAAGGCATGGCCCATGGGGTGCCTGGATGTCCCCCTGCCATCCTTCCTTCAATGATCTTTCAATGACCTATGGGGCATAGATCCTTCAATGATCTATGGGGCATTTCCTCCCCCCTCTACGTGGGGGAGGAAAAGACCTGTGATATTGCTGAGAGAGGGCAGGGAGCATGGCAGGGGGCATCAGGCAACCCCATCGGCCATGCCCTACATGGGCAGGTCAGCAGGGGTCACGATCCAGGAGTGGGGAGGCAATACCATGGGGCATTTCTTCCCCTCTCTCAGGGTTTCTCAGATATCCAATCCCCAAGAGGAGGGGGGAAACACCCCACAAATCATGGAGAGGGGGGAGGGAAGATGGGCTGGGCAGCAGGGGTGCAATGCATGTCACCAGGTCAGACCAGTCCCCCCCTCCCCTGATTGATTGATCAATTGGTCTGCCTGCCAGCCAGCATGTCATGGAATATGTGATGTGGAAGGCGGCAACCAATTGTGCCAGACAGGAGACAGGGAGCAGCAGCAGCATGGGCCAGTACGCTCCAGGTACGGGAGCACCATTCACATTTCTGGCTGCCTAGGAGAGTCCTGGCTGTCAGAAATGCAAATAGTCTTCCTATTCCTGGACTATACTAGGCCATATTCATGAAAAGTCCCCTTGTCGCTGACTCTGAGGGTCCTCCAGAGGCAGGAGTAATGACTGGAGAAAAGAGCCCCCTCTGAATACAGACAACTTTGTCCTGCACCAGAGGTAACCCATCCCAGATTGAGACAGGGCAGCCTGTATATTGCATGTTTCATTTGCCCAATGACTTTCAGTTGCTACTGCACATCATATATAGGGTCATGTGACTTTTTGCCCAGCTCCACCCAGGGCAGTTGAGTTTTTTGGTTCAAACAATACCTCTGCCAGTCATGATGTTTGACATAGCATTTTTAATAACAATTGGCCAATTCACACTTGGCTCTGTAGCACACATGTAGTATCCCAGGTACAGCATCCACAACTGAATAGCTGCTTCTTCATTGTGGAAGTTTACCACATGCGCTCTACACATGGTGCGGGTTGAATTGCACCACATGTACTTAGCATGCACTAGCGCTGGTGCCATGCAGACACACTGGCACCAACACTGGTGTTTGAAGTTGGCTGCCATCTGGGCATTGTTTTCAAATCTGAACATCTAAGTTTTCTCCTCCCTTTTCTAAAAGTTGCCAACACTTTTTTTCAGTTTCTCAGCATATATAAAATAATATTCAAAGCACACATCTTCAAGAGAACCAAAGTACTAAGTCATCCCAAAAGCTACAGCTTTCATATTAACTGTATATTGAACTTACACATTCTGCAATGCTTTCTTTATCTTAACATTTACTGATGCGCCCATTTACATTTTAATGAAGTTTATTTCGAGCTCAGATGGAATTGTTATGATTTTGGTTCAGTAGTCAGTCTGCTGTTTTAAAAAAGGAGTAGCTCTGCATTTATTTTATTTATTTTTCTTTGTCAAGTGAATTTCTAAGTTTCAAGGGCTGTTTCCATGTGATAGAGTTTGCTTTGGATCATTTTTTTTCTTCTGCAACCAAATGGGCAAAGTTATTTTATCCTAAATTTAAAATTTAAACAGACTATTCTGCCACAAGTAGAAGTGAGGATCAATCCGTTCAAGTTATCAATTTACTAACACTATTATTCAAACTTCCTTTAAAGAAGAAATGTGCCCAGGGTAGGGCTGTGCACAAATGGGTTTTTTGACATTCAATTCATAATGAATTCAATGTTAGAAAATCCTTATTCATTCAAATAGATCCCCTTCAAGTGTGGTCGGATTTTGTTCAATATGAATGTATTTGTTCAAATTCATACAAATATCCGATATGAACGAATACATATCTCATAAGAACAAATACATACCTTATATCTGATACGTATCCCGTAACAGATCTGTGCTCTGAAAGTGTCAAATCTGACCTGAACACTCTTTTAATCTGGTCTCAATCCATGTCAAATGCAATCTGGATCCGCTGCAGTTGTGTTGTGCAGCCACTTTCCTGCCTCCCCAGTCTAATGAATGTCCGAACAATTTGTGCAATTGTCCAGAAACATTTGTATGAATGTCTGAAACATTCATATTTGTATGAATATTGATGTACGAATGTTGTAACATTTGATTTGTGTATGGAATGTCCAAATTCAGATGAATTCAGACAAATAATGGATGTTATGAATATTCATGCACATCCTTAGCTCAGGGACATTGATTTTATTCCAGGGCCAGTTCACACTTGACTTCAGTGAGATACCATGGCCCTGAACTTAAATTCAAGGATGGTGACCAGTGCTTGCTCTTGTAGCAGCCCTTCCAGTGTGGACAGCCCATTCCAAATACGATGGAGAACCATTCAATTTAGTTGCATAGAAGGAGTCTGCATTCCAAAACCATATTGTCGCCTACAAAGCAGAACTCCCAGAAGTGCTTTGGGAAGCACGGTCTGCTGCCTGACCTCACTTCTGGGCTTGGACACCACCCCTGGAACCGCACCTGCAGAAGACCATTTTTAAATGGGGCCCTTTCTCCCACTTTGCTTCTTAGAAGCTCCGGTCCACTCATTAGTGAGGCTTGAGAACACCAGGGAGCTGTATGACGACTCACCAGAAATTGCTGCACTTTCCTCCAAGAGCCATCTAGCAATGGACTGCTAAAAAGCATCCCACATACTCAACAGGAACAGCTACCGTGCTCCTGGATGCTGCATCCAAACTCTTCAGATCACCATGACAACTTCTGAGTGCATGCCAGGTGTTGCCTTGAACACAGTCAACGTGATTTGGTGTACCCTGGCCTGGCCATTCACATTTTGAGTGCTGCTGGCCCAGTCATCGACCGCTTCACCACTCAGCATGTGAATGACAATTACCATGGTGGGTCTTTACTAGCCCATTATGAGACTAGGTTGGTAAATGTGAACAGACCCATAGTTTCCCACATGGACCAGACTGCATGTCCATTTCTGCTACAACCATGCAGACAACTGGCAGTGGCAGGAGCAGCCCAGCACCCATTCCAAAGCCTAGTGACATTTCACCAGGTCCCAGAAGATGGTCCACTTTTGGTACCATTCCTGGAGCTGCAAAAAAAAAAAAAAAAAAAAAGTCCTTGACCTGCAATTTCACAGCTGGAAAATGTCATTAAATGGCTTTGAAATTAGGCTGGATAGGACAAACATCATGGACACCACTGCATGCTGTACCACCCATCATATTCCTGACCTGGAATGCTTTTGGGGGGCCAAGAGTGTTCTGTGGGGCCTGCACAGTAGATTCCCATGCAGATGTCTTGACACATTTTGAATCTTTAGTTTGCAGTCATTTTAGATTCAAACATTATATCTGCAGATAGTGTGGTACCCTGTTAACCAGTGAGGTCTGTACTGGGAGAGATCCTGTGTTGCCATGGTAGATGCTATAGTAATCCCAAGATGAAAAGGGCTAACTGACGCAGAATTGATGCAATCTTTTTAAGTGTTTTGACATCTTCAGCAAAAAAGTATTTTAGAACCTGAAATTAGAATACATTATTCTTTGACAGTCTGTAACATTTAAATAAACAATTTTTGATATTGTTCTTTGTCAAGCTAACCTGTTTCTTTTATTGCAATCATATTTTAATTTCATGCACCTCTAATTTTGCTACTGTTAATTTTTCTCATTTAATTTTAATTTCCATCAATTTTCCACCCTTTGCAATGAAAATGCCTCAGAGTTTCCAGAGCCTTTCTACATTTAATGAATGTTTTATTTTTCTACAGAACTTCACTTTTTTCCCCACTTATTCAGTCTCTCATACATGCATATTAAAAGCTCAGGTTCCTGGGTATCTTTGCATTTTTCTACCCAGAAAGCCCCTTTGCATTTGGCCTGTTAGTACACATTGCGGTAACTTCTGGAAAGCACCATATGCACTTGCAGGAGGCATTTCCACACCAGAAATGTATGCCGCTATCCCAGAAGTGACCCCAGGTTCATTAGCAGTAGTGCATGAAATCATGCTCCACATGTGTATGCAACCTTGCCTTTCTTGGCCAACAGAGAGAATATTGGACCTCTTCTAGTCCCAGGAGTCATCTGAGATGCCACACAAGTGTGCTGGTATGTTAGGTGATCAAAATGTATGTGTGTGTGCAAGGCACATCACTACCCTCCTGGTCACAACATCAGTGAATATGCAGTTGTATTATACTTCCCATCCTGTGGACGGGAAAGGAATGCAATCAACTAACACTGACTATGCTTGCATTTGCAAACACTAGTCAATTTTAGCCTACACCCACCCACCCCAATGACTAAACACTTACCCTGTTTTTGATTGCCAGCTGGTCCTCTTCTGGGCACCGCCAACTTGTGTATGGTGCTCTCCGTGACTGTGCATGCATCAGCATCATTGCTATGATAATGTTGATGATCTGCACGGTCGCAGTTGCATCAGGAGGCCAGTGGAGCTGCCAGAGCACTTGCACAGGAGCTTCAATGACCCTCCTGTCCAGCAGAGGTATGAATGGTCACTGGATCAGAACTTAAGAGAGCCCTGCTGGATCAGGCCACACCCCATCTAGCCCAACATTCTGTCACACACGATGGGCCACCAATTGCCCATGGGCATCTCAAGCAGAGACAAGGGCAAACCTTCTGCTCTTGAATCCCAGGAAATCACCTTAGAAGGATGGACACTATCAGGTAAGTTGGGGTAAGCATTGGTAAGGCTGTGAAGCATGATTTCATGCTCCACATCTAGTCAGCAATTAGGCAACTTCTGGGCAGGCAAAGGGCATTTCTAGCATGTTAATGCCTCCTGCAAGTGCAGACAAACCTGCCCAAATGTTGCTTAATTGCTGACTACAGGCCAAAGTGGAAACTGGCCCATGGTCTAGAACAGCAGTGAGGCCCACTAGCTATATGAGTAAAGTGGGACATACTAATTCACTACCCTGAAGATAGGGGGAGGTCTTCTCCATGGAGTTGTGAAGAAGTGCCTTGAGTCTTCTCAAAGCTAGTCGTGGAAGCCTTAAATAAAATGTGATATGATGTTCCTATGTTCAGTACCAGGCACAAACATCTAATTATTCATACAGCTTACTGGTCACTTGAAATTCTTGTTCTCATCTTAAACTCTTCAAACAGCTGCTGAAGAGAATAACCTTTGCACTCCATAAAAAGTCTTTTAAGACATAACTGGCAATGGTGTCCTTTGCTTGAAACCTTAATATACCGTCAGTTATAAAAATATCCCATAAAAATACAATTACAATACAAATAAATGCAAATAGGAAGAACTCTGCACACAACCTTAATTATAATTCTGCTTTAGTATTTGTTACAGAGAAAGAATCATATTTTCTGCTATGCTTTCCAGTGGTACAATGCAAATTATACCAATTAGATAGAAGACTGACAGAAAGTGTAAGTTTTTGCTTATTGCTTTATAATTCTGTTATGTTAATTTGAAATAGTATGTTCAATTGAAACTTCCCTAATGACTCAGTAAGAACTGGACAAAGAACTTTATTTAAAAACTTGCTTTATTTCTATATTATTGAGTTCAAGGAATGAGGTGGGAAACAATTATAATTTGGCACCTTTATTAATATAAATTGAAGAATACTGAAACTTGACCCAAGCTATATTTGTTCCTATGTTTATTTAGAGAATATATGTAGCACCTTATACCTCAGTCTCAGAATGGTTAACAATAAGAATCAAAACAAGACTTTTTTTAAAGAACAATATTTTAATATATTTTAGCTTTTAATAACTAAAAGCTAATTAAGCAAATAAATATACTAGTTACTAAAAGACATGTCAAAATACAATTAGATATGCTAAATACTGCTTGTCTCCTTCCATTAAAAGAAAACCAACCCATAAAAATCCTTATCCATATTTATTTCAAAAGTTGTATTATGAGATCCATACAAATATTCACACAGAGAGAGAGAGAGAGAGAGAGAGGTTTGGTCCAACTCGAACCAAATATTCCTTTGTTGGTTTGGATTTGAACATTTTTCTTTCAACAACAGGATGTTCTGCTTGGTTCGAAAACCTTCAAACACTTTTGAACCTTGAATCACAATTTACTAGGTTGATTAGAACACCCCTTAGTTTCGTTAGAATTCAAACTCTGTTTTCAAATAGGCAGGTTGTTGGGTTCAAATCTGAATGTTTTGAAAACCCCTATTTGGTTTGAATCACTCTGAACTCAAACCAGTTCAGCACATCTCTAGCCAGATAAGAACATGATCAACATTTTCCATCCCACATGCTTGGCATGTCGAGATTCTTATCTGATAGTCTCTTATCTGATAGTGTCTTATCTGATAGTCTCCCAGTTCTATTCCATAAGCCTACACCAAGCCAGTTCAGTGACCTTGATCTAGTCACAGTTCTCTTTCTGAGCTCTCTCAGCCCCAATTACTTCATAGGGTGTCTGTTGTAGGGGGAAGAACAGAAGGTTTGTTAGCTGCTTTGAGTACCCTTAATGGGTAAGAAAAGTGGGGCATAAAACCAACTCCTACTCCTTCTTCTGCATCAACCCAGCTACACAGCTGAAGGTAGGACATTTAAATAAGTTAAGTGTGGGGACCCCTGTGATGTCTGGGAACCTAAAGGTATTGGGATGAGTTTACTGGCAGATAAAAAGATGTTTACAAGATCCAACAAATTCATCCTCTAAATATTTGTTTGTTGTCATTTTGTTGGTTAATTTCCAATTTGTGGATTTCAGCCATACTTTTTTTTTTTTAGGGGGGTCTTTTTTTCTGTGAGGGAGTTGAATTTAACAATCAGGAGTGGAGTGATTAAACCAAGGGGGAGTCCTGACATGACATGGAAAATCTTTATTATGGGGGGGGGGGAATGGAAGAAGTAAACTGTGCACTTACTTGCATCATCTACCCTCTATATTTTCTAACCTAACCACCAGCCCCCTCTGCCTCCCATCCCATAATTCACCTCCTTAAGCCACCTCTTCTACAGGAGCATCCTATCACCACCCCAATTTTACACACACACACACACAAACACACACAGAGACATGAGGGAGGAAGGGAGGCATGGGGAGAAAGAATGAAATCTCCCAAGATTTTACTTTAGAGTAGTGCTGTTGAAAACACTGCTTCTCTCATGCATGCACACACATGTTTGTGTGCGTCTCTCTCTCTGTTTGTCTGTAAGACACAACTGGAATAGAAAAGAAAAAGAAGCGTTGGCTTTTCTACCCCGCTTTTCTCACGCATTTAAGGGGTCTCAAAGCGGCTGACAAAGCTTTCTATTCTTCTTCCCACAACAGATACCCTGTGAGAGCCCAGAAGAGAGCTGTGACTAGCCCAAGGTCACCCAGCTGGCTTCATGGGGGAGTGCAGAATCAAACCCAGTATTTCCAGGTAAGAGTTTGGCTCCATAACCACTAGACCAGGCTGCAGGGGAAGCTAAGTATTAGCTGTTCCCTCTTCCCATTCTTCCTATTCCAGGAAAAGAAAATGCCCACCCAGCCACAATGGACAGTCCTTCCATCCCAGAAGAAAGTCTGGAAATGGGGAGCCTTACTTCTGGATGCCCCCAAAAGTACTTTAATGTCCCCCAAGTCTAAGCTTGTCCCCACTTTGCAAAATGAAACAGAATAATGTTTTGAAGGGGACTGACAACTCATTTATTCTTCATTAAAATAGTACACCTTTAGTTCACTTTCAGTAACTTTAGTCCACAAAAAGAATGGAATGTTTAAATACTGTTAGGATGTTGAGGACTCAAGATGGATTAATTAGCATGTCAGAATGCAGCCTAAGAATAGAGGCTCTCCAAGGCTTCTTGCGACTGGTGCCTTAAGATATGTTTGACATCAAATTGGAGGAAAGTTGCAAAAAAAATCCTCAAAAAAGCAATTTCTGGCCCTTTCAGCACTGGACTTTATTCCAGATTATATCCTGGAATAGGGGTCTGCCACCTGCGCAGACTACCGTAGGCCCCATGAGTTGATTTATGCTATTATATGTACCAGAACAACTCATTTTCAGGTTAGCTTTTCTTGGTTTATGATTGAATGAGTGTGCATGTTCTCTCTCTCTCTCTCTCTGTGAGTGTGTGTGTGTGTACATGTGCATGTAGATGTGTGTACTGCCCCCTGGAAATTTGCTCTTTGAATGGCCAAATAATATTAAATGGTATATTTTCCATTTTGCTTCTAATTCCCAATTTGCATAATGTTCACAGCAAGGAATATAGATTTAAAAGGTTTCCTGCCATATGGGTGTGACAAGCGTCATTGATTTGTCTTTCTAATTTCCTTAGTGCCCCTATAATGAAGCTTGAATTTATTGGTGTTTATGAGCTAACCAGTTGAATATCTCCCCGTCTGGTAAGCTGTATTTGCATTCCTAATATGTGTTATATATAACTCCCCATTTGTGGTTAATCAGGCCATTTGTTCAGTAGCTTCTGTAGACAGGACCAGAAGAAATACAATAAAGCACAATTTTATTTTTTGCTCCCTCGTATTTGATATGAAGTAGGTTTCATTTTCACCACTCCAAAATGCACTTCTATGCACTTTCCCAATGGAATACAATATTTGCAAGCCTTGAATCTTAGGGTGGGGGGGGGGCTGGCATCAGAACCACCTGATCAACCAAATAACAACTATATCTGTGCGTAAATGGCCTTGCAACAATTGCAGACTTCAGTAATCTACTCATTAGATTCCTGCACTACTTTACAGCAATTTGTCCTTGTTCACATTTTACAGCAAGAGAAGGGTGGCAGTCCTTCCTTGTTACATGCAAATCTGGGTCACAAAGTGGCACTTTTATGTTGCCTTTTTGAATCATGGTTTTGAAACTTTCTGTACTGGGCCTTATTCTGAATTATATCCTGGAATAGGGACCTGCCATCTACATGCTAGTGCATGCTACAGCATAACCCACCCATCCAGAGCCTGCCATACTCTCTGCTAACATGGGGATAGAAGGTCAGAATAAGGCCTAGTTCAGAAAGAACCTATCATTCAGTAATCCAACCTTTTTCCTCCCCCATTAAAGCTGCCATCTGACCTTGCTCCATCTTCTTGGATTTCTACAACACTATGTTCAACCCAGAAACAACCTTGCTGAAATAAAGCAGAAACCACATTTTTAAATACTCATATCCTTTCCAGATCCCGCTCCCTTTGAAGCAATATATTAAAACATTCCCAATGTTTTAACCTCCAGACAATCAATATTTCAGATACTCATATTCCTGATGGTCTTCTCTAGCTCTGGCATTATGCTCCCTTGGGCAAACAAATCTGACTTCCAAAAGAGGCACCGTATGATATTGTGGTTTGCACCCCATACTGTAAAAGTATCTTCAGAGATCATCACTATGCTTTGGTGCGTGGTGGCATCTCTATGTTCACCAATGAAGTCTATGGTAAACATTTGTTTGAGGATGGGAGAGGTGGTTGGTTTCTGACATGGCTTCTGGGTGGTCTGCTTTGCAGTCCGCAAGCCTGTATGGAGTCAAGGTGAGCATTGCTGCAGGCATCTTGGCTGGCACCTGTGTGATAGAGATTCCAGGAATGCTATTAGTATGATCTGGTGCTCTTTGAGACAGCTGTACTCATTTAAATGTAGCTTCTTTCCCTCCCTTTACTTATATTAGGAGCTCATCCCCATTTAAGTAAAGGTAATTTTGAAAAGGGCTTGCGGGGTGGGGGTGGGGGTGGGCTACAATATAAAACAATGAAACTCTCAGATGTGGTTCTAAACACCTAGATTTGCATTAAAGTCTACTGCTCACGTAACACATTTTCTTATTTAGTCCGCATCCCCATTACAAGCTTATATCAGTTTCAAATTGTTTTCAATCCTCGCAGACCCCACATCAGTTTGGCTTAACACACTTTCTGCATGTTAAATTGCCCCAAAGCGTTGTAAATGTTAACCCTCATTTCAACAGATCTCACTCCGGATCGTGCAATTGAATCGTGCTACATTTTTTACTGTGGGGACCCTACCGTTTTAAGGGATGAGAATCCATGTTTAGGGTTTCCCTCTCCCAATAGCTTGCTTCCAAAGACAGTGATTTCAGTGTAAAAATCCAACCTTCACAGCAGCCACTACACTGTAGCAATCCAGGCACTTCACACCTGATAACAATGTTGCAATTTTGCGCAATTCTAGCTCTTTGGAGTTCTGACCTTTAAAGGGGAAAGGAAAGCAGGGGCAGGTTCTGGGAGATGTGTGAATGTTTAAAGCACCCTTGCTTGAGTTGCCGCTGCTGCTGCCTCCCCTGGGCAATGGGGAGAATCACTGGCTGCCCGCTGCCAGTTTTCCTCCATCCAGGCAAGCGGTAGCCACCCAGCCAGGCTTGGTGAAGGGGTCCCTTATGGGTGGCGCATTCACGCCAGGAGGAAGAGGGCAGGGCAGCCCCCAAAAGCAGCTTTTAGAAAGTAGCCACTTGAGTCCCCCCTTGAGTCACGTACGCTATGTAGGATTCTCAGAATCTGGATCAAATGCGATTAAGTTGAAAGTAATGGGAACAGGCAAATTTGTGTTTGCATCCAGTTCTATTATTTCGGTTTAGGGAAACTGGATTAAGCTTGTAATGGGGATGCGGCCTTAGTGTTTGCCCAGATATTAGGCTACATCTATATACTGAGGACGGAGCAGCATTGGACGTGGCCACAGGGCAGTTCCACCCCATGTGATTGCTTTCATTGTGCCTTCAGACCATCCCAGGGAACTTGGAAAAACCACTGAATGCTCACAATCAGCAACTCTGGATATCCTGGAATATCCATGCTTTATTCCAGAAAAACCAACGATAGTAGAATAAATAACCAACATCTGGATCCAGCCAAAAGTTATGCTCCATCTGCACTACAGAGTGATCTAGTGGGAGGTCACATCTCCCACTAGACTTTGTCCACACTGGATGGACCTTTGGAATCAGCTGTGGCATGCAACTGGCATTTTAGTCAACTCCAAATGTAGACTGATTTACAATTTCTGGTAACCCACTCCAACCAAGAGCTGAAATGCTACCGGAAGTGCACCACCTCTGGATAACCTGCCAAAACAGTCTGCTCTGCAGCTCCAGAAGCTGGGAACGTTCATCCCTGCACTATGAATTTGGACCATGTGAAAAGCAGACAGCCCTTAGTGCACTCTAGTGGCAATCTGGCCCATTGTGGGCTGGGTTGCCTGGAATGGGCCAAAGTGGCATTGGCCACAGTGACCAAGAAGTGGATTTTTTTTTACACTATCTCCAACAGTTCTCAGTTTAGGTTTTGTGCTGCACTCACAAGAAGCAAAAGAAGGTGCTCAAAGGGGCGTTAACTAGCCTAGAATGTTCCTGAGATGGGAAGGAACAGAGTTGTGCTTGAATGATCCCAGATTGGAACCATATCTAAGTCATCTCTGAGCTGCCTAAGAGGTATTTACTTATTTTACTGTGTCTTAATGCAGCCCAAGACTTCAACTGCTCTTCATAACAATCATTGCAATGCTCCAGATGAACAAACAAACAAACAAAGGGTCCATCTTTTATACATCACACTGGTCCAAAATAAGTTTTGTTGTTGTTGTTGTTTTAAATTATAATAATGCTGACAAGTGATGATTTTAATGAATGTGGGAGACTCGAGCCATTTAACGAAACAGACAGAAGCTGGGATGCAGCCTTAAGAAAATGGGCACAAAATCTTCCCTGGACTAAATATACAGCGTCGAACTGCTTAAATGTTGTGTGGGTTTTGCATGACTCCCTTCCCCACATCGTCTTGCTGAGATCACAGCAGAAATGCATTATGTAATAATGTGACCTGACTCAGACTCTGGCTAATTATTCATTTTCTTTTGTCTTCACATTTCTGTTACTTTCTTCTTTTTTTTCCCAGAATGCTTCCTGAAAAATTCAGTGAGCACTCCTTACTTTTACATACAAAAAAGATAGCTTGCTAACCTGTTATGGAACTTTAATTTGTTAAAAAAGGGAGAATGAAAAAGATATAGAAGTGACTGTTAGCAAGCAAGAAAGCAAGCAAACATTTTTGAGACCAGCTAGTTCTCTTCTGTCATGTTTTGAGATCAAGGGAAGCAACAAACACCTTATTAAACATGCCTGCAAAAGCAAAGAGGCACAAACCTGCGGGCCATGTTCATTATTTAAGGGTCGAAGTCAGTTAGAGGCTGACAGGCAAAAAAAGAGCATAACCTAAGTGCTCATGGCCCCAAGGAGATGCATAACCATATTTCAAATGACAGGCAATGCACTTCAGCACAATTGTGTTAACTTGCCTCACTTCTGTGGCAAGGCAATTGTGAACATGTGCTATAGTGTACATTTGTCTTTGGAAATGGAAGCAGGTGAAAATCTAGAATCCTAAAGGAAAAAGCATCCTACAAAGGCAAGCCTTTCGGCTGATAAAATAAACATGGAAGGAAGAATCAAGAAAATCCTATATTTGCTTTCTTGACAGACAGCTACTGTACTGTCAAAACAACTCCCACTCTGTCTTTAAATGCCACATGGACACATGTATGCAAATACCAATGGCTAACTGGATGTACATGCTTTGCATACACAATGCAATGCTTATATTGTTCTGCATTTATAATTATCCTTTCATCCAACAGTGGACGATATTTCTGCTCTCCTCTTATTTATCCCCAAAACAAAACAACCTTGTGATGTGAACTAGGCAGAAAGACAGAAAAGACGAGTACTGGAAGAATCAGGATAAAAATAAGTATTTGCTCATAAAATGCACAGTGAAACTATGGAATTCGCAGCCATGGGATCTGAAGATCACCACCAGTCTGGATAGCTTCAAACAAAGGTTTGGACAGACTTGAAGAAAAGAGGGCTTACTAGTTTGCTGACTTTCTGACTTTCTCTGATGTAAGAGGTGAGTTCTAAAGACCAGCTATTGGTAGAATGTGGGCTTCAGTGTGCAACCAATGTTCTCTGACAGCAGTTTACTGGACTAGATGAGCCATTTCTCTGCTCCCGTAGGCCACCTCTTATGTTCTTATGAATGACTCAAGGGTACCCAGTGAGGTTATATAGTAGGGGGGTAGTGGCTTTAGAAACCCAGACCCATGCTGCCTGTGTGATAATGTAGGCATTTTTTAAAATTAATTTTATTGAATATAATATAACAACAAAAAATATAGTATATTATTCATCAGTTACAAAAATATAACAAACTAACAAAGATACCCTCCCTATTCCCCTGCATGGAATAGTAAAACATTAATTAATTAATATTAATTAATATTGTTTAAATGGCAAATCAAACTTATCTTTCCTATCAATGCCTGGTTTCCCCCGATGCCCAAACCATATGTTATAAACTTTTCCCAATTGCTGAACCAATCAGATTTAGGTTTAATTCCCCTCATAAACAAACTTCTTTGACTGATAAGATTATATAACATACATTCTGACATACAGACCTCTCAGGTATTTAATGTCCATAGGCTAGCGTCTTTGCATCCCTTTTGTAACACCATTTGGGTAGCACTCATTGATTGTTTCAGTACAATTAGCCATATTGATTTGTTGCATAATACGCATTTCTTTATACCATCTAGTCCTGTTATTAATAATCTTATCCATTTCCATATTAATCTGTTGGGAAAATGTCCTTGTTCTTGGACACTCCCACCATGTATGTATATAAATACCTCTTTGCCCACATCTATGCCAACAATTTGGAGATAAATTTGGTATCGTATAAGCCAATCTTGAAGGAGCTAGGTATCACCTAGTCATAACTTTTCTACATTATTCTTTAATATTCATATTCTTAATAATCAATGTAGGGCCTGAGTAGCAGAAAACAGGCTGTGAGCAGTTCAGATGCAAATGTTGAATATTGCCAGCGATTTGCAACCTCAGGTCTAACAAAAGGGGCATCTCAGAGGCACTTCAAAAAGACTGTTCCCAACCTTTCTCTCATCCACTTTTTCTAGCACATAATGTTCAGGAGAGGGGGAATGGCAGACTGGTGTGTGTGAACAATCCCATCTCAAAGCCTTTTCTAAATCACCTCAGAGGTTTTTGTTTTTGTTTCCTATTTTGGATCACATTCTTTGTGTCTGTAGGCACTCCTTCAGCCTGCCAGGGAGGATTCAGTGAGGTGGTGGAATATATTTTATCAGATGATTACAAGGAAACATAATAACCAACCCTAAAACAGAGTCTGTATCCTAAGGATGTGCACAAATATTTGTAGGCATTTCAAATTAGACTGAATGTGCCAAATTTCATCATTTGAACTTGAATAGAATGTCCTAAAGTTTGAATGTAAACATTCTAATCGAATTTCAAATTTCAAATCTATTCGTTTGAATTATCCACATATTCATATGTTTATGGGTTCGTACATGATGCTGTGGTGCCCACACTAAATTTTAGTGCTGGGAGAAGAAATTTTAAAAGTGTAATAAAAGTGTATTCAATGTGTTTTGAGGAAGAGTCTAAATTGACAGCTTAAACAGGTAAAGGAGGGGGCGAAGCCTCCCTAGTTAGCATAATGGGAGGGGGAGGAGCGCACTCCACCAATCAGGCGTCGAGTTTAGGCTAGTGAGGAGTACAAAATCCGCCTGCTAGAGGAAAAGATTTTGTCCTTGCTTTTGGGTTTTGGGGGGGAGAAGACAGGTTAGACTGTCTCTTTACCTCAGGGAAGGAACCAAGCATTGGTCCCGAACTTCTGAGCTGGAGAATAGGCCAGAAGGGGTTGAAAGTAAAAGGAACTGTGAAGTTAAGACTTATGTGTGAAATCTAGGAACTAAAGGGTGTGGCTTTGAATTGACAGACGTGTATTCTTCCGTTCTTTTATTGTGTTACCTGTTACTAAGAATAAAACCCTGTTTATTTTTCCCTTTGAAAAGTCTAAGCATTGTTGGTGTCCGCTTGTGGGGTGCGAGGCTAAACCATTATAAAGACACGCTACCAGAACATATTTATATACATAAACCCGAACACGCTACCAAGATTCTAAAATTATAAAAGCACCTTACTGTGTTTACAGACAGGGGTGAAGAGAGTTAGGCAGCTCGCACTGGGAGATAGGTGGCGCCACAGATGCGTACTTCAGATCTGCATCTTTCCCACATCCGCATGTCGGGAAGATGCGTACGGGCATATACGTATGTTGTCGACATGCATATGTGCAGATTCAAATCAAACATTCAAACAAATAGATTCAAATTTGGCAAAAATGAATTGAATCTTGTTAAATTTGAATTTAACAGGTTCAAATTGAATTGAATTTTGGGGTATATGGTTCGATTCAAATAAAATGTCAAAAAAAAAAAACATTCATGCACACCCCTACTGTATCCATGGAGCCCCAAAAGGCTATCTGTTATGAGTTCCTAGGGCTCAACTACTGTGCAACACCAACCCCATGTGGGATGCACCCAGCTCCAGTGGTGGTGAGACTGCTTTCTAAGTCTTCCTGCTGGTAAATTTCAGTAGAAGACCCCAAAGCTGATTGCCACTTGTGTTTGCCCTCTCTGCCATCCTCATCTAGAGAAACCAGTTAAGTTCTGGACAAATAATAATAATTGACTTACAAACCCTCTTCTTTGCCTAGTTATAATGGACAGAATTTTAAACCAAGTGAACTTTTCTCCTTTACTTTGAATCCTGGAAGCTCAGGAGGCACCAGGAATGTATATATCTCTCCCATCCAAATGGTATATACAGTACAATTATGTCTGCCCTATGGTGGAACTTCCGCATGTATTTGTGGCAACTTCATCATAGCCGCATTATACCCCAGCTAAATCCTTCTATAATCTATTTTGGGAAAACCTGACTCTGGCCTTTTATGCACTTACTTGTTAATCCAGGGGCCTATTCGCACTTGGCTTTATTCTGGAATATATCCTCTAATAGGGACTTGCTGTCCATATGCTAGTGCAGGCTTCAGCAGGCCCAAAGTGAGGTCTGCTAGAGTCTGCATTAGCATGAGGACCACAGACCCCTATCCTGAGATACACTCCAGAAAAAGGCCAAGTGCGAATAGGCCCCAGGTCAAGGAGCTGCTACAAACACATTATCTGCATGGAATTAGAGTAAATCAGGGATCAGAAAGGTGGTCTACATCCATGCTAGCACTCTTTAGCACACATTTGTTGTTCTAAAACCCACTCAATGCAGATTTATCTCTCTGTGGTTGATCTAGATCTAGTTAATACAGATCTAGCTGAACTAAGTGCAAGAAGGGTCCCTCATGGGTTTTCTTGAAATAATAGTATTACTTTACAGACAGAGCTGCCATCTTTTCTAGTCAAAGGAAATGGGGTAGGGAGGAACAGGATCCAAGACAATTATGTAAAATAGCCATGTATATATTGTAAGACATGTGCAGCTTTAAAACTAAAATAAAACCACATTCAGAAAATAAACTATTTTTAAAAAGCAAGAGAAAGAGAAAGAATAAAAAAAGCCCACTATAACAAAATTCCAGAATCAGTCCTAAGATCATAGATTTAAAGAAGCAGAGTTCAGTATTCACAAGTTACTGCTTTATTTATTATTATTAGTGTAGTAACTTCATTTCAAAAAAGAGAGAGAGAGACTCTTTCCACTAAGGAGCTGGCAACCTTCTCAAAAATGTCTTATGAAGAAACATAACGTCCATTGGCTCAAAATCTCCAACAATGCCTGTTTTTTTTTCCTTTCCAAAGCCCCATCTTCATTGAAAGATGTTTTTATATCACAATTTAATCCAATCTACTCATTGCAGGAATGACACTCTTGTCTAGAGCAATTTACATTTTAATCCTACCATCCTCTTCCACTTTGGACCATGAATTGCATGATGGAAATTAGAAATTGCCACTAATCACAGATAATACATGGAATAGCACCTCTAGGCTTGGTCTGTCCCACATCACACCTCAGAAAGTCCACTTTCTTCTGTTTTAACAACTGGATAGATTTTAATTTCCTGGATTCTGACAGGTTCACCTCCATTCTGTTTGTCAAATATGATGGTTATTATTCAACTTCGCACTGCACAGATTACAATTTCTTCTGCAGTGGTTCATATTTATTATTTTATATGACATGCCAAGACTTACTTTAAATCTAATAATCACCCTGTCTCCCTATTTCATTTTATTATTTTAATATAAATATCATGAACTGACCATGTTCTTGCTCTGGAGCTTGTGAAGCAAAGACAGACACATTCCTTCTTTTCACACCCAATACTTTTTCCTAGGTAATTCAAATATGGAACTTTTCTTCATTATGACAGAACAGAAGCAATCTTTTCTTTGTCTATGATCACAAAATACATAATGCGAAAAAAGAAAGGAAAAAGAAAAGAAAAATCCCATTACTTTGTTACAGTTTTACCTTGTTAGTTCCTCTCTAACACAACTATTCAAGATACATAAACACACAACCTCTTGCAATGGCTACCCTGTATTTATGGGGACATCAAAAATTCACACATAAAAATTAAAAAAGCAGAAGACTCTGTAAAATTAGCATTTGTGGTGTTCCACACAGAATACCAGCACACAAATATTCATGTTAGAAGGAGGAGGGCCTGGAGTCCAGAATCAGTTTTAATGGACACCCACTGAAGTTCACACCATAAGCAAAATAATAATTCCTAGGCACTTCTGGCCCTGTGCCTCTTGCTGATCTCTATTTTTGTTCTTTTTTCCCGTCCTATGAATGAGCGGAACAAATAGATCACTGAAAAAGGAGGTAACCAATTTCCATCAATTTTCCATATAGTTCGTGAAAGAATGGCTCCCCTGCCACAGCCCTGGAAGAGCCCTGAAATCATGTGGAGAGGTCTTATTATGGGTCCCGCATAACACAGAATGACATTTGATGATGGTGTTTGGTGGGGGCTTCTAAGTGGTAGCACCTTTGCTTTGAAATGCCCTCCCCATCTGCTGTGCATCATGAAATATATATTTGTTAGTATCAAAATTTGCATGCGAATCTGAAATTTTGACAATTTACGTGTGGATCAAAGGGGCCTACAAATCTGCACATGGATCAAATATATTCAGCCTAGGTCAAAGCTTCAACCACAGGGCCAAGAGAATCCTTACCTACCCACTACCTCGAGTCTCCCATGGCCACCCCCCTCTCATCCCACTTACCCCCCTCACCTTATTTTGTAGCCACTGGGAGCCTCTCCATGGGTTTTTTTCCACTGTCGCTAGGAGTACCCATTAAGTACCCATTAATGGGTACTTAATGGGTACTTCTAGTGACAGTGGGGAAAAAAACCCATGAGCATCACTTCCACAGCCTGCCTCAAGCTCCAAGCCCTGACAGAGCCCTGAGATCATGTGAGATTCTCCATGATTCCTGTAGAATTGTGTGAAGTTTCCTATGATTCCCAGGGATTGGGCCATTTCTGCTGTGTGCACACCTCCAGGAGGCCTTGGAGGAGGAAACGAGCTTTACGTGAAGCTGAACACAGACACCCTCAATTCAACTTCAATCAAAGGGGGGATATGCTTCACGCACATCCCTATCACGAAGGCCAACAGCAAGCCTACACCACAGTTTCTGGGTGCCTATTGAGGGCTAGCTTTTTACTCAGACCTTCCCTTTGTGAAAATTTGTTTCTTCCCTGACCTCCAGTTTTTAATTATCATTCTTATTCTGTTAATGTTTTACCTTATTTTCCTTTTGTTGTAAACCATTCTATGAAGCTGATGGCCAAGAAAGCTAGCAGTGACACAAGAATATGTGCCCCGTCCTCGCTTATGCCTTCAGACCGAAAGTGGGGCTTCATTACCCTTGGCTACAGGGGGTCATGCACCATGGGCCGGGAGACTCAAGCAGATGCCAAGTTCAGGAGAGTGCCACGGATTTTGGTTTGTGGCCGGATCACTTTAGTCAAGGAAGTTTTTGGAGAAAGTTTAAATGAGAGCAGAGACCCAGACCGTGCTCCTGATAGATATACTTCCAGGTTCTATCTGAAGTTCAGACACCTGGAGAGGGCTTTTGATATGTTGTCAGAATGCGGATTCCACATGGTAGCCTGCAATTCTTCGGTGACGGCTTCTTTTGTCAATCAGTACACTGATGACAAAGTTTGGTCCAGCTATACAGAATACGTCTTTTATCGAGGGGAGGAACTGCTGCGCGTCAGCCCTGCTGCACCCACCCTCAGACTATAAAACTCGGTCTGAGAGGGCAAGAGGAGAACCGGCCAGGAGGGGGGGAACTGCTGCGCGTCGGCCCTGCCGCGCCCACCCTCAGACCATGAAAATCTGTGTTTGAGAGGGCAAGAGGAGAACCAGCCTTAGTAGCCGGCTGTATCACCTGTTTTATAAGGGTTTTTGTCATTATTATTATTATTATTATATAATGTATTTTTATAATATGCAATGTATTTTGATTTATGTAAACTACCTTGTCTCTGATTTAAGTTGCTGATTATATTTATCTGTCATGTTTCTTTGATGTTATGATTGTATTTGTATTTGAGTGAACTTGCTATGGGGGGTAGGCGAGAAGTTTCATTGTAGGTTGTTGTCTGTGTATATTTTTATTGATTGTATATGTTTTATTGTCAGGCCCTTTGGAAGAAAGGGCATTAGAAATAAACGTTTTATTTTTTTTAAAGCTAGGAATGATAAGGGGAATTAGGTGGTGTAAGAAAATTGCTGTAAGAAAAGGTTGTACAAATTCACAGAGGACAGGTGTATCAATAGTTACTAGAATGGATGTCTAGTTCCTGGCTCACGGTTGGAGAGACAGGCAGGATACCTCTAAAGGCCCTTTTCATGGAGTCAACAGCAGGTGAAGGTTGTATCTTTGTCTTCTGCTTGAGATGCCCATAATCCAATTGATGGGCCACTCTGCATGACATGATGGGGTTCCTCTTACATTCTTGTGAGATTTTTTTAAAAAGGGAAAGGTGGTATATAAATGTCTTGGAGGGAGGGATGAATAATATATGCTAATATGTTTGCCCTGATATAAATTTAGAAATAATTGCTATGTACCTATTTGTTATTAAGCCTGACTCAAGCCCTAAAGAAAGCCAGAGGAGCACCTTCTTCCATACAGACATACCCAAGTATTAAGATCAAAAGCCTTCTTGTAGTCTCACCTCTTTCAGATGTCCAAGGGGCTTTTCTATGCCCCCACCCCCAGACTTTAGAACAGCCTTCCTCTGGAAGTATGTGAGATGCCAACTATGTTTGTCTTTTGATTCCTTCTTAAAACATAACCTAGTCACCCAGTGCCTTGATGCTTAGCTCCTTCTAAGTGATGTCCTGCCCAGGAGGAAGGGTTATATGTTAATATATATTTTTATACTGTTTGTGATTTTTACCTTTTTATGGCTGTAACCCATCCTGGGACTTCAGGTGAAGGGAGGGATATAAATACTCACATAAATGAATAAATAAATCTGATAACATCTATCACTACTCATGTTGCACAGTAGTGATTAAATGTACAGTATGTAAAAAGAATAATCTTTTGCCTTTTTACACATAACTCTGATCAGTCTTGATAAAATGCTTGATCTGCCTATGCACTTTTTGGCCACTTTACCAGCAGAAAAATAAAGAGACATAAACTTTAAAGAGAACTGTAACATGCTGCAACAATAAAAGAGAAATAAAAGTTGGCAGGTATCTTGAGCTGAGGGATTTTGTCACTTCGACAGAAATCTCTTACATCTCTTGAACTTTCTTTTTTTTTCAACTAATAGTGCTGGGAGAAAGAAACTGGCAAATGGACACCTACTGAAAGCTGCCATCAGAATTTGTCAGTTGTTAAGAGAAGTTCTCCATCAACAGTCGTGAAAGCAATCAGGGCATTTACAACACATGGAATTAGCAGCAATAACTGCAAGAATCAATGTGGGAAAAGGTGTATGAAAGGGAGGCAGAGAGCTCAGAAATAGAATTCACCAGGCAATTTCTGAGACGCAGCTTTTAAAACCTCTGCTTTAAATCATTTCTGATAAATCATGCTTTTAGACAAGACATCTTCATTTCCTTCACTTTTCTACATTGTGAAATTATTCTTTTGCACAAAGACCCATTTGTATGCCTAGTGTGGGTGGTGATAACAAACCAGGGACACATCTTGTTTATTGTTACATATGTTTTCGAAATCTCCGTAGATCTATCCCAATCTATATTGCTCTGGAATTCACAGGTTGCTCTGACAACTAAAAGCCAAAACATCCTTTAAAAAAAGAAAAGAAGGGAAACACACACACACACACAAATCCCTAGGATTGCTTGTTGCTGTTTTCGTTCCTTCTTTGGAGGTGAAGGAGCAAGGTTTAGAATAAAAATATATTAAATGATTCTCACATTCATCCTAATGTTTCGGGGTGTCTCACAAGGAGCACAGGACACTGTTCAAATGGCAGCCTGCCATACAGGCATGGGGACAGTGTTGCTTTGAGGTCATTTTTAGGGCCTTTTGCAACTGCCAGCCCAGTCTGATCAATATGGATTGTGAGAATTGTCCACTGTAATCTGAATCGATGAGACAGGGTGGAATGAAAGCAGGAAACCCCACACTGACATCTAGATGCCCCATCACTCCTGTCTGTGAGTAACATGCAAATGTGGCCTGGACGGATGCATAATTTGATGTGTTTTGAGATTAACTTGACTGTAAAACTGGGAGTAATGTTATTATCCATTGCCTTCATTCATATGCCAAGGTCAGAGATTGGTTTACATATTCAGACATTAGATAATGAAAAGAATCGAAACACATCTAAACGAACAGCATGCTAAAACATTAGGCTACATAGCAAAAACTACAAAAGTGAAAAGGTTTGCCTTTAACAAGAAACAAAACCGAAGCAATAAGAATGCTTGATGTGGATCTATAGGCATGGAATTTGACAAAACAATAGGGTCTTTCTGTACTCAAAGGCCATGATATAGATCAGTGGGTCTTCTGGATCACAAATGTTTTTAACCTTCGACCCCAGGGTACACATTTTGGTGGTGGGCTTAGCTGGAAACTTTAAGAACACCAGAAACATTGTTGGAAGTCAGAAATATTCAGCGCTTTGAGAGTCTGTTGCGGACAGAAATTCCACCTAATGAATTGCATCTGAATAGGGAGTAGTGGCAGAATTAGTGGTGTGCACATTTTTTTTTTGTGTGTGTTCACTTTGCATTGAAGAGAATGTGAAGGAAATTTCCATTCATGTGAATAGAGTCACTTCAAATATGGTAGGATTTGAATCTGCTGCAAATGTTCTATGAATGCTCTTCGAATCTGTTTCAAATCACTGCTGCCAGTCACGCCTCTGAATCCACTCTGAATTTGCTTTGAATCCTGCTCTGAATCTGCTGCAGATGTGACTGGGCAGCCAATTTGCCGCCTCCCCACTTTTGTGAATGTAACAAACCTTTGAATTGATGCACAAAAGCATCCCCTTCACATTTGAATATTCAGACTCATTCAAATCCAAATGAATTGTGAACCTGATGAATATTTGTA
Organism: Aspidoscelis tigris stejnegeri; assembly: GCA_023333525.1. NCBI lineage: Eukaryota > Metazoa > Chordata > Lepidosauria > Squamata > Teiidae > Aspidoscelis > Aspidoscelis tigris. The sequence continues at coordinate 15,300,998 of JALMGA010000002.1, forward strand.
CACATCCGTAGTCAAAATCACGCCCAGGGTACTACTAGAGCAGCTGTAAGGGGTTCCTCAAAATAGCATTTCAGTTGGGCATTGGGACAACTTAGGTGACAGTGGCATTTCTCTGTAATACTTGGAGGTGGAGAGTTTTAGGATCCAGTGTAGATGGAGTTGAAATTCTTGCATTTGCTTGGCAGGCCTAAATACACACTACCTGTGCAAATGTAAAAAGCAATGAAAGCGAAACTGGCATGTCAGCAAATTCATAATAACTGAGCTTCACATTCTGTGGTCAATTTTCTAAGGCATCTCTTAATGATTCAATTAGTTCCCTGGGAATATGGATAAGTGAATGCCCAATGCTCTGTGTCATATTACTGATTAGTATCTTCCCAAGCCTTTCTTTGGTGAACTTTATGCGCTAAATGAGCTCATATGAGCTATGAAAAGCAAAATGATATGAAGCTTCTAGTTTTCCATACTCCAGTCTCCCCCATACGGTATGACAATGGATAAATAGTTCTTCAGCTGTTTCCCCTTGCAAGATTTTTTTTTAAATTTGAATTTGTAGTCTGATTTTGCAATATCTCTGCCCAGAAGCATCTGGTGGGCCACTGTGTGGGACAGGATGCTAGACTAGATGGGCTGTGGCCCAATCCAGCAGGGCTCCTCTTATCTTCTTATGCTGTTATGTTCCCTTGCAAGATATTTTTTATTTGAACATAGTGGGTCTGTTCCTGAAGTATAGTCTGATTTTGCAATGAGACTACCCTAAAAACAAAAATTTACAAGTTTCCACAAAGTATGTGAATTATGTATTTGGTGAAAAAGTTGTGTATGCTCAAGGCATTCATTAAAGAACAATTCTCTAGTTACTTTAATATTTGCTGTACTTAGCCATTTTCAACATAGATGAATAACCAATTAGTGAATATTGCCAAAGCATGTTTTGCAAAGCATGGACTAAGAAGATGCCTCATGTTCAACAGGGTTATGGTGAACTTGCAAACTGAGAATGGCAGACTTTTACATTAAGGTATGGGGAAATGATGATGATGATGATGATGATGATGATGATGATGATGATGATGATGTAAAACAACAGTTACACACAGCAAACGAGATCACTATGCTGGATTTCGTATTATATCACTAGTCGAGCACTTCCCAAGCACCTAGGACTGTGTGATGTATCGGCGAATTATGCGAGCAGACCCCAGTAAAGTGGCTTTTTGTAGTTGGCAAATGGATATTTTGTCAATGCCAATGGTTTTTAGGTGACCGCTGAGATCTTTTGGCACTGCGCCCAGTGTGCTGAGGATGACTGGGACCACTTTCACTGGTTTTCGCCAGAGTCGCTGTAGTTCAATTCTCAAAACTTCATATCTGGTGAGCTTCTCCAACTGTTTCTCCTCAATTCTGCTGTCACTTGGTATAGCAACGTCGATGATCCACACCTTCTCTTTCTCAACAATTGTAATATCAGGAGTGTTATGCTCCAATTTTTGGTCAGTTTGAAGCCTGAAGTCCCAAAGTAATTTTGCCTGTTCATTTTCAACAACTTTTTCTGGCTTGTGATCCCACCAGTTCTTTGCCACTGGCGGATGATACTTTTGGCACAAGTTCCAGTGGATCATTTGTGCTACAGCATTGTGTCTCTGCTTGTAATCAGTTTGTGCGATCTTCTTGCAGCAGCTGAGTATATGGTTGATTGTTTCATCAACTTCTTTGCAGAGTCAGCACTTTGGATCTTCTACTGATTTTTCAATTCTGGCTTTGATGGCATTTGTTCTTATTGCTTGTTCTTGTGCAGCAAGAATCAGTCCTTCTGTTTCCTGTTTCAATGTTCCATTCGTAAGCCAAGACCAGGTCTTTTCCATGTCCACTTTGCCTTCGATGTTCTCCAAGAACTGTTCATGCAGTGTTTTATTGCGCCAGCTGTCAGTTTGGCATTGAATTGCAGTTTTCCGGTACTGGTTCTTGGTTTGCTGCACTTTGAGAAGCTTTGATCAAAGCTGATTCTTTGCTTTCTGCCACATAATCTGCTAATGCATGCTTCTCTTCTTCCACTGTTTGCTTCACTTGCAAAAGTCCTCTACCGCCTGCTTTCCTGGGCAAGTACAGCCTGTTGACATCACTACGAGGATGAAGTGCATGGTGGATCGTCATCAGTTTTCTGGTTTTTCTGTCTAAGTTGTCCAGCTCCTGCTGAGTCCAGTTCACAATTCCTGCAGTGTATCTAATGACTGGTATGGCCCAGGTGTTTATGGCCTTAATGGTGTTACCGCCATTCAGTTTACTTTTCAAGATTTTTCTAGTCCTTTGGATGTACTCTTTACTGACCACAGATTTCACCTGGCCATGTTTAATGTTATCCAGTTGCAGGATGCCAGGTATTTGTAGGCTGCTGACTGGTGGGACCTGACTTGACCATTTGGCATTTCCTCTCCTTGCAGAATTTCCAGATTTTCATCAGGCTCTAGTCGATCAGTGACTCCTGGTCTTGTTGGAGCTTCTCTTGCTGCCACAATAGGCTGCAGTGCTTCAGTTTCATTAGTTTTTCGTATTTCTGCAAGTTCAACTTCACTGAACACTTTACTCCTGATTATGAATCTTCTCTGATCAGCTAGCCGCAGTTCTGTTATCTTCGAGTCTGGATATTCTTGTTTCCATAGCTGGTGCATCCGTTTTTGAGCGCCTCATTTTCTGGGTTCTGATTTGTAGTAGCACTTCATGACTATACGATTCTCTGACCTTGAGAATTTCTGCCACTTCTTTGTTTGTGAACTTTGTTCCTGTAGCCCATTTGCCGACGGTTGCCCGGGTTCCTCAGCAACTGCCGTGGTCCTTTTTATCCTGGGCGACGACCGAGCCAGTATTAACTTCTTTTTTGTTTGTGTCTCCATTGTGTTAAATGGGTTGGATGCACTTAGTCTGGCTCCTCTGCTTCGACCACTCTGGCATGGTTGAACCTTCCAGTAGTTTTCACTACCACCAGCCCAGCTCTCAGTTTCATTGCAGCCCAGCTCTCAGCTTCGTTATTATAAATAATATTATTTATTATTATTAGAAATAAACAAATTTGGTCTCCTCAACTGCAGTCTCCAGATATTTCTGAACTACAGTTCCTAGTTGTCCTGGAACACTAGGAGTTGGTTGCTAAGAACTATCGCTCAAAAACATTGCATTATTTGGTTTATCTGTCACTCAGTGACTAAGATTCCTGGCGATCTAATGACAAATTAAACCAGCAAGTGCCGACCAAAGTTTTTCTTCTTTCTTACTCAGTCTATAAATCATTGAAGTGTACAAAAATCTTATGTTCAGTTCTCAGTGAAATGAACTTGGTATGGCAGGCAGCAGCTTTGTGACTCCTGATCAGTTCCAGTTCACGGAAAGTGAGTGTGAGACACTGCAACCTACTGTAGAAAAGTGCTTGTTATGACAGTGAAACCCAGCATAGCATTGGGGAAATCATATCTTAGAGTAGTCTTCTGGATAGGAAACACACAGAGAGACATCCCAGGTCCCAGATTCTGATGAAGAATCTCTCCAGTGACATTGACAGATGTTTCATGCAGCAAACTTGACAACGACACAAGTAATCCCTGCATGCAAAAAGGACCCATCAAACACATTTTCTTGGTGTCTAGGAGTGTTGCTGAAAATGAGATGCAGCAAGATGGAACACTGAGAATGGCTGGCAGCTTTAAAATCTGGAAAGCATGTTGCACTTGTATTTCCCACACAGTTTGTAGGTTAGTGCTGGTGACAGACTCAGCTATATCGCCTTCCTTCCTTCCTTCCTTCCTTCCTTCCTTCCTTCCTTCCTTCCTTCCTTCCTTCCTTCCTTCCTTCCCTCCCTCCCTCCCTCCCTCCCTCCCCTCCCTCCCTCCCCTCCCTCCCTCCCTCCCTCCCTCCTTCCTTCCTTCCTTCCTTCCTTCCTTCCTTCCTTCCTTCCTTCCTTCCTTCCTTCCTTCCTTCCTTCCTTCCTTCCTTCTGTCCTTCCTTCCTTCCTGAGCAAAATTTATGACCTAAACCCATGGATCTTTTTCCCCCTCAGTGCTTTTGAGCTACAATAAATACACACAGAAATGTGGCCACAAGTGGGATCTACACATTCTATTTGCACATCAAGGGTGTTTCTGTGCTTTCTGTGCCACAACTGTATATCATTATCCATGCAAGGATTTTGGTAAAGCTTGACTGTATCACTCTGATACAAATAATCTGAGTGCACAGGTTCAATATTTGCTGCTTCCATTTTCAGTAGTCATGTCTACTTATTTGTTTGTTTTCATACCTGTTCATATACATTGCTCAAAACAATTAAGGGAACTCTTATATTGCACATTGGATCTCCATAAATGGGAGATTAAAGCTGAAAATCTTTTACTGATATAAATTGTTTAATTCTCTGAGAACAAAATGTGCATCAATAGTCAATGCAAACCAAAATCATCACCCAGTTGACAGCTGGATTCCATATCACCCTAGCAATCAAAGTAAAAAAAAAAATTGAAATCATAGTCCTGTTGGATCAGGCCACAGTCCATCATATTACAAGTGATGTGCATGATTATACATGATGCACAGGCTTAGATCAATGAATGTGTATCTGATAAAAATATAAACCAAAGTTCTTCCTATCTGGATTTCCTTTTGGTGCACATCCTCTTAAAATTAAGCCACCCTCAAAGTTAGTCCCTTTAATACATAGCTAGGGAAAGATAACATCTAGACACTGATCTAATCTAGAACAAAGTCACTGTGGCATAGCTATCACATGGCTGGTGTTCTGCACTTATACTCATGCCTTTTACACTTATACATGTATACAACAGGGAACGACAGCCAAGTGGTTCCTATAAGAACATAAGAGAAGCCCTGCTAGATCAGACCACAGCCTATCTAGTCCAGCATCCTGTCTCACACAGTGACACACCATGGGCCTCTCAAGCAGAGAGAAGGGTAAACCTTCTCCTGCTCTCGAATACCATTAAATGGGCTTAGAGGCATCCTGCTTATCCCACCCCACCCCCCAGCCTGAAAGATGTACCTAGGCATCCATTCTCATGGCCATTGTTCCATCTGTCATCCATAAATTTGTCTAACCCTTCTTCCTACTATGGAGGTAGACAAGGGAGGAGCCCAGGTTTGTCACTAAAAAAGATGACTTTGTGTATTCAGTTTGGAGTATGGAGTATGGATGAATCATTTCTAATGGCTCTATGCAGAATAGAAAATTACACCCTACAACAGGGGCGGGCAAAAAATGTTCCCCATTTTTGCAATTTGTACAAATTACGACAGTTAATTTGAATCAGATATTAGCTGTATTCAAAGTCTGACCTTTGCATGCAAAACAAAAGCTTTTGTGCCTTCATTTTATGATTTGGAGCAGATTTGGAAGGGATTTGGAAGGGATTCCAACACAATGACTGGTGGTGGCAGGGATTCAAAGTGAATTTGAAGTCTAGCATATTTGAAGTGGCTCTATTTGTATGAATGTGAAGCTCCTGCCCATTCACTTCTATGTGAACCAAATGGGGAAAATACATCTGCACATCCCTATCCTGCAAGCACGGTGCTTCAAATGGAAACTGTGCTCATAACAAGGGCAGTTCCTTTGCTGCCGTGAATGGAGATGTGGCAGCATTAGGTGCCCTTCCAAGTGGCCATGGGTGCTTCTGTTGCAAAGTGGAGCTGTGGTCTACAGATTCCATGCACTCTAGCCATCACAGCTGGAAACTATGTCTTAAAATATCCAGAGGGCACAACACTGAATAAAAGCACAATACATAATGTGATTGCTAATTACTCCCAAAAGAAAATGTGAAGTATCTTAATTTGAAAAGAAAAGGAAAAGATATTGGAAGGTCATGTGTGATCTCCCTCTCTGGTGTTGGACAAATGGTAGCGATTTATGCCTCCAACACATAGTTTGAGACTTCGTTCACCAGGCAGCAATCAGGCATGCGTGAAAATGAACTTAAAGTACATTTTGGTATCATTATTATACAGTGAATGGCTGTACTCTTTCCCGAATGCATCCTTAAAAAAAAAAAAAGATACTGAGAACTCTACCGTATATCTCTAAGGTTCTTAATGATAAGTACGTGGAAGTACAGAATGTCTTTGGCTGATTCTTATAGCAGCAAAAAGAGAACAAGCAGACCTAGGTAAAACAAGATGTACAATTTAGGAAGAGGGAATTGGAACATAAGCTGATACCTGGCAAGATGGAACGGCCAAACAGAAAGGGCAGAATTACAATTTAAAAAATCTCATACTTTTTGTCTTCTCTGAAGCCCTTTCTGCACTGCAGTGCAGTAAGACCCATATGTATAGAGCTGAATTTTGGGGGTACATAAGAACATAAGAGAAGCCCTGCTGGAGCAGGCCACAGCCCATCTAGTCCAGCATCCCGTCACACACAGTGGCCCACTAAATGTTCATGGGCATCTCAAGCAGAGACAAGGAAAAACCTTTCCCTGACCTTGAATCCCAGCAAATGGCCTTAGAAGCATCCTGCTTTCCCCCCTGTCCTGAACGATGTACCTAGGCATTCATTCTAGTAGCCATTGATGCATCTGTCATCCATAAATTTGTCTAACCCTACCTTAAAGCCATCTAGACTGGTAGCTGTTTCCACCACCTCTGGCAGCGAACTCCATAGACCGATGACCCTCTGGGTGAAGAAATACTTCCTCTTGTCATATCCGACTCTCCTAACCACCAGCATCATAGAGTGCCCCCTGGTTCTAGTGTTGTGTGATAGAGAAAAGAAATTTTCTCTGTCCACTTGTTCTATACCATGCATAATTTTATGCATGGTCTACAGATCCAGATCACGGGGAGGCGAGGGTTGGATTCACACCGTCTGCATGGGCGGCACTAGGGATGTGCACAAATGGTGTGTGTTTTTACATTCAATTTGTACTTGTTCAAATAGATCCCCTTCTAATGTGGTAGGATTTTATTCGATACAAGTGTATTCGCATGAATGTCTGGTACATATCCAATATGTATCCAGTGACATATCTGCTCTCAAAGCATCAAATCTGCCCTAAATCCACTTTGAATCTACCCTCAAACCATGTCAAATTCAGTCTGGATCCATTGCAGATGTGACTGGCACAGCCACTTTCCCAGCTCCCTGTTCATGGATGTTTTGAAGCTTGATACAATTGTTCCAAAACATTCATGTACGAATGTCATAACTTTTGATTTGTATATGAATATCCGCATTCATACAAATTTGTACAGATAATGAATCTTACAAATATCCATGCACGGTGTACTGCACACTTTAATGCACCACACTGAAAATTATTTCTGGGATTTCTGAATCACAGACGTGTGCCATCTGCATGTTTCCATGATCTGGCCTGAGGGCCTGAGGATGGATTTTAGGATCTATTAATGGGGTGTAGAGTAGGTATGGATTGAGGCTATGGAAAAGAACATAAGAACATAAGAGAAGCCTTGCTGGATCAGGCCACAGCCCATCTAGTCCAGCATCCTGTCACACACAGTGGCCCATGGGCATCTCAAGCAGAGACAAGGACAAACTTTCTCCTGCTCTCAAGTCCCAGCAGATGGCCTTAGAAACACCCTGGTTTCTCCCCCCTACCCCAGTGTTCCAAACTGCACCTATTCACCATCTTCACTTCCTTGGGACGTTTTCCTAGGTAAATGATGGTGCAAAAATGCTCATTGATTGCCACTCCAAGAGAAGATACACAGAAGCATAATATAGCCTTTCTTCCATTTTTATCCAAAAATCCCTCATCTCCTATTCATTCCACCTGCATTATTTTGGAGGCCGAGTCCACGCATGGGGATGCTCCTGGGTTATTAGGGAATGAGATTGACGCTCGCGTCATTAGCAGATGGATTTCATGTTGTGTGCTTGCCATTCCTGTCCTGTGCATTGGAGAACGCAACTGTTTGGGCATTTTTGGCAATAAATGGTGACTGAACAGAAACGAGTCTCTTTCCGCAACCATTATTCCACCTACCTTCCCTGGTTGCCAAGTCAGCAAGACAAATAGAAGCTTCAGCACCCCAGTTTTACAGCGAAAGATGTGATCGCCATCCCATGAGTCTCTTGCTGTGACCATTATTCCACCTCCCCTCTCCGATCGCCAAGCCAGGCATGATAATTTAATTTGGTGCACAAGTAGTACTGTACAAGTAGTAGTGAACAACTGCTGTACTGGGTGGAGCAGTGGTGCGCAACTCCAGTAAACTGCCACCAAACCCTGTAACAGCTTTGCAGAACAATCTGGCTTTTTCATTTTTTAAAAAAATAAAATTAGATTTTTATTGCCTTTCAGCCCTATGTGCCATGATCAGGGAAGGAGGTGTTGGGTGGCATTTCCCTGCCAGCACTATAGCGGGCAGCACAGGGGTTGGTGACATCAGCTTGGCTTCCAATCAGGAGAGCAGGGGGCAGAGAGAAAAAGATGCTGTTCCCCCATGCAGGGGTTTAGCACAGTTTGCACAGGGACACCATAGTCAAATTGAGCCCGCATTATCAGCAAACGCATGGGAATGGCTCAATTCAAATTCAGCCCTGCACCCAGATTAAAAATTTTCTAGTCCACACTAAACAGAGTGCATGGGGATGCAGCCTTGGCCTGCATGTGTGTAGGCTGGTCCCAGAGTTAAACCTATTGGCAAAAACCCACAAAGCCAAATGAGAAAAGTATCAGAAGCATCTGAAGTTAGGAACATATATCTGCTGTGTAGGGCACTCTGTGTTTAACAGAAAGAGAGAAAAAAATGAAGAAGTGAGTTGAAAAGTGGGGTTATAAAGTTCATTAACCTTCTAAAATATTGGTTGTCTGACGAGTTTTTCTTAAATGACGTGCCGTCTCCCAGAATATTCTGGCTATATAAATACTTCATATAAAAGTAATCTAAATTTTTCTCTTGGTAATTCATCTCATAAAAGGATGCCACCCTCAGATGTATTCATTACACTCATTATATATGCAAATTGCATCACAAAGCTCCAAAAGGTTCAGAACACCAATTGCCGGAAAAAAGTATGACAAATCTAAACTTGACTGATCTCTCCTTAATGAAGTCTTCAAGCACCATGACTTATCAAGGTTAAGACACATTGTCAATAATTTATCTTCAGCTTTACTTCTGCAAGGTACCCTGCCACCCACCCCCACCAGCAAGCAGACACCTTCTGAGCGCCTAACATGTCATAATAAATAGGCTATAGATCCCTGTAAGAGAAATGAACCTATTAGACACAGAGATAAGCAATGGGCAAAACTTTAGCTTCTAAGCAATCCCTTTAGAATCATCCTTCCTGCCTCCCAATATCTTTTTATAGTCTTTTGTCAGGAGAAATTAATAAACTATACAGCTAAGAAAGGAACTAGGCAGACTGGCTCTACTCCTCCTCTCTAAACTCCTTCTAGGCTGTGTATTTTGAAAAAAAAAAAAAGCCCATAAGAACATTATCTCCAAGAAGATAACTGTAGATAAGGAAGCAGAAGGCACCCTGTCCTTTAACTAGGATCTCTCCCTTATATTTTTTCCACATTCAGACACTGTCTCTCCTATTGTTCTGAGCTTAATGTTAACTAAAATAACAGATTTAATCTTACATAGGGACAGATGGCATGGTTTTTGCTTCGCAGAGGCCATAAGTGCTTTGAACAAGTAGCAATATGTCAAGTTCCATCCTATATTGCTGTGCAAGCAAAGGATTATTTGTTTATTTGTTTGTTTCTTGGAATGCTGATAAAGGGCCAGATTGGGGGTGTGGCAGTGCAATCACTATAGTATTTGGGCCTTTCACGCTTCACTGGGGAAGCGTCCCACGACCACTGGTGTTTGAATTGTGAACACCAACCCATCCCAAACTTCAACCAGACCTACCCAGGTTCAGGGCCATCCACCTCACTGTAGCAACAGTCATCATGAATGCCAGCTCATTGCTACAGCGATGTGTGACACAGCATGCAACAGCACAAGTGCAGATGTGCCAAAGCACCCACCCACAGCCATCACATAGGAAATATTGCAAAGGCTGTGTCCAGAGTTTAACTGAGAGTTCTCTAGTTCAGGTGCAGCTTGGGAAAGCACTCCCCACACACTTTATTCCATACCACAGAGGTATGCATTCTGCCCAATCCAATAATCTGGGGCTGGCACACTAAGTATGCTGGTAGACCTCACTACCGAGGTCTACTGCAGGACCAGAGGCCTTTTCACACTACAGCCGCTAGTACATAATTAGTGCACCTTTGGTGAAGAACATCTGCACATGGAGGAGGCTGTTGCAGCTTCCAGATGTGCCCTCCCTCCCCAAAAGTGCACTAATCATTGATTAGGTGTGAAGCATGAAATCTTGCTCCAGACCTTAACCAACGTTACCTAATTACTTAACTGAAGCACCCAGCGGCATGACCATTTGCTCTTGCCAGCGTTCCGGTGTTGTTTTAGGTGCTGCCCAAGCATGCTGGCACCTCAGATGACTGTAGACATAACTCCAGATGTGCAGGACCTCAGTGTCATCAAGGCAACGGTGCTGGTGCGCACACAGTTGCAGAGGTGCCACTACCAAAATGGCGGCACCCAAAGGAGGACCGGGATCTGAGATCAAATTAGGTGAGTATCCAATCCCAGGGAGAAGAAGCACGTAAAGTTAACTAGTGCTCAAGTGCGATCGCTAGTCAATGTCGGGTCACTGCACTTCTTTCCCATCCAGCAGAAAGGAAAGGTAGTGCGAAAACATCTCAGGATAAGGCACCCAATATGGATGTAGTATATTAGGAGGGGACCTGCTCTGTCCTGAACTATCATGCAGAAGCGTGCATTTGTACTCCTTATCTTGAACCAATGGCAAGTGCAGAAATGGCCATAAGCATGCATCTTTCCCTTATTCACATCAAATAAAAAATCAGGTTGTTTGAACATCCAAGACCTCAATCAAAGCAAACAAAGCTCCTGCTTTCAAAAACCTCCTGCTTATGAAAATGAGCATTTTGATTGAATATTCGTATTTCACTGTTTTTGGTGATAAAAAGGACTTTTAAATGGGGACAAAGTCATGATATGTTTGCAAAATCTTCAAATGCAGATGTGAAAATCCAGTTTTTCGATTTCATGATTCAACGATGAACCAAATTTTTGGATGTTTGATTTGACAGCGAAACAAATTTGTATACTACACACATACACACAAATGTACTGAGAGAGAGAATACACATTGCTAGTCTGAAGCATGACATTTCCTCCTCTCTGCCTTTTTGTGTACTGCATTAAAAGCCCAAACTTGCTCCCTTTCACAGATAGCTGCTCCCGGGAAACACCTCTGCTACGGCACAACAAATTCCCTGACATTTCCTAACAGCTCTGTGCAAAGATTCTTCCCTCCTCTAGGAACTTTTAAATAGTAAGCCTTGCTACTCATGTCAGGAGATCTGGCAAAAAGATTCATGGCTTGGCAAGAATTTCCTCTGAATGCAAACAAATCCCCAATCTGTTCTTCATGTCACCTTCTTCTTGAAGGGCAGCAGTACTGTGGCTTGCTGAGCCTTGGCGCACAAAGAAATGCACTCTAAGACGGGAGATCGCTGGTGACCTGCCAGGATTGGAAACAACAGTATTTCACCATCCCAGCAGTGATTTTAGAATATATTGATGTGAGCACCAATAACCCCTGCTGGTGTAATGATGATGATGATGATGAAAAATATCGATCTGGAATCTGAAACAGCATTCTCATTTAAAGTGTTTAAGGTATTTGGGGAATTCCCTTAAACAATTACTTCGATTATTTTGTATCTTTCTTTTTTTTAAGCATGAAGAATAGATTCAACAATGTCCTGACTCCTGTCTCACCAGCAGCCTGAGATGATATAGTCCTCACAGTAACATGAAATGTAGAATAGAAGCAAGACAGAAGCAAGACAGCAAAGGACTGGCGTGTGAATTCTTTGCAAGGATGCATTTGTTATATTTGCTTCATAAACAGAATATTTAAAAGGGTGAGTGTGAACTGCAGTTCATTCTTTGGGGCTCAGCATTCTGTCACCATGTTCAGGTCAAGGGTTGGATCCTGCTGCAAAAATTGGTGGGGAAGAGCCCCCCACCCACACACACATACTCCTATGTTTTCAATAACCTCACTGCTGCCTGTTAGTCCAGTCTGGACTATTTATGTATAGGCGTTGGCGAAGTTTGGCGATACGGTCACTGAAAAACCAGGCATTGCCAAAGTCTTTAACCACAGGATATTAACGGACACACAGAAGCCAATAGCCGCTCCACCATACTGGCTAACAGTGTTGCTTTCCTGAGGTAATTGAGAAGGAAGTTCAAGCAATGTTGGAACTTCAAGTTGGAGTCATCAAGCCTTCATCCTGTAATTGGTCATCAGCTATAGTGTTGGTGAGGAAAAAAGACCAAATTATCTGGTTCTGTTCGGATTTTTGAAACTTGAACAAAATGATTGTAGTTGACATCTTCCTGATGCCACAGGTCGGTGACCTGATTGAACATATGGGGAATGTGCAGTATCTGTCCACTCTTGACCTTTCAAAAGGGTATTGATAGATACCCATACACTGCGAAGACGGACCCAAGATGGCTTTTGCAACCCCAACTGGATTTTACCCATTCCACTGGATGGTGTTTGGGCTTAAAAATGCTGCAGCCACCTTTCAGTGATTAATGAACGGAATACTGGCCGAGTGCAAGGCCTATGCCATCACCTCTATCAAAGATAAAGGGATTTTCAGTCCTGATTGGTAATCACACATGGATCATCTGTGGGATGTCCTATGTAGAGTCCAAGTGGCTGGATTGACAGTTAAACCAGCGAAATGCAATATAGGCATGGTCCAAGTATGTTACCTTGGATACACGATAGGGGGAGGAACCCTGAAACCTGAGTCAAGTAAGGTACAGACGATAGACACGTGGCCCATACCCAGGAATAAAAAAGAGTTCAGAGCTTTCTTGGAAGTGATAGGGCACTATGGCTGATATATTCTGCTATTTGCTGAGTTGGCCTTGCCGTTAACTGAGGCAACAAAGAAAAGTCATCCTGACAAGGTCCAATGGGATGACAGAAAGGAGGGGGCTTTCAGAGTACTTAAAGAAAAGATAACCTCCATACCAGTTCTGAAGGCCCCAGATTTTGACAGAGAATTCACATTGATCACAGATGCATCAGACATAGGGGTAGAAGCCGTCCTGAGCCAATGGGATGCCTAACAGATGATGCATCCCATTTTATATCTGAGCAAAATGCTGACACCAGCTGAAGGCTGGCTTTCCATGATCGAACATAAGTGCCTTGCCAAGCGGGACACTGCTACAGTGCCCAGAGGACCAATGTCAGCATCCAGAGGATGGGTTCAGGAAGACAGTGGATTGGCATCATTGGATGACCAGGAGGCCCGAAGATGATCATCGAGTTGAGGAGATATTTGCAATGTGGGAACCTTGAACCCATGGACTTATGTACAATTCAGGATTTGGTAATATAGGTATATATAAGTAAGTTAGCCTAGAAGGGGGAAAATGATCAAGGAGCAACCCGAAGTTTGAGTGGCACCTCGTGATCATTTTTCTTTCTTCATGAGGGAGGAGTTGTGACATTCATGGGGATGAGAAAAAGACGAAGAAGGCTTGGCAGGTTTTTTGGCAGCTCCATGAGTGACAGGAGGGTTTTGACCACCGGAGGAAGCCGCATCAGTCAAACTTTTTGACCAATCGGTGGCGGCTAAAATCAGGACTATAAAAAGAGTAGCCACAGCAGCCACAAGGGAGAAGAGTGCAGCCTGGACCGGAGTGTGGGTGACAGTCTCTCCTTGGTCGGAAGAGGGAAGGAGGACCACATAAAGCCTAGGTGGGAATATCTGCCTGAAGGCAGAGTCTGTCATGCCCTGCTCAGCCTCGTCGGAAGAGGATATGCCTGCAATGCCTGCAATGCAACCACAGGCTGAGGAGCAGCCACAGCAGAGCATTGCAGGTATGGAAAAGCCAAGGCTGGGTCCAGAGGAGCAGTCAGACAGTTCTGGTGATGAGTCCACCTGTAGGGAGCCTAATCAAAGGCTCTCTCATAGCCTGCTTAGGCAGCAGAAGCAGGTGAGAAGGAGGTCAGAGCGATTAGCCCAGCTGCACCATGGGCGTGGCTCTGACTCTCCTATATAAGAACAAGCTTACCTTGCCTCCAGTTGCTGCAGACAACGTCTGAACAGCCTCTTGTTACCTGAGTGGAAATCCTGGACTCATTGGGACCTGCTGACTCCTTGGACTACCTGACTCTTGCTCACTTCTGAACTCCTAGACCCTGGACTGGTACTGACTTCGAGAATGCCTGAGATCCTTGGGACTGAGTAGCCACGCAAGTATCTGCCTATTGCCCAACTGGCCTGCGACATGACAGAGTCTAAAGGAACTGTTTTACCTCCATAAGGACATTAAGACTTAAGAGCTCAGGTTTAAGCTTGCTTCTTTTATTTTTTGGAATTGCTGTAACAATAAACCTTTTGAAGTTTATTCCTTATATAGGTATCTGTCTGCTTCCTTGAGACAGAGCTGTTAAGCAGATAAGAGTGGGAGCCAGGGGGAAGGCTTTATAGGGGAAAGCCTCAAGGAACTGGCAGGGGACTAGGTGTTTGTTCGCTTGTTTTCAGCCTGCGTTGCTCTGAGGAGAACGAGGAGGGAAAAGGCAGGCAGGTTGCCACAACCATGTATATTGCATATGAATCCTACCACATTTGAAGGGGATCTATTCAAATGAATACAAATTTTTGATACAAATCGAATACAAAAAAAAAATCATGCACACGCCTACTCTCTTTGCTTTAGTCCCAGGCAGATCACACACGAGTCTACCATCTATGCAAACTTTGCACTATGGAAAATATTTAAGTGCATAGTAATACCCCTTTCCAGACACTGTCTCAATAAATACAGTGAAGGGTGTGTGTGTGTTTTCTCCCCCCTCCTTTTTCCCCTAATAGGACAATAAACTTCACCTTACAGTATATTAGCAGAGAAAGCACTGCTACATTCTGATCCAGGCCCTTTGTCTTTGTTGTTTGAATGGTCAGATCTACAGACGTTTTGATTGTCTCGTGGCTGGCATCTCCCCCATGAAATTAAATAAAAGGACATGAGCTGGAGGGAAGCAAGATGAAAGGTTATAAGAGGAGTGAAAGCTAGAAGGCTCTAGGGATACGACACAGAGAGACGAATCTTGCTTTATTCAACCTTTTTTTCTCACTTCCCTTTTCTTTCTTCCTTTTACTGATGCTCTGCAAGTTCTTTATAAAACATTTTGGCTTCCATCCCAGAATCACCTACTCCGGAGAAGTACTGTAAAGGTTTAAGGACTATAAACAATGTTTGAAAGATCAGAACAATGGATGAAAAGGTGGCCTATTTAATCTGGTTTGAGACCCGCTAATACTATACCGTCACCAAACGTTCTGGCAATCTCAGCTGCACCTCACAACAAATAACACAATACCATCCCTGTGGGGTTGTTGTTTCTCTTTAAAACAACAACTATCTGGATACAGAAGAATCCAGCTGCCTCGTCTATTTAAGATTAACTTTTCCATATTGTTTACTAGGACTGCCTTGAAGTAGATTTTATATGGAGGGAGAGCTCTTGAGAATGGTGGGAATGTCCATAACTCAGTAGTGAAGCAACAGCCTGGAAAACAGAGGGTCAGAAGTTTATTTACTTCTAAACATTTATATCCTGTCCTTCACCTGAAGGCTTTAGGCAGGTGTCAGCCTAATTTAGAAATGGGGGAAATTGTATAAAAGAATTAAAACACAGGAAACATCCCTTTAGCATGTCCTGGTTGAAGACATATATTTTAACCAGGCTCCAATAGTCATATAATTTTAGTGCTTGAACAACCTCTGCTAGGGGCCACTACAGAAAAGGCCATCCCACATGCTGCCCCTCCAATCAAACCTTAAGGAAATACACGAAGAGCCTCCACCAATGATACTAATATTGGACAGATCTATATAGGAGAAATTATCTTTCAAACAGTAGGAGCCAAGCTATTTGTAGCTTTATACACAAGAGTAAACACATTTAATTGATCTCAGTAGGACATAGGCAACCAGTGAAGCTTTTTGAAGACCATTTTGTCTTGAGTCTACATTGGACCAAACTCAATCAAGCTCAGTTTGAATTGAACCACATCTTCAATCCTGAGTTTGTGCACATCTCTAATGTGAACAAGTGCATATTAGACACTGGTGGGACATTTTTATATTCTAAAGTTTTATGAGAATGATGATGCAAAGGGGGGGGGCAATATATCCTAAGAAAACATACATATAGTTACTGGGAGTTTGTCCAAACTCAGGGCCTGTTCACACTCAAGAAGTGAAGGTGGGGCCATAATCAGCTTGGGTATTAAAAGTAAGTCTAATGAGAAGTAATCAATTCTTTCCTAGGTATTGGCTCTATTCCAAAAGCAATGACAGAGAAGTAGTCAATGCTTGCTAGACATCACAATAAAGTTGCTCTGCAGAAGAATGGCAGAGAAGCCATGAGATGCCCCTGGCCAATTAAAATGTCCAGGTGACTGAGAAAGAGGTGAAGATACTTCAAATAAAATGCAGGCCAAACTCATTTGTCAGTGGAGGCTGTATTTTAAAACAAGACTGTTCAGTATCCAAAGGAAGAATTCTCCCACAGACTGCAACAAGTTTAAACATGCTTTTTAATAAATAAATAAATGAATAAATCTCTGATTGGATTTCCTGATACCCAGTAGTGGCTCGTGAAACTCTTTCAGGAAATTGAAGGGGTGAGATTCCAGTTGGCAGCTTCACTTTGATTTTACTGGCCCAACCATTGTTCACACCTACTCTGGACCGAAATGCATTCTCACAGACAAAAGTCATTTTTTAGCATGAGCATTATCCCAAACCCACTGGTTCCAGTTTATAGGGAGTTGCTGTCTCCTTATTTTCTCAGCACTAACCAAAGTTTGGAACAGGAGAGGCTATTTTGTCTCATCTGGATTGGAATGATGTAGTAACACTCTCTTTTCTCACTTACTTGTGTAATCCCATCACAGGATCACAAGCACAGACGCACAAGCACCCATTCCAATCTGTCCTCCAGCTCACACACCGCAATGCCGCCCCTGGAGACACACGACTGAAGCATGGAGCTGCCAGTCACCACATGCTTCCAGCTGTCACCAGGACAGGGGGCGTGATGAAGGTGCCATGTCTCCCTCCCCTGATGGCAGCTGCTTTGCTGGGGGGGAGATGGTGATGCTGATCGCCATCTCACCCCTGCCTCCACTTCCCGGCAAAGCAGCCTCCTGGGGGAGGGCATTGGGTAGCGGCAGAGTTGCTGCCTAGATTCCCCCTGTCCCAGGAGGCTGCTCCATCGCTGTTGAGGTGGTGGCAGCTGCAGCAGTGGCAGCGGGCAAGGGAGGCGCTCATGCCCCCTCGCTCCGCAGCCTCAGTCTCCCGCCTCCCCCTCCCCAGCAGCAAAGCAGCCCCTGGGGGGAGGGGGGAGCTGGTGGTGGTAGAGACAGCAACAGCAGCAAAGGGGCATCAATGACAGGCGGGGGAAGGGCACGGGAGAAGGGCTTAGGAAGCAGGCAGTCCTGCTTCCACTTTCCTAAAATGGCAGGCGCCGGGAATCCGGCTCTTCCCCTGATGGAGTGTGGAAGCGTCCTGCTTCTGCACACTTTCAGGGGAAGTGACACATGTAAGATTTTTCAGGTCTTACATTTAATCCGGATTTCGGTGGCAAACTCGGTTTTAAAAACCAGTATTGCACGCTAAAATGCGGACACGGATTCCACAAAGCATCCCTAATCAGGTCTCCAATGCAGAAGCCCTCTAAGGTAAGCGTCTTTAACTTTATCTTAGCGGCAGTTAATCCGGTTTGCACAGTCAATGTGGAAACACCATTGAGATCATGTGGTCTATGGAGCTTCTAATTCCAGATTACCTGATAAGCGCAGAAAGGGCCAGAGGGAGGTTGGACATGGCAGAGTTTTCTGGGCAGGTTCTTCTACCACTGAGCTATAGCCCTTCACAATAATACAGAAGTAAAAGTAGACGGCAAACATAGGAATTATAATAATACAGTCTATGCACAAATCTTTTTCCAAGGAATGATTGAACTTAGCAATAACATATGCTACATTTATAACAGTTGCAGTGATTATTTTATTTTTAAAAAGTGCTCATGTCAGAAGGTTGAACAGCCTCAGCTAACATTACATATGCACTTTCAGTAACTAATTAGCCGATAATACTCTGGGTGCTTGTAAGGTACAATTCAAATGCCTTGCTTACAACAGTGTTTAGTATTCGGCAAATAAATCTTCATTGCAATTAAATCCCTTGCTATTATGAAAATGCAACGGTACCATTGTAATAACAGAGGATAACACAGTCAATGCCACTAATCAAGCAGCAATTCTTTGGATAATTGCAGGATTTATGACTAATCATTGCTAAAGATAGGCTGTAATTCAGTAAAACTAGTACACAAAATCTACAACCTTTCAAATAAATCTGATTGATTGAACCTTACCCTTTAAGTGAAGTATGTGCATAAAAATCCTCCAAAATGAGTAAAGTGGAGTTTTTAGTATCCATTTCTCAAACAGCCTTCTTTTCCTCCGCACAGACTTGAAAGCACTTAAACACAAACTAGAGCTCACGAGAATTCATAGCCATAGGTTAGGGATGTGCACGAAAATTCATAACATTCAAAATTTCTACAAATTTGGCCAAATTTGGATGTTCACATTTGTATTGAATGTTTCAATAAAATCATATGAAGCTTCATATGAGAGTCGTCTGGGTTATGTATGGGATACGTTTGGGATTCATATATATTCATATGGGATTAATATGGGATTGAACATTCATATTGAATTCAAATCCCACTACATTCAGAGGGGATCTATTTGAATGAATATGAATTTTTTTGCATTTGATTCAATACAAATTGAATACAAAATAATAATAATAATAATCATGCACATCCCCACCATAGATAGAAGTAAAAACACAAAAGCGATCGTGGGCCCTTTTCCACTTAGTCAATGGGACAGTCCGAGGAAGTTCTGGTTTTGGGCATCTGCACACTGCAGAGCTGCCTCTGAGCATTCCCAGATGTGCCCATCTTCAATAGCTGTGGTGTGCTACTACAGCCCTGGACACAGCTTCCACACTTACATCTGTGGGAAGACTGCCAGAGGGCAGGGCAATTGCACAGTGGCACTTTCAGAGACTTGAAGCTCTGGAGTTTGCTTTGGCAAGCCATTGTAATTTGTCCCCTGGTAGTCTTAAACAGAGGAGGTGTGCCTTTTGCATGCCTCTGTGTTCTAGACCAGAACCCACTGGTCTACTGGTAATCTCAAGGTCTACTGATGTCAAGGTCTACTGATAATCGTGATCAGGAATACCCTGACTGGAATCCTGTTCTTGTCCTTTGCAGACAGAAAAGACTACTGGGAGGTGGGGCCTCAGATCTGCACTAATGTGCAGACCAGTGAAGCCCAGAAGAGGATTTCATGCCCTTTGTTCTAGATTAAGGGTAAGGGAAAAAGAGACTCTGCAAGTCATCACTGATTCCTGCTTCAGTCTTGTCTGGATTAGAGGAAGCTACTACTCCAGATTCATCTACTAGGGGTTCTGGTGGAATTAGAAACTTCTCATGTTCTTTCTTTGGCCACATTCCTGACTATTTCTTCTCGGCAGAATTCCTAGGATGTTTTGTCTTCACTCTAGGATTTTTATTTTCAGGTTTCCATAGGATCTTAGATAATCTAAATCCTTTACCTTTTTACTTGTTTTAGTCTCTTTGCTAGATTTATTTGAGATATGCTTTCTAGATATCTTTAAGTGACTTGGAGAGCACTCAAACATATAACAGCAAGCACTGTCAGGAGGGTCTGGGCGTGACATTCAAATGCAGCAAGTACCCACCCACCATCATAGTTTTACTCTAAGGAGAGCACTAGAGGGCCTCCCTCAGAGTGGAAGAATTCACATTGAGGGCACCTGCCACCTTCAGATGCTCTTGCTGCCAACATGTGAACACATGGTAGCAGTAAGAGAAGTCTACATGCTTGCTTTACACAGGTGCTGCTTCAGCAAGGACCCACTTCCAGGTGTGATGGAGGACCCTTCATATTTGGAGCTGATAATTCTCCTCTGGAGTTGAACTGTCAACTCTAAAGGATGTGAAATTCCATGTATGGACATTCCATGCTCCATTGAAAAGTCAGGGAGCCAGCATTCTCACCTTGGAGCTGTCGATGTATAATCATGGTTTGGGGGTCTTTCTGAATTTATCATGGCTTGTTTCAGAATGGTACATACGTTGTTTCTTATGTTCTTACTAGGGATGTGCATGAATATTCAAAAATCCTGTTCAAAGCTGACGAATATCAATAATTCAAATTTGAATGATTTAAAAATATTTGAGTTTAGACATTTGGATGGATTTTTGGATTTCCGAAAATCTGATACGAATATTTGAATAATTTGAATACACAGATCCGAATTATGAAAATTATGTGGATTTGCACTTATGGGATGTAAATTTGAATAATGTATATGAATCCTGGTGGCAAATCGGATCAAACTTTCGGATTGGATTTTTGAATGTGCAGATTTGAATAATCTGGATTCTAAATGGATTTTTGGAAATTTGGATTTTTTACATGCGATTCAAATCATATTTTTGAATATTCAATTTGACTTGAATTCAAATGCAAAAAAATACATTCGTGCACACCCCTAATTCTTACAATATTAGATTTGATGGTGCTTGATGACATTCAGTGCAAACCATTTACTAAGCAGATACCAAGGCTTCATTCTGAATTGACTAGATCTCATGCCATTCACTAACATGGGCAGAGAAGGCTTTCATGGTTCCCCAGTTTTCCAGAGGTGGCAATTAGTTAATAACATAATTTTGCATTACATAGTGGATCTTGGGTACTAAAACATTGTTATACTGTACTTGAATTACAAAGGGTCTAGTAACAGCGAAAAAATTCAAGCAACATCTATTTTCAAATAGGTTTCTTTTGTCCCAGTTAAATAGGGACAATCATAGGCCCATTCTGCTCTAGGTGTTATTCCAGACTCTATTCTGGGATAGGTCTTTGACATCCACTTTCTAGAACAGACTATAGCAAACCCCAAGTTCTGTTTGTATGGAAATTCTGACTATGCAACACTGGTGCCACTCCAATTTACATTTGTTCTGTACTTTCAAATTGAATATCTATATATGAAGCACTTCCCTCATTTGTCTGCCCATATATTTTAAATTGGGCCTAGCAGTATTTGTTGATAATAGGAAATTTTAGTATGGAAATTGTGTAAGAGCCACACAGTAGTGGAAGGGCTGGAGTTACCACTCTCCCAACTTCTGTGCTAATACTGAATCCAGGGAACCTTTGTTCCCTGGCTTTGGCACTTCTGTACAGACCTATTTGAAAGGGGCAGGAAGTGGCTCTAGAAGTCAGCCATTTTGGGTATCTTTCAAAATAGGGCTGTACAAAGCACTGGGAAGGAAGGAAGCACTGGTGGGCTCACATGGGATGGAGGGAAAGCATTTTCTCACCCTCTATGGAATGGCAGTGGCTCAGTGGGCACAAAAGTGTATGACAGCCATGTCTTTCAGGTTTACCCATGTCACATTAAACATGCTGTTACATTGCATCCACACATCAACTACTTATTCTGCGATATTTGGATTGTCCAGAATAAAGTACAGATATTTTGGAATATTCAAATAGAGCAGAATAAGTAACCTATGTCTGGGTACAGTCTTAGGGGCAATTCAAACTTGGCCCAGTAGCTCACACAGGATGACCTCCCTGACGGAGCATCTGCACTTGAAGCAGCTGTTTCTTAATCAGAAATGGTCTCTCCTGTAAGGGAGCTCACCCCCACGTGGACTACATGTGTTGCTGACCGAACTGCATCATGTTTCCACCTACTTTCCCCTAGTGCTGCAGCCAGGAAGGCTCCAGCTGGACCATTCACATCTCTTCCAGTGCTGGAAAGGTATGTGACATGCTTTGCAAGTGTGCTGATGTGGTGAGTCATGTGGTTGCCCTGGGAACAGTGCCACACAGACGTGCTGGCACCAGCACCAGGATTCAAACATGGCTGCTGTCTGGGCAGCAATTCTCATTGCAGGTAAGCTCTGGGGAAGCGTAATTATGCACTGAACATCTGCAAGTGTAGATACTTAGGGAATACTTGGGTCATTTTGAACTTTGCTTTCTAGGTGTGGGAAGCAAACTGTGCAAAGGCTGTTAGTCGCATCATCTGTGTGTCCAAAATGCACCTATACATGTATGTATAAAATTGATTTCTCATGAAATGGGGAAAAAATGGATTCATCTGTGTCCATACCTACCCACGCCATCTCCCAAAATATATGAAACTCTATATAGAAAACCAAAGAAATGGAAAAATTAGTAATGTTCTGTAGGTTGTTAATAATCTGTTCAAAAACTGATTGAACATCAAATTCCTCCTCCATTCTTATTCTAGGCTTAGATTTACCCTGAGTGTGATCCTGACAGCCAGATCTATCCACAACCCAAATAATAAGATTGAATGAAACAAGGATGGTATAAGTAACCAAAGCAGCATGGGGTTCCACTATAGTGCAAGGTGACCTTCAAGGTTGATTTTGAGTCTTCTCTGGAGTGTTCAAGTTATGCAAGTTTCGGAAAGTTTATAATTTTGTTAAAAGAAGCTTGTTAAAGAAAGAGAGTGTTTTCTCAAGCACATCCTTGTAAAGATGATTTATTGAGTATTTTATTAGGCTAAGGTATCTTTCTCAAAGATTTACAGTGATGTTCACAATTTGTTCTGGGATATACTGTAAATGTTTATTAGCATCTGAACTGCCATTTATATTCTGGAAACTTGCAATCAAATGTAAGTTCTTCACCTTCATTTCCTGATATGAGAGTAACCAAATAATGTGGCCTTGCTCTAAGACAAGTCAAGACCATTAATTTTTAATAGGCCTTGTATACTAGGGTCAAAATATCTTTATAGAAAATTGAATGTGCAGACTTCTAATATTATTCACTGTCCTTGAAGTTTCCTGCTGTCTAAGTACTCCCTCTTTTCATTTCTTCTGCACAGATTTTGTACCAAAATGAATATTACTGGCAATACATTTTTTAGGGCTCAAACATATTTAAATCTTCAATTGGCCATAACCATAATGCAATAACATAATCTTTGCTTTACACATAGATGAATTCACTGATAGCAAGGTCCGGTATGGAAGGGTAGAATACGAGTGTTTTTAAAGAAAGTAACAAGATAAGAATGAATAAGAACATCTCCAATTATTTTACATCAAGAGAAGTGTCTTCACAACAATGGTGAGCTGCGGATGAGAACAGGCACCTTCATGGAATTGCTTCCCCCTCTACATATCTGCTTCCTTCCCAATATCCATATCTGCCAATGTAAGTGCCTATCAAAGCAATGGGTACGGTACTTGTAATTAGTTGATTTTGCAATCTCACTCCCAGCTGCCTCAGGCAGACATTAAACTGTTCTGTAAGCATGTTGTTGGCTGAAAATGGAGAGGTGACATTGGGAAGTCTTCCTGCACAAATAAGTGGAGACATGGCCATGGAACAATAGAACCAGAAATGCCCTTGAAGGGCATAAAGACCAAGCAATAATCTTCTTAGTAACAGAAGTGTACTGTGGGATTATTGGGATAGATATATCAGCCTATTTCTGTTCTAGCTCATTTCACACAAATGAGAAGTTGAGCTAGATTGGTTAGGAAAGTCTGAGGACCTGAGATGTTAGGTGTAGAAAATGGACTGAACATGTACTATGCAAGCCCCTGTAACAGTTTAAAAAGTCAACTGAAGATCGTGAGGGAAAGGTTTATTTGATCCATCAATCCACCCCTATTGACTAGTGCTTGTCAGTTATATTATCTCTCACTCTCAGATGCAGTTGGCCATTGGTTGATCTGTCAAGGAGGAATTTTATCTGCCTAAATGAGTAAGCTTCCATCTTCTCTACAGCTACAAGGTGACAATCTTTATTCTATCTCAATGTGGTTTGCAGGATCATAGTATCATATTGAAAATCTAGTCTTAACATATATTTAGTTGAAATGAGTTCTTAAGGTGGAGAAGTGTAGGATGCCTAGTAATTATTTTAATTAGATTACCTTATTGGCAGTCCATATTTGCATAAGCATATGCTATCTCCTTGATTTAAAATGTCATTTATTTAAAATGTCTGGGTATGAGATAGCAGTACAAATTGGCCTACAGTGCATCCATTTTCTGCTGTGTTAAAGACCTGCACAGATATTAAGACTGTGTAGTGAATTCTGCCACCCCTAGAGGTTTGAGAGGACATACTCTTTGATGGTCCCCAGGTTTTGGAATAGATACTACAGTATATTATAATTATGTTCCCTATACTTTATTGATTTTTTAAAATGGATGTGTGACCTGCTCTGGGTTAAAGGAAAAATATAAATATTTTGAAATAATAATTTAAATTAATTAATTAATTGAAACTGGGCTCCGCTCTTCTATTTTATAACACACATAAAAGTTAATCTTCATTGTTTTTCCATCTATATGAATCAACCCAAAGGAATACATGCTTTAACTCTACCCATAGAACAGGATTTTTTCTTTTTTAACAAATGCTGGAGAAAACAACAACAACAACAACAACAACACATTTTATGCTGATAAATCATGGCATCTGAAGTTCTTGGGAAGAACTCAATGTGTGATAAAGACCAACTCCAACTAGTGATCTGATGGATGTGCTATACTATTGTATTCTGTGTTGTACCGTCATCATCATCATCATCATCATCATCTATTTCCCAAATAATAGACCAACAATAGCTTGGAAACTTCAAAAAAAAACTTACTAAGAATATTTATTTACAGCTGTACTGATGACATTTTCATGCTTAGATCATGACATTTCTGTTCATCCAAATCCATAGTGTTTGTTTAATTCTTACTAAAATATTTTGAGCTCCTCCACAAACAGCCGATCTTCTGTTTCACTCACAGTGGTATGAATTCCCTGTAAACAACTATCGCATTAAACAGTTTGGAAGCTGATCCAATGCACCTTTCTATGAAGTGCTGTGGCATTTTCAATGGTGCATTAATGAAATCCTGTAAAATCCTCTTCCTCCAGTGTTCTCTGGAGAAGTCTTCTATTAGCTTAACAAGTGTCTGCAGTGAATGCAATCCCCACTCTTACCTGAGTCCTTCAGCCATGACAATATAATTAAATGTTGGGAATGATCTATCAAGTGCCAAACACAAAGACTAAGTGACAAGTGGACTTAGTATTATGAAAAGTACATAAGCATTTTTCAAGTTCTTGTTTCATAATATACTGTTAAGCAAGATTACTGACACCATTCTAAATATGAAAGCCATCATTTACTCTTGTATTAATTACAGATTGTCTGTACTTAAGGATAGGTTTTTTGAAGACATCCACCTATGACAGATTTGTTTTTTACAGGATGTGAAAATATCACAGCAACATCATGATGTTTCAAGAAACTATGATCTCTGCATGTGTGAAGGCACATTTATTATTGTTGTTAAAATGCCATCAAGTGGGGGCTAACTCCTGCAGAAGCATGGAGATGCATGTATGAAGTCTCTTTGTTTGCTTATTTTGCTTTTTTGCCAGATATAGAAGCACTTTGTTGTTACCTCATTCTGAGGAGATGGCAGGAACTCAACTTGTGATACCACTGAGTTATGACCATTTAAAATGATGTATTTTTCATAAAGCAGTGTTTTATTATACTACAAATATTAGAGAATAAATGCACAGTTGGCGTCAAAAGAAAGTATCACTTTATACAATAAAGAAGCATACAAAGTTAAAGGGTAGGTAAAATGTTTTTCCAAATTGCTCAGAACAGCAACGTGCACTGTTATGGAAGGAGAAGTATTGAGGTGGGCCAGTGGACATATTTGCTGCTATTTAAAATTAGGGGCCTTTCGCACTTACCTCGGTAGCACAGGGCTGGTCAGCTCTGAGACCCACCATACCCTAAAAAGGATATTGTGGAACTAGAGAAGGTGCAGAGAAGGGCAACTAGAATGATTAAGGGGCTGGAACACCTCCCTTATGAAACCAGGCTGCAACGTCTAGGCCTCTTCAGACTGGAGAGATAGAGTTTAAGAGAGGACCTGATTGAAGTATATAAAATTATGCACGGTATAGAAAACACTAGAACCAGGGGGAACTCTATGAAGCTGATGGGTAGGAGAGTTGGATCTTACAAGGGGAAGTATTTCTTCACCTAGAGGGTCATTGGTTTATGGAATGTGCTGCCAGAAGAGGTGGTGACAGATACCAGTCTAGATGGCTTTAAGGTAGGGTTAGACAAATTTGTGGATGACAGATATATCAATGGCTGCTAGAATGAATGCCTAGGTGCATCTTTCAGGCTGGGGGGGGGGAGTGGGGCACTTCTAAGGCTATTTGCTGGGATGCGGGAGCAGGCAAAGATTCGTCCTTGTCTCTGCTTGAGATGCCCATGAACATTTGGTGGGCCACTGTGTACAACGGGATGCTGGACTAGATGGGCTGTGGCCTGATCCAGCAGGACTTCTCGTATGTTCTTATACACACGTCACGGAGCCATTTCTGCTCCAGAAACAGCTCTGTGCGTACTGGAGCATGCCAGAGCATCCCTGAACCTACCATGTGCAGTACAGGCATGGAATACGAAAGCATGCACCATCTTTGCACCAGCTCTGAGCTGTTAGGCCTTGGTAAGCTTCTTATGCACCTCTTCTGGGTGGAAGATCTGTGGGGGGAGCACTGATGTGTCACCTGACATGCTGCACACCCACATGACGCGGTTGCCTGGTTATGGTACCAGCACCTGGATGCAAGCGTGGCTGCTCTCCAGCAACCCTTTGCATTTCAGGTAAGTTTTGGGAAGGGACTGTAAGGGTTTGAGTGTCCAAGGCTTTCTACAGCCAGGAACCAAGTGCGAAAAGGCTCCAGGGCTAGGAGTGGAACTGCAGTACAGAGATGTCTAGACAGCTGCAGTCTGAGACTGGTCGGCTTGATGCTCTTTTTGAAACAATAAACAACTTTATTTGTTTACAGGTTGTTTTTAGAGGGAAAAAAGGACATTAAGCAAGGAGAGTCAATAA
The DNA here is from genome assembly GCA_023333525.1 of Aspidoscelis tigris stejnegeri. NCBI lineage: Eukaryota > Metazoa > Chordata > Lepidosauria > Squamata > Teiidae > Aspidoscelis > Aspidoscelis tigris. Next base: position 15,328,237 of record JALMGA010000002.1, read on the forward strand.
AGGCAAAAAATAATATTTGTTTCAGCTTTGCTACAGATAAGAGTCCTAACTGTTAAGGGAACACACTCCAACACTTCCAAACTTCCAAGATCAGAGTGAACCCTTGCAGCCTGCTGGCTTGGGACCTTTACCTGCTCCAGGATCTGTTGTCCCTCTTGTGTTCCCACAGTGAGGAAGGTGTTCAGTTGGATTAGGGAGCTGAACAGCTGTTGGTGAGTTGAACTATTATTGAGTCAAGCATGAAGAAGGTGTGAATTGAAGTGAATCACTGCTATGCGTACATAGTCATTTTGCTTGCTAGTGTTTGCTGGTTGAGACATATGATATATTTGATGATTCTGACTGGAGGTGCATCCAGACCAGGTAAAAAATATGTATTGAATGCACAGCACCATTTGATTTGCCAAACAGGTTGAATGGTCCTCCAATGTAGCTTGCACACTATAGACCAAAATTCTGCATTTTTAAAACAAATAACATTTCAAAGGACGTTCCCTGCGAAGTATTCAATTCCTCTATATTTTTCTTTCTGTTTGGGCAAATGGCCCAAGAACTCATGAGAACTGATGTTCATGAACATGCAGACCTATGAGAGCTGAACATGTAGGGAGGAGGTTTGCACAACGCTTGGAACAACGCTTGCTGCTGTGATGCCTAAGCTGTGGACTATCATCTATAGGCTGGGACAGACCATTTTCCCTCCAGATGCATTTTACTTTGGAGTATAGGTAAAGGTAAACTGCTAATTTTTATGGCAATGTCAGGAGGTACTCTGGGTTCCCCTAACCCCTTGAAATCATCGGATTTTTCCATGCTTACCTAAGGAATGTTCCAGAGTGTATCCAGAGTGTTCCAGAGGCATCAACCCCTGCTAGTATGGTGCATGAATACTGCATGCAGCATGGCCCATTCTAGACTAGGAATGTGCATGAATATTTGAAAATTCGAAAATCCGATTCCAATCCAACAAATGTTGGCATTCAAATTCTAAAGGATTTTAAAACACTCAAATTTAGACACTCAAACAGATTTTGGATGTTTTGAAACATTTGATTGAATGATTTGAATAAAATATTAAATGTATTTACATATGAAAATGGGATGTATGCAGGATAAAATGAGATGCATACAAAATGCACACAGATACATATAACAGATACAAATGTCAACATTTGTATCTTTAAATACAAATCTAACATTTGAACAAACAGATTCGAATGCTATGGATTTGAATTGGATTTTTTGATATTTGGATTTTAAACATTCAAATCTAATCTAATGTTTTGACACTCGATTTGACTCAAATCTGAATGCAATAAAATAAAATAAAATAAAATAAATTCTGCACACCCCTACTCTAGACAGCCAACATAGCTACCTAGGCTGGGATACCAGCAAACATGTTTTTACAGGTCTGTTGGAAACCCAGGGGCTTCTAGATCAGGTGTGTGGAAGGCTGTTCCCATTTAGCAGGGCTGAATGAAAATAAAAATATAAAACATAGATAAAAGCAATGTCGATATTAAATAAAAATATAACTGAATTACAACTATCCCTGCTAGCATGAACAACATTAAGAAGGAGGTAAACACTGGGACCTTGCATTTTGCCATATTAAAAAGAGACCAGGGCTCCTGTGCCTCTAATAGTCCTTTAAACAAGGGCAATTCTGCAAGTGTAGCTTTGAATGCAAGCAACAGATGCTGAATATAGTTTTCCTCTTTGCTGTTAACTACTAAAAGTGTAAGAGCCCTGATTTCTTTTCCATATGGCAGCCTTATGCTCAGAAGACTTTCAGATTAACTCTCCAAAATAATGCGCTTTTGCAGGTGTTGGGTGCCAATTAAAATAGAGCCAATTTTGGGTGGATCATTGAACCCAATTTCATCAGTTATTTGCAATAAGCAGCATGTTTTGGTAGGAATGGATTACGTTCTTACATCATTCAAGTGAAAGTTTAATTGTCATGCAGACTGGAATATCTCCTTGTGCTGTCGCCTTGTCTTTGCCTTGTTTCAATGTGGAGCCTAAAGTGATAACATTTGGATCATATGGTGCTAGCAGACATCATTTTGAATATGGCTGATGATTAGCATCTAAATGCTCTATGTGCCCTGCATGCTAGTCTACTTATGAAGCCTGGCTTCCTAATGCTGGTTAGCTTAAAATGCAGCAATAACCCATGCTAGTTTCACTGTGAGAAAACTTTCCCTATCCAGAAACAAACATATCAGATGGGTCAGTGAGGGCCTTTTTCCACTAGAACCCTTCTAAGACCCCATTAGGAACCCAATTAGTACCTGATTGGTACCAATTGGGTACCAATTGGTGAACCCACCTGGGCCCCATTGAAGTCCCCATCTGCAAGGCCCTGAATCCACAAGGGCAGGGGAAATCCAGATTTAATTGGTCCTTCAGGCCCTTAAGTCTGGATTTCGTCTGGACCTGATTAAAGGTGTCCACAATGGGGTCTTCAGGTATCTTCAAGATCCAGATCTCCAGGAGGTCCTCATCTCAAAGATCTGGATCTTGAACATCCGAGTCTTTGACTGTGCATGGAAAAAGGGGGTGAGAGAAAATCATTAATTAGTGTAGCCACTTGGGTTCCTAAGAATAATACTGGATCCACCAACAGACAAAGAGGATACAGTCTCCCAGCAACCTTATATCCCATGTAATTATGCAGACCATGCAACCTCCAAGTGCCACCCCCAATTAAACAATTAGTCCTAATTTATAAATCCAGATAAGCCAGAGGTCCTATGTGTCCCAAGATTCTTGAAAAAGGTACCCTGTGCTGGATAGGATTACATTCCTCCAGAAAGGAGCAGGTATGAACCTTAGAGCTGCATGACTAAAAAAATAAGCTTAGAGGTGGCAGCTCCCATATGTTAGTGCTTTAATCTTCATTAAAGTCAGAAAGTATCCTTTCAAAATGCATTCTCTGGCCTTTAATGTCAATTAGATGTGAGCTGGGGATACTGGTATCTGCACACTATCACTGCGCTGACACACTTCTTACCCCAGGCTTTGGTTGAGGAAACCACTTCTGCTCCTCATTTTAATGCCCTGTTATTGTTTTTAGAATCTTCATTTTGTATTTTGTTTTTATTGCTGTAACCCATTCTGAGACCTTGAGGTGTAGGGTGTAATAAAAATGCAAACAAGCAAACAACTAACAAGTGGATTAGCCAATCAACCAAAAGTCATGGAGTGAAATCCTCTGATTATTTTGCAGCATCAAGGATGGATTACTGCAATGTGCATTACATGAGGCTGCCCTTGAAGACTGTTCAGAAGGTAGAACCCGTGCAGCTGACAGAAGTTTCATAGACTGTTGACAGGAGCTTTTTACCTGACTTATATTACTCCAGTTCTGCACTGGTTCACACATCACTTCTGAGCCCAATTCCAGGTGTTAGCTTTGATATTATGAACAATTTGAGCTCCAGAAATCTGAAGAAGGCTCATACAGTTTTGTTCATCAGTTATGATCTGCTGGGGAAGCGCAACTAGTAATTCTGTCCCTCTGTAATGACTACCCACCCCCAGAATTTGGAATATCTTTGACATACTTCAGACAGAAACACTAAGTGTTTTTTTGTAACTGATGAAAACAAATTTGTTCACTCAGGAATTTTTGTGATGAACAAGGAGGTCTTCACCATCTTAGCTTGTTTAACAGATCTCATATACTAGCCGGCTTTCCCCCTCTTTTTTGATTGTTATTTTATGGATTTTTATGGATTTATTCTGTTTTATTTTACAATATTTCACTGACCACTCTGGGACCGAGCCGAAGAGCAATATAAAAACCGAGTGAATTAATGAATATATGAATACATGATTTGCTGTAATATCTGAAATCTGAAAACTAAACATCTAGTAAACCTCTATCATGTTGGGATTCATCTAGCCCACCACTGTATCAAGGAACTGACCAAAAGTTGCACTGCTGGCGTTAAGAAAGAGACAAATACACAGAGGACAGGTTGCTAGAATCAAAGCCCAGGTATCACCTTCAGGCTGGAGATACAAGCAGGGTGCTTCTAAAGGCCATTGGCAGGAAGTCAAGAGCAGATGAGGGGTTCACCCTCATTTTCTACATGTCAATGCCCAGAAACTGGACCAGGTGAGCTATGGCCTGATTCAGCAAACCTCTTCTTATGTTCTTGTAATTTTAATAACGGGAACCACAGCTAATTCAGAGGTAGCATGTTGACATTATGATGTACAGACAGCATGGTTGTACTTGGCACATCATGAAAAATGGTGACTTCTACACAGATGATGATGAATGTTGTGAGCCGCCCAGAGACCCTCGGGTATGGGGTGGGATATAAATATAAATAAATATAAATAAAATGAAGAAAAACTGAACAAGTGGTGCTTTAAGAAAAAGAAAAACAAGTCATAGAGGATGCTTTAGGAATGGTGGAAACAGAGGAGTTGGGGGGCGGGGTAAATTGCATTATTTTGACTGTATCAGAGAAATAGCTGTGTTGGTCTAATTTGAAAAGTCCAGCAAGGTAGTTAGTAGCACGTGGAGACTAACAGGACAGGGCTGGTGGCATGAGCTTTTGGAGACACGTCCACTTCTTCAGATGCTAGGGGGCCCACAGCATCTGAAGAAGTAGACGTGCCCATTGGGTCCCCTAGCATCTGAAGAAGTAGACGTGTCTATGAAAGCTCATGCTGCCAACCTCCTCCTGTTAGTCTCCAAGTGCTACTAACTACCTTGCTGATATTTTGACTGTATATGCAGTATGTGTGTATGTGTGCATGCAATGTTTTTCCAGAAAAGAATAGTTCATTTCTGAGTAAATACTCATTGTTCTTTACAGAGCCAGGTATGTACAAGAAGGTCTCCTCCATCCCAGCCCTGCCTCAGTCACAAAGGCGGCATCCGCACAGATGGAAGATATTTTTAAGAAGCAGCTCAAAAGCAGCCTAGAATTGGTGGCATGCAAATGTCAGTGTTCCCGCCCCATCCCACATCTAATCTACATTAAAAGCATTTTGGAAGTGCATTTTCACAGCACTTGATGCTAATGGCAAAGTTGACATCTCAAATAACAGCTGTTACTCTGCAGTAGCCAAAGGCAAAGCGAATGCTTTTGAAGTTGACACAAGTATAGATTGTTAGCACAGAGCTGCAAGAGGTTCATTTCACAACAAAAACGTTATTCAAAGAAAAAAGGAGAAGGGAAGGAAAGAAAAAAAAAGGACTGTTGGCAGAAAAGTGAAAATTAACACGTTGATTTAGGCTTTCTGAAGTGATATGCATTTGCCTGAAGAAGAGCATTAATTCTTCTGAAAGTGTTTTTTTTAAAAAAAAAAAGCTATATATACATTAGCAAATGGATAGGTTTTGTTGGCTGTGATCTTGTCTCACATTTTGTGTGATCTCCACATTCCTGTTATGCTGGAATCTTACCACTGGAAGCCTAGGGATGTGCACAAATGTTTGAAACATTCAAAATTTGATCAAATTCATTCATATTTCAACATTGAAATTTGAAACAAATGTCTATAAATTCAAATTTAAGCATTCATATGAATTTTTGAATCTATTTGTTCAAATTATTTGGACATTTGTACGGCTATGTACATGATGCATACTTGCACATAAGCATCTTTCCCACATCTGTACACACTTGTACGGATCTGTACAGGGTGAAAACAAGTTGCATATGAGATAAATATGGGATGCATATGGGCGTGTACAGATGTGTACGGGATGCGTAATGATGGGTAACAATGCATACGGACACATTTGAATGTTGTTGACGTTCATAAGTGCGAATTCAAATCAAAAATTTGAATTTCAGATCTATTCGTTTGAATTATTCAGACATTCACATGTGTGTGGGTTCGTACATGAGATGTACTTGACAATCCACATCTTTCCCACATCCGTAAGCATTTGTATGGATCCGTATGGGACGAAAATGAGATGCATATGGGATAACTACTGGGATGCATACGGACCTGTATGGATGTGTACGGGCCCAGGGAAAATGTTTATGAGCATCTACAAATGTTGACATTCATAAGTGCAAATTTGAATGAAAAATTTGAACTAATAGATTCAAATTTGCTTAACTCGAATCGAATTTGTTTAAATTTGAAGTTAAAAGATTTGAATCAAATTGAATTTTTGAGTATTCGATTCTAATTGAATTGAACGCTGAAAATTGCATTCATGCACACCCCTACTGGACACAACTATTTGCACTTCAACTTTATAAATAGGGCCTTCTTTGTAATAGCCCCCTTCTAAGAATGATTCTTTAAGGGTATGTGTGCCCGGTATCCTCTTCTGATACTTCTCGGCACCTGGTGAAGTTGCATCTCTTCTCCAGATATTTGGCAAATAGCTCACCCAGTATTTTACTATTTTATAACAAAATAAAATTCAGAATCTAGTTTTATTTCACAGGGCCTATTTGTACTTGGCCATATTCTGGGATATATCTCAGGATAGGGATATGGGGTGTGTTTTTCCACTGTCCATAGAAGTACCCATTAAGTACCCATTAATGAGTACAAAAATGCCATTACCCATTAATGGGTACTTAATGGGTACTTTTAGTGACAGTGGAAAAACACCCGTGGTCTGCATGCTAATGCAGGCTCTGGCTGGCCTTCCTTAGGGCCTTCTGTAGCTTGCACTATCATGTGGACAGCAGGCCCCAATTCCAGGATATATTCCAGAATAAAGCCAAGTGTGAACAGGCTCTTAGTGAAATTGTAGCAGCTTGTTCCTCTCTTTTACTTAGTTCTGTTTTCCTAATTTTAGTATTTTATTATTCTATTTATCTTTTATAGATTTTTTTTTTTAATCGCCTCTGTTATTTTTCCTGTATACTGCTCTGGAGCTAAGGTGAAGGGGGGTATAGAAATTCTATGTATTTTAAATAAAAAAATGTGCAAGGAGGTGCTGAACTTTATCTTCTCCAACAGAAAGGAAATGGTTAAGAAAGTAAAGGTTATTGAGCCCCTAGCTATTATCGAATTTTGGATGACACGAGGAGGAAGAACTAAGAGATCAAGATTTCAAAGCGAGACTTTAGAAGAAGAGACTTTGAAAGACTAAGAAGAAGGATATGAAGGATCCAATGGCTACATATCCTAAAAGGGAAAAATGCCTAGGAAGGAAGATTCTGTGAAATTATACCAGACACACAATTTCAATCCCTACAAGGAGGAAGAATGGGGGAAAGACACTAATGTGGGTGGCTGCAGATCTTATTCAAATGCTTCAAGAATTACAATAACAGGGGTGGTTTTCAATAACATACCATAACATGCTAGCAAAACACACACACCAACTTTCATTACCGGGAGGGCGGGGGAGCTTTGAAGTTCACACAAGCCTCACAATAGGGATGTGCATGAATCGTTGTAACATTCAAAATTCACATGAATTCGGCTGTATTTGGACAGTCAAATTCAAATTGAAAGTTGGCACATTTGAAGACTGACATATGAATTCAAATTGAATGTTTCAATACATTTGTATAGAGCGTAAGTACAGATCTGTATGAGTTTCATATGTGAAATTGAACACTCATAGCTAGCGATGTTCACAAGTATTCAAAATATTCATTATTCTGACAAATTTGGACAAATTTAGACATTTGTATACTAATTGAATGTCCAGACATTAGTACTTTAGGATACGTAGGAATATGAATAATTTGACATAATTTGGACATTTTTATCTGTACAGATACATACAGATCTTGCGCATATCTATACGGGATGAAAATGGGATTCATATGGGATGCTTACGGATGTGTACGAGATTCATATCATTAAATATGTATTGAATATTCGAACAAATAGATCCAAATGTATTCATATCAGTTTGAATGTCCAGACATTCATTTTTCTTTATTCATATGACTTCGGATTTTTGAATATTCAATTTGTAACAAATCAAAAGTCAAAAATTGCATTCACGCATACCCCTATTCATATCTAATTCAAATCCTTCCACATCCAAAGGGATTTATTCAAACAAATATGAATTTTCTTGCATTCCATTAGATATGAACCAAATACAAAAAAAAACAAAAACAAAAAACATGCCCGTCCCTGCTTCACAGCGGCTGAGAAATGTGACCCTGATCTGGCCCATGTCTGTAAATAATCCAGATTGGCAGGCCCAATTATTCCAGATCCACTGATCTGAATTTACCTGGAGTATGCGCAAAAAAGCTATAGATCTATTTAGCCTATAGAAGAGAAGATTGAGGGGGAATATGGCCAGTGTTGTCTTGATAGGAAGGAATAATAGGCAGAGGAGGAATATTCCACCTTGCTGCTTCCTATCGCTATAACTGGCTGCCAGATATAGAGGCAACCTTAGTGGTACAGTTGCATGATCATTGTGGTGCAGTTTGCAGAATGGATAACTGTAGCTAGGGAACAGCCAATATGTAAAATTTCAAGTATTGCTGCAGCTCAAACCTGCATTGGCTCCAGCCACTTGCTTAACCTTCATCAGTATGGGCAAGGTAGCATTTTTTGTTTTGCTTTGTGTTTTTATGTGCAATTTGAAAAAGTAGTGCAATTGTACAATTTTAAACTATCCCCTGGGGGTGATAGGGAAGAATCCCAGGAGAAATCAGCCCAATAACTTATATGAGTTGTCTACAGGGATTAAAAGCAAATGGGAAAGAAAACAACTCCAGCATCCACAACTAGCTGTAGGATGGCTGGGGACAGCTTGTACAAATTCATTGCACGTAAATCTTCTTTATTTGTCAGTGTTGGCATGATGCATTTCAGCCAGTATGCCTAATATGTGAGCTTCATACACTAGGTAGTCACATGCTTTATTACTGTGGCACCTTGTTGCTGATCACATATGGGGGAAATTTGACTGATCCAGTTTCGCGCTGTTCTGATGCTGCCCAATCTACTACAGTTCAAACACACATCCTAGGCTGCAGCCACCCTAGTTAGACACCCCAGTTGAACCAGCTGCAAAATGGCTGCCATTCCATTTATTTTCTTACTCACACCACTCGCTCCTAAAGCAAATCTATTAACAACAGTGATGGCAGAAAAAAGAAGAGAAAGTCATATGGAATCTTCTTCCTCTCAGAACCTCTTTCTTCTTCACAGCGGAGGAGGAAAAAGCTTATCAGCCAAGTGACAAGATACTTGCTGCTTTTCCCCTTGTAAAAGGTAAGAGGAAGAACAAAAGAACATAAGAAGCATCCTACTGGGTCAGACCCATGGCCCATCTAGTCTGCTCTCACAGTGGCAAACTAGCTGCACATGGAAGTCCAACAGTGGTCACTCAGGTTGCCCTATTTGCAATCTCCCAGAAGCTGTCTTTTGAAGATAGGCCAACTCCTACTGCCATCAAGGCTAATGGTCATTGTAGCCAAAACTATATCTAGAAGTAGCAAATTTTGAAGAGTAACTATGACTTTTATGTTCTAGGCCCTTTCTACACAGACCCTTAATCCAGGTTAAGGGCCCATGTAGTTTGGATGTAGGCCTCTGTATGCACACGTTAATGTGAATCATAGAGGCCCCACCTTCCCCTGCTCTGGCTCTGTCTGCATTACATGGAGCTTAATCCGAATTAATAATACCCTGGTGTAAAGCCCCTAAGCAGCCACCAGGGCAGGAAACAGTTAACCTGCTGCTGCTGTGGGTTTGATTGACATGCTGAGGAGGAGGAGACTCAGCAAGCTCCATTTTGCCTACCAAGAAGCAAGGCTCTCCAACCAATCAGCAGCCAGGATTCTGGATGAATATTAGCTGCTGCTGAGACTGTTAGGAGAGAGTCTCTGCTGGGGTCTGAAAAGTGAAGAGGGCTGCTCAGTGTGCCTCTGCGTGTTTGTAGGCCTCACCTCTAAGTTAGAAAGAGGGAGAGAAAGAACTGACAAGGTTTTGAGACAGAACACTAAGAGAAATAAGAAGAGAAAAACAAAGCTGTAACAAAACAGAGGGAAAGGGCTTAAAAGGGGCAGAAGCTATTAAGAGCCTATGAATGAGGGTATGAAGTTTACCTCAGAACTAAGAGTGGGAAGGCCCTTTTCAGTCAGGAAACCACTGTATGAAAAGAGAACTTTTGCTGGGTGAATAAGCAAAGGACTTTACTCTGTTCCTTTACCATTTTAGTTCCTTTCACATTTACCATAGGACTCATAAGTGATTCAATCATACATTTTATTCCTTTTATTCTAGTTACTCTGTTAACAATAAACCTTTGAGTTTGGTTAATTAAAGAGTCAGTTTTCTGTTTGTGGTAACATCTAGAAAGAACTAGCAAGCAGAAGGCCAGTGAAGATCCAATTTGTGCTGAGGATCTAAGAGGATCTGGCAGAGTGAATGGGCACCTGGGCTGTCTGTTAGCCTGCCAGGCTACGCTAAAAGGAGGCAGGTGGTACCAGAGCTTCCCGGGTCGTCACACCTGGTATTAGCACTCAATCAGTACTACCAGAGGGACCAGGGCCCTGATCCAGAATATGAGAGGCATGCAGATGGTAGAAGGCTAGAGACTTTCTTTCCTAGCCTTTGGCGGCATGAGGGTGTGGCTGCAAAGAATGCACAGACTTTGCAGCCATGGAATGGGCTAAACCGGAGATAGTGCTGTTCCTACTCACACCTCCCCACAACCTGGATCAGTGGACTGGTCTATTTGAGATCCACTGATACAAGATTAATGCCGATAAGTGTAGAAAGGGACCTAATTTATTCAGGATTCAGTATCAGTGGGTGGCCCCTGATTATAATAATTTGGGAAATGGAGAAACATTTCCTTACTAACCACCTTCTCCACATCATGTATAATCTTATACACCTCTATCACATCCCCCTCTCATTTGCATCATTTGTAAACTGAAAAAAAGAAAGAAGCAAAACAGATGTTCTGGTCTCCTCCAATTCCCTGATCAACTTAGGGTGAGTCTGCGCACAACTGACATTGCATGATTATTGAATTTTGAAGGCTATACATCTCACCATGATGCTAGTAGTTTGCTGGCTCCCCCCCCCCCAGTGTGTGGATTCCCAGAGATCCCTCTTAGAAACATGAAATACTCACACCACCCAAGTACTGCAAGATCTCCCACGAATTACTACGGTATTATTATAAATTAAAACAAATAACCAAACATGGCAGCTGGAGAAAAGGCATGTACGTGTAACTGTGCAGCAACAGATCACAATTAAACTAATGGAGCTTGGGGTGGATTGGTGAAAGTCTGAACAGCTCTTTCTTCCTTCTTTGTAATGCCATGGTCCTAATTTACCTCATTTATATTAATGGCTGGAAATTGTACTAATGCTCAGTAAATCTGTCTTTAATTATTATGATTAATGAGAAGTTTATCATCTCTGAGCAGATTAGAAACCTTGAGCCACTGCAACAGAGTTAAGGAAATTCCCCTCCCCAGCAGGCAAACCCAGCTTTAGTCTTCTCTATATAATGAAACACTGACCCTTTCAAGATCACATTCTTTTTCGCCATACCCATCTGTGTCTGGAGATTTAAGCAGATTATGCTTTGTCCAGCTAGATATTTATCTGAAATTAATTCTATTCTAAATGGAACGAAACATTAGCGGTACGATTAGGTTAATAATGCAGAAAGTGCCATTTGGTAGCGGTAGGAAAACTATACTGAGCACCACACTCCCTCCTATGTAGGGAAGCATATGGCAAGCCAAATTAAGTCTGAGTATTATTCCCAATTAATTAGAATGATAATCACATTTTCTCCTGAACTGGACTTGAAGGCTTATGAATATGTCTTAAGAGTTCTTTGAGGTTAATGAACAGTGCAAATGGAACCTATTATCTGAAACTTAGCTGCGCAAATTTAGTGCACACCTCCATTGAGATCTATACAAATATCACTCTTATTTACCTGAAAGCCTGACAGATTTATCAAAGCTGAAGTTCAGCATGCTTTAGAGGCTTCTTACTCCCATGGGTCCACCCGACGGGACAGTTTTGCCAACCAACTGTCAAGCAGGTGTTTTGGATGATCTCATTAGCTCAGGTCAGTGTCGCTCCTTTAATTGGGGCTGATGGGAGTTGTCATTCAGAACATCTGGAGGATACCAGATTGGTGAAGTCTGTTTTGGAGGGACAAGATCCTCCTTCCTTCTCTGGTTTACCTTGCACAGAAGAAGTGTGTATAAGCATGTACATTTGTATGTAGAGCTGTTGAAAATAAATATCGAAAAGGATGACAAGAAGAGAAAGCTAAGTGAAGAGAATTTTGAGAAAGCAATTCACTCTTTCCACTCTTTTCACACATTTCCACGTGAAACTGGTTTTGAAAGACGCATGAGGACTAAGCCAAGCGGCAAAAACATTCAATGTTGCAATAGTACTGTCCCTTGTTCCCAATGAAGCATGATCATGGTGAAAATTCTCCCATTTCTCATAGAGTTCCCGCTTTGCACATTTGCCTTTGCTAGAATACCATCTCTTTTTCTTAATTTTTTTCTCCAACATCATTCACCCTGTCCCTGCCCAGCATCAAAGGCCTTTTCTGCACAGACACATAGGGTCTTTCTGCGTATGCTGCTGAGAAAAAGATTTAAGAAAATCCATTTCCCGGCGATTTGGCCTCCCAAGGATCTGTCCAAAATATGGACTGATAATCGAAGGCCTCCTGCGCATCTGCACACACACATGCGGGGAGGCCGGATCGGGCAGCCGGGTCCCCTGGGTGATGTGTGGAGGTTGCAGCACCCATTCCAAAGGGCATCCGGCCTCTTGCACCACTAACACCACCCCCGGAACCGCGGGACTGGAGCATGCAGCTGCCAGTCACTGAGCATTTCCAGTGGTGTGCACCACATGGAGAAGGGTGGAAGGTGGCAGACCGGCATGCTTCCGCCCTTCCCAAGATGGCGGCTGCTGGCAAATCCGGCCCCTAACCTTTCCGTGTGCGGAAGCGCCCTGCTTCTGACTGGATTGAGGTGAGGGCTTGGATGTAAGACCTAATTTTTGAGGTCTTCCCAGAGGCCAGATTCTTCGGTGGCAAGACCCAATTAAGAATGGGTCTTGCACGCCAAGAGTGTGGAAGCGGACTCCGTGAAGACTCCTGGATCTGGCCTCCAATGCAGAAGGTAAGTTTTTATGTGTGTCTATGTGTCTTTTAATGCATTCTTAGTGCCTGTGCAGAAACACCCTTAATCTGGAATTACTGGCACTGTAATGCTGAACTGGATTTCGTAAATCCACATGTTAGTGTGGTTCTGAGAGGCCATGCCTCCCACTGGTCCACTTTATCTGCATTATATGGAGCTTAATGCCAGTTAGGGAGATCCTGTTTGGTATCACTGATAGATGTGTTTAATAGGGACATACACACGTATTTGTAACATTTGTATGGGATTCGTATGGGATTTGTATGGGATAAATTAGGGATGTGCACAAATGTTCTCAACATTCAAAATTCGATGGAATTCGATTGAATGTGGATATTTGAATTTGAATAGAATGTCTTTACATTCAAATTTAAACATTCGAATGAATTTGGAATGTTCCAACACATTCATTCAAATGATTCGAAACATTTGAAAGTACAGATACGTATGTATTACGTATCTCATACATATTTGTATGCATTTGCACTTATAATACGGGACAAAAAGAGGATACATACAGGATAAAATGGGATGCCCACAAAATGCATACAGATACGTATAACACATATGAATGCTGTTGACATTTGTATCTTCAAATATGAATGTTGTTGACATTCGAATCTTAAGATTCGAATCTAACATTTGAATGAATAATTCTGAAAGTATTTTATTAAAATCTGATTTTGTTGCATTTGTAATTCTGAACATTTGAATCGAATCTATTAAAAAAAAATTTGTGCAGATCCCTAATAAGTATGGGATTTGTATGCATCTGAATGCATTTGTATGGGATTTGTATGAGATTGAACATTGGTATTGAATTTGAATCCCACTACATTCTAAGAAGATCTATTCAAACAAATACAAATTTTCTTGCATTTGATTCAATATGAATCAGTTAAAAAACACATTTGTCCACACTCCTAGGGCCTGTCCCCAAGGAATAAAAAGTCTGCCAAGACTCTCCTTTTGCCTCTGAGCGTCCCCAAGCCAGGGTTTTTAACGAGGTTCCAGCGCTACAAAACGTGGAAATCGCGCGACAAAATACATGCACTTTAAACAACTCTTCCAGCGCTCTTTCTGTAAGTCGCGGGTTTTCCTTGCTACATTTACCTTGAGGACGCTCCGTGGCAAAAGGGGCGGGGATTGCCGCCTGCACACACAGCAGAAACACAAGCAGCTTCACTTTCTAAAGCTCAGAACTAAAGAGCCAGAATCACGCAGAATTGCAACATTGTTGCAATCGCTGTGAGGTGTGAAATGGGTGGATTATTGCTAGGGGTGGATTTTAAAGCGATAACAGGGAAAGTGATGAGTGAATGAGCGATTGTGCGCTGGACAGGGTGGATTTTTGAAAGCAGTAACAGGGAAAGTAGTGAGAGTGAATGTTTTTCAGCACGAGAAGCCATTTAAGGGGGGGAGAGGCAGAGAGCCGATCGCTGTTTTTCCTTTGGACTTGTCAGTGCTCGTGCGCTGGGCAGGGTGGATTTTTGAAAGCAAAAACAGGGAAAGTGGTGAGAGTGAATGTTTTCCAGCACGAGAAGCCATTTAAGGGGGGGAGAGATCTGGGAGACGAACAGAGAGGCGATTGCTGTTTCTCCTTTGCACTTCTCAGGGATTGTCTTCCTGGTTGTGGCCACACCGAGCGCAGTCCCTCCCCATTCCCGCTGGCACCCTATGAACAAGAGCAGGGGCGGGGAGAAAAAGATGCGCGCAAAGAAAACAGGGATCCTATGGGGACGGAAGGTGCGTTAAAAACACACATTTTCCTGAGCCTCATGCGGACGCTTATTCCTGATTTGCATGGCACTTTTAAAGTCCACTTCAGTAGAGTGACAGTAGAGTGACAGTGGAGAAGTAAATAAGTCTTTTGGGAACTCAGCCCTAGTGTTTAATCAAGTATACAGGTGTGTCAGAGGAACCTGATCCACAACAGAGGAGGCATGCAGAAGGACCATTTCCCATGTTCACAGCTAAGGGGGGGAGGACATATTTCAATGTGCCAAAGTGCATCCTCCAGAGGCTCCAAGGTTAGGAACTTAGGTGCCTAGCCCCCGGAGACATTGGAGCCTGGCTCCACATGCCTGTGCATGCTTCAAGAACATGGTGTGGGCTGGTCTAGACTAGCACCATTATGCAGACAACACTATTCCAAACCATGCCTTTCCGTTCTTGAAATCAGTGGGCCTGCCTGCTCCAGACCCACTGAATCTAACCACGGAAGGGGAAGTGCAGAATAGACCCTTGTTGGCAAGGATCCCCTCCTAGCTCAAGGTATCTGCTGCTCACTTTTTCAGAATGAAATTACAAGAAGAGTTACCTACATAGGAATGAAAGTACAAACGTGCAGGGATAGCATTCCAAATGAACTGCCACATTGCTCTCTTGAGCCACATTTGCAGTCTTTCCCTTTGCCTGGGAGAAATTCAGCAATATGGTTGTATCAGCTTTTCTGTCCTCATTTTTTTTTCTGACCCTAAAGACTCTTGACACACAGTTCTGCTTTTCTTCTGCTCTTCATATTGCTACCGTGACATCAGCTTCCACTTTATTTGAATATTTTGCATGCCCGTTGAGAACTTCAGAGTGGCTCCTTATCGAAATTACACTTCCCTGCACCGGCTTCTTCCTGTTCCATATGCTGGTTGCAACCTCTCTCAGATTTTCTTTCATCACAAATGCCACTTCATGTCTCATTTTGCACTTCCCATCTGATCTGCCTATTTAAATTCTGACCTCAACCAGTCTTTTGATTTTTATCCAGATTCTCAATTCCTTTCCCACCTCATGACACATAATGAATTGAAATGGCTTGTGGGGTTTTTTTTCTCCTTTCCTTTTTTGGGGGGTGGGGGGAAGGGAAAGTTAGGATCATCATCTCTTGTTTAAAGTCTGGGTGGCCATAATGGTTATAAATTTATTGTAGTAACTTGTTGGAACTAAAGTCCGAGGACAAGATATAATCTGGAAAGGCTATAGTAACACACAGCTATTGTTGTCCCCTAATGCATATGTGCGTGTGTGCATACGCCTGTGTGTGCAGGCATGTGTGTGCTTGTGCAAGTGTGTGTGTGTGTGTGTGTGTGTGTGTGTGTTTTAAAGGCTGTCCTTTAACTTTTGCTGTAAAACCACAATGATCCAAACTAGCTTTCTGCTGTGCGCTGACGTTTTTCACACAGCACAATAACTTCCAGAGAGGTCTTGCAGGATTCATTTTAAAGGTCAAAATGATCAACTAAGAAGGACCCCTGGAGATCACTCTGTTGCGATTTTATCTTATTTTATTTAAAGGGTGACTGGACTGATAGGAGTTTTACTATGAGGACCCCCCCCCCCCCGTAATTTCAGATGAACCACTAGGTGTTAAGATTTCCCAGGGCTCCCTGTGTCACCAGACTGTAAAACACAGTTCTGTTGGGTTGCATATATTCTGTATGAAGTACAGTGTTTCTGTCTAGTCACTACATGTGAGATGTTCTCTACTGTTGTAGTGAATTTTTGGTCTTCTGGAAGCAAGATGAGGGATGGGGTGACCATTCAGAAACAGCACAGTTAGTTTACAATAAGAACATAAGAACATATGAGACGCCCTGCTGGATCAGGCTACAGCCTATCTAGTCCAACATCCTGTCACACACACCAAATGCTCATGGGCATCTCAAGCAGAGACAAGGACAAACCTTTTCCTGCTCTCAAATCCAAGCAAATGGCCTCAGAAGCATCCTGCTTTCCCCCCAGTCTGAAAGATGTACTTAGGCATTCATTCTAGTAGCCATTGAGACATCTGTCATCCATAAATTTGTCTAACCCTACCTTAAAGCCATCTAGACTGGTAGCTGTCACCACCTCTTCCGGCAGCACATTCCATAGACCGATGACCCTAGTGTCGGGTAGTAGAGAAAAGAAATTTTCTCTATCCACCTTTTCTATACCATGCATAATTTTATATAGTTCCATCAGATGGCATGGTGCATTAAGGAGTTTGCTACTCACTCGTGCTCATAAAGGATCAAATCTCAAGTTCAAGCCTGGTTAGAGTATTCACTGACATGGGGGCAAAATGTGTCTTCCAAAGTTCCCAATTCAGTTTCCGCTGAATTGCTTTCCAGCTTTTGTTTCTCTCTGGCAACTATGCTGATGGTCCTACTAGCCTTAATACATTGGGAGCTTTACCTCTGCAATGTGGAGATTTCCTTGATGAGTTTAACTCAGTTTAGGACTGTGGAAAGAAAAGTGGTGACACTGAACACTCTGAGGACAGAGGGTGGAGAGGGTGGAAGAGGAGAAGCGGGAGGAGGAGGAGGAGGAGGAGAAAAGGAATGGAGAAAAGGTAGAGGAGGTCCACAGCTAGTGAAGTTCTGGGATTGCAGTGGTAGCATGTGGCCGGGCCTTCCCATGAGTGGCTGAAAGTGCTCCTAGGGGGTAAGTACAAACAGGCCCCTTGTTTGCAATCACTCTTTGTCCAGATAAGCCCAAATAACCACAAGAGACAAATGGACCGTAAGAACATAGTTAGCCAATGTGTTCAGCTGGGTCAATTTCCATGTGGGTTTGCATGGAATTGCAATTTGCAGTGTTTCACCTACTATTTTGTTTTGGCTGCCTTTCCCTCTACCCCTTCAGTCACAAAGGGTGCCAGGAGCCCTCGGAAACCACATGGGTAAAATTTCAGTAATGTCTTCTGACTCCCAGTGCCACCCATACATCCTTCCTACTTCTTTCTCCATTTCCTTCCTGCCATTCTTCCTGCCACTTTATTCTCTTTACAGAAATAAAACCGACCTGAAAAGTTTGGTTCTTCTGTGCTAGCAACAGTGGGAAGACTTATTCTCAATCCATTTGTCTAATCATTTTTGGAGCTGTCTGAACTTGTGCCATGATGGCGTCCCATGGGAGCAGTGAATTCTTTAAGTATTTTTATACACCGACTGAAGCAGTTTGCTTTGTGAATTTCTTACCTGCTGCCAGTCAGTTTCACTGAGTAATCTTGAGTTCTGCTTTTGCAGCAGTGATGTGGCATTCTTACATACCCACAAATGCTTCTCAGAAGCCTTCTTCGTGTGAGCATTCTCTTTTATTGCAAACTTTTGGCATAATGGACTGTGAAGAAAAGGCTTTTCAATGGTACTTTGAGGGCAACATGAAACCTGTAACGAGCATGGTTTGCAAAAAATGGTACTAAACATCATGTGCCCAGTCAATGAAGTAAACAAACTAAAGAATTTTTTTTGCCTGACTTTTCTCTTTTTAGTTATCTGTCTATAATTATAAGAAATTTCAAAATGACAAAGACTCCCCCCCCCCGTTTGATTCTGGCACACTGCCAAAATGGGTCCTCTGGGAGCTCCAGAAGGCAGGGACATTAATTCCTGGTCCTCAGAACATTTGGAAACTCCCAGTTCAAGCTTTGAAGCTGATGTGGAGACTGACACAGGACAGACTGCCCCATTATGAATACTCTTGTCCAGGGCCAGAAGCAACCCATACCAACATGGTCCATCCTGTCCCAAGATAGGGCAGGTAGGTATGAAAAAGAGGAAAGATACAAATCAAAATATACTCCAATCCCAAATTCAATGAATACCTGAATATCCAATTTGTGGATGGATAGGGCTTATGAATGTTGGGCCAATTTGATTCATCCACAAATGGCAGATTTTGTACCTATTCGTACGAATTCCGACTTTGTTGGATATTCGTACACCTCACTAATTCAACTGAAAATGTGTATTTCTCTGTGATCTTGGTCATTAAAAGAACTTTTTTCAAAGGAAAAACAATGGTCTTTTTCTTTGCAAAAAAAGTTTAAAAAGAAATGCAAGAATCCTGTTTTTTTAATTAAATGATGCAACAATCAAGCAACAAATTACTGGATTTTCACTTCAACAGCAAAACAAACATGCACTTTTTTTAATGCACACCCCTACTGAGAAATTTCATCCCCAACCCCTGAATCTGAGTCAATTTGGGCTGTCTGCAGTGTGGATGTCCCTTAGCATGGGTCTCTGTCTACTGCTCTGGTCTTGACCTAGATTGCTGAATCCAGGCGAAGATTGGTCCGAACACTATGTGCAAAGAACCTAATTTCACTTAGAGATTTCTGTTTCAAGCTTCTGAGAGTCAATCACTTAAAAAAAGAGAGAGAGGCAAAGATGGCTGTTATAAGGAGGGCAGTTAATAAACAGGAACCAAGTGTTCCTCCATCCTCCAGACACAATAATCGATCTGTAATTTCCCCAAGGCAGAGACATCAGTGCATAAGCTATGATCATTAGTCCAGGAAGTTATGCTGCATAGGAAGAGTAACAACTAGGCTCATAAAAGAACTATTGGAGGATAAGTAAGAAATATTGGTCCAGGAAATTGTGTGTGGGGAGGGGGTAGAGATTTTGAAGAATATGTAAGGAATGCTCAATATTCCTCATGACTTGCATATTAATGCAAATCACTTTTCATTTCACTGTGCAAACCAAAACTCCCTCCTATCTCCATACTTAGTAAGGTTTGTATACTCCAGGGATCTATAACCTGGAGAGTAGCAGTACTCCACTAGAGCTCACATTTGGGGGGTTAGCTCAACAGTGACAGCCCCACTGACACCCAGTTCTCAACAGCTGCTCCAGCTGCTGGTTCAAATATTCCATGCCTGGAGTACAGAAAAATCAGAATGTTCTAGCTAAGCAAGATCCCAACAGTCTAGCTTTAAAACAGAATGTAATCACCAGGACTTGGGTCTGCACCAGAGGTTTGCAAGTCCAGTTCAATGTTTCATGATCCGATTGAGTGCCTATTCCCAATTACGGCTGGTGCACCAGCTGAAGCCTTTTTTGGACAGAGATGACTTGGTCACAGTTATCCATACTCTGGTAACCTCTAGATTGGACTACTGTAATACACTCTACATGGGGCCGCCCTTGAATACGGTTCAGAAGCTGCAGCTAGTGGAAAATGCAGCTGCTAGGTTGTTGACCAGGACAGCTGGCCGGATGCACATTACACTGGTCTTAAACGAATTGCATTGGCTTCCAGTTCACTACTGAGTCCCGTTCAAGGTGTTAACTTTGACTTATAAGACCCGAAATGACTTGGGCCCCAAATATCTGAATGAACAACTTCTCCCATATTGACACCCCTGTGCCTTAAGATCTGGAGGGGAAGCCCTCCTGGTTGTCCCACCACCTTCAGCAGTAAAATAGGTAGGCACCCGGGAGAGGGCCTTCTCAGTGGTGGCTCCTGGGCTATGAAATAAACTCTCCCTTGAGTTGTGTCAGGCTCTCTCACTGTATATGTTCAGGAGGAAGGAGAAGACACACCTCTTTCCCCCGGTCTTCAGCTAAATGGGGGCACCTTTACTTTCCCACTTGTAGCTACTGCAAATAACTACCAGTTTTTAATACCATCATTTTAATACAGATGGTTTATTGCTTTAATGTATAGGATTTTAAATTCTGTTATCTGCTCTGAGACCTTCAAGTATAGGGCAGGATAGAAAGATAAATAAATAATAAATAAACAGGGGAGGTCAAAAGCTTCAAATCTGAACCAAGCCAGTGAATGGGGCTGGTTTGATTTGAACCAAATATGAACTATCCAATCTAATTCTCTGTGTTTGCTGGGGGATGGGGGGTTTGCCTTGTTTTTCCCCATTTAAAAAAAATCACTTTTTGATCCAAACCATTTCAGTGTTTAGCCAAGCCTGTTCAAAATAAGTAAAACATAAAATACAATAAATCAAGTTTGAAGGTTCAGTACAGTTTGAACCCAACCTGCTCAGTTTTTAAAAATTCTTTTAAGTCATCAGTTTTCATTGTTTTGAATCACATTAATTTAACCTCAGTTTGTACATTTATATAGTAAGCTGTTCAGTGATTTTTTAAAAATGAAAAGATATATCATTTTTAAAAATGAATATTCATATATTGATCTGTATATGTGTAAAATGTGAATACAGTGTATACAAATGCATTCTTTTTAACTTTAATTTTTGTACACACAAAAAAGTAGGAAAATACCCATTCACCAGCAAATGTGTATGTTCCTCCAATGAAACACGTGGTCATTCATACAATGAAAATTCTTGCACACTGAGGCTGCATCCAGTTGTTACTTATTTGGATATTCAGGAATAAAGCATGAAAATCCCAGAATATTCACCCTTTATTGTAGAATATCCAAATATAGCGGAATAAGTAAGCCATGCCTGAAAGTCACCTGATTGTCCATTCAGCAGAACTCTCTAAAATATACTGAGGATCAACGGAGACTAGAATTCTCTATCACCCATAAACTGTAATTTATAGCAAAGGACTGAGGATTGTTGAGGAGCTGAGCACACGTAAGGCCCCACAATCCACAGAACTGCAAGTGAAGAGCAGGAAATAATTGTTGAATCAGCATTAAGCCTGCTGAGTAGATATGCCTATATTGTTCATTTATTTTTCTCTGCTAGAAACATGTGTTCGATAGCTTTAGATCTGATTTTTTTTTAAAGAGCCTGGGCCTCTTGAAGGGGCAATCTATTCCTGAGAATATAGTCTCTTCCAATAAAGCAGAGCTGTAGTAAAGACCCATAATTACTAGGATTATTAATAGCACAAGCCATAATATAAAGTGGCTGTAGTCCGAAATGACCCTTCAGAGGAAAGGCAAGTAGATTCAGTCAAGAGGATAAAAGCAGTGAGTGAAAGAAAGTGAACAAGCGGTGATGGGGAGCTGTCAGGGCCCACTTGTCTGAAAACACAGGAAATCAATGGCTTTGGAAACACCCTCTTGTTCTTAGTAAATGGTTCCTTGTTGGAAGTCAGGCACAAACACAGCTTCATCACTGCATTTATCTCAATTGCTGAGAGGACGTTAACCAAAGTGCTTGCTCTCCTAAACAAAACAGCTTGGGTAGCACAAATAGTAAACAGCCCATATGCTCATCTTTGGAGATATTTCCCTAGATTTGTGTAACACAGTCAAGTGAAATAAGGTCTTTCTCAGTTCGGGTGCCACTTTTTGTACGATTCCCACATAAAAACAAGCATTCAGCAATGGGGCAATCTACCTGGCATATGCCATCATCTTCCATTTTATCACCATTGTTTGAGTAACTCTAACTCCCCCTTAACAATAAAAATACATTTTTAAAAAGTGTACCTTTCAAAATACAGCCCAATTAGAATATTTTCTTTAAAAAACAACAACAACCCATAACTACAATGGAATTTGTAGTTACCATGAAATGCAACACTAGAATGAATGAACAAATGAACAAACAAACAAACAAATGAATGGGCCCACCAAAAACTGAGGGATAGATGTAATCCTCAAAGACCAACATAGGCTGCATCCCCATTATAAGCTTAATCCAGTTTCCCTAAACCGAAATAATAGAACCGGATGCAAACGCAAATTTGCCTGTTCCCATTACTTTCAGCTTAATCATGTTCGATCCGGATTCTGAGGATTGTACGTGGTGTACATGACTCAAGGGGGGACTCAAGTGGCTACTTTTTAAAAGCCACTTTTCGGGGCTGCCCTGCCCTCTTTCCCCTAGCATGAACGTGCTACCCATAACGGACCCCTTCAGGGAGCCTAGCTGGGTGGCTGGGTAGCTGCCGCTTGCCTGGAGGAAAAACGGCAGCGGGCAGCCAGCAATTCTTTCCCCTCCTCTCCCCATTTCCCAGGGCACACAGCAGAAGCAGCAACTCAAGCCCCCTTCACAGCCACAGCCTTTAAAACAGAACCTCCAGCTGCTTTACTTTCTTTTCCCTTTCTAAAGGTCAGAACTTTCAAAGAGCTAGAATTGCACAAAATTGCAACATTGTTATAAGGTGTGAAGTGGGTAGATCGCTACAGTGTAGCTTTAAGGAGTGGATTTTTATAGTGGCTGTTTTGAGGGGTGGATTTTTTCGATGAAATCACTATCTTTGGAAGCAAGCTATTGGGGGAGGGAAACACTAAACATGGATTCTCATCCCTTAACGCCGTATGGTCCCCACAGTAAAAAATGTAAAATGTTTCAAGCCCACAAACTGGAGTGAGACCTGTTGAAATGAGGATTAACATTTTCAATGCTTTTTGGGTGATTTAACACGCCGAAAGCGTGTTAAGCCAAACTGACATGGGGTCTGCGAGCATTGAAAATGGTTTGAAACCGAAATAAGGTTGTAATGGGGATGCGACCATACAGTCCACTTCCCCATGGTTGTTGCATTAGGCCTTGAAATTTTACCATGCCTTTGCACCCCAAACATCACCCTTGCTCCCCAAAGCAAATGCGAAGCACCATTCTTTCTTCCTCCAGTGTGCCTATTCAGAGCCTTCCTACATCACGGTCATGGAGGAAAGGAACCATCAAAGCTTTATTTACTAGGGGGCATGGCATGTTCCACATAGAGGTAGAAGCTGCCCTGCTACAGCCTGCTACATGAAGGGCGAGTCCCCATGATCAGGATAGGAGAGTCCCCATGGAAAGCCCTAATTCGGGCTACATGAGGGACAAAAGCCAATAACTGGAAGCAACCCCCACCCTTTATAACTGTTCTCACCATGAATTAGGGGGCAAGAACGGATTATCCGTGGGGGGGGATGGGGACACTCTCAGGTTATTGCCGATTGCAGCTTTAGGGGGCACGGTTTCGCTGCTGTTTTAATCATTTTACAGGAGCTCTGCTTGTGTGCTTGACAGCTCCTATACCCGCCTAACAGTTGCTCAGCTGACTGCAGAGAAGCTGCCAGTCGATTGTTTGGGGGGTAAAGCAAGTCCTTACCTAGGCAATTGCATGCTCAGGCAAGCGGGGAGGGGGTGGAGAAAACCGCGGCATCCCGATGCAGACATTTACCACGGTTTTCATGGGGATGGGCGGGTTTGGCTTGAACCCGCGCTGTCCTCCATTACCATGGGGACTCCTTAATGAGAATTAAGATTCGCATTAAGGCTGCCCTGAATCCACCCATGGCAGCTCCATGGGAACAAGCCCAAAATGGGTTCTTGCTTTGTTCTTGGCTTGCTGCACTGACGAGCATTGCACTGCGAAAACTTTGCAGCTGGGGAACTTTCATTCCTCAGCTCTAGTGTTTCTCCCTGGGGATGCCTGCATAATAGGAAATGTCCTTGGATGTTAGCCAGTGCCTGTGCTTATGTAAACACAGAGCCCGGAGCCACATTGGAGGAAGAAGAGAAGTAATAGTTGGAAGAACTCTATTGCTTTGCCATTATAGCCCCCTAATGAGTGCTTTTGGTAGAACGGGTGCTCAGGAGGAGAAAAGATGCAACACCTTTGTGAATTTTAAACAGTCACAGTACAACAAGTATACACCGATATGCGACACCTCCACTGTTATGGCAGCCCCATGGTGCCATAAAGGCTCCAACCAGACTTTGCCTAGATCATTTTAATCTTAGCCTTTAAGCCTCAGGCCGCCAATCACATATTTTGGTCCGACCTTTGCTCGCAAGGTAACCATATTTTGTGACGTAAACCACTGTGGGACTGCAGGGTGAAGAGTGGAATACAAAAGCAAATAGCCAATGAAATAAATGTTGCAATGTGCTGACTCTTAAGGAAGGGACTAAACACTTCTGCCGCTTGGAGTGTTTGGGCCCAATTCCTTTTGGCTCTGTTTGCAGCCCCATCCTTTGCCTTGTGGTTGAACCAGCAGCACACACCTTTTCTGCATGCTCTTGTGCTGATATTGAGCTTTAAAACTAAGGCCCAGATAAGCAGCGGTGTGATTTGCGGGAGACCAGACGTTTACACAAGCAGTACAGAGCCAGGTTAGGATTAATAGCAGCTTGGCTGCACTGAAAAGAAATGTTTGCTGGAAATCCACCAAGCCAAGTGAAAAATGAAAGGAAACAGAGCGTTGGCAATTACTGCTGTAGTTCATTTTCATTAGGACTTTGAAAGCTAAGAAGGATATTGAATGAGAAGTGCCCCACTCTGTCTTTGAAGTGTCCTTGAAATAGTACAAACAGTGGATTAAGAGAGATGGGGAGAGAGACCTGCTGTCCAAATCTCGTGTTTCTTTACCTTCATAAGCATTAAAAGGAGGAAATGTATGTTATTCTTAGATAAAGGTCATATTCAGATTCCTCCTATAAATTCTACAGAAAATGAAACCATAAAGCAGCAATCTCAGCCTTAAAGCTCCGTAAATCCTCTGTTTTCCCCTCCTTTATTAATGTATTTATTTCTAGGCACCGATTTCATCTGACCAACATTTAATTGTACTTTACACTGAAGGGGATAGCAGCAGAGCCAGAAGATTCTCCACTCGTTATTACATGAGCCAATAATGACTTGAGATGCGGAGATTAACCTGTAACTTGGCCAGACGAATGGCAAAATTGAGGGAAAAATAATCCTCACAAAATGGTCAATATGCTTTCTGACCTTGTGTTATACACTCCACCATATACTGTATGCCTCAATGTCACTAGCATCTGTATTAATTATGCCCCATAAGGGCCACCATACATCAAAGAAAGATTCCCTCCTATCTGCCAGATATGAAGATTTCAGGTGAATAATAGTGCTAACTTAGAAAACAAAGACGGCCCGTTTAAGATAATTAATGAGCTGTGTATATGTTGCTAATCACATTAGCAAATCTTCTCCTCCAGAATGTGCCTCCGGAGAGAGATAATTTTTGTGTATGGGTCTTCCTTTTATTACTTCCTTTTATTTATTTTTTTCCAGAATCTTTTTTTTTCTTTTTAGAAAACACAGACTATGAGTTCAAAATTAGAAAGCCTGTTATAAAAATGGGTGGCAAGCAATTTAATGGGGCTAATAAGTAAGTAAGTAAGTAATTGTAACATTTGTATCCTGCCCTTCACCTAGAGGCCCCAGTGTGGGTCACAACCTGCTGAGAATCAATTATTTGTAGTCTCAAAAAGGGATTTCTGCACACACAACTCAGAGCATCCCCGACAGCTTTTTAACCTCCTCTGTGCCATATTGTGATGTCACAATTGCAATTGCCCAGTCCATTGTCTTTTGTGATAACCTTCTTAGGTGAAAGTGGTTCTGGAGTGGTCATAATAATACAAGACAATTAGAAGAATTGAAACATGAAGCTTACAGCATTCATTAAAAAATGGGTTTATATTATATTATAAGTGTCTTGCACTACAGAATGGCCCTAATGGGACAAACATAGCCCTGAAAATATTGCGATATGACTTCATCCTTGATTAATTTAATATGATTCAATGTGATTCATAAAGCTACTGAGATGCGCCATGCAAACCTATTGAGGACCAGGAAACATGGATTCTACGTAGCCAGGCTGGCAAAAGAAAGATTCATTCCATGTTGGAAAATACAAGTGGATTTCACTCTCCCTAATCCCCCCACTCAACCCTCCATACAAGTAGTGGAGAAAGAGGTTTTGAGCAATCTTTGTAATTCAATCAAGACTAAGTCCCCAAGACAAACACAAAGTTTGGAAATAATTCTGGATACTTGTAGATGCACATTAAGCAGCCTCTTAACCAGATCATGGGCCTCCCATCCACACATTGAGGCCCACATCCCATTGGTCCTGCTCTGGCTGGACAAGATAGAGCTAGATCTGAATTAAGAGGCCCATAATCCAGATCTCTTGTGGACCCATTTAATCAGGTTCACAAGGGGACCAAGGGTCTTGTTCTAGATCATGGGAGGTGTTCAGATGGCATGGGTTCCCGATTTGGAACTATGGGGGTAGGGGTGGGGTTCACTGGCATGCCATAGTGCTCTCCTGAAGACATCCCCCTGAAGCCCCAAGGCTAGGAACTTTCATTCCTAGCTATTGCGGGTGTGGGTAGCAGCTGCAAAGCTCACATGAACTTCAGTCACAAGAAGGCATAGGGCAGATAAGCACCATCAGTGCAGATGGCCCTAATTTAACCCACACCTCACAGAATCTGGAATAATCAGTTCCACTGATTAAAGAGAGCTGTAGTCTCAAAACTGGTTCAGTTAGGTATCTGCATATGTACAGCTAACATGAGGAAATAACTTCCAAATCCAGTTGGGATAGTCTTTGTGCAATGTAATATTGGAGTGTTTGTATACTTATTAACCCGCTGTCTGTATATTAATGAGTTATTTCCTGGGTTACCTGCTGACCTGTAGTAACCCTGAGTACATAATTTCCATTGCCCCTGGCCCTTCCTAGCCCCACCTTCCATTGCACCACTGAATGTTTGTCCCTCCTAGTTCTGCACCCATTCAGGGGTTGTGTGTTCCAGGCACTGTGTTCTACCACTGAGGTACAGCGAACAGATTAGGACAGCCAAATGATAAACCAAATTAAAGCTAAATGCAGAAGGAAAAAACAACAACCCTATAATTTGTTCCTGCCTTTTGGAAAAACTCCACTTTGCTTTCTAAACCTGCTGCAATGGAGCTTTTCTTTCCTGACTTGATGTCCCTTGTGATGTCCGGTGAGCCACTTTGGTCTAGTGGTTAAGGAGCCAGATTATTATCTGGGAATACCAGGTTTGATTCCATCCTCCCCCATGAAGCCAGCTGGGTGACCTTGGGTGAGTCACAGCTCTCTTCTGAGCTCTCACAGCCCCACCTACCTCACAGGGTGTTCTGTTGTGGGGAGAAGAATAGAAGCTTTGTCAGCCACTTTGAGTCCCCTTAAATGGGTGAGACAAGCGGGGTAGAGAAGCCAACTCTTCTTCCTCTTCCTCTTCCTCCTCCTCCTTCCTTTCTTTTGCTTTTCTTCTCTCATTCTCTTTGGATACAGAACAGGTAAATAAAGCCCAATCCTCTCTAGGGATGTGCATGAACATTCAAGATATTCATTATTCAATCGAATTCGGATGAATTTGGACTTTGAAACTCAAATCGAATGTCCGGACATTTGTTTTTTTATTATTCAAATGAATATGAATATTTTGAATTATTTGTATGAATAATTTGGACATTCATATGTGTATGGGTACATACATGTGACATATGAATCTGTGTGCATTTTGTCCGTATCTGTAAGCATCCGTACATATCTGTATGGGATGAAAACGGGATGCATATGGGATGAAAACGGGATGCGTACAGATGCGTCTGAGATTCATATCATTGGATAGGTAGCAAATATTTGTATAAATAGATACGAATGTATTTGAACTGGTTTGAATGTCCAGACATTCATTTCTCTCTATTTGTATGGATTTGGGCATTCAAATTTTTGATTTGAATCAAATCGAATGTTGAAAATTGCATTTGTGTGCACTCCAATCCTCTGTCTGTGACTAGAAAAACAGCCTAGTTAAGTGTCTTCAAAGTTGGGCAGGCTGTGTTTCTGTTTTCCTTTTACTGATGAATTATAAGGAAACTTAGTCTCAGAAATCAAAGATGAAAGTACCTGGAACTCACTATTTCCTGCTCCATTGTCCTGCCTATGCTTTTGAACTGGCGGTATATTTGCTGCTTGACATTTCCTCTCTTTTTAACAATGTAGTAACCACTAGGCTGCCCGGCCTTTTTTCCTAGCTCCCATTCCAACCCTCAGGATATAAAGGGATAAAAGTCAAGCCTCAGAATAAAATGTGTCAGGAGCAATTTTTTCCCACAGACTTACATGGTATATGCTCCATGGTCCCTCCTCTTCCTGTTTGAGGATTTTTCCCCGCCTCTGACCACAGGATGTGACATCACCAGGGACCTCTGACCTGCCTTCCTGCCTCCAGCCAATCACCTCCCCAGATTCCCCTCCCACATCATTTCCTCCACGCCCCTATTGCCTACTGTACTTAAACCCGGGGAAATTCAATTTTTGGTCTTTCTGCCTGATTTTCACCTCCCGACTCTTCCTTCCCCCTACTTTGTTTCTTATCTGCCAGGTCCACCACTAAGCACATGGCGGATCACCAGGGCTCTTGCTGGCAGAGCAGCCTGGCTTATCTATCACAGCATCCAGCGTAAGAGTAGCAACCCTTGCCACTGCAGATCTTCCTCCCTGGCTGTTTTAGGGCACATAAGCCAGATACATGCAATTTCTGCATGGACATGGAAGAGGGCTGCTTCTGGACCTGAGCTCTTGTTTTGGCCTAGATTCAGATCTACTGGAGGCTGCTGAAAAGCACCCCACCCCTAGAGTTAGGAGCAAAATTTCTCAGCCTCAGTACCAAGGGGGTTTAGCAGCATGCTATGGTGTACTGCTGAATAAAATCCCCTCTATACCCCAGGCAGTTAAGAGCATCCTAGCCTTCAGGGGCTGTTACTCAGCAGTGTGCCAAAGTTTACTGCTGAAAAGCACTCCCCAAAACCCTGAAGCTAGGAACTTTCACTCCTAGTCATTGAGGGGGTGGGTAGCTGCAAAGTTCACACAAACTCCATGGCCTCAGAGAGCCATGGGCTGGGTCAGTGCCATCAGTGCAGATGGTGTTGATCTGGCCCATGCTTCCCATCAGCTCATCCAGATCAAAAGCAAGTAAGTGCAGAAGGGACCCTCGTGACATCCTCCTGCTCCTTTCTTGGTAAGTCAGATTAGAGAGTTCACTAGAACTGAATCTAGCCAGGATGTTCACGAATATTCATCAGGTTCAAAATTCGTATGAATTCAAATACTTGCACTTGAATCAAATAATGGCTGTATTTGAAGATTGACATTCGAATGTGAAGCAAATGCTTTTGTGTATTCATTTGAAGTTTCGTTATATTTGTGAAGGCAGGGAGGTGACAAAGAGGCTGCCCAGGCACATCTGCAAGTGGATTCAAGAGTGGATTCAGAGCAGATCCAGTGTGGATTCAAGACAGATTTAGAGGGGGTCAGAATTGTGGCTGTCAGCAAAGATGGAAAACAGATTTAAAGAGCATTCAAAGAATATTCACAGTGGATTCAAATCCAACCATATTCAAAGTGAATATGAATGCAAATTTCCTTTTGCTTTGATGAGAAGCAAACACACACAAAAATTCATGTACATCCTTAGGATCATTTCCATCTGGCAAGGAAATGTCTTTTAGAAGCTGCTGTGCCTACAGGCCATGGAAGATTTAACCCCCTCCCCACCGCCCCCCAAATAAAGAACCTTTCCATTTTTGAACTTAAATCTTTCCAGTCATTAGCAAACTTACGCAAATATTCTATGCCGTGGGAAATACTTGCAACCATTCCTTGTCAGATTTATGACTTCTCAATTTCTTTATGAGTTATTAGGAATATTACAATCTGCCATGCCATTTCCTCATGAGTACTAGAGCTTGTGAATATCACTGGACCTAGAACCCAGCTTTCTGTCCTTACATTCCTAGTCAAAAAGTCTCACAGCTGTCCAAACTGTCATAAGCATGAGTAGGTGTCTATGAACAATGCAGGTCAAGATAGAAAGTGAATTGTAAGCTCACCAGTATTAAACTTGCACATTTCAAGGGTCTATTTCTTCCTCCATCCCAGACACTTACAACTACATTTTATATTCTCTCCTGCCTGTTTTATAAAAAGTGTGCCTGGTATACCATGAGTTAGTGGATCTTTATATTGAAAACTGACAAAAACCCAGCGCACTAGACACAGATATCTGCATGACTGTGTTATGGGCTGCTTTGAATTGTGACTGTCAAAGGAAATTTAATTTTAACCAACATGGAAGCATCTTTCAATGGTGTAAATCTTATTTCTCAGAAAAACATGGGCAAATAGTAAACATTTCGACTAAACATTACCAAATGATGATCTAGTATAGTTGAGACCAAAAATAAAAATACAACACAAACATTTTCTTCCTACCGAATGAGTTGTGGCCAGATATGAGCTCTGCTTAACTGCAAATCAACACTATTCATGTTGCACAACTTGTATCTCAGCAGTGTTTTATTGTGTTATTTACTGCATATAGAAACACTGGCAAGGCTGCTACTATGCCCACAATATGCTCAGGAGAAACAAGTTCTATGTTCTACAAAGTAACTGCTAGATTTTATTGACAACATTTAAAAAAATTATGATTTTAAACCATTAGATCCCAATGCAAAACTTAAAAATGCAAACTTTTTGATCTAGTGTGGAAAAGAGAGAACAGAGCTTTAAGTAAAACCAGTATTATCAGTGACAGCTAGGGCTGGTGTGGGGTGAGAAAGGTATGATACTTCTGAATCTCTGGCTGCATTCCTATGCAGCAAAAAAGAGGCTCAAAAGACCTTAGAGACAGTATTATATGCCCCCCCCCCGTGCCCTCATTCCATCTCTAATTCACCTTTTTCCAGCACAGAATGTTTGTGGAGGAAGAGGCAGATTGACATGTGAACAATCCTGCCTTCAAAGTATCTCTAAGCCATCTCAGACATAACAAAAGGGGCATCTCTGAGGTACCTCAGAGAGACATTGTGTGGCCTTTGTGTTGCCAACCCTTCTCTAATCCACCTTTTCTAGCACAGAACATTCATGTGAGGGGGAAGGGCAGACTGGTGTGTGAACAATCTCATCTCAATGTCTAAGCCACCTTAGAGGTGCCTCAGAGTTTGTTTTGTTTTGTTTTTACAGAGGTGCTCTTTTAGACTCTGTGTAAACATAGACTATGTATTCTAAAGCATAGCTAGTTAAGAGCAAAGAGTCTTACTTGCTTCTTACTGCTGTCTGTTAGCACACAGTTCCTTGACAAAGGAGAAGGTTAGGCTCTAGGCATCCTTTATAAATAGTGGAACTCAAAAATAGTATGTGTGGAGGTATTCAAAAGAAAACACCTGGGAAACTATTTACCAGTGAAGAATGTAGGTATGGGGAAAACCTGTAAAGAATATGTACCGGATATTCCCATGAATACTTAGGAATACATTCATTATTGAATTGAATCCTACCATATTTGAACAAATACGGATTTCCTAACATTCAATTTGTTACAAACTGAATGTCAAAATACCCATAGGTGCACATCTCTAATGCTGATCTGGTTCAAATTGATTAGGAGTGTTCAAAACATTCAAGTTTGAACCAAACATCCTGCCTGTTTGAATCTGAACACAACCAAGGGGTGTTCTAACAAACGTAGCAAACATGCTCATGTTTGAGCATGATTAAAAGATGTTCAGAGGTGTTCAAATAGAACTGAACATCCAGCCCCTGTTTTGGTTTGATTCAAACCAAACACAAAAAAGAAGTTTGTGTGCCATTCTAGTGATGAAACATACCCAAGTCCTGTTCCATTCTTACACTGAAGATTCTGACTTGAATTTGGCCAGAGTTGGATTAAGAAATGTCAACAGTTCCTGAAAAACTTCACATTTCACTCATCTTTGTATTAAAGTATATCCCTAAAACCCAATCGAATTCAACCACAAAAGAGCAAATGACACATAGGACATCAGAGGTAAACCTTCAGACACCAGCACATTACTTCCTAGTTAGCTCCAACCCCCCAACCCCCCGCTGTCTCTCCTAGAAATTAATGCAGTTCTGCAGTCAAAGAAGAGTAATGCGACCTCAGCCAAAAGCTTTCCTGAATCATTTCATGTCTTGGTAAAGATTACGGAAACAAGAAGGTGTTATTGACTTGACCGCCTATTGTGCAATTCTTTCAAAGATGTGCCATTTATTGATATGTGAAAAAGTGAATTTGTAAAGTCGGTGTGGAGTTTGTTTCTCCTGAAAAACTTTGCAGCCTTTAGTGGAAATTCCTTCCCCGGTGAAATTGTATATTCCCTTTAATAAGGTTTTGGAAAAAACACAAAAAAACCAACCTTAAGCTGGAGAAACTCCAGAAATACTTATTTTAGATTGACAGCTATTTGTAAGCGACATCCTCCTATTTGAGTCCAATGACATGAACACATTTCCAGGAAGGCTCCAAGATGATTCTTTGAAAATTAGTCATTCTTCTTCTTAAAAGAGAATGGAAATTAGGCAGGTGTCAGCATTTGCCATGAAGTGACAGAACTTATCTCCCTGTGAAGTTCTGTTGATATTGTTTAATGACTAAAGGTGCACAGGATTATAATTAAGAATAACTCTAGAAGAAAACCGAAGGCAATAGAAAGTTCAGGGGAAAGAAAATGGGATGTTAATAAAATGTCATGGATCAAAAAGGCCTATACAGCCAAGATTTTTGTTGAACCATGCTATTGTTAACTTGAAGAATGGACAAGTTGGTGATGTTAGATTCCGTATTCCATCTGCTACTAAGTGGTCACAATGCCTAGCCCTAGTTAAGTGATAAATCTAACTTTATGTTAATATGGTTAACATAGGGGAAGCCATAGCTCAGTGACAGAGCAACTTCCTGGAAAAGAAAGTGTCTTAAGTTCAGTTCCAGTATTGTTTTGGGAGGAGGTCCTGGCACTAGGGATATGCGCAAATATTCATAACATTTGTTATTCGTACGTATTTGTACAAATATACGATACGAACTAATATGTATCTGATACATATCCAGCACAAATACATACATATCCAATCCGTATCCAATATGTATCCCACAACAAATCTGCTCTGTAAGGAGCCAGGGCAAGCTTGCCTAAAGCCCGCGGTAGCCCACCCTGGGGGGAGCGCGGCGGATCCCCTCCTTACCTGGACAGCGTCGCCCCAAAACTGAAAGCAGGCGCCCAGGATGCAGCGTGCCTGCGTCCTGTGCGCGGCTTGATTGGCCGGCGCACAAGTCCTCGCAGCGTGCCTGCGCAGAGCGGCTCCTGAGAGCAGGGGCTGCCAGGCGCAGCCCCAGCCACTCAGGCGGCATGCAGGACGCAGGCGCACTGTATCCTGCACGCCTGCTTTCAGTTTCGGGGCGACGCTGACCAGGTAAGGAGGGGAACCGCTGCGCTCCCCCCAGGGTGGGCTAGGGCGGACTTTAGGCAAGCTCGCCCTGGCTCCAGACAGCACCTGCCTCCAATCTGGATCAGCACCGCATGTGAGGAGGCATGGGTGCGGGGTAGATCCGCATCTCTTAGATGCGGATCTACCCCGTAAAACCGGATTTACCGTGCACCCGGAGCTATTAAAACCCATTCCCCTGGGAGCCAGTTTTAATAAATCTGGGTGCTGGAGATCCTGTTTTATTTGCCCCTGTGCGGAAGCATCTGAGCTGTTGGGAATAGAATGGGGGGGGGGACATAGAGCAGATTCGGAACCACTGGTTATATAGGAAATGGAATTGCTTGTCCCAAAACCCCACCATAATCATGAACTTCCATTTGAACCACCCCCCCCCATAGTGGTGAAGGAGAATATCTTTTATTTATTTATTTATTTATTTATTTATTTATTTATTTATTTATTTATTTATTTATTTATTTATTTATTTATTTATTTATTTATTTATTTATTTATTTATTTATTTATTTATTTATTTATTTATTTATTTATTGGAAGTTGTGAATCGGAGAGCTGTTTACTTATGCAAAATTCCATTCTGGATGGCTCCATGAGGAATATATATGGTTTTTAGCCCTTGAGGCCATCCTGAACATCAAGAAAAAACATATGTATTCTGCTGGAGCCTTTGGAGAACATTAGTTTCTGTTGTCATTTAATAAACCTTGTGAACCTGCTAAAAATCAGTCCCCAGTGGGCCTGTTCACATTTAACTCAAAGGAATGGTATAATGACACTATGCCACTGAGGTGAAGTTCAGGCACAGAAGGAGGCAACTACGCCTCAAGAGCTGATGCACTCACCAACAAGACCACTGGCACTTGGAGTGTGGATGGCCCAGCCTGAGTAGGCTGGATCACCACAGCAACATCTGGCTTGTGCTGGGCAATGCAATGGCAGCTGGCAATTGCACTGCTGCAGCCAGGCCACCCTGCCCATTCAAAGCATTCACACCTGGAAGGAAGTGCAAACACTGTGACTGGGAACTCTCCAAGTGCTCCTGGTGAAACTGTGGATACACTTTTACTTGTCCACAGCTGTTGAAGAGAAGGGCAGCTGGAGGGAGTTCCTGGATACTTCAGGACACTCCAGCTTTGCAGCAGCAACACAGTGTGCTTCCTAGGACAGCTGGAACTCCTCCAGAAAAGTAAGTACAAAGAGTAGGAACATGCATAGATGTGTGTTTTTTTGTGTTCAATCTGAATCCAATTGAATGCAAGGAAATTCACATCCGTTCCAATACAGCCCCTTCAGATGTGGTAGGATTTGAATTGGATACGAATCCTTGCTGCCATTCACACCTACAGATCCCCCTATGGGTTCCATATAGATCTGCTCTGAATGTATCAAATCCACTCTGAATCTGCTTAGAATTCACTCTGAATCCACTCTGAATCCACTCTGGAAACACTGCAGATGTAAGTTGGCAGCCGCTTTTCCCTCCAGCACAGATTCACAAATATAAAAAAGCTTCGAACAAATGTATAGAAGCATTCTCTTCACATTAAAATGTCAATTGTCTAATGCACCTAACGTTCGATTCAAATTCGAATGTACGAATTTGAATGAATTTGAATGAATTTTGAATGTGGCGAATATCTGAATACCAAATGTGGGAATATTCCCTAGCAAACAGGCCTGTGTTTCTGCAGAATCTCCCAAGGAATATGGGAATTGGTCTGGTGGCTTCGCTCCCTTTGTAACACTAAATGTGGCTTTGATTCAATATTTAGGCCAATATCTGGAAGCAATATTCAGATCAACACCTGCCCCCCGCCTTGTCCTCTCAAAAAGGAAACCAAAACCTCTGTTTGGATCGTTACGCTTCCCCCCCCCCCATTGTGATAGTGGGGATTAACTGGCACAGTATCGTATGATATGAGAGGTTTTGCCATGTCAGATCTTAGCTTTTGACATGCATTTCCTAAGTATTTTATTCATCTGTATCTGTAGCCCTCTCGAAAGCATTTTGTCAGCAGAAGATCCTAATTACACATGAATACTAATGGGATCAGAGCCAGTTGTCAGTGACTGAGAGAGAGATCTTGTTGTTAAGCCACGTGCCAAACTGCAGCTCATCAAACTGCAGCAACCAGCCCGGGAAGCTCTGAGAAAGAGGTAGGCAAATTCAGGGAGGGCAGCTGCAGGAGTGTCACTCCAAACATGTATGAACTGTAGGGAGGAGAATGAGATCTGTCAGTTTCAGCCTCATCACCTGAACTTGTTTTATGCATAAGTGCATGGTGAGGAAAAGGTGGATAGAGAGACAGGGAAATTCTAGGGCCCTTGTAAGCCAGTTTGGTCTAGTGGTTAGGAAGCCGGACTCCTATCTGGGAATACCAGATTTGATTCTGCCCTCCTCCATGAAGCCAACTGGGTGACCTTGAGCTAGTCACAGCTTTCTTCTGAGCTCTCACAGCCCAACCGACCTCATTGGGTGTTTTGTTGTGGGGAGAAGAACAGAAAGGTTTGTCAGCCACTTTGAGTCCCCTTAAATGGGTGAGAAAGTGAGACAGAAAAGCCAATTCCTCTTCTTCTTTCTGCATTTACTTGCCTTTAGTTAGGATCGATGGGACTAGAATAGCCATGGCCACTGATCAGCACCGAGACAGCCGATCTAGACTGACATATTCTGCAGCCTTGAAACTTGTGAGCCAGTTTGGTCTAGTGGTTAGGGAGCCAGACTCTTATCTGGGAATACCAGGTTTGATTCCGCCCTCCCCTATGAAGCCAGCTGTGTGACCTTGGGCTAGTCACAGCTCTCTTCTGAGCTCTCACAGCCTCACCGACCTCATAGGGTGTTCTGTTGTGGGGAGAAGAATAGAAAAGCTTTGTCAGCCACTTTGACTTCCCTTAAATGGGTGAGAAAAGTGGAGTAGAAAAGCCAGCTCTTCTTCTTCCTCTCCTTCTCCTTGGGGTCATGCCCCATGCCTTCAAGGATGAGGTGAAATAAATTCCTAGCCTCAGGGCCTTTGTCAGTGTTTTTCAGTAGTGTACAATGGCCTGCTACTGAAATGCACCCTCTGCCAGCCCTGGGCATGGGAAGCATGCCTTTTGCACCATTCCTATGGTCTGCATCTGGACCACTGGTTTGTTGGTAGATCTGCCAGTGATCTAGATTAAGGCTGTTCTAATCAGGATCATGGTCCGTCTAGTACACACTGAGCAGACCAGCAAGGAGTATGACCTCATAGATCTGGATTAACACGCAGATTTATGAGGTCTAGATGTGTACTACAAAGATCCTTAATCTGCTTTAAAGGTCTGAAGAAATGGCGCATGAAGCTGATAGGCATGAGCATTAGGACTAATAAGTATTATTTTTTTCACCCAGAGAGTCATTGATCCATGGAATTTAGTACCAGAGGAGCTGGTGACAGCAACTAGCCTAGATAGCTTCAAGAAAGAGTTAGACAAATACACAGAAGTCATGTTGATCAATGGCTACTAGAATCAGTGCTCAAGAACTGCCTCCAGGTTGGAGAGACAGGCAAGATGCCTCTAAAGACCATTTACAGGGATTTGCAAGCAAGTGATGGTTTTGCCTTTCTCTTCTGCTTGAGGATTCCAAAGAGGTGCTGAGGGGACGAGGCATGACACCAGGCTTTTAACTGAACCACAGTTTGTCACATCCCTACTAAGTAAACCACAGTTCCTAGTGACTCTCACTTTTCTTGACAAATACAAAATATTGTTTACCATTACATCCTTAAGGAGAGAAAAGTCCTAGGAATGAACCTATGACCCTCTATTTTCCTCTAGTTGCTCTATCACTGAGCTACCGCTATTCCCCCTATTGACATACCCTGATACATATATAAATTCATAAATTAATTCATAAATCAATCAATTAAATAAATAAAAGCTTTCTAGAGCCTCTACTGGCAGTGTTTACACATCAACAGCTACTTCTAGCTGACATATGAGCAACCAGAAAGCTGTTATCAGGAGAATGTGAATTTCCAAAGAGTGTTCACGTCTCGAGTACCCTAATGACGTGTAATCATACAAAAATAGGTGTGCTGCAAACGTAAAGGTTTCTTTTCTCCTTTCAAAAATATGTACATGATTTAATAGATGAGCATTAGTCTGAGTATGGTCAATTGTTACTCAAAATAAAGAGGAGAGAAGAGAGATAAAATTTTGATGCCATGCCTCCCATTTTGATCCAGAAATTTAAAAGGACTTTCTTTCTTTTTTCTTTCTTTCTTTCTTTCTTTTTCTTTTCCTTCCTTCCTTTTTTCCTCCCCCCACCCCAATAATGCACAACTCTTTCACCCACCTAATTTGTTCTGCTATTCATAAACAAATGTTGCTTTTGGCAATAATCATATTTTCTCTCTGACTTTTTCTTCCCCCTCACCCCCCCCCCTCAGAGAAAAATCCCTGCTGGGGCATATATTGATATTTTATATGTGTTGTTGGGGTTGTTGTTGTTATTCCTAAGCCATTGGAGAGAAAAACTTGAAAAGAGACACAAACACAGCACAGAATGAATGAAGCCAACTTTTCTTTTTGTTTGCTTGTTTAATGATCTTTGTGAAGCCAGGCATTGGTTAATATTTTATTCACAACTATGATGTATGGCTCATTAATTTCTGTTACATTGTATTTTCTCCTTATTTCTGTAAGGAAGAGTTCATAAACAACACACCTTTCTCCCTCTGCAGGGATATAGACAGTAATTACTCAAGTCCCTTGTTCTGCTTCTTCAAGCTCTGTAGAAACTTCTTTGCAAGGAACATTTTGATAACACTGGAATTCCAGTGCATTCCAAGGGCATCAGAGTTGCTCCTTATGCTTACAGATTTCCTTTGATATGCAAGCACGTCTTTAATATGCACAGCACATCTTTACAAACATGCACACTTAGAGTAGGCTTGGAAATATAGAGCCTGCTTCTGGGCATTCCTATAGCTATTGATTCCTCATGAGGAATTGAATATCCAGCTTTAGTGTACATGCATGCAACACTGGCCAATAGAGACGCACCAAACCTTACTCACAATTAGCCAGGTAGCAGCAAAGCAGGAAGGGATAATGGAAGACAGGCTCATCTGTGAGTTGAACCCGGCTTTAAGATCCAGATGTGGCCTGCAAGCAAGTCAAACCCCACCAGAGGCCTTTTCGCACTACAGCTAAACAGCTGTAATGCAAGAAGGCTACATCACCGCAGGCCTCCTTTGAATGTGCACGCGAGGCCTGGGTGTGAACATGTACCACAGGCCTCCTGTGAACCTGAAAACTGCCAGAGTTCGGACTGGGAAGCCTGGGGGTGGGGCTTCCTCGTCCGGTTGGCACCATTCTGCATCTGGGCGTGCCGCAGCCTGTGATTGGCCAGTGGCCCATGCCTGTACAGAATGCCTGGTTCTATCCCAGGTGTTCTGCACAGGTGCGAGCTGCTGGCCAATCACAGGTCACGGCGCGCCCATATGCAGAATGTTGCTGACCGGACCACCAGTCTGGACTCTGGTGGTGAGTAGGTAAGTTGTTCACGCACACACATCCCCAGGGAGGCTTGCAGCCCTGGGTGGGGGGTGGTCCCAGGGGGCGTCCATGGGGAGCAATTGCCATGATCGGGGTGACTGCACCCAATGGAGGCCAAAGACCCACCCGGTGCACTGGCAACCGGTGCAGCCTGGATCAAGCTGCACCAGCTGCCAGCCATCCCCCCAGTCACATGACGACTTACCTTGTCGGACCCTCTCGTTTGATGAAGTGGTCAGGTGGCTGGCTGGGGCGATGTGCCACTAGGTGTGGAGCCAAGCACAAGGGTAGACCGACTCCACGCTGTCAGCGCATCAAAGTGACACTGCCAGCACAGTCTTGCCTCATCCTTAAAAGGGGTGGGGGAGGAGAGACCAAACCAGGGGTGTCCTGGCTGCAGTCTCAATTGGACTGCAGCAGCTGGCAGTGAACCCCTAGGTACCCACTAGCACCCGGGGTTCGTGCCACTACCCCCAATATACGCAATGCCTTACCTTGCCAGGCCTGGGGTCCTCCTCGTCCAGCCTCGAGAACAATGTGCTGCTCTCTGGCGGGCACCCACTCCGGTAGTTCGGCCCTGTGCTGACCTGACAGGTCAGTGTGCTGTCAGCGTACCGGACCATGCACCTGCTCTACACCCAGAACGCAATTAGGCCACCCTGGGCTGGGCTGGGCTGGTTCTGAACAGAACCACCAGCCCAGAAGAGTGAATGCTCTGTCCCAGGGCTGTCCTAATTGCGTTTGAGAGGCATAGTGCAAACAGGCCTCAGGTTTGCTCACTTGGCTCGTTCAAACCTCATAAGGTGACTGTAGCAGTCTTTTGCAGTCATGGAAACCATTTAAGGGGGTCACTAGTAGCAAGATTACAGGAAGTGCGAACCAGCCCTGGTTGGGGGTGCACAAGAGGGTGGGTGCACAGGATGATGGGATACAGGGTGACAGAGGGGCATCTGACAGCCTTTACTTGTATGGGGGACTTTGGAGGGCCTTTTTTTCCCCATGCAGTGACAACATTATTTATTTACCACCCTCTACCACAGACTCAGGGCAGTTAACAAACCAGATTAAAACAACAAGGAAAGAAAGAGAGGTGGGGGAGGAATAGAAACTAAAACAAATGCATTTTCACTAAGCATCAGAAATTCTGGGGCCCACCACCAGGAATACCCTCCTTTTGGGCAAGTAGGATGACAATTTTATACACATAAGGTTGTGGCTGTAACTACAAAAGTATCATGGTCAAGGACCATAGTGCCTATGGTTACGGATTGCCGGAAGTGCCCTTGGAGACCAGCCCCAATGCTCAGCTATGTTTTGGGCCTGGTGTAATGGCTGGATTGGGCCAGCACCTTTGTGGAGATGACACTGTTCCAGATCCTGTCTGCCCATGGTCCAAATCAGCAGGGTTTGCTGGTTCAGACCCATGGTTTTGGATATTACTTTTTAGTCCAGAAATCCTTGCCGGTGGTCTACTAAGGCAGCATCTGGGTAATAGCCTTAGAATGCCCAATATGACAGGTAATTTGAATTCAGTTCTTGGTAACTAACTTTATATTTAATTTTGTATTAATCCAACAAAAAATATTCACCATATAGTTAGATTTCTGCATAGCTTTGGCTACAACAATAAAGGAATAACTCCCATAGCAATAGTGTGGCCCTGTTCTTGACCAGGGGGTAAAATGTAGAAATCCTTTGGTTCCCTCTCAGTCCACCCCCGGAGAGAACTAAGGCCCTTTCTGTGCTGACCCTTTTTACAAGATACATTATTCCTGGAATAGGGGCATTCTGTAGTCTGCACTAGCATGGAGATGGCAGGTCCCTTATTCCAGTGCAGATAGGACCTTAAGGTAAGTCAGAGCAAACTACTCTGTGCTTCTATGAGGAAAGACACCTCCT
This sequence comes from Aspidoscelis tigris stejnegeri, assembly GCA_023333525.1. NCBI lineage: Eukaryota > Metazoa > Chordata > Lepidosauria > Squamata > Teiidae > Aspidoscelis > Aspidoscelis tigris. Next base: position 15,369,549 of record JALMGA010000002.1, read on the forward strand.
CACTCCTCATTAGGGGTGGGCACAAATGTAATTTTTGGGATTCGATTCAATTTGAATCTTTAAAATTCAATTTAACCAAATTCAATTCAAATTAAGCAAATTTGAATCTATTTGTTCAAATTTTCCATTTGAATTCTCACTTACAAATGCTGACAACATCCATATGTGCCCGTACGCATCATTATGCATCCCGTATGCATCTGCACGCATCCGTGTGCATCCTGTAGTTATCCCATATGCAACCCGTTTTCATCCCTTACAGATCCAAACAAATGTGTACGGATGCGGGAAAATGCATAAGGGGAAGTACGCATCGTGTACGAACCCATACACATACGAATGTCTGGATAATTCGAACGAATGGATCCAATATTCAAAATTTATTCGAATTTATGGATTTGATTTGAATTCAAATGTCAAAATTTGGACAAATTTGATCAAATTTCAAATACCTTTGAATATTCGTGCATACCCCTACTCCTCATTGGGGAGGGGGGGGCGAGGAGGTGACTCAGGAATGGATGAATTTATTTTTATTCCTCCCTAAGTGGGAAGAGAAAGTGTATCCCCATTTAACCAAAGCCAGTGAGATTTACTGCACCAAATTAGATTCTACCCCTAATTGCAGATATGTGGATTGTGCTGAAGTCAAACAGCCCAGCAATTGTTTTGGAGTCAATACTCTGCATTCTTTATGAGTTTCTTGAATGACACAGATATCTTGATCACAGGTAGGAGGCAGAACTAATTCATGGTTGGTAAGCTATAGTCTTCATCTTGGTGGGTCACAAGTTTTATAGGACTGATGAAATTTAGGCATTTAGAGGATTAATTGGATTTAAAAAATATATTAGCAGAGCTGAATGTCTTCCAAGGATCTCTGATTCTTATGAAAGTACTTCTTATGCTTGCCTAAAAAGCCCCTAAGCCAGGATATATAACTTTGAACCTCTTGCTTTTATTCCACCAGAAGAAGCCACAAAAGAAGCCAGCAATAATTACCTCCACAGTTCAGCCGCTAGGATGTTTTGTGTCAAGCCTCCTGATTATTTGAGACATCATTTATTCCTGACTGATGGCTGGGAAAGCCTTTGAAAAAGGAATTCTAGCGTTTTTAAGACACTGACAACCCTGACCTTGCTGTCTTAAAGAACTGGTCTCTTTTACTGTCTCCTTCATGACAGTTTTGTTTTGATCAAGTGTTTTAAAGTAGGACACGAGACTAGTGGTTCCTAGCATGTTTCACAAACAACTTCATACTTCTCAATGTTAACCACATATTACTTCTCCTTGCCATCAGTGATGTTGCCATTTTGACAATACAGTTTCTGGATTCAGCAATGACCAAAGAGCTGCATGGACAGGACAGCAAGGAAGGAGTAAAGCAGAGAAGAATCAACCAACTAAAGAGCAGAAGAGAATCTATCAATTAAAGATAATAAATACAGCATTAAAAATATCCCTTCTGCTTGACAGAAGCCCCCAGATGATGGCAGGTGGACCCAAGATATAGGTGTACTTTCAGTTTGATATCTGAAAGGAGCTTTTATAGACCAAATTTGTGCTGATCACATATATCACTAAGATAATGGACAGACCCCCCCCCCAAAAAAAAGAAAATACAAGTCCTTACTAAAGACCTTGCATAGGACTGCATTTTGGCTGTGCCAAAATAACCAACATTTCATAGGTGATCGACCTTGAGATCTACCCATGAGTAGTAGGGTTGTGAACGAATGCAATTTTCGGATTCAATTTGATTCTAATATTTGAATGTTCGAATTTGAACGAATGGAGAAAAAATGAATGGTGTCTAAATGGAAGTTAATAAGAAACCACATTAGGGCTGCTTTTTTTGTGCACTGAGAAGGTCTAGTGGTGTCACCATGGCTCAGCAGAAATAGAACAAGGCAATTCAGAAATGGAACAAGGCAATTCACAGCTTTACATGGCCCCAGTGGGTCTGAGAAAGATGCCTTGCATGACCTTGTTGGGTTGCATGGAAGATGCTCTAGCAGTATCATCTGCTCCAGGCATCTCCACTGGGTAATATAGAGACCTGGCCATTATTCTCACACAGACTACTCCAAGTTTAAGATTTCTCAGAGCTAACATATGATGACCCATCATAAGAGTTCATGCATCTTGAACTTCACTCACAGATAAAGGAGCATAATGGTTTCTGTCCATAGCCATGCGTGTTCAATTTACCACCTCTAGGTAGCTCACAGTGTGCTTTTCTGTTTGTCAAATGGGCCTTCCATCATGAGTGGTCCCTTCACATTTCAGTTCATTTGGAGCCTTCTGCTAATACATGGATTTATATAATGGGCACTATAACAGATGTACCCAGGCTGCAGTCCCTCCACCCATTTATTACAAAACCTAAAAGGGGTGTGTCAGCAATTTATTAATTAGGATCCTTAAATAGGTCATCATTCTTTCTGTTGTCTGGGCTCGATCAGCAGCAGGAAACAGCTGTTGGCAGTCTGCTCACAACCAGAAGTCAGGAACAAGCCATCAGGTAATGGGTAGAGAGACAAAAACAGGAGGAAAGCAGAGCTCAAGAAATAAGAGTATGCAAAGAAAAGGGACTGCTGCATTTGTTTAAAGAATCATTTTTAAGAAGGATCTGTAGGGAACTACTCCTGGCAGTGTTTTAATAAAAGCACTACTGAGGTTTGCACTAAGATAGCACTCTTCAAAACAGCAGTGTGCTGACTGCTCCCAACCGCACAAGAATTGTGGCCATCCATATGACATGTTCTGACACCATCATTTTTTTAAGCAGGTGGACTATGAGCAGAACAAGGAAAAGGAAGATAAATGAGAAGCAGGCAGCCAGAAACTGCAGCAACTTGCACAGTGTTTCCTTCCAGTTATGTGGCTTTTGCAGGACACTTGGAACGTATTTCCAGGTCTAGGACTGCCCCACAGCATCTCATAACGCCTACACATCTCTGCTCTGTGATTATGCATAGATATACTTACTTATATGCATTATATGTATCAGCTATTTTTTTTAAAAAAAATGCCTTGATATATGTGTCTTTAGAATAAAAATATTCATTTTAATGGAAGAAGTTATTTATAAATTATTTAGACAATTTATATATGGTTAAGGATGGTTAAGGATGTTCCACAAATCTTAGTCTTTTTTTTTCTGTTTTGATGTCAAGCATGAACATTTCTTTCACAACAATTGTGCAAGAAGGAGCAGTGTGTAGGATGGCTGTTGAGAACTGTGAAATCAATGCATTAGAAGTGTTGCAACTCCTAAAGGATGAATATACACTCTAGTCACTGAATTATGATTGCAATTGGTTGTTCACTACAGGTTAGCTGCTTTCAAATATTGGAGTCCACCACAGCAAGAAGCGCGTGCATCCACAGAAGATCCTACATCAGTATTGGGTTGATACTAAGGCCAAATCCACACTTACCTGTTTAGAATGGTCTGCAAAGACCATTTCTGGACCATTAAGAACAGGAATGGCCAAGGCCATCCACCAGCCTTGTTCCATCCAGCTGCTCCAGCTGTGTGGATGACAGACCTTTCCCTTCTTTTCCTGGTGGAATGTCCTGATGCTGGACATCCCACTCATCCCTTGCTACAAGTGAGTGAAGGGATGTCATGTCTGGTGCACAAGGTTGGTGCGAGCCTTAAGGTCTGGACCTTCAAGCCATGAAAGTTCAAACCAGAAGGCCTCTTGCCTCAAAACTGGTAGAGGTCCATTTCCCAAGCTGTGGGATAGCTTACAGACAGCTTTCAAGTCATCAGCAGCAGGTAAGGCTAGGGAATGGCTCCAGACACCTTGGGTCTAGTTGACGCAGATCACAGTGCAAATGACACTTTCCAATGATCCAACTTGAATTGTCCCCCAGGCAAGTACAGAAAGCCCCCACCTCTCTCTCTCTCTTTCTCTCTCTCTCTCACACTCACACACAAACACATCTAAGCACACAAAAACAGTGGATTACTGCCTTCCAAAGCCACCTAGTGGCTCAGTAGCTGGTGCACTATATAACAACATCCACATGTGCACCAGCCCATGAGTTCAAATCTCCATAAGGGAACAGAACTTGTAACACAGGCTGTGGGCACCTGATGAGCTGCAAATACAGCAAAACTAGCCATGTCCTACCTGAGCCAATGGTGGTCATGTAATGTAGAAGACAAAAAGTTTCAGCATTAGACGGCACACTGCTTCGAATTTTGCAGTGTCAATAAAATTGAAAAATGTAAACATGAATATTTAGGTTAAAAAGTATGGAAAAGATGCATATTTTCAGGAAGCAAATGCCTTCAAATAAAAAAAAAAATATATTAACATAAGAATTTTATAAAGCCTAATTTGCTTAGAATTAAGATGCAATTAATTTATGAACCTGAACACATGGCAATTAGGAATGAAACCGGCTAATCCTTGGATATTTCAAGGCCACCCAGTGCATCCCAAGGCAAAGTAACATTATAGTCACTTCTATTCCCAGTCCTTGACTGATAGCACAGTGCCAACGTTTTTAATATTATAATTCAATACAAGAACGTTGATCTTGCCACCAACTACAGAATCTTGTGGAAACAACTGATAAGAAGTGCTTAATTCAGCAAAAACCAGTACAGAGGGATGAATAATAATTAAAACCCTCTAAAACAAAATGAAGTAAAATGATAGAGATGGCAAAACCTAGTGATGCAACTATTTCATATAAATGGGCTGCTTCATTACCTGGGGCCATAAAGAGGGCGGGAATGACAAAATAAAATATAACAGCAGCTCCAGCTGTTCTCATAAACAGAAGCTCTTTCATCTGAAAAGGAAGTCACATTTATGGTTTTTTAACTTAGGATGCTGGGAGCATTTTCTGAATAAGAGCCATTACTGTGGTTTATGGGATGACATTTTATGGCACCATATATTAGATTATTAGCCTATCCTTATTTAATGCAGAATTAGGAGAGATGTACCCCCATCCCTCTGGCCTGGAAATGATCAGACATTTCAGTTTGTAAGAGGAACTTAGCTGAAACTAAATACCCCCAAACCCCATTGGTGTCTATGGTCACATTAAAACCTTTGAATTTCTTTCTTATCTAGGACTTAAAAATCATTCACCGGTGCAGCCGTATACTGACTGTCTATGTACAAAATAATGAAAAGGGCTGTAGCGTTCGTGCCAGAGCTTAGACAGCTGAGCAGTGGGTTGGCAGGCTTTCTGAGCTCTGTGATTGACAGGAGGGGCAGAGCCACCCCAACCCACCGAAAATGGACCAATGAGAGCTGCCAGATCGCTGACTATAAAAACAGGCAGACGAAGCAGCTCAGGGTCTCTCTTGCTCACATCTTATCGGGGTTAGAGGGGGGTCACAGAGCATTGCTCCAAAGCACTGCATAGGCCTCTTCTCTTGGTGTCAGAGGGCAGGAGAGCTGGCGCAGGACAGAACGAACTGCTGCAGACTCAGTGTGCTTTTGTCTGGACTCTCCTCTCAGAGCTGAGAGGTAAATGTCCAAGGAAAGGGGCTGTGTACTGTTAGGCTTATACATGGAACCTAACAGGGGCAGTTTGCTTTCATGGAAGCAACTGACCGAAGGGTGGGGAAGACTTAGCAAAACAACGTTTTTCCTTTCAAGCAACCTAAAGACTTTTAAACTAAACTTCAAGCTTGATTCTTTATTTTAGTTTCTGTAACAATAAACTTCAAGTGTTTTGCTTTACAAGGGAGTCAGTATGCTGCTTTAAGGGAGCCTTTGCATTAGGCATATAAAGCAGGGTGCCAGTAAGGGAACTTTAGGACAAAGCCTTTAGGGAACTGGCAGTGGACTGGGGTGCTTGGCAGCCTGCTTCCAACCTGCTGCAGAGGACAGGAAAGCGAGGGGTTGGTTGAGTCGCCACAAGTGCACTTCACCACTTTTCACCAGGCAACACCCCCGCACACACACATACACACACTCTTTGCAGGGCTTCTGAGGGGGGCAGGGGCACTTGATTCCAGAGGTTGCAACAGTAAAGAAAGAAAGCAAAATAAAATAAAAGTCCCCCTATCACACTTATCAGCAATTTTTCTTCCTGGGACCCTATATTGTTACTATATTGTTACTGTTTCAAGTGGTTAAGGAGCCGGACTCCTATCTGGGAATATCAGGTTTGATTCCACCCTCCCCCATGAAGCCAACTGGGTGACCTTGGGCTAGTCACAGCTCTCTTCTGAGCTATCACAGCCCCACCCACCTTACAGGGTGTTCTGTTTTTATTGCTATCTACACACCTCCCTTGTTCTGGAACAGGGTCTAAATCCAGATCTTGTTCTATCTACTGCAGACAAAGCTTATTAAAGCTTCGAAAACCATTTTTGAAATCCTGACAAGGAGGTAGGTGCGTGATCTTTGAAGACTATTCTGTATAGCCCGCCATTGTGCAGCTGACACAACATAAAAGTGATTAGGCCTGGGCCAATCTCTGGCAGGGGTGGGTAGTACCTTGTTGGCGAGTCAGTTGTGGGACAGATATGGCACCTTTGCATTGCTTCAGGTGTCCGCTTGGGCAAATCACATTCATGCACTTGTAAGCAGATAGAACCTGTTGAGCTTGGACCAGGACAGGTAGAAATGGACTAGTTAAACTACTCCAAGCAAGGTGAGTGCAGAAACAGCAATAAATCTAGTAATATCTCAATAAAGTTTCCAGAGCACATTCACATAAATAAAAATAAAATCCATGCATAATCACACATTGGCTGCTTCCAGACCCATTCTAAACTGTGAATTCCATTCACAGTTCAGATCATGCCATCATGATATTGGCTTGGAGTGACATATTCTGTCAATGGAGACAGAAGCATGGGAAGAACTAATGGAACTCGTGAACCCCGGAAGTGCTTCTTGGAATGTGATTGGCTCCAGGAACCCTCACTAGATGGGAGTGAGAGCACACGGAGTCTGAAATCCCATTCCTCTGATCAGAAACGGTGAAGTTGATCATCTCTGAGGACAATCGACTTCCCCTTTGTGCTAAGGATACATCAGAGTATCCCTAAGCTGTTGAATTTTCAAGTCTGGAGGCAGCCGTTGTCGGTTTTGCTAACAGATTATTTTACATCTTTTGTTTTATTTTGCTTTAGATAAATCCTGCTATTTATCTTTCACAGATCAGCATATAGCAGCTGCATGGTTTGCACAAAGAGCAGAGAGCAAAGTGTGAATTGTAAGTACAGTTTGTTCAGCCACTGTGTATTCTCTGCGCCGAAAAATATGAACCATTTGTATGCAGTAACATTTTGAACAAGCCTGGAATGCATCTGTTTTGTGGCCATTCACCCTGTAGCTCTAACCCTTGAATTGTTAATTCTAGCTGCTGAACCAGAATTGCTTTAATGGCTGTTCTGAAATAAGACATGGTACATATCATTTCCTCAATTATAAATCTGCAAGCAAACAATGCGCCAGTACAAATCCCCTGAAGATACTATGAACATTTAGTTCTTTTCAAAGAATCATTTAAAACAATATATCAAACACATCCGCCAGATATTCAATAAATAAATAAACAGGCAATCAAAGGGTCATAATATCACATTTCAAAAGAGTAATTCTACATAATACGCCACTTCTTAGGAACAAAGACAATGTAGCTGATATACTTTTCAGTATTGCCTATTGTAAATACCGTTGTAAGCAAATAGTTCTTTCCTACCACGAGGACTAAATTATTCAGTGAGAACCCCGAGACATTATAGTTACTGTGATCATTTTCAGCAGAATAAAATAAATCCTCATTTTCTCAAAGTGATTGAATGTTAAACAAATAGAAATGTCCCCCATTCTCTCTCAAAAGAGGGGTCATTAACATTTAAATTAAAAAGAAATTAGATTAGAAGTTCACAGCCCAAGAATGGAAAAGCTGCACTACACAAATGCAATTCAGCCTGGCAACCAGTTCTTCCATATGACAGTATATCAATAATGCTTTAGTGGAACTTGTGATGGCTGAAATCATATCACTGAATATGACACATTTTTTTTAAAAAAAATGTTTTCAAATGAAAATGGGGAAATAATTAATTGATAAATGCTCCTCAAATATTTGATAGCTCAAATCACACCATTTTTCTGCACCAGAGCTGGAGCCATGTCATACAGCAAAAGGATGTGATAATTACCCCCCCAAAAAAAAAATCACGTGTGTGCCACAGTTTCACCTAGGGTGTTTTTCCACTGTCACGAGAAGTACCCATTAATGGGTACTTAATGGGTACTTTTAGTGACAGTGGAAAAACACCCCTACTCTTAGGGGTGAAGCATCTTAGTGAAGCATCTTAACCCCGCCCCCTTGGGGTGTGTCAGGACCCTTCATTGTATATGTTTAGGAAGGCGGTGAAGACATACGTTTTTGCCCTGAGCCTTTGGCTAAATGGGAATATGCTGTTTCCTCCCACTTTACGGACACTATTGCTGTTTTAATATATACTGTTGCTTTAATATATGTCTGATTTTAAATGTTGTTAAATGCAAATTATAAATAAATAACTTGTGTTTCCACATATGGTGGCAGGAGATACCTTGCAGTGAGCACACCACTCCATTTGTGGTGACAGTGACTAAGGGGGGAATTTCTCACCCTCTCCACATGGGCCTTGGGTCATCACTGCAAACAGTACCTCTGTGGACTGAAATGAAGACATGGGTTGTGTTCAGACCTAATAAAACGGGTTCCTTAGAAAGACAGTGTGTGTCCCTCATGTTCCCAAGCCTTCTGGAATCCACCTTTCCTCTCACAGATTGTTCATGAGAGAGGGGGGAAGGGGCAGACTAGTGTGTATTCAGCACATACCTGCCTACCTACCTAAATCTGATAAGTCAAATTCTACAGATGATGAGTTCTACTCACAAATCCTTTTAAACTGAACAGAATATATCAGATATCCTTCAAATTTGTCACCTAACCCTAGCCTTGTATTCAAAAAGAATGTGCACAGAATGTTCACACACATTTTTCAACTGCATAATATAGTGGAAAATTTCTGAGATACCATGAAACAGACTATTTACAGGAACAGTAGGAAAACCAGGCTAGGGCTGGTGAAAGTAATATTTAATGGGACGTCAGTTCCCCACTCCTGTGCTTTGGTTTGTTATACATTTCCAATATATAATTGCTTAGAAATGAAATAATTTTTTATCGTTATTGTTTAGAAGCATGATCAAGTTAACCAGTCTTTGAGAAGAAATTTAAATGAGTTCTGAAGCTTTCTGGTTTGATTCTGTTACAATACAATTGAATTTGGAATTGTATTAAACTGGGTCAGAGCTTAGATTTGTGTGAATGGAACTCCTTTACTTGAAAGACCCATTTCTGACTGGGAAATACACAAAAATCCCTTTAGCCTCTTTATTCATCCCACCTTAACTCTGTGCTGAAAATGTGATGGATGTTCACTTTTGAATAATCATTGTGAAATTTGATCTTCCATGGACCTCTCCATTCATCCTCAGTTTCATTTAAAATCTAGCTATGTTCAAATTATGTGCCTCAATTATTCCAGTGTAAAATTCATGTGATCCACCTCAGTTTCCAAACCTTTGTGTGCTTGGGTCTGCCATGCATCCATATTCTGAGATATAATCTGGAATAAGGCCCAGTACAGAAAGAGTCTCAGTATCTTCAACAGTTGTGGGAATTGTTTTTCCAGGTAGGCCTTCCAGATGTTGCTGAACTTCAATTCCCATTTGTCATAGATAGTCTGGACAATGGCAAGGCATGATGGGAATTATAGTTGACCAAGATCGTTGACCAAAGTTTGATAAACTCTTGGAGTCTTTTTAGTCACTCAGATTACCATGTTACAGCAGTAGTGTCCCAATTCACTACTTATTCCTCTCACAGAAGTGGTACTGCATTTCCTTTAACAAAATTCTGTCTACAGACAACACTAATAAGTTCTCTCTTCTTTCCAAATCCTTACTTCAAGGCTCTTTCAGTTACCAGAAATTGTTTCAAAATCTGATGATGATTTATTATATTTATGCCCAATCAAGTCCATCCACAAAGATTTCAAATAAATCAAGTTTTTCAAACCAACAACAACCAAGGGCAACTCATTTTATGCAGGTAACATTTCAGAAAATGAAAAGCTTCCAGCAAAACCACAAGCAAGTCATAAAAGAAACATCTCTTTTCTCTGGTTTCTTGCAAGCAGCTGATATCCACTGATACATTTCCTCTGAAATTTTTGATTAATATCTAATTACAAACAAAGAGAAAAGTAGAAAGGCATTTACTGAGTCTTGAACAACACCCAGTAACAGTCCACCAGATTTTAAGTAGGGAAGAGGACAACAAAAACTTCTCTTTCATCCACCTGGAATGGAATTTGAGTTTGGGAAGACAGGATTCCAGTCGGGATTAGGGATGTGCATGAAGCATATTTCCCCTCTTTGGTTCAAATCAAAGGGGGGAGGGATTTTTGACTTCACACAAAGCCCTCCACATGGAAATGTAGGGGGCTTTGCCTTTGCATGTGAACATTCATCAAATGTTTGTGTGTGAAGGGAATCCCCTCCCCTTCCTTCACATCCAGCCTCACCCTGTACACACACTCATGCTTTGCCATCACACCCTCCTCAGAGGCTCAACTAGTCCTCCTAGAGGTGCACACACAGCTAAAGAGGCTGCCCCCACAGGCAAATCATAGAGGATCTAGCAATATTTCCCATGAACTGTAGGAAATCTTGCCTGATTCTTCATGATTCTCAATGGAGGCGGTCTCTTCAGGTGCACGTTTGCCTCTGGGAGGCCAAGTTGAGCCTGTGAGGAGGGTGTGATAGTGTCCACAGTGGCCAGCAGATTTAAAGATAAGGAAGCATGGCTGTGTAGGACACAAGGTGGTCAGATCCAATCACACTGAAGGTTCAACAAAGGCCAGATACATTTACTTCAGATGCGTATTCAAAGCTGATGAATATTTTTCACCCATCCCTAGTATGAATGGCCACAAAGTTTTCTATTTGCTCTGTTACCATTCTGCCATCTGCAGTGAGGTGCAGGAAAAGATATCTGCACTTCACGTGCTGGTGCATTCTCCAATCAGACCACCAGTACTTGAAGGCTGGATGACCCAGCCCAGGAAGGCTGCAAAAGGAAACTATTCTGAAATTAAAATAGCAATAAAATAAACACTGTGCTGAAGCTTTCCCATCAGAACATTGTCATGCTGACTGGCCCACAGGGTATGACTGCACAGCTGCACCATCCTGCCCACTCAATTCCTCACATGTGGAAGAGGATGAAAATGCTGCTGACTGGCAACTCAATAGCTGCTCCTGGTCAACCTGTGGGCAATTTTTTATTTGGCCTCACTATTGAAGACTGGGGCAGCTGGAGGGAGCCCAGGGAGGAGAAAAGGAAGGAGAAACTCATACAGTATGTTATATACACGTTTCAAAAAATGATAGGCAAACATCTAATTACATAACTATATGAAAATGGCTTCTATATAACATGCTTTCAGATTATAATTTAACTATATCTTCAAACCAAGGAATATAAAGTGAGATAAGAATACAATAAATGCATGGTGGACCCATTTCTTTCTTTCTTTCTTTCTTTCTTTCTTTCTATTTTTTTCAACTGTAACAATATAGTAAATCTTTCTCTCATAAAAACATATTCAAATAACATACATAACTACAAACAAACATGAACTTTTTACATAACAGCAGCAATATTTTGTTATACATCATTTCAATCACTTAAACTTCACTTGTCTTTACTTTTGAGGCAAGGTACAATACAAAAACCAGTATATTACTTCTTGTGTTTGATGACTCCTCCCACAGCCATTGATACCAAAGCTGGGAATTCCTTGGTGGCAATCTCAACGGGTAAGAGACAGTTGCCCCCATTTTTTTTCTAGACATGCAGGCTACAGAGTACTGGGAAAAAACATTTAATAAGAAGCTCATCATCTTGGGATACTTCATAATGAAAAAGCAATATCAACTCTGCAAATACCAATTTTGTGGAGCATGGGAGGTCACATGCTGCTTTGCTAGGATGGGGGATACTGAATGTTACTCTAAGGCCGCATTCCCACTGGGGTTTTATTGCACGTTCAAAACGTTTTGAAAATTCTTTGTCCACATTAAAAAATTACTTCCTGCACTTTCAGAGGAGTAAATCGGGGGGGGGGGGGAAGCATTAAAAAAAAACATTTGTTTAAACAACTCTCACTCCCATTTTTGTTGCTAACATGCTTTATTTTTCCTTTGGGAATGGTACACTAGCAGTAGCCTGCCCAGTAGCCTGCCCAGCTGACCTTTCAGCCATCACTATCACTGCTGCCTCACCTGCCCACCTGGCTGCTAGCCTGCCTGTCTGGCTGCCCTTTTGGGCTCTGGTGCTGCCCTGTGCACACACCTGGCTGCCTGCCCACCCACCTGGCTGCCCTTTCGAGCTGTGCAACCACCACCTCGCTCACCCAGCTCGCTACCCACCCTTTCAGCAGGATGAAAGGCAGGATATACATTCTTAAAAATAAGTAAGACGATGGATGGATGGGTGGATGGATGGATGGATGGGTGGATGGATGGATGAATGGATGGATGGATGGATGGATGGATGGATGGATGGATGGATGGATGGATGGATGGATGGATGCTACTAAAAATTGTGAGAGGAAAACAAATGCTTATCTGATTTTGGTCTGTGACCATAAATAAAAATTCATTCATTCAAATGCTTATTTTTCTTTGGAAAGACTGGGGAGAAAGCTTCAGCACAGTGTTTATTTTATTGCTATTTTAATTTCAGAATAGTTTCCTTTTTCAAAAATGAAGCAAAATAATTATTCCTGGCATCTTTGCTTTTTCATCCTGCCACTGGAATCAGTTCCATTTTCCTTATGCTGACCCCCTTTCTAAACACCTGTTTTTTCCTGGCATTCTTTTCCTGACTGGAGGAAGATTTCCAGCAACATTGTTCACTATGGAACTTTCTCCAAACTGACTGGCTGCCCTTTTATGATACATTTTGTCACCCTGCATGTTCTTAATTGGTTCATTTTATACCTGCTGGAATGGAGCCTGCAGGTCTTGGCAGCTTCAGACACTTACGAGGGCTCTGTTCCTTTCCTTTCCTGTTTGAAGAATTGTAGAAGGGAAAGATATTCTGTGTGGCAGGACTTGTACATGGAATGCTTCATGATTATAAGGGTAGGGAGTTAAATGGAAAGCCTGGGATAATCTTTCATAAACTGCCACAAAAAATGCTCTCCAAGAGGTTATTTTATCATTACTCGCATTATTAGGAAGAACATTAATCCATATTATAACACTGAAACTACCAAGTTAAGCACAATGACAGTATGCAAATATTTTCTACCTATAGAAAACTAGGAGTTTGGGGAACTGTGGTAGTACAAACATCAAATCAATAGTGCGCGCGCGCCCCCCCCCACACACACACACCATGAAACACAGATTTCCAGGTGTCTTTCCTCTTATTCCCTCATCTGTACACTGTGAATAAGGTTGGGGAGGTTAGTGGCTGTGTTTATAGACATCTGGATGAACATCTGGTTCCAAGAGGCAGCCAGGACACCTGAGTCAGCACAGCATAGGAGCTCTTATTCCCACATGCTCCCAAAGTAATGATGGCTATGCACATAAGAACATAAGAGGAGCTCTGCTGGGTCAGACCACAGACCACTAAGTCCAGGATTCTGCCTCACACAGTGGCCAATTGACTGCTAATGGGTGTCTCCCCAGTCTGGAGGAAGTACGAAGGCATCCATTCTAGTAGCCATTGATATACCTGTCATCCATGAATTTGTCCAACCCTTTCTTGTTTTAACCTCTTCTGGCAGCAAATTCCATAGACTGATGACCTTCTGGGCAAAGAAATACTTCCCTCTGTCCAATCTGACTCTCCTACCCATCAGCTTCACACAGTGCCCCCTGGTTCTAGTGCTGTGTGAATTTTTGTCTGTCCACCAGTTGGATAGCACCAGTCATGACAACTTCAAGAGTCAACTCATCCCAGTCAGCTAACTGCATCAGAGGGTTTAGATGTGACTACAATGTTAGTAAATGCCATTTCAGAAGATCGCTTTACAGCTGAATGCTGGGATTGCATTAAATGAAGGCAGTTTCATTTTGTAAAACTCTGTTAGACAAAATCATGTAGCATAACCAATAACATCATCACAAATAGAAAAAAAAGAGCTTGCCATAGAACAACTGTGAGATCATAATAAAATAGGGCCTTTATGCACTTGCCAGTAGATTCAAGCATAGTCTACTTCTTGACCTCCTTTGTCCTCACCTTAGATTGGAGAGGTCCCACCTTTTCCTAGTATGCTCCAAACTTGACGGAGTGTTGATCAGACCAGGACACCCAAAATGGTATTCTGTGTTCAGCCTACCTGTAAACCTTTTTTAAAAAGACTACCAGCATACTAGGAAGTGGTAGACCAAGCTGTGGAAGTGTCCAGCTGGCATGCCTTTATAGTCCAGTATAACACAGGAGAGTCATTTTTGTAGTGGAACAAGGAGATACAAAGGCCAGGAACTTTCATTCCTGCCTTTGGAGCATTTAGAGAGACTCACATCAGTTTCAAAGCTAGCGCAAGCTTCAGAATGAGCATGGGGATTGGTGCGGAACAGTCTGTCCTGATGCAAACACCCATGTTCCAGGGCAGGACCAGCTAGTTCCAGCAAGGCATTACTATTTTTATTGTCTAAAAACCTAGTTCACATCAGAAGGAAGTGGACTGGTCTCTTCTTGCTTCTAAGTCCTAGTATCCCTGGAAAATTGCTACACATTTAATTTCACTAAATTGTGATTACAGCGACAATTACTTGCATTCTTTTAGATCAATAAAACATGCCTTGCCTTGTGGATGCAGGATGCTGAAAGAGGCAAAATACAAGAACCACTTTTGGTCTCAGGCATTTGCTAGCAACTTTGGGAAAGATCTTTTTTTTAAACAAATAAAAAAGCTCAAAAACTTGAATGTCTGATTGTTTTCTCCTATTAACTTTTTTGTTCTCATTTTCTACAGAATTGCCTAGAATTGCCTCAAATATCCTTCCCCTGTTACCAGATCAACTTTGGATGTGCAGATATCATAAGAAATGTTACAAAACCGGAACTTGAAATATACCAGGTTTTGACATATGAATTTGGCTTTATTATTGTCATAATTAAAAGCTAAAGGCAGACCATGAAACGTGGAAAGGCCTTAAAATAGCCATATTGGGAGAAAGACAAGCCTGGAGTTTAAAAAAGGGACATAGTTGTCTCAAGTCACAAGCTGGCTGTTTGCAAAAGATAAAAGTCTGTATGCAAGAAACACAGCCTGAGATTTAATCTTGATTGAGTCAAGACAGAGTCCTAGCACCTAAAAAGTCTTTGTTTTCTCTTTTTGGGGTAACAGATTTTTAAATAATGAAGGAGAAATAAAACCATGGAATCTGGGACAGAGATTGGTTTGTCTAATTTTAATAAAATAATAAAGGATAAAATGGAATGGATTTTTGGAAGAGATCTGGGTAAAATAAGTATACCAGAATTTGGAATTACTATCTAAATTGCAAATGGCCCATTTCACCAGTATTAGAATGCAGGATGTTGGAGGTGACTCACTGTTTACACCTTTGTTTACACCCTAACAGAATTGGGTAAAAGGTCGCTGATATCTACACACATTGAGTGGGGCTAGCTGAAGGGATTAAGTGAGTCAGTAGAGGTGCTAAAATGTTAATTTAAGGTAAACTTTTGCAAATCAAACAGGGATACAATAGTTTACTCGCCATTCACACTTTTTGTCTGAGGGTGTCAAGGAGAGGTCAGGAGATGCACTGACTGGAAATGTTGAGAAGACTGGAGTAAAATACACATTTTTATTCATTAACAAGGGAAGAACATCAGCAGTTTTTTGGATTCCAATTTTTGCTATAAAAATGGCAGAGAAGAGATGGTTTTAAGGTTTTTCTCCTTCTGGTCATCAGAGGAGGGAGGTCTTCTAGCCATCATGGGAGGCTAAAGAGACCTGGAGAAATTTTTCTCCCCCCCCCTTTTTTCTTCTTTCTGCTACAGAGTTTTGCTGCAAGAACTGCAGTTTAAAACTTTTGCACTCTGAATTTGGCTGGTTTTGTAAAGGCAATTATAAAGATTATTTTCTATGTATTTCTTTTGGATTTTTGTCCATTTTGGAGACCAGTCTGACTGAGACTGAAGCACATTTTACCAATTTTGAAAATATTTTTGTTCTGGAAGCGGAGATAGTTTGCTGAAATCCTACATATCTTCAGCTTTGGACTTCTTGGGCATGAAGAATACAACATGGTGGTGAGACAGAAGATTGGTATCCTCTATTCACTTTCCCTTATTTTTCTTTAGAACTTCTTTTTTTTTAGGTTAGGGGTTCTTTCTAGTATCAGGAGTTTTCCATTCCCTTTCTGGCTGTTTTATATTTGCAATTTTTAAATGAGAATTTTATTCTCATTCCTTAATTCATACTTATGGAAAGCAATTTGTTTTGGTTTTTTTATTATTATTATTTGGGAACCTTTTGCTGCATAGCTATAAATTAATTGTTTTAATAAAAGAGGGATAAATTCAGTTAAGTCCACAAAGATTCCTTAGTGGGAAATGTTCATTTCTTTAGTCATTTTGCAGTTGTTGCATGCTTATTTCTGTTCTAGAAACGCTTCTGATAATTCATTTCAACTTCTTTTCTGTATTCCTAATAAATTCTTTGCCCTGGTTTAACAAGAAACTGGTTTTTGAGTCTAAAATGGGTTTTGTCTCTGTTTTCTGGTTATTCCTCGTTATTAAAACCTGTGAAAGATCTTGCTACTGATTCCCCTGGGAAGTTTAAATTTGGTGTTCTTTGGGCTTCAAAAATAATCCAAATTATCCAAATTTTACTCCCTCCATAGTTGCTTCCAGTTTATTACTGGAGCAGAATTGGTATCAAGAATTATTGGTGGAACAACGCGGGCAACTTATGGGCGAGGATTATCCATAAAACAGAGCTTTTTGTGCTTTTAAATTTGATCTTTTTGGTGAACTGACAAGTTATAAAGCAAAATGGCAGAGAATTTGTTTGTTAAGAAGGATAAATTGACCCGATGGCTTTGCAAACAAGGAGAATGTGTCTGGGAAAGAAAATGTTTTCGGGGAATGCATTCAGAAATTAAGAAAAATTTGGCTTTGGGGTTTGAAAAATATACACAGGAGAATAAATTTAAGCTTTTTAAGCAGTCAAAATCTTCTGTGGCAATTTGGGGATTCTGGTATGCCATTGATGATCTGGTGCATGATTTGGAACAGTTAAAACAAGAGAAGAATGATATGGAAAGTGATTTAAAATTGCAGTTAAAAGTATGCTCTCGGGATTGGGCTGATCAGGTAGAGAAACTTAGGCAGGAGAAGCAGGATTTGAACCGGCAGCTTGAAGCCTTAAAAGCAAATGCTGCTCTTCAGAAGGCTCAATTGGAGGAAGCTGAGGCCTTCAAGAAAAGTGCTATTTTTGAGAAAAATCAGTTGGTGGAAGAATTTGAGACTTTTAAGAAAAATGCTGTTTTTGAAAAAGATCAGTTGTTGCAGGAACTTGAATTGTGCAAGCAAAGTTTTGGTTCTGAAAAAGCTAGTTTGCTCCAGGAATTGGAGATTGTTAAGAGAAAGTATATGAAGGAGATGGGGAGGTCTCAGGCTTTGCAAGAAACTCGTGAGGAATTGTGGCAGTGTCAGGATGAAAAAGAAATTTTGGAGAAACAGCTAGATGAGTCCCTTGAAACTTTGAAATTGCTCAAGGATCAGGCTGGATTTGATAGTTTTGGGAAAATGCAGGAAGCTGCAGCTTCTCAATCTGAGCCCATTGCCTTTGTTAACAAGGGGGGAACGCAGATAGCTTCCTCTGGTATTCAGGGTAATATGGCTCCAGTTGAAATCCAAGGGATAAACAGTGTGGATGATTTTGGAAACATTGCTCAGGAGAGGGTGCAAAAGGAACCAATTGATACCATTCAGGTGTCTTCTCAAGCAACCCCCAGGAGGTTTCAATCTGCAAATGGAAGGCAGCAGCAAGGTTCTGGACAGGGAAGACAGATTCCACAGTCCCAATTTCAGCAGCCAGCCTCGCAATTGCAGAGGCAGGAACAAAGTTTTAGGACTTTGGTTTGGAATACTTTGAAACAGGCTGGGTTTGACATGAAGTATTTTGATAAGAAACCTGATAATGTTTTGTTGGAAGCCTATGGGAATTGGAAACAGGGAATGGGAGCTGCTTGTGCTCAGTCCCCAGTTCCAGTTGCAAATGGGTTGTTTGTGCCACCTACCCAGTTTCCTGTAGATGGAGCAACTGCACCAAGTGCCCCGCCTTTGCAGGTCCAGTGATGGTGCCCGGCTCAGCGTTGGTGTGATGGGACAGATGTTCCATTGCAAACTTCTATGGGTTCTGTGAATCTGGATATGTTTTCAAATTTTAGGGGGTTAGCTGAGCCAGGGATTGCCCCGAATGGGAATCCAAATGGGAACAAAAAAGTGTGTCCTCCTAGTGAGACTGAATGTGCAAGAGAGAGACAAAAAGTGTTTGAAGTGTTGGAAATTGTGTGTGGTAGTCAAAGTGCTTTCAAAGTTAATGGTTGTCCTGTTGCTTCTGTTGGGAAACAGAATCAGATTGTTGAAGAAGAAAAAGGAAAGTGTAGTGTGGATTTGCAAGAGGAATTTTTGCCAGTTGAACCAGGAGTGACTTTAGCAATTGGCAAGGGTTCTCATACCTTTGTGGGGTTTGAAAATTCACTCAGTCCTATTGAGGAGTTTGTGGGTGAACTAGTTAGTGTTGAGCTGAGAGAACCTCTTTTTAGTGAAAAAGAGGAGCCTCAGAACACTAATTCAAAACCTACAACAGAGGTTGGAAATGCACTGCATGGTGAAAGTAGTGGTAGTAATGAGCAGGGGTTAGATCAGGCTCAAGACAGCATAATGGAATCAGTGGATTCAGAAATGCTTTCTTGCTGGGCTTGCAAACCAATGCTTCAGTCTCTGTGTATGGATTCTGTCTCTGATAGTCAGGATCAGGATGTGGCCTTTGATGAAAGGCAACAAGCAAAGCTGGCTTTGCTTCAGTGTGGTTCTGTAAGGGAAATTGTTCCTTTAAGTGTGAGAGATGTTTGTGTTCAGTTTATTTCTCAAGTTACAGGAATTGGCAATGGTGATTGCCATTTAAGTTCTGAAATTGCATTGGAACCTTCAGTGGTCTTGGTTCAAATGTGTGCCTACCTGGTAGGGTTGGTTTACCAACTGACTCTGAGTGTTGGTCAAGGGCTTGATGATGAAAAGGAAGAAGAGGTCTTGGAGATAGACAAAGTGGACTTGTGTGTTCAGAAAAATAGTGAAAATGTAGATCTGATGCTTGGAAATCAGGTTGCTTTGGAATGTGAAGATGTTGTGCTAGGGTGTGAACACAATAAATCTTCTGGATTTATTGGGAAGTGTAAGAGTAAGGATGGATTCGAAATTGGAACCCATACTCAAAGAGCTCCAGATGAGTCTTTGAGAAGGGATGGTGATATTAGGGATTGTTTTGCACAGGGAAATGATCTCTCCCTTATGTGGGCAAAGCAAGTTCCAGAAGAGGAACTGCCACCCCAACCGCCTCCATGAATAATAATTTTTGGTTCCACAATTGGGAAAAGGAATTTCCATTTTCTTCAATTGGGCCAGTGGGATTTGAAATGGTTTTAAGAATTCTGGCATAGAATAGGATTAAGGACTTCTGCCATTTGCTTTATGATTTAATTCAGTGCATTATTCAACTTTTCCTCTTTTCCTTTCTTTTCTCTATATGTTTCTGAGATCTTTCTTTTAATTCTTGGAAATCTTTATTCTTATAGGGGTTTTCATAGGTCATAAATGGGGCTTTGTAAGGCTAAGGGATGTTTGAGGAGTAAGAATAGACTTACACTTTGTGTATGCTCAGGAGCTACAGCTCTGAGTCAGTAAAGGTAAAAGGTTCTCTTTACCTATTGCGAAATTTTCCTTGCTTGAGGCAAGAAAGGCTTGGGTTTTGAGCTTTTGCTAGCACAGGGATTAGCATAGCATAGGAAGATTTTTTTTCAAGACTCTGTGTTTGAAAGCTTATGTCATCTTTAGGGGTTTAATTTTGATTTTTGATATGCAGCAAAAGTCAATTTTGATTTTTAAGTTTTTGGCATGTTTTATTTTTTGTTTTGGATTCTTGGTAAAGTTTTATTGTTTCTTTTTGCCCTTATAAAGCCAGAGATATTTTGTGTTTTATTTTTATTATTTTGGATGCAGAGGAGGGTGATTTTTCCACTTTTCCTTCTGTTTGGAATTATTTTTCTTTTTCATTTTTGATAGCTTGGAAGGAGTTACATTTTTAGAATAGGAATTAAGGCCCCTATACTTGCACACATCCACCATTGTTGGAGAAAAGATCCGGAGCAGCTCAAGTGTTCCAGGTTGTTCCAGTGTTCCAGTATCCGGTACCGGGGAGGTCCAAGGATTCCAGATTTTGCAAAGGAAGAAATGTGCTCGTGAACTATTGGAGTTCATCTCTCTGTCAAGGCGTTGCAGTCTTGTGGAATTCTGAGGCCAAGAACTAAAGATGTTCTCTCTCTTTCGAGGACCGGTGTTTGAAAGGCTTTGAGAAATGTGAACAATTCTCTTCAAAGTTTATGATGCAGCGTTATGGAAAAGACAATGGATTTCCATATACTTGGTGCTGGTACTTCACAAGAGAGACATGGTTACAAGTTCCAGAATTTGCGTTAATAAACTGAGTTTATTTCTTCCAGCAAGGAACTGTATCTCTCTACATTTCTTTTCCAGAGAAGACATCCTGAAGCTATTGAAGACTGAAGACAATTCATCTTTATGTCCATTTATATTAATGGTTCTGATATTGTAATCCTGACTATTTGTATTCTTATTTTGGTTTATGGTGATTGCTACTGGAGGAGTCACTAACATGTACACTTTTGAGGGGTATACTTATGATACATATTTTGAGTCATTATGATTTCTATTGAAGGGATCATGGTCATTTGAAATGCTTACATTCTTGGGGTTTGCTCGTGGTTTTAAATGGTTTTAAGCATGACACACAGTCTATCCACAAATATGTCTTAATCATGATTTTCTTTCTATCTTTACTTTTCTCTTCTATAGGATAAATGTAGAGGATGGGTGAGTGTAGTATTGTGGAAATTTTCATTTTCAGGGTTCATTTTAAGCTATAACATAATATAGTGTAATAAAAAGTGGACTTCATGTTTATCTTTCCTAAAGATAAATGATGGTTCATATGGAATCCGGCATTCAGGTACTGGTGAAATAAAAAGGAAATGGTTCAAATTTTTGAACATGGTTTCAAATATAATTGGAGGAATTTTCTTTTTCAAGATCCATCTCCATGTGATGATTTTTGTATTTAAATATCATACTTGGTCATAATCATTTTGGATTTGCCAACTGGTGATATCAACAGAAGAATGGCATACGTTCTCTGGTCCAAGTATTCTATGAAAAATATATTTTATACTTTCTAAAGATTTTTATGAGTTTTATGGTTTCCAAATTGTTGGTAACAATGTCGGAAACCAGAGGAGGGAAATATGTTACCAGATCAACTTTGGATGTGCAGATATCATAAGAAATGTTACAAAACCGGAACTTGAAATATACCAGGTTTTGACATATGAATTTGGCTTTATTATTGTCATAATTAAAAGCTAAAGGCAGACCATGAAACGTGGAAAGGCCTTAAAATAGCCATATTGGGAGAAAGACAAGCCTGGAGTTTAAAAAAGGGACATAGTTGTCTCAAGTCACAAGCTGGCTGTTTGCAAAAGATAAAAGTCTGTATGCAAGAAACACAGCCTGAGATTTAATCTTGATTGAGTCAAGACAGAGTCCTAGCACCTAAAAAGTCTTTGTTTTCTCTTTTTGGGGTAACAGATTTTTAAATAATGAAGGAGAAATAAAACCATGGAATCTGGGACAGAGATTGGTTTGTCTAATTTTAATAAAATAATAAAGGATAAAATGGAATGGATTTTTGGAAGAGATCTGGGTAAAATAAGTATACCAGAATTTGGAATTACTATCTAAATTGCAAATGGCCCATTTCACCAGTATTAGAATGCAGGATGTTGGAGGTGACTCACTGTTTACACCTTTGTTTACACCCTAACAGAATTGGGTAAAAGGTCGCTGATATCTACACACATTGAGTGGGGCTAGCTGAAGGGATTAAGTGAGTCAGTAGAGGTGCTAAAATGTTAATTTAAGGTAAACTTTTGCAAATCAAACAGGGATACAATAGTTTACTCGCCATTCACACTTTTTGTCTGAGGGTGTCAAGGAGAGGTCAGGAGATGCACTGACTGGAAATGTTGAGAAGACTGGAGTAAAATACACATTTTTATTCATTAACAAGGGAAGAACATCAGCAGTTTTTTGGATTCCAATTTTTGCTATAAAAATGGCAGAGAAGAGATGGTTTTAAGGTTTTTCTCCTTCTGGTCATCAGAGGAGGGAGGTCTTCTAGCCATCATGGGAGGCTAAAGAGACCTGGAGAAATTTTTCTCCCCCCCCCTTTTTTCTTCTTTCTGCTACAGAGTTTTGCTGCAAGAACTGCAGTTTAAAACTTCTGCACTCTGAATTTGGCTGGTTTTGTAAAGGCAATTATAAAGATTATTTTCTATGTATTTCTTTTGGATTTTTGTCCATTTTGGAGACCAGTCTGACTGAGACTGAAGCACATTTTACCAATTTTGAAAATATTTTTGTTCTGGAAGCGGAGATAGTTTGCTGAAATCCTACATATCTTCAGCTTTGGACTTCTTGGGCATGAAGAATACAACATGGTGGTGAGACAGAAGATTGGTATCCTCTATTCACTTTCCCTTATTTTTCTTTAGAACTTCTTTTTTTTTAGGTTAGGGGTTCTTTCTAGTATCAGGAGTTTTCCATTCCCTTTCTGGCTGTTTTATATTTGCAATTTTTAAATGAGAATTTTATTCTCATTCCTTAATTCATACTTATGGAAAGCAATTTGTTTTGGTTTTTTTTTTATTATTATTTGGGAACCTTTTGCTGCATAGCTATAAATTAATTGTTTTAATAAAAGAGGGATAAATTCAGTTAAGTCCACAAAGATTCCTTAGTGGGAAATGTTCATTTCTTTAGTCATTTTGCAGTTGTTGCATGCTTATTTCTGTTCTAGAAACGCTTCTGATAATTCATTTCAACTTCTTTTCTGTATTCCTAATAAATTCTTTGCCCTGGTTTAACAAGAAACTGGTTTTTGAGTCTAAAATGGGTTTTGTCTCTGTTTTCTGGTTATTCCTCGTTATTAAAACCTGTGAAAGATCTTGCTACTGATTCCCCTGGGAAGTTTAAATTTGGTGTTCTTTGGGCTTCAAAAATAATCCAAATTATCCAAATTTTACTCCCTCCATAGTTGCTTCCAGTTTATTACTGGAGCAGAATTGGTATCACCCCTTCCTTAGTCATGCAGCTTTCTTATCCTGTTTCTAATCAACTATGGGCAAAGCTCACAGACAGAACTTACAATAAAATCTAGCAATGTTAAGTTGTAGCTTGCTAGTCTACAAAAGAAGTCAAACTATGGGAGGCGTGCCGGTGACCTTGGCCAACTCACAGCTTTCTTTTGGAGCTCCCACAGCTCCACCTACCTCACAGGGTGTCTGATGTGGGGAGAAGAACAGAAGGCTCATCAGCCACTTTGGGTCCCCTTACAGGTGAGAAAAGTGAGGTATAAAAGCCAAATCTTCTTCTTCTTCTGGAACTACTGGGGGATGTTTTTCAGTGGTTAACCATAACATGTTGCTGAAAACCACCCCTGGGCTCCAAGGCTAGGAACTATCATTCATAGCAAGGATGAGCATGAATATTCTAAACATTCAAAATTTGATTTAATTTGATCGAATTCAGACATTTGAATGTCTATACATTTGAAATTAACATTCAAACAAATGTTCAAACCTTTTGAATCATTTGTACAAATGTATCCTGACAGTACAGGATGGAAAACGGGATGCATACGGGATAAAAACAGGATGTGTACAAATGCATATGGATGCGTACGGACACATTGGAATGTTGTTGACATTCATATCTTCAAATACGAATAGAAAATTCATACGAATAGATTCAAATGGATTTGAATCAAATCAAATGTGAATACATTCAAATTTTAAACATTTGAAACGATTCAAATCTTTGGATGTTTGATTCAAATTGAATCAAATCCCCAAAATTGCATTCATGCGCACCCCTAATTCCTAGTCTTTGGAGCCAGCTGTGAGACATGGGACGGATCAGCATTGTCAGTGCAGATGGTGCTGATCTAGCCTATGCCTCCACAAGATCTGGATCGGTGGGTCCAGTTATTCCTGATCCATAGCTACTACAAGTAAGATCAAAAAAGGCCTCAGTCTGTGGCATCATTTGTGGCCCAATTCTAGCAATCCAGGCCAAAACCAGGTTCTGCATTGCGCACCAAGATTCCCAGTGCAGTAGCTTCCTCAACTAGGGATGTACATGAATGTATTTTTGACATTTGAATCCGAGTAGATTCAAATGTCATAAAATCCGATCCGATTTAGATATTTAAGATTTGAATGTCTTAAAATCCGATTCAAATCCATAACATTTGAATCTGTATGTTCAAATGTTAGATTCGTATTTAAAA
Organism: Aspidoscelis tigris stejnegeri; assembly: GCA_023333525.1. Taxonomy (NCBI): domain Eukaryota; kingdom Metazoa; phylum Chordata; class Lepidosauria; order Squamata; family Teiidae; genus Aspidoscelis; species Aspidoscelis tigris. Next base: position 15,394,297 of record JALMGA010000002.1, read on the forward strand.
ATACAAATGTCGACAACATTCATATCTGTTATATGTATCTGTGCACATGCCGGAAAAATCCATATGCATCCTGTATTATCCCATAGGCATCCTGTTTTAGTCCCATATTTTATGTGCAAGATACAGATAATTTTGGGGCAAATTTGAACGCGACAGATGCAAATCTACACATTTTCAAAAATCTGTGAGTTTGAATGTCAAAATACGGATTTTTGATAATCCAGTTAGAGTTTGAATGTCAAAATTCATCAGATTTGAATTGAATATTTGAGTTTTCAAATATTTGTGCACATCCCTACCCTCAATGGCTACACAGAGATCACCTTTCAGTTTTCTTAGCATTGTTCCTGAGATGTTTGAGTATGGGAGCTTCTGTCTAAAGCCACTCTGGAGCATCTTCTATGTCAACACTTAACCCACCATATAGTTCCTTGCAAATTTTGCAAAGGCAAAATTTCAGATATATTCAGAAATAAAAGGGTTCTGTTCTTAAAATCATTTAAAACAAGAAAACAATCTGATTTTTCACAACATGCACTTCAGGCTCCCTTAATATGTTCATTTTAGCTTTATGTGACAAGAAGAAAGCAATCTTATCCAGATGTGGAAGATCAATAGCTATTTCCCAAAGTTTATGGCATAATTAAAATGTGGAACAGGAATTATTTGCTTTTCAAGCCTGTAGGCTAAGGAAAGAATTATTGACAAGCCAAAGTTATGTGATATACCTTTTTCTTTCTTATTATTATGTTTATGAATGATACAGAAGAGTTTATGGCTTTTACATGTTATTTTGCAAGCTGGGAATAAAATAACAAGAGAAATCAGATGCTGTATCAGCAAGACAGTTATTTTGTTCCCCAGTGTGTATATGTGTGAGCATATCTATTTGTGAATAATAAATTTGCTATTTGCCTCACAGTGTGCCAACATTTTGTATAATCTATGCATTTGGGGATAAGGAGAAAAATATTTAGTAGTCTGACATGCATTTTGGTCAACAGATGGAAATGTATTTTTTTTCATCTACCCTTTGAGGTGATGTGGGAGTGGGTGGGGGTGTGAGGGAGGGTGGGGATGTAATTTCTCAATCCCTTGGAAACCTGGGCTCCCTGTCCTCCCCTTTATAACTGAATGAATTGCCTGACTGAAGGGAAGTCTCAGTTATGAACTTCCTTGGATGTGAACAACATTGATAATGATGAACTTACTTCTGAGTAGAGTTTTTATGACTGCACTATCAAACACCTTCTTAAGAGGGAAAGGAGATCAAGGAAATGATGTGTTAAAAACCTTTTTAAAGAGGAGGAAGAAGAAAAGTTGGCTTTTCTACACCCCTTTTCTCACCCATTTAAGGGTGTGGCAGCTCAACTCCACCCCCTACCCCCTTTGGACTCATACTTGCAGAGTTACACAGTCGAGGAAGCGGCCGTCGAGCACCACGCTCCACTGCTTGCCAGTGAGCTGGTTTCAGGGTATGAACTGCAGTAAAATCCTAACTGCCAACCAGGTGCCTGCTTTGCTCAATGCTGAGCTCAACAGCCCCTGCAGCGTGCCTGTAAATTCCCAAGTATGCACAGAGATCTTCCCCTAAAGAGAGGCAAGATCTCTTCTTCTATCCCTGCCTCTCAAGCTGAGAGCGTGAGGCCTAGAAGCCTGGAGAGTTCGACTAACTCCCCCACGATCTTCCTCCTGCAAAATCTGCCAGGCAAGAGACATCCAGAGCCCCTCCTGTCAATCAAGTCTGCAAAATGCCCTGGAAATAAACACATGGCTGCAGCTTGCTCTGTGAATTCATCACAAAGGGGACTCAAAGCAGCTGACAAAACTTTCTATTCTTCTCCCCACAACAGAACACCCTGTGAGGTGGGTGGGGTAGTGAGAGCTCAGAACAGAACTGTGAGTAGCCCAAGGTAACACAGCTGGCTTCATGGAGGAGTACGGAATCACATGCAGTTTTTCCAGAAAGGAGTCCAGCTCCCTAACCACTAGACCTGTATAAAAATAAATTATATAGAGGATCGTGAACTAGGGATTAAAGGCCACGTATTAAGCACTTAGATCTTCTACTGTACTGTTAATAGGAACAGCCTTGTGCACACCAATATGCTAAAGGATACATCAAACTTTACCAAAGCTTGACTGATACCTACTTTCCAGGAAAAAGATTGCAGTGATAAACACTGTTTATTTTGTACTCAAGGTACAAACAGAATACTGCCTAGAGCAAGCCTGGAGAGCTTATGGAAACATCCAGTTATCCCCTATTTAACCTTTGATTCAACAAGACTATTGGGTGTTTAATATGTGTTGAATTCATATTCAAACTGAATTCTGATTACTGGTCTCTCAATCCACCTAAATATCACAACTGAATAAACTTTTTTTGTACATGCACAGTCTGTCAATCTGCCATATATTTTGCAATGTCCACAGAATATTCAAGTACAGCAGAACACACATCTAAGGTAAGTGCAGAAAGACCCTGGCTACTCCAGGCTAAATAATAATAATCTTTATTTATAATGCTCCTTTCAACAGTACAGGGTTAAAAATTACAGGAATAATAATAACCTAGCAATAAACAATCTAATTAATAAGCAGAACAATATTAAAATCTAATAAAATTACAATAATAAATTCCCAAAGCATCATTTCATCAGTCACAGATAAATATTATCCACTAAAATAAGTCAATTTAAATTTAATCAGGGTATTAAAAAGAAAGGTCTTCAGACCTTTTCGAAATTGAACCAAATCTTCTTCTGATCTAAGGACTTGTGGGAGATTATTCCAAAGGTGAGGAACTAAGTCTTGGAAGGCTCGCAGTTTAGAAGTTGCAATGTGAGTTTGAGGAACTAATAAGAGTGCTTTACCTGCAGAATGTAAGTTTCTAAACTAGTATGTGTGCTGTATATGGGTGTCAGAATCTCCCAAATGTGAGCTTTATGGACTCTGAATCCTTCCAGCAAACTCATTGCACCATGAGGGAGCAGGGTTGTATAATCCTTGCACCTGTAGGCCTCATCCCCATGCTGGCCATCTGACACACTTTGGGCCAGGTATGGGACCAGGAACACATTTTGGGTGTCCCCAAGAGATTCCTGGGAACGTGGGACAGGTATGGGTTGGGTTGGGCATGGATGGTGGTGTCCCCATGAGAACCATGCTGAACCCTGGTATGGGGGAGCCATGCCATTTTCTCTCCACCCCCTCTCTCCCCATTGGCAGCCAGACTGTCATTAGCCCACCCCCGTGCCGCATCCCCCCTCCCTTAGCGGCATGGACAGCCAGGATTGGGGTGGCAGGCACGGAAACAATTAAAAATCAAAAAAGCTTCATTCATAAAATAAAGCTTCATTCATAAAATAAAGCTTCATTCATAAAACACCGATGAAAGTCACTAGTGGCAGTAGGCGCTTGAGCAGTTTTGCACATCTCCGCTCCACCAGGGACCGTGGGAGCGCCCATCAACTTCAAAATCAAGACTCTATTTATTATTGCCTTGATGATCAGGAAAATGGGGTTGCAAATGCAACAAAAAATCAAGCCATTATGCAGCCTGCCTTGGCATTCTGAAACAGGGTTGGAATTACTTCTGTTGAAATGGCAGAAAATTAAAAAAAAACAAAAACAAGCCATTCTCCAGCCTGCCTTTGGGATCAGCATTTTAAAAAGTCAGCGGCTGTGATCTTCAATGGACAGGGCAGGGACAGCAAGCACACTCCATCTCCCAATGACATGAGTGCAAAACTCCTCCCCATTAGCCCGCAAGCGTCCCGTGTGCGATCCCAGCTTGCTGAGGAATGCATGCCGGCTCCCCAAACTGTGCCAAGAATTGTTTTAATAGGTATCAAATATGGCACGCTTGTGGCACGGTTTGGGGGGATTTGGTATGCTTTTCACGTGCCAAATCCAAAGCCCATGGGGACAGACCACACCAATCACATGCTCAGAACCGTATCAAAGTTGCATGGGGACAGGGCCTTAGTGTGCTGTCCCAGCATCATAACAGCACCCATAGGAACACAGCTATTGACTTCAGTGGAAAAGAGTTTGCTCCCCAATCAAGGACACTTAATTATTGCGTTATTAAGCCACATGTGTGCATTAATGGTTCCAAAAGGTCAAGCCTCACACTAATGGTGGGATTGTAATCTCTAAATCACAAGATGTAGGGAAGAAGGATATTTTATGATTGTAAGCTACCAATAGAATGTCCAAATACAGGGAAGACCAAGTTTGACTAGAAAGCTCATAAAGCTTCAATGGATTTCATCCGGAAGGCACAAATTTAAAAATGTGGGAAAATCAGAAACATGCCAAAGGGCACTTTCATTTGTTGTCAAGATGGGTTTCAGTGTAAAACAAATTCAGGTGATGCTTTAACTTGGTTCCACTTGGTTTTGAAATACTAAAAAAAAAAAGTTTACAAGATACCCTTCTACTTTGAAGAAGCAGATATTTCCCACATGTACAAACCCAAATCTTGTAAACTGTTAATAGCACATAGTCTACTGAAACTGGATCCTGCTCAATAGAGAAAATGATAGAGAGAGCAGAAAGTTTCCATCTCAATCTTCAAAAGGAGAGGTTGAAATTAATGGATATATGAGAACTGCACACATTTTTCATCAGATGGGCAAAGCTTTGAAGCCTCCACCTGTATAAGTCACAGGCTAAGTGATGCTACACACCTCAGAGGAAAATAAATATGCCTGCATAAATAAAATTCTAGGATCAGTCTTGGGACTCCACTGATAGGTCTATGCAAGATTCCCATCAAACTCTGGAAAGCTATTACTAGTCTAAGTAGACCAGGGTTGCCCAAATCTTATGGGCTTCTGTGCATATATGGACACATGAGGGTACTTCTTTGTGGTACAGCTTGGGAGCTTTTTGGTCTCCAAGGAAAAGCTTTCAGAGAGGTAGTGAAACAGTGCCGTTTGCTTACCTTATTAGTTATCCCTTGTACAGCAAAACCTCAGCTAGGAAACTTCCCTGCCTAACCTTGCTCAGTCCTCCTGGAGCAGTTCTAGCTGCTCCAGGAGAGGCCCATCTGCATGCCACATGGCTACCATTGGCTTGGAACATCCAGAAGTAACTGGTGATCTCCTGGTCAGATAGCGTCTGCATCTGTTGCCAACAGCAACAGCAGCAAGTTCAGTTCAGTTCCAGATAAGCACACCAGGGATCAAATTACTGGGAGTACAGCTGAAGAGCAGTCAAAAGCCAGTCCGTGGGTCAGTTACAGAAAGGAGTGAAGCAAGAGAGATGTCCAGGTCAGTTCAGGGGTTTCAGGAAAATCAATGTCCATGTTGCATCTAAGGAAGGATCTGTTTGTTAACAACAACGAGGTGTGTTATTGTCCTGCTTTTATTCAGTTCAAGTCCAGCTGGTCTCTCTGAGCCAGCTGTTTGTGATGGAGCCTTAATGACCTCTGTAGGGCAGCTTTTTCCCTATAAAACTGGGTCATTGCTGGCCTACTGACAGCAGGGTCTGTTTGGTCAGCATCTGCCATGCTAAGTGGGAAAGGTTCTGGCAGCAACTCCTGCTGAAGTTCCTCAGCCTAAGGTCCCCTACAAGTTACGATTTGAGGGCCTTCACGTGAAGAGCATCCAGACTTGTTAATAGTGTGCAACGGAATGTGCAGTTGCTGTGAGGCATCATATATGACAATTGATGGATTGTCATGGCGATGCATTATCTGATAGCTACTACACATTTATGTTATTGCTGATTTAACAGGACAGTATTAAGAAACTTTGAATCTTCCCACCAGTCCAGACAGAACAGCAAGAAGAACCAATGAGAACAGGGAGGGCACCTCAACTCCAAATGGCTGCCTCACCCCATGTGACCATGTGTGCCGGCAGAAGCTCTTGCAGTTTCTGATGAGGTAAGCTGCACTTTCCCCCTTAACTGTGGATTTATTCTGGTAGTCTGGAAGGGAACTTGATTAAGTTCTTGTAAGCCAAGAGCAGAATAGGAGGAACAACATACTTGCCCTCCCCCCAAAGATAGAGAATTATGGATTTTCTACTACATCTTAAAACTTCTGAAATACAATAGCCAGTTCTAGAGAACCACATCTCATATAGATGCCGCCTCTGCAATAATTAAGAAGCCAGTTAAGTCTGGAATTCTCCAGTTAAAACAAGAATACAAAAAAGTGTTACACTTCAGAAATCCAACATTCCTTAGGGTCTCCTCCCCCCACAAAAAATCTTTATATTGAGCAAAGTGTTGGTATGTGCAAAGAATTTGCCAGAGAAAGCCGCAATCCTGATTTGGAAAGGCAACCATGTTAAGTGTACGCTGCATGCACCAACAGGACCCTTGGAAAGGGTTAGCAAAACAGAAACGTCTTAGACAATTCACTGCTATTTCCTTGGGCCATGTCTGCAGCAAGAAGGGAGTGTCTCACAATCTCGTTGAGAAATTTCCTCCCAAATTACTACTAAGAGACTGATTCACTCATACAGCAAGTTGCCGTGTAACAAAGCGACCCCTCAAAATCAGTTAGGGATGGGGAATTAAAATGCTTATCAATGATTTTGGGCAACAATTTGTTTAATTTATGGAGAGCTTAGTTTCTGGTGAGTCAAAGTTTTGTAAAAACTGCTCGGGCTGGGAAGTGGACTGAGTAACCCTGGGATAATATGGAAAGATGATGAAGAATAGAATATTGAGCTTTACTGAAAGAAGTCAGATGATAAATGTAGAATGGAAGGATGGATGAATAATTAAAATGTGCTGTACAGAAATGATTTCAGAATTAATTCACTAGCTGCTTTAAGGTAAGTGCAGTACATGCTTGTGCATCTGTGGTCTAGTGGTTTGGGAGCCGGACTCTTATTTGGGAATACCAAATTTGATTCCGGTCTCCTCCACGAAGCCAGCTGGGTGACATTGGGCTAGTCACAGCTTTCCTTCTGAGCTCTCACAGCCCCGCCTACCTCAGAGGGTGTTCTGTTGTGGGGAGAAAAGAAAGCTTTGTCAGTCGCCTTGAGTCCCCTTAAATGGGTGAGAAAAGGGGGGTAGAAAAGCCAACTTTTCTTCTATTTTGCTTTGGCCATTTCTGCGTTTCTGGGGACTAGAGGTGTATCCAGACACGATACTGCACAGCAGAATGTACAGTCGTGATGGGGGAGTCACACATCACAATTGATTATCCCATGTCTATTGCGCATTTACCTCAATGCTGGTAAGAGAATATTTGCTGCACAGTATGATGAAAATCTGAATCTTCCCACCAATCTGGGCAGGATGGCAGGATGAGACAATGAGAGCAGGAAGGGCAGCTCAAATCCAACTGGCTGCCTCATCTCACATGAGGGCATGCTCTGACTCAACTCTCACACCTTCCAATGAGGAAGCTATAGAGGCTGCTTTTAGTTGGGACAGCAGGTCATAGCTACACAGCAGGTAAGCTGTGGCTTTTCCTTTAACTGTGGATTTATTCCACAAGTCTGGAGGAGGTGTAGGTTGCTCCATCTGGAACTGCTCTGGGTAGAACAGGTCCCTGCTGGAAGGTCCAGATGTCCTTGATTGTCTGTTCTGGGACAACCATGCTCCTTGTTGCAGTACACTGCTCCAAAGCTCATGCAAGCCTCAGAGTCTGCTGTGAAGGTAATGTAAACACTGCCCACTGGCCCTCATCTTAATTTCCATGGGAGACTTTCCCATGGTAGCTAAGTGCGAAAATGCTGAAAGAATGATGAGGTCCTGAAAACAGGGGTAAGTGCAAAATGCTCCTCTGATTTTCACAGGTTAAGGCAGATTAGGAATTAGCAAAGATCAAATTCCTCAAGCATCATTAAGGTAGAAGACATCTCCACACGCTTGCAAACTCATAAATCTGCTCAGTGACTCTCAGAAGAGCATAGATTTAAATAAACAAACAAATAATATTTCTATTACATTATAATTTACTCATTTGAAGGGGCATATCAACTTGCCTTTTGGAATTGTTGCTCTTTGATTATTACTACCACCAATAATAAAATAAGCAAGCCAAAATATTGTAGGTCTTTTGTATTAAAATGGCATATAACACACCTAGGGCCTATTCAAACTATAGCCCATAATGCATAATTAGGCAACTTCTAGGGAAGAGCATCTGCTGCACCAAGAGGAGCCTATTACAGCCTCCAGGTGCCCCCTGCTTTCCCAGAAGTTCCATACTTATGTTGGAATCATGCTCCACATCTTTACTAACCTTACCCAAAACCTTCCCTGTCAGGTCCAGTGATGAGCATCTGCACCTTTTCCAGTGCTCTGGGTTGTCTGAGGTGCCATGCAAGCATGCTAGCACCTCAGACAACCATAGCTGCAACTGCACATGTGCAGAGCTTTGGTGTCATCATAGCAACAACACTGATTTATGTGTAGTCGCACAGGGCACTGCAGACAAAATGGCAGCACCCAGAAAAGGAGCGGTGGTGTGATTGAACACAGGTGAATCCTAGTTAATGGGTGATTATGCTTCTTTCCTGTCCAGCGGACAGGAAAGGAAGCGCAAAATCGCCCTTGATCTCACCATGGTTGAGGAGAAATGATGTGACTCATCAGTGTTGCAAAACCTGGTGATAGGAGAGACAATGAGAAAGAATATGAGAAAATATCCAAATATGAAGCAAGAATTGAGGATTGAAGTCCAGAGACTCAGGCAGAAGCCGGCAGTTCTGGTACTAGTGGTGATTGGCAGACTGGATGCCATCCCAAAAGATCTTGGCTGGTACTTGAAACAAGGCAAGGCTGACAAAATCACACTGCTCAGCTCTGCACACATTGTACACCAATGCATCATGGCGCCCTATGTTTTTGGGAAGAACTCAATGGGCAATGAAGACCAGCTCCAACTGGTGGTTGTGCTATGCTATTGTTTTGTATACTGTTTAATAATAATTAAAAAAAAAAAAGCACTGCTGTCCAAACGGGCCAAGGATGACTGAATGCTGCTCCTTCCCTTTTCAACTGTTTCTCATCATTGAGCTGAGAAGCTTCTATCTTCAGCACAGAGCATATTGCCAGGCAAGCTATGCTGAGAAACAATCAGGCAGGCACACCTGTGAACATTGGAAAAGCTCCCAAATCCAAATGAGCATGGAAGCAGAGAGATGGAAAGCTGGAACTCTCTGTTTCTATTTCCATCCCTTCATAGCTGACATATTAAGCAACTCGGAGCAAAACAGTTAACCTCATTGTACTTTAGCATCCCCACCTGTAAAATAAATATTTGCAGGTTTTACTGTGGTTCGTCAGTTGTGCTGGTTTGGCTTCAAGTCATGCCAGGGTTGCAGCCTCATGCCTTGCGCATTCACCAAGTGGTATGGGATTTTTTCCCCCCCTTCAATCAAAGTACGAAGCACGTTTGTCATTAAATCCAAATTTAAAAGCTTCCAAACATGCAAAAGCTTATGCTAAACAGAAGCTTTAAAAGGTATTCTGAAGCAGAAGGGAAAACTCTGACCAACTGTTTCTGCAAGTTGTCATGAATCATATGGCTTTGGTGGACCAAGTTGCCTTTGGGGCTGAATGACATATTTTTTTCTGACCAAAGAGCGGAAGATGCTGTGTCACTGACAAGTTTAATTTTGCTTAAGTGAGGGTGATCGGGAAGTGTCCACCATGCCTCAGGATACCTGGCTGGCTTGGTGCATAAAACAGTGCTCTCCCACACAATCTTGTCACTTGACATCTGTGGCCAGGATGATTCTAATATTAGCACCAGCTATGGATGTCTTGATCTAATAAAGCAAAACTGGGGAAAGCAGATGACTCCAGAGGACTCTGGTGAGAACTGGGCCCACAACATCAGAGACATCACAGACCCAGGGCTCAGAAAGATGGGGCCTGTTTGCACTTAACTTAGTGGGATGTTGTAACAATACCATCCACTGAGGTGAAGATAAGACACAGAGGAAGGCATCTGTACTTCAAATGCTGTTGCAGTCTCCAAATGGACTACCAGCACTTGGAGTGTGGATGGCCCAACCCAGCTGGATCACCATGGCAACAGCCACAGTTGTGCTAACCGGCCACTCCCAGTGTTTGTACCAGAAGAGAGTGTGAGTGCTACAACCAGGAGCTCACAAACGGCTCCTGGGCAAGCTGTGGACAAGTAATTGGATGAAATGCCTGGACACCCCAGGATGACAGCAGCACTGCAGCCCACAGAAAGGCCTCCCCCAGAGCATCTGCAACGGCTCCATTAAGGTAAGTATAAACATGCCCATGGTTTCCTCCCCCATGCACACTACAGTGCACAATGACAGATTTCATTGAGGAATTTGAAGCCCTCTGTGAAAATAGTTCACATGCTAAAAGAGTCACGCAGGGACAGAAATAATATCTTCAGGACTGAAAAATGGAGAAACAGAGGGCTGGGGAGCAGCAGTAGTGGTTTCCTCACATGGCATAGGTAGGGAAGAGCTGAGAAACTCATCTTTCCATGTTTTTTGGGACAGCTACACACAATATTCTTGAAGTTGACTGAGCCAAGGAAAGGACTTGCTCCATTTCAGGAATGTCCACAATCATGAATGGTTAGACCAAGTACACCTTTCTCTCATCTATTCCCAGCACACCTATTGTATATTTTATCCTAAATCATTGCAGGTAACCCAGCCTAATTCCTCACTTGCCCTCACAAAGCACCACGATTCCATTTGCCATCATTTTTGTTGCTGTTGTCAATTATTTTTTAAAATGTTTTTGTCCAAGGTCCACTATCTTAAACTTTAATCTGCCCTCGAAGCTTCATAAACTAAAAGAAAAACCTTTCCCAACCAAGTTTATCCACTTTTGCTGATTAGATGCCCATCTGAAGCCCCATCTACACATGTTCCTAACACAAGCTTCTGGAACTGCGCATCCACAGACTGGGGTATCTAGGAGCCAGGTTATCCAGTTACAAACCTTATTAGTGCTAGAGTCAGAATAATAACAACAATATTAAAAGCTCCAAACCTTTCATTTCCTCCAGAGCAATAGTTTACAACAATTCTGAAATAAAATCCATTCAAAGCCCACAGCCCTAAATTCTTCACACATGAATATCCAAGTTACCTGTGTGCGATTTTAAGCACAACTTTTCTCACCAAGAAATGGGATCACTCCATGACACGGACTCCCACTTTCATTACATGTTGCTGAAAGCATGGTTAATTTACTCAGAAATAGCCTGTCACTTCTAGTTATTTAATTCACTTATTTGTCATGGCATACTAATGGTTCTCTCACAGTCTGAAGTATGAAATTACCATCCACTGAATAGGTGTGCATACAATCTAGGGATGCTTGAGGAATTTAATCTTTACAAATTCCAGTACAAACTGATCTGGCTTGTACCACCAGGACTGATGTGTTTAGTTACTCACCTGTACTTACACCTCCTGGACATTCTGACATAGACCTAGACCAAAAATAATATTAAAATGCTTTCCAAGCATGCTTGTGACAGAAGGCATGCTTGCAACACATACTTGCTTCTAATTCATTCTCAAAATGGATTCACAACAGAAGGCATGTGGAAACAAAAGAAAGGAAAGGAAGAAACAGTGCATATATTGCTTCTTGGTTTATCTCCCAGGACAGAGATGCTGGGGGGGGGGGGGGGGAGAGAGAGAATTTTCAATGAAAAGGCACAGCAAATATAGTGCAGTAACTGGAGTTTTAAGCCTGAATCTCAGGCCTTTTCTGCATGTTTCAGTAGTCCAGTATATTGAGGAGTCTATCCCTCTTCAGAACCCTGCTCTTCTGCACTCTGGTGCTGTTTAGAGAGGCTTCGGCTCTTGTTAGCACGCTGCATCCACAAGGGACTCTGTGTGGCCTGGTTTAAGTGGCCAAATTGAGTGCCTATACCAGTAGACCTTTTCTATCAGGTCTACAAGTATTCCAGGGGCAGCTAGGCCAAACCAGGAAGGAGTGAAGTAGGTCACATGCCTATCCTGTTCAGTTAAGAGATACGGAGTGATCTGCCACTAACTTCAAAGATCCTCCAGAGCCTTTGACAGCTCCATTGCTCTTGCAAGGGGTTTTTCTTCAGAGCCTGCACTAATCTACGAAGGCAACTTTGGAGGGACTTTGGAGCTGGCTCTCTGAAGGGGTTCTCTTCAGAGCCTTTGCCAGTCTCCAAAGGCAACTTCGGAGATTGCACCCCTTGTCTCCCAAAACACCTGGGGCAACAGGCGAACCCCTCGTGGGTAGATCCAGATTTGCACACAGGTGCTCTGGCACTTCCACAGCAGGCAGGCTAGCACCCATTGCTATTGGGTGCTAGACTACCCATGGAAACACATTGGATACTTCCCTTAATCCAGATCTACTAGATCCAGTTTAAGGGAAGTACCCATTCTTTAGATCTGTGTCTTCTTAGATCTGGATTAAAGGAGCTCAGTGGAAAAACACCCTATTTCAAGGAAAAGGGTTTTCCAAAACAACGACAGGAAGTCATAAAAACACAAGATAAAAATAATCTTCAAAAACAAATCTGATAGTTTATTAAACACAGTTAAAAATACTCTAAAAGGCACCGAATTCAATGAAACTGTCAAAAATCATCAGTCTCTGTGAGAGAACTGTCAAAACGCACAGAATGCAGGCTCGAATGGTACAATGATCCTGACTGCATCAGTAGGAGGTATATTGCTTTAGGCAGACTCTGCTTGCACCAAGCCTCTATAATCAGTTAGAATGAAAAAGGGGCTTGTTGCAGGATAGTGTTGACCAGAGTGATGGAAAGGAGTGCAGGGGATCCAGGGGATCTCAATCCTGGCAGCTTTAGAAGGATTCCTGAGGTTTTGGAGATGCACAGATTATCTCACCTTCCTGGCACAGTGAGACTAGAGTACAGAGTCTTCAATTCCAAGAGGCTTCCAGTTGCAGCAAAGTTCTGGAGTCTGAGCAAAAAGAGTTAAGGAGCTGTGCTTGCAGGCAGAGCCATGGCTCCAACAGAGTTCCAGCAAAAGCTCTCTTGAGATCTCAGAGTCTCAGCCAACTGGACTGCTTTCAACTGAAGCAGAGACTCAAAGTGAAGATCACGGCGGCAGCAGAGAATCAAATTCTCTCCAGGCAATGACTTCAAACCCTCGATCCTCCTTAGGATGGGGCAAAGTGTGAGATAGGGCTAGTCTATAGGGACATTCTAGTGAGAACATGACATTTTGGGGATTTCCTCTCATGTGCTGCTTGTGCAACCTGTGCAGGACTGTGGGGTAATATGCAGACATGCCCTTCACATCTCTCCCAAGGCTTGAGTGCTTTGAGATGGTCATGTCTATTGGGGACAAAATGTGTGACAAACCAAGACAATGCAGTGGCATTCCATAATCATCGGGTTACTGTAGGTGAGACAAGTGTCTCTTCCTTTAATCCAGATCAAACTCTGTGGCATTCTCATTGTACCTATACTGGAGGAAACCCATTTTCAGGATATTTTCATTGTATTAGGGTGAGCCAGATCAGTTACTCAGTAACTAATTGCTTGACTGCTTTGTGCACAAGCATTTCCTTGTAGGTGAGAGGAGGAGAAAAGGATAAACAGAAAGATTTCTCAATAACTATGTCCTTTTAAAATGGAGTTTCAGTTCCAGTATGGTTTCTGATTATCCAAGATGGTTTCTGTCTTAACCCAAGGATTCTAGGCTTCTCTGGTACATTGCTGAGTGTGCAACAAATTATGGAAAAAATGGCCACAACCATTGTCCCTTCATATTTATAGCTAACGAAGACATACAGAAGATCTTCCTTCTGGTCCTTTCTGCACTGAACCTTGTTCTGAAAGGAGCCTGCCATCTGCATGATGGCACATACTACAGCAGGCCCTGCTTGTGGTGTGCACTAGCATGTGGCTGACATGCCCCCATTCTGGGATGTAATTCAGAATAAGGCCCAGTGCAGAAACAGCCCAAGTTCTAATATAAGTGCTGACTATCGTTAGTAGCACACCCACAGGTTCAGATGTTTTTACCTGTGGTAGGCATACATCACAAAATCTGGAAATAGTTTATTTCTGACTGCCACACTGGTTCATGTTAAATGTATTACCTGATCACAAGCCTAGCATGACTCTGCAGTATTGATTTATTACATTTCTATGCAGATCTATGCCTCAGGGCCAGAAACAACAATTAAAGTGCATAAGAACAAAATTAAAAACAGATTAAAGTATTGCTGTATACAGAGGAAGAGGAGAAGTACCTCCTTAGCCAGAGGCCTAGGTAAAGAGGTGTGTCTTCTGCAAACTCTGGAATGCAGAAAGTGGTGATGCTTGATGCATGTTAGGAGGGAAGCCATGGCATATCTTGGGGGCTAGCACAGTCTCACAAGTGCCCACCTTTTAGCTTCTGATAGTAGTGGTCCTCAATAGCACCTCTCCAGCAGATCTTAATTTATGGGCAGGTTTGCACGGAAGGAGGGAAACTCTTAAATGCACTAATCAAATGGAGAGGTGTAAAGAATAGTGCTTGAGTCTGCTGAAAATATTTTTGCCTCTTGCTTCTCTCACCATTTGAACCTATGGACATCCAAATGATAAATTCAATCAAAACAATTTTTATCAGGTGAATGCCACTTCTTTGTGCTTTCGGAGTTTGGCAGACAGTTAAAGAAACAAACTTGGATCACTCCTGTTAATGCACAGATAAAACATTACCAATTAGTCCTAATTTATGTGGAAAGCATTGTGGCAAGCAAGACACCTTGGATGTAACCCAACAGAATGACAGCAAGTAAAGGAGAAAAAATATGTCCAAGTGAAAGAAGAGGCTGACAATTGAGTCTACAAATACTTTAGATACACCAACAATGAATTCAAGTAACCTGGCTGCTCAAAATCCCTGAATTATGTGCTGGTTTGAACAAGCACCCATCAAAAGGTCTGTTCTTTAGTGTTTACTTTTTACCTGTTCCAAAAAGCCACACCCTGCCAGCTCTGGGCTTTCACGTTAAGCCAAGAGAAAATGCAACTCTACACATTTCACTACCACAAATGCATCTTGAGGGAGGCAAAGTGATAATACAAGAACAAATGAAAAGAGAAATAGCTGAGATTGTTATTTTCATGCTTTTCAGGCTGTGCATGCAGCATTAGCAAACACACAAGGTACAAGGCAAACTTTCTTCCAATTTCTGCTCCTTAAGTAGACTATATGGAAATTCTATCTGTGTCTGAACCAGAATCTGGATATATAAAATTGCAGCTGATTAACTATTCCCTATTTTGAGAGCTGTAGTCAGGAGGAAGGGACAGGAAAGGGAAAACTTATCTAATCTTAGTGCAAACTCTGTGCATCATCCACAATGATGCATAAAGTATGTGATTCTGCAGCCATGCTCAATGAAACAATCAAGCCTCAGCTCAAAACTTTCAGGACAACCAGATAGGGATGTGCATGAATATTCATAAAATTCGATATTTGAATTAATTTGTACAAATTCGGACATTCCTATATGAATCAAATGTTATGACATTTGTACATTGACATTTGTATTCGTATTAATGCTTCAGAACATCTGTGAACCTCTGGAGGTGGGAAAGTGGCTGTGCCAATCACACTTGCAATGGATCCTGAGTGCATTCAACATGGGTTGAGAGTGGACTGAAAGTGGACTCAGGTCAGATTTGACACTTTTAGAGTGGATATGCTATTGGATACATATGGGATACATATGGGATATGTATTAGGGATGTGCATGAATACAATTTTTGGCATTTAATTCATAATGAATTGAATGTTCAAACATTTGTATTCATGTGAATGTGAAATTTCAAATGTTTAGACATTCAATCCGATACCACACTCCTCCACGAAGCCAGTGACCTTGAATTAGTCACAGCTCTCTTTTGAGCTCTCACAGCCCCACCTACCTCACAGGTTTTTCTATTGTGGGAAGAAGAACAGAAGGCTTGTCACTCGCTTTGAGGCCCCTCAAATGGGTGCGAAAAACGGGGTAGAAAAGCCAACTCTTCTTCTATAAGCACAATTCTCATTATACTCTGTCCCCGAGTCCATGTGTTTTGTGGGCTCAGACTAATTAATCTTGGCCACCTCCTAAAAATGTGCATGCTTGGAAAGATACCTATGCCTTCATTCACTCTGAATTTGGACTCCAGGAGGGGCATTGAGAATCTTCAGCATGAACAGCAACAAAAAATACAATTAAATGTATTGGTTACACCAAAGTGTGCCCCCATCTCACCTGCAAACACTGTGAATTGATACTTGAAGAAATATTGAGACATTTTCAAGGTCCCTGCTTCCATGGAGACCTCTAGGCATTAAGTGAGTGGATTTATGGAGGAAGAAAACTAAGATGAAAGAAGTTGGTATTAAACATCCACAAAAATGAAGGATAGGGTATACCATGTTTGGAAAAATATTATAATGCATTTAATATTCAAAGACTAATAGAGTTGGAAATGAATGATAATAAGAAATGGGTAATAATATAAAAGGAATGGAAAAGTATGAAAAATAAATTAGTGTTACTTGGAAAGTTAGATAAGAGAAGCAAGGGTAATTGTGGAGGCCCAATGGTAATTCCAATTAAAATCTGGAGTAAAAGTTAAAAGTTAACCCCAATTGAAATTATACAGTGAATGGAAAAGCTCAAATGATGGGAATTGACCTGCTAAATAAGATGAAACAAAAGGGTTATAAAAAATAAGAAGAATTGGGAGTGATTTATTGGCTACACATTTGGAGAATCTGGAAATTTATTTACAAAACTAAACTCAAAATGGGGATTAGACAAGGAAATACTAAATTTGAAAAATGTGCATTTTTGGTGGCATGTAGGAGGGTCCAAAATATTGGGAAATAATTGGGAAATAAAACCAATGAAACCAATGAAAGATGATTGGTCCTTTAGAAACATAAGCATCTGCTGAAACATGAGGACCTGCTGAAGTATTCTGAGAGGAAAGGCAAAAGTTTGAAAAAAGATTGCCAGGAAAAATTCTGGAGAAAATTGTAAGTTGAATGGAAATCCCAGACCAACTCAAAATGAACTGAAATCACTAATAAATGAGGGAAAGAATTTGTTCCAAATATATTTTCAAGGAGATGAAGAATTTGCAGTAGAAGTGAATGCAGGGCTAGTTGCTGGGTGGTTGGATTTCTCCAAACTGAGTTTTCCCATTTGTAGTCATTCTGCTACTTGGCTAGATAAGATCTTCAGTCCAAGGTCTCACTTGAAAGCAAGATCCACATGGCCCTTTAAGAATGCCATGAGATCACTGTGAAGGTACTCTGGGAACATTCACTGTGCCCTTGTGGCTCATTAGAGCACCATGGCTGTAAACTGCCAAGAAGGGCTGTCCAGATGTATTTGGTCTGGTGAGGTCTTTGTTAGTGAGACACAAAAATGGCTGACTCCACCCTGAGTGTAAACAATGAACCAAGAAACAAATGTTTCTTCTAAAAACTGTGGCATGCTATCTGCATGCCAACTTCTACCACTGATTATCAAAGTCAAAGCCAGAGATTCCCTTGTTTCTATCATGCTGACATGAGGGCTGGATTCAATCTTAGTGGTTGGAAGCAGCCCCCCCCCCCGACAATCAGTGGTGATCTTTATGGGTATGTAGGTACTCCCAGCCATCAAGAAGGCAGCCAGGAAAATCCTGGCTTCAAACTTGATGATGTGGGTGGATGAGTCATTAAACACAGGACATCTGTGGCAGAGCCCCCAATGAGCAAAAACTGAGTTCTCAGAGCTTTTCTGCTCTTCCATAAGGGGTACTTGTGAAGGCATGGTGGCATAATGAGGCTGGGTTCATGCATGTGGATGGATGCCACAATCATCCAGCACACTAATGTTCATCTGTACCTAATCAGAAAGCAAACAGGGCCCACATACCCAGTTTCATGTCCCCTACTAGAATAAATATTATAAGAAAATGCAGTCAATGGGAGAGCTGGTTGAATGCAGTCCATGATGTATAATTGGCTGACATTAGAGATTTGAGAAGTTATTTAAAATAGGTTTCTATCATTTTAACAAGACAAGAAATCTTGCACTGCAGCAATTCTAGGGCCTGGGAAAGGATCTACAGTATATCACTATGACTTCTTTTTCCATTTTACCTTGAACATGGTCTAAAAGAGAATTCATTAGAAGATTGTATGCTTGGGGAGCAGACACAAGCAAACAATTATATCAAAATAAGTCAACTAGATGCAGGCCTTCTGTTAGCTGCAGTATACTTTTTCTACTATTCTCCATTTGCTCCTGCTGAGTTAGAAATATAACTTTACTAAAATTGTACACTTTTCTCATGAGACAAGCCCAGTAAATGAGAAAATCATTTCCACTACCACCTCAGACAGGATTTCATGAGCAACAAGACAATGCTATGAAGCCAGCTTTTCAGAAGTCCCTAGTCTTTCCTGTGGCCTAAAATGGGATCAAAAGAAGACAAATATTACACTGAAGTTCATAAAAGCTTATTTGGTTGCTAAGAAGCACTTTGTATTCATCTCAAGTCACCAAACAGGTGGCTGTGTGTACACATTTCTCAAATCATTTATCATTAACGTAGGCTATTATTTCACACATGACTGTGAATGGGCATGCGGGTTGTATGGCAACATTCAGAAATCAACACTTTTGTCCAAAGCATACAAGCTGAAGTTGAATCCACATTTTCTCAGGTGCATATTTCAACATGGGCACATGCACATACAAAATATATACAAAAAGAAAGAGGGAACTTAGGATGAGCTTCGTCATTAAATTTTATTAAGTATGCATCCCGTTTTTGTTCCGTTTTATAAGTGCAAATGCCTACAGATACCTATGATATTTGTACAGATATGTATGTACAGTGGTACCTTGAGATACGAGTTTAATTCGTTCTGTAACCTTGTTGTATGTCAAATCACTCGTATCTCAAAGCAATTAATTAATTGAAATGCCATTAATCCGTTCCGGGTCCCAAAAAACCACCTCACCTTCCAGCTCCGCACCCAAATTTCAGTCCCTGAAAGCGGCCAGCAGCTATTAACAGCTCCATTTTTTGCCCTACGTCTTTCTGGAGCTGCTATGTTTGGATTACAGGAGCAGCTGCCAGGCCTCGGAGGCTGCCAAAATTCAGCCTGCCCTCGGCGCTCACTTCCTCACCCCCTCCCTCCCTCTCCCTCGCACCGCCGCCTTCTTTTTCCCTCGGCGCGTCACAGCCGTTGCCCCGCCTTAGCTTTCCCTCGCCTCGCACCGCTGCCTTCTTTTTCCCTCGGCGCGTCACAGCCGTTGCCCCGCCTTAGCTTTCCCTCGCCTCGCACCGCTGCCTTCTTTTTCCCTTGGCGCGTCATAGCCATCGCCCCGCCTTAGCCTTCCCTCGCCTCGCATCGCCGCCTTCTTTTTCCCTCTGCGCGTCACAGCTGTCGCCCCGCCTTAGCCTTCCCTCTCCCTCGCACCGCCGCCTTCTTTTTCCCTCGGCGCATCACAGCCGTCGCCCCGCCTTAGCCTTCCCTCGCCTCGCACCGCCGCCTTCTTTTTCCCTCGGCGCGTCACAGCCGTCGCCCCGCCTTAGCCTTCCCTTGCCTCACACCGCCGCCTTCTTTTTCCCTCGGCGCGTCACAGCCGTCGCCCCGCCTTAGCCTTCCCTCTCCCTCGCACCGCCGCCTTCTTTTTCCCTCGGCGCGTCACAGCCGTCGCCCCGCCTTAGCTTTCCCTCGCCTCGCACCGCTGCCTTCTTTTTCCCTCGGCGCGTCACAGCCGTTGCCCCGCCTTAGCTTTCCCTCGCCTCGCACCGCTGCCTTCTTTTTCCCTTGGCGCGTCATAGCCATCGCCCCGCCTTAGCCTTCCCTCGCCTCGCATCGCCGCCTTCTTTTTCCCTCTGCGCGTCACAGCTGTCGCCCCGCCTTAGCCTTCCCTCTCCCTCGCACCGCCGCCTTCTTTTTCCCTCGGCGCATCACAGCCGTCGCCCCGCCTTAGCCTTCCCTCGCCTCGCACCGCCGCCTTCTTTTTCCCTCGGCGCGTCACAGCCGTCGCCCCGCCTTAGCCTTCCCTTGCCTCACACCGCCGCCTTCTTTTTCCCTCGGCGCGTCACAGCCGTCGCCCCGCCTTAGCCTTCCCTCTCCCTCGCACCGCCGCCTTCTTTTTCCCTCGGCGCGTCACAGCCGTCGCCCCGCCTTAGCCTTCCCTCTCCCTCGCACCGCCGCCTTCTTTTTCCCTCGGCGCGTCACAGCCGTCGCCCCGCCTTAGCCTTCCCTCGCCTCGCACCGCCGCCTTCTTTTTCCCTCGGCGCGTCACAGCCGTCGCCCCGCCTTAGCCTTCCCTCGCCTCGCACCGCCGCCTTCTTTTTCCCTCGGCGCGTCACAGCCGTCGCCCCGCCTTAGCCTTCCCTCGCCTCACACCGCCGCCTTCTTTTTCCCTCGGCGCGTCACAGCCGTCGCCCCGCCTTAGCCTTCCCTCGCCTCGCACCGCCGCCTTCTTTTTCCCTCGGCGCGTCACAGCCGTCGCCCCACCTTAGCCTTCCCTCGCCTCGCACCGCCGCCTTCTTTTTCCCTCGGCGCGTCACAGCCGTCGCCCCGCCTTAGCCTTCCCTCGCCTCACACCGCCGCCTTCTTTTTCCCTCGGCGCGTCACAGCCGTCGCACCGCCTTAGCCTTCCCTCTCCCTCGCACCGCCGCCTTCTTTTTCCCTCGGCGCGTCACAGCCGTCGCCCCGCCTTAGCCTTCCCTCTCCCTCGCACCGCCGCCTTCTTTTTCCCTCGGCGCGTCACAGCCGTCGCCCCGCCTTAGCCTTCCCTCGCCTCGCACCGCCGCCTTCTTTTTCCCTCGGCGCGTCACAGCCGTCGCCCCGCCTTAGCCTTCCCTCGCCTCGCACCGCCGCCTTTTTCCCTCGGCACGTCACAGCCGTTGCCCCACCTTAGCCTTCCCTCGCCTCGCACCGCTGCCTTCTCATATCTCAAATTTTGCTCTTAAGTCAAAGCAAAATATCCCTTACTCTGCGGCTCGTATCTCGAAAAATTCGTAAGTTGGGGCACTCGTATGTCGAGGTACCACTGTAATACATATGTATCTGTACATTCAAATCAGTTGAATCACTTGAACGAATGTTTTGGAACTTTCAAAATTTGTTCGGATGTCTAAATTCGAATGTGAAGACATTAGATTTGAATTCAAATGTCCACATTCGAATGAATTCAATGTGATTTTTAATGTTTAGAATATTCGTGCACATCTCTAGTGCACATCCTGGCTGCCTAGCCAGGAAGCAATAACAGTAGGGCAGCAATAACCTGTGCTGTTGCTTCCTGGTGCACTATTCAGCCACCACTTGAACGTGGCCTGAATGTAAACAGTGGGACCACATGCTTTGACAAGTCCTCTTGGATCATGGTATAAGTGAAAGAATAAATAATTTGCAAAATGTTGCAAAGAAAGAAAATTGTTTGAAGAAATGGAAACCTCCTATGGGGGCAATCCCGTTAATAGAAATGAAACACCTCCCAAGAAAAATGGCACTCCAGATGATTAAAGAAAAACCTGAAGAAGACAAGAACTAATCGGTCAATTATAAATGTGCATGTCTATGTGGTTATTACAGCATTAAGCAAAACTGCAGAGCTTCCAGTTTATGTATTTCCCATTCTGGAAGCTTAGAATGACACTGAATCAGGGTAACCTTATTGAAAACGAACCAGAGTGTTCCACTTTTTCAAGCTATGTGGGATGAGGAATTTAAGCAGATTATATTTTAGAATGAAGCCAATACCTGATGAACTGTTCCCTCCATGCAACTATAAAAGTTTGTGTCTACACTCAGCGGCACCTCAGGTGTGGCCTGGCTATCACAGCATGACCCATGCACATGCCTGCACATAGATGCTCCTTGCAATATGGCTGTGATTTGCAGGTGCCAGATATCATTTCCACAGCTGTCATACAATAATGTGAGCTGAATTAAGAGGCTAAGGTGCTGTTAAGAGTAAAAAAAGAAAGTCTCTCCTGTAGCTAAGATATTCTTTCCCTGCCCCCAGGGTAGGAGCATGAACATAAGAATATATTCTTCTGGAACAGGCCACAGCTCATCTAGTCCAGCATCCTGTTTCACACAGTGGTCCACCAATTGCTTCTGGTCATTCTCGAGCAGAAGATAAAAGCAAGATCCTCACCTGCTCTTGACTCCCTGCAAATGGCCTTTAGATGCAACCAGCCTATCTCTCCAACCCTGAGGCAATAACTAGGCATCCATTCTGGTAGCCACTGATACACCTATCCTCCACCAATTTCTCTAATTCTTTCTTAAAGCTATCCTGGCTGGTTGCTGTTATTCCATAGCAAATTCAATAGACCGATGATCTACCGGGTGAAACAAAACAAACAAACAAACCCAAAAACTTCCCCTTCTTCCAACTCTCCTGTGTATCAGATTCATAAAGTGCCCCCTGGTTTTAGTGCTGTGGAACAGAGAGCAAGAGAAAAACCTCTATCATCTTTTCCACATCATGATTTTATATACTCCCATCAAGTCAACTTTGTATGTGGGCTCACAGCTACATCAGTGCAAGGGTTTCCTTGAGAATGAGGGGAAAGGTACATCCATGATACAACAGAGAGAGAACATCAATAAGCCAAGAAGGCTGACCCCTTTTGGTAACCATTTTTAAGCTGTGGAATGCAGTTAGTCTTAAAAATGCTACAAAACCCAACATTTTCAACCTGACATTTAGTAGTCTCCAAGTGGATATAACTTGACTTTTAAAATAATTCCCAGTACTACACTGTTACATGGCTTTGATGTGTTTCGTTATTTTATTTTGCAATGTTCTGATTTTAGTTATTTTATTTACATTATTGCCCTGAGCCCTGTCTTAAACATATTTTAAACTCATTTTTACATTAATCTGTAAAATATTAGTAACAATGTTGAACTATACAAAGACAAATCTGAAGTCTGCACCAGAGTTGTATCTCTCTCAGCTGGATGCAAAATAGCATGGAAAAGCACTCCAGAGTTTTGATATTGTTGTGTTATTTGCTGAGGCTGAGTGGATGCTGCAGGAAGAAAGTTCAGTGTCTTTTGCTCTAATACTTTTGCGGCATGTATTTGTCTTAACTATTAACATAGTTACAGTGATGGAGGATGAGAGAGGATGATTTAACTATTCCAAAAGCAAATACGGCAAACTTTCCTTCCATTTTTTTGGCCATCAGATTCTCACCGCTCCATGCTTGCTGAGGCCATTGAAAATAGAGATATGCAAAGTTCAGGTTGTGTTCAGGTTGTGTTTGCAGATGTTCACATCAAACTGATCATGTGGTGGTTCAGAGATCCTGAATTTGATCAAACCAGAACCAGACAACCACTTGAGAACATGAGTGATTTGATCGAACAGTTCATGTTGGCCATATTTTCAGCCTTGAAAAGGTGTTTGTTTGTTTTTTAATGGAAATAAATGTACATTTTGTTTCTGAACAAGTTCAAAATCAAATGCAAACTAAAACAAGATTTTCATTTGTATATATGTCTAATGCAAAACACCACCAGAAACTAAAACAGAGGAAGATGTATTTCAAAGAATTCCAACTTATATATGTGTTTGATACACATAAAGGTATCAGGCAGAGAAAGCTTTTACTGGGTAAATCGAAAGAAGGAGACTTAGTGGAAGACTTGATTTTGCAATAAGGTGGAAAAATTCTACAAATGCTTGCTGCAGAGATCAAAAAGGAAGTTTGTCTTTTTCACTTCTCTTTGGTCAAATGCTCCACAAATCACCTCTGAGATCACTTACACATGGGCAGAGGTTAGAGTGCTAAGGGCCAGAGAAGATAAAAGTATCAGTACAAAATACTGTCTGTGTGATTCGCAGTATCTCGTTTATATACTCTTCAATGTCGTATTCATCGTGAGCTAACTTTTGCTGAAAACTTGTTGCCACTTTGTTTTCCTGGCATTCATACCCTTCACACAACCTTGACTACTGGTTCATGCTCTGTGCTTCTTTGGGTCAAGGAAAGAAAACATTTCGGCCATTGAGTCCCACCTTCTGTTCTATGCAAAATTCCAAATTAAGGCAACTTCAAGAGATGATTGGATTATTTTTTTCAGGCTCCAGTGAGATACAGCCAATTAAAAGTCCACTGCCTTTCCAGGTAAATTCTAGTGTTGAACTGTTAATGTAAGAAAACTTTTCTGCATATTCACCACCAATCTTCAGCTCATATTTAATACCCTGCCTTCTGGATTGTTATAGTTAAGCAAAAGCTATTGCTGTTAATTCATCTGTTCTAGCCCATTTGGGAGGGAATGCAGGCTGTGAACCCGAACGTAGTATGTAATGGAATTTATTACTGACTAAATACATTATAGAGCAAGGAAACAAATTCCATAAACGACTATCAACGCAGTTATGAACCAAACTTTTCCCTTGTGTTCAAGAAGTGCCAGTTTTTCTCCCCTGGATATTTTGATATCCTGTTGAAATTTCCTCCCCCCCCCCCCCCACATTGACAACTAAATATATTTTCAATCCACCACAAAAATAAAGCCATTCATTAGGACCACAATATCTGGAAACAACTGGCAGTTCAATGTTTGAGATCATGGCATGTTTCCCAGCCCTGGTTACAAAACAAAACAACTTGCAGAGCTGTAAGATCTTCTCTACTCCTTCCTCTGAGTCAAAGCAGAAATTCCAAGCAAAACACACAACATAAAAGGATCATATGGAGGCCTTGGGAGTTCCCCTCTTCCCCCAAGAGCTGGTCCACGTGCAGAGGCAAAGCTCTTGTCGGCATGACAGACGGCTTCTGCCTATCGCTGCTTAAAGCTAAACAACTAACTGCCTTGAATCTAATCCCTTACAGGCGAAGGTGATTTTGCTAGTTGCACGCACTTACCTTGCAAGGAAGGGTTTGGGAAGCTGGTTTCCTTTTCTCCCATTTTCTAAGTGCAGTGGGTATTTGCAGAGTTCTTATGAGGGAACCAGGCAGTGCCCGGTGGAGTTGGCTGTTGGGAAATTTTGACCTCCTGACTTCCTACTGTAGCAATGTAACCGTACACCTTACTTTCTTCTGGGAATAATTAGCAACCTGCTTCCCTGAGTTACCTGGCCTTGCCTGACCTGTTTCTCTATAAAGTGACATCACAGCCTTTGATCTTCTCTGCTGAATTAACATGTGCTTCGGACAACACGGCAGTTGTCTTGGTCTGGACCTTCCTATTCTCTCTCACACTAACACGCTCTTTTTAATCCTCTGCATTACTTTCGCTTTTGCAGAAAGCTGTTTGCACAAGATTCATTACAAACAGCTCGTGTGACAAGTCAGAACATTGAAAGCTTAGGATTCCTAGCGACTGTTTCATCCTCCCCCCTCCCCAGCTGGAGAATTTGCACTTGATTGGCATGCGGGGGGGGGGGATGTGGCAGGTAATGTTAACTAACACCAGGAGGCTGTTTCAGATTTCAGTAGGTAGGCAAGGAAATTTCCATAGAGGTAGGGAAGAAACACCAGGTAGGAATAAAAAGCCCAATCAAATATTTGCCCAGATTAAACTGATCAACACTACTAAGAATTTCCAAAACATAATTTTCAGTTCTTTCTGGGTATTTTTTTTTCTCAGAGAAAGATTCCGTTTCCAACCTCACCTTGGCAAATTTGTGATTTAAAGGATAATGCTTTAAAATATCTGATTTTCAGTACCATTCACAGGCTTCTAGCAGTTTAACAAATGCAGATATATATGGCTGACTCCAGACTTGTGGAATAAAACTGCAGTTAAAGTAAGAAAATTCAGCTTACCTGCTGTGCAGCAGTGACCAGCCATCCTGACTAAAAAGCAGCTCCATAGCTTCCTCCTCAGAAGCTGCGAGAGCTGAGTTGGTGCTTGCCATCATGCGGGATGAGGCAGCCAATCAGATTTGAACTGCCCTCCTGCCTCTTATTTGTCTGGCAGGAAGATGTGAATTTTCATCATACTTTGCAGCACATGTCCTCTTACCAGCATTAAGGTAAATGCACAGTAGTATACTGATAATGCGCCGTGTTGACAGCCCATTGATTTTCATGGGTGATGCCCGGATCACAACTAGGCATTTCACTGCACAGTATAAACAAGTCTGGATGCAGCCTAAATATAGATTTAGACCCTCTCGTGCTAAATAGCATATTGGGCAACAAATTCTTTTCTTTCCTCTATGGTGCATGCATTTATTATACTAGTACAATATTCATGCATAGCTCTTCATCTTAGGAGGAGCATAGGGAAACACCACAAAAAATACCATGGGACAAAAATTGTGATACCATCATTGGGAATAGTCCCATTTATTCATTAGAAGATGTTTTAGGTACAATAAATTTCTCTTCATTGCTTGCACAGCTAACATAATAGGCCACAAAGCTGGTACCTTACCCCATGAAAATACATCACTATAATAGCTTCTGAGTTTGTTCACCTGGACTGCTCTTCACCTTGAATGTTTAGAATGCTGATGTGGTAGGACGATTGCACAAACAAATTTGCATTTTAAAAAAACTGATCAAATTTTTGAATTTGCAAATAAATAAATACAATTCCAAGGTTAAGAAACAAAGGCTGAATCCCAAAACATATACTGCTACATGACTGTGTCTCCGTGGCACTTTCTGGAATATATCTCAGGTTGGTCATCTGCTGGCTCACAAGCTAATGCAGATTATGGCAGACTAGGGGCCTTCCACAGTCTGCGCTAGCATGCAGATAGCAAGTCTTGTAACATGTTAATGTCTTGCCCTGACCCTTCCTTCATGCTTTCAAAGAAGCCCGTGGTGAGACAAAGCAGGGACAAATGAGCTAAGGCAAGCCCCTCACCTAGCTCTTAAAGGACTTTATTGCTTTTGTTTTATGAAGCATTCAGAAAGGTGTCTTACACCCCCAATCTCTGCCTCATTTGCTCATTTGCTCTGACTTTTAATACTGCAAATAGAAAGAGATAATTATGAGGCAGAATAAAAGAAGGGAAAGGGGGGGGGGACACACAACATTCTCCTACCCTTTGCCTTTTAGCCCAAGGACAGCAATGCAAAGGTAATCTTATCAAAGTTGCAAGTTTGTGTTCTGAGGAAATATTTGCCTTCTCCCTTCCTGCCTCTATACATTGTAGGAATGGTAAGCATGACAAAATAGACTTGTGCAGTAAATTGGTAATGAGCATCTGGATCAAAAGCACAAAATACAAACAAGCCCCAAGATTTATTTTATTCTGCTGTTTGAAGAGCCATAAGCTGAAGAAATGCAAACAAACTTACAACCTTGTTGTGCAAATATCCTGCAAATTAGGCTAATGCTGCTACTAAAATTTGTGTGTCTGTGTGTAGAGGAAATGCCTTATAATTAAGAGGTCTGAGTCTTATGTTCCTATATGGCACTGAAAAAGAACATCAGAAATTCACGGTATCGCATCATATCTATTTAAAGAACAATGATCCAAGCCTTCTGCAATCTAGCACTCTCATGTTTTGGTGGACAATAATGATTTTGTTTTTAGAGTGTCAGACTCCTAGGCTGTGTCCAGACACGTTTATACTGCACAGCATAATGCACAGTTGTGATCGAGACATTACACACGATGATTGATGGACTGTCGTGGCACTGCATTATCCAATCGTGATGCCACACTTAGTTTAATGCTGATCTAGTGATACTCGCTGCCCAGTATA
This sequence comes from Aspidoscelis tigris stejnegeri, assembly GCA_023333525.1. Taxonomy (NCBI): domain Eukaryota; kingdom Metazoa; phylum Chordata; class Lepidosauria; order Squamata; family Teiidae; genus Aspidoscelis; species Aspidoscelis tigris. The sequence goes on from JALMGA010000002.1 coordinate 15,421,958, forward strand.
ATCAAAATTCAAAGTTACTCTCCAGTCTGGGAAGAACAACGAGAAGAGAACAGCTCAAATATGATTGGCCGCCTCAACCAGCGTCACGGCATGTGCGACTCAGCTCTAGCAGCTTCCGATGGGAAGCTACAGAGCTACCTTTCGAGTCAGGATGTCCAGTTGTTGCACTGCAGTAAGTATACTGCGATTTTACATTTAACTGTGGATTTATTCCACTAGTCTGGAGGCAGCCCTATATGCAGCTCTCCCAGTTCAATTCCACACTCCTACACAAAGCCATCTGGGTGACCTTGGGCAAGTCATGGCTCTCTTTCTGAGCTCTCATAGCCCCACCTACCTCACCGGGTGTCTGTTGTAGGGAGAAGAACAGAAGGTTTGTCAGCTGCTTTCAGTCCCCTTAGGGGTGAGAAAAGTGGGGTCTGAAAACCAACACTACTTCTCCTTCTTCTTCCTTGGCATCAGCCAGGATGGGAGAGCACTAGATTGCGGAAGACTGCTCTAGGCAGAAATAAGAGAATGAGGCAATACTTTTTCTCCCTGCTGGCTTTTCAGCAATAGGAGTGGCTCTGTTATTCTCGTTCTGCTATGTGCCTATTTTACAAATGATGGTAATACAGTGCCATGGGACCTGATGATTATCTATAACAGATTGCTGGCTGCCACTATGGTCTCCCTAGGGTTGCATCCCTGCCCCTCCCACCTTGCTAGAGTATCTGAAGGGCTGCATTTTTAAAGAGACAAATTCAACTAAAACAGCAGAAGGTAAAACAAACAAGGAAAAAGTAGGTTATTCTCAAATAAATAATGCTTTGGTGGTTTCAGAAACTACTGCTATCTACGGTCATAAGCACAGCAATTATTCTAACACTGGCTCTTTCTGCACTGGTTCTTATTCCAGATTGTATCCTGGGATAGGGAACTGCTATGTACATGCTACTGCAGACTAGGGCAGACACTATGGAATAATCCGGAATAAAGCCCAGCACAGAAAAGGTCAGTGTTTCTATAAAGTAGTCTTAAATTTAATTGGTAATCCCTTCACTTTGGTAAGTTTAACTGTCACTGGCCGTGTCTTCACGGCAACCTTATCACGGATTCAAAACGTTTTCAATCCTCAGAGTCTGCACAGCAGTTTGGCTTAACACACTTTCTCTGTGTTAAACCACCCCAAAGCGTGGTGAATCTCAATCCTGATTTCAACAGGTCTCACTCCGGATCGTGTGCTTGAAATGTTTTACATTTTTTACTGTGGGGACCGTACCGTGTTAAGGGATGAGAATCCATGTTTAGGGTTTCCCTCCCCCAATAGCTTGCTTCCAAAGATAGTGATTTCATTGAAAAAATCCACCCTCAAGACAGCCACTATAAAAATCCAGTCCTTAAAGCTACACTGTAGCGATCTAGCCACTTCACACCTTAATAACAATGTTGCAGTTTTGGGCAATTCTAGCTCTTTGAAAGTTCTAACCTTTAAAAAAGGGAAATGAAAGGAAAGCCCTGGAGGTTCTGTTTTAAAGGCTGTGGCTGTGAAGGGGGTTTGAGTTGCTGCTGCTGCTGCTGTGTGCCCTGAGCAATGGGGAGAGGGGAAAGAATTGCTGGCTGTCGTTGTCTGTTTTTCATGCATCTAGGCAAGCGGCAGCCACCCAGCCAGGCTCTGTGAAGGGGTCTGTTATGGGTGGCACATCCATGCCAAAAGGAAGAGGGCAGGGCAGCCCTGCAAAGCAGCTTTTAAAAAGTAGCCACTTGAGTCCCCCCTTGAGTCACGTACACCACGTACGATCCTCAGAATCCGGATCAAACGTGATTAAGTTAAAAGTAATGGGAACAGGCAAATTTGCGTTTGCATCCGTTTCTATTATTTCGGTTTAGGAAAAGCGAAATAAGCTTGCTGTGGGGATTCACCCACTGTTTGTTTAAATGCTCCTTTCAAACCTAAAATGACACCTTTTGGGGCAGATCGCTACTTGTCAGCAAGGCAAATTCATCCAGGATGCTTGGGAATGACACTGTGATTCCTGTCCAACAGAACATACTCCTGCTACCATTTTGGGATGAGGAAGTGTTCTTCAGAATGGCACCCCAAGGTACCTTTACTGAGGGTGGAACATTCATGCCCACTCCAAGCCAATACTGCACCGGGAGAGTTTTTTCTCCCACATTAAAGAAATACACAGCTTGGCTAGAAAGCTCGAGAGCTGCTTCCTGTCATCCAGGGAGGAAGATCAATCATCTGCAGTATCCACGCATCATGCAAGGGCAAGTGTGAAGTACATTACACTTTCCCTGCTGCTGCGCTGCTGCCATGGACAGTCAATAAGCACATGACTGGTGGCTAGGGGTGTGCACAAATGCAATTTTCAGATCTGATTTGATTCAAATCGAATATTCAAATGTTTGAGTTTGAACAAATAGAGAAAAAATGAATGCATTAAAATTTGAACCGATTCAAATACATTCGTAACTATTCGTACGAATATTGTATTCATATTTGAAGATACAAATGTTGACAACATTTGTATGTGTCCATACACACCTGTACGCATTCATACGCATCCCACTTTTATTCCATATGCATCCTGGTATCGTCCTGTATGTATCCGTACAAATGCGTACAGATACAAATATCCGTACACAGATGGATGTCCAAATAATTTGTATGAATGATTTGAAACATTCAAATTCGTTTGAATGTTAAGAAACAAAGGAATAGACATTTGATTTGAATTTGAATGTCCAAATTTGATCAAATTTTGAATGTTTCAAATATTCTTGCACATCCCTACTGGTGGCAATGCAGTGGTAGCACAGTATTAAAGTTTTCTGAAGGCAGTCTAAGTCAAGCTTCAGACAAGCTCCAGGATGGCAGCAGAAATGCAGTGTGTAGAAGGGGTTGACCTGGAGAGTCTGGAACCCCTCCAGGAAGGTAACAACCACGCCCGTTGTTCCCATTTCAGCTTAAAATGGTTTTCCTAAACCGAAATAAAAGAACTGGATGCAAACACCAATTTGCCTGATCCCATTACTTTCAACTTTAATTGTGTTCGATCCCGATTCTGAAAGTGCTTGAAAACTTTATTTGGGAAAGCGTATCTTTATCTCACCCCCCCCTCGCCCGGGCAACCATCCTGAGGTGAGGTGAGAGGGTGGTGTGCGACCCCCTCCCTCCTCCCTCCCTCCTTCCAGCGGTGTCGGTGGCAGCGACGGGGACCAAGCAAGGGTCAGCCGCTGCCACCACCACGCAGTCTCTCATTCTCCCACCCTCCTTCCGGCAGCGGCGACAGGGACCAAGCAAGGGTCAACCACCACCACCACCACCACACATTCTCTTGTTCTGCTGCTGCTGCCTCTGCCGCTCTGGAGCATGCCCGCTGCCGACCCCCCTCCCTCACAGACACATGCACGCCTGTGCAAGGAGAGGCACCCACCCATTGCCAGTCATGGTTCCCACCCCCTCTCTCTGATTGGGGTTCCTCTTGCCACAAAATTTTTGATGTGACAAGGGCAGGGAGTTCCTAGAGTGCCATTGGGGGAGGGAAACCCAAAACATGCATTCTCATCCCACTAGAACAGTACCGTTCCCACAGTAAGAAATGTAAACCATTTCAAATGCAAGAACAGGAGCGAGACTTGTTGAAATTAGTGTTTTATTTACAATGCTTTTGGGTGATTTAACATGTGAAAAGCGTGTTAACCCAGCCTGACATGGGACTGTGAGGATCGAAACCGTTTCAAAACCGTTTTAAGCTTGTAATGGGAACAGCCTCAGTGAGACTTTAGCTAGATTTGATTCCTTATCACAGCTTACTCCAAAGCTCCCCCAATCCTCCAGCCCCACTCCATTGATCTCTCAATAAAAAGACAATTACCCCCTCACTAAAATCTCATCCATATGTGAGTTGAAGGTTGCTTAAGGTTACTTTTAAAGTATTCATTCATTCCATTGTAGAGCCCTTTCTTCAAAATCCCCATTTGGGATTACCAATTTGAATGTTTATAATTGGCAGCAGTTAGTACATGCATCATCACACACACCCATAAAATTTTCTTGGCAACAATATGCGATGAGTTTACCATTGTTTTATTCCAAATAGATGTTGGGAATTAACCCATTGACCCAAAATTATTCCATGGGCTTGAGGCAAACTGTGGTTTATTTGTTTTTTTTTCCATAAAATTCTGTATTTTTCTGATGTCCATTATTTTCTTCATATATTTTGTACAATCTTGATATGGATTACATAGATATTTATCAATCTATAGGGATCTACATTCATTTTCTCCTAAACTGTGTGTGTTATGCATAATGACACATATTTTGATCTTAGAACTGGATTGCAGAATTCACGCACATTAGGTTCGGAAAATGTCTATCTATTCCACCTTGTTATTCCTTCATTTGCAATTCCAAAATGGAGCACTATGGGAATCAAGAGGAATTATGGAGGAATAAAGCAGAAAATCAAAACAAAAATACAGGCTACAAAGAGAATAGCTATCATAGCAAGAAAACATATATATTGAGAACCCTAAAGTCTGTCAGTGAACCTTAGACAGAAGATTATATTATAAATCTAGTAGATCAATCAGTCTATTGCCCTTTCTCCACTTACTGGCAGTAATCCTGGGTCAGTAAGTCTGGAATAGCCACTCCCCATCCAGTTTGTGAGGAGATGTGAAGGGTATCAGTACCATCTGCCTTGATGGTGCTGATCTTGATTAGCTTACACCATGGGCACTTGCAAAGCTCATCAGTTTTGCAGCTAGTCTCACACGTCTCGAGTCGGGAGGGGGGAGGAGTGCTTTTTGGTGATGCACTAAGTCACACCACTTAAATTTACCCTCCTGCTAGTCCCAAATATGGGAAGCAGCCCTCTGTGTATCTCTCATTAAATGGTACTACTAGAGATCCAGATTAAGAGCCTCCCTAATTCACAAAGCAGAAGAGATTGGGACCTCTGTGATCTGCCTACATCCAAGCGACACAAACCCTTAATCCAGATTAATGGGCTGTATATAAAGGACCTATGTTGGGCACTTTCTGCACTGGGCCTTATTCTGGATTATATTCTGGAATAGAGGGCTGCCGTGTGCATCCTGGAGCAGACTACTGCAGGCCTTGCTGTAGTTTGCACTAGCATGGGGACAGCATACCCCTATTGTGGAATATAATCAACAATACAGCCCAGTGCAGAAAGAGCCTTGGCCTTTTGAATCACCAGCACATTGTAGTCCTCCAGAACTTGTCTAAAGAGGAACATTTCTTAAGAGTTGCCTAAAATTGACAAACAATGCAAACTCTGTTTCAATAAATATGGGGGGAAGGTTCATAAAGCTGATGCTGTTACAGATAAGTCCCCCTGGTTTACTGCCACATACTCATATTCTTCAGAAACACCATTAGCAGCCCTACTGTAGTGGGTGTAGCTGAGGCTTTAAATGAAAAGGAACGAGTGACCATAATTTGGAAGTGCAGCTTTATCTGTGGAAGGTTCTAGGCATAATCTGCAAACTGCTTCTGCCGCTTTGCCAGGAAAACTGAGCAAATGCTTCCATGTGAATACTTGACTCTACGGCATTGGCTTAAATTCTGATGAGACAACTAAGACTCCTCCTGGAGCATAGGCCCCAAACCTGCTTAAACAAACATTTTATATCAAAATCAGTGCCTTGAATTGGGCCCTATCCTTCACAAGCATCTGGCATTATTAAGGTTAATGTTATATGGTAGCATCCCTTAGTGTTTGTAGCTACACGGGCTGCAGCTTCTGGGTTGTCTTCAAGGACAGCCCCTTGCAAACCAGGCTACTGTAATCCAGACTTCAGACAATCAGAGCATTGATATGTGAGACTTTATTTTTTGCAGAAGTAGCTGGAGCCGTTTCATGTGGTGGAGCTAGATGTAATCAGTCTCCATCAATCAAGCTTTAAACGCTTGGAATTGAGGTACACACCTGTTTTTTGTTTTTCTGGGAGAGTGAATCCCCACCCCAGAACAGGTCATCTTGCTTTTCACCAGATTTCGCCATCAGTTCATTGGCCCTCATCCAAAACATCATTGCTTCCAGATTCTTCTGGATCTGATGGAACTGGCAGAAAGATATGAGATGTCTGCATCCCAAAAAATTAAGATCATATGTGGATATTTATGCAGCATTGATATTCCTAGATTTCAGTACATATAAGCACACACGTATGGCATTCCAGACCAGGGCATGGCAAGGTGAATCTCCACCAGGCTACATAATGCAATGATGCATCAAACTATGGCCCTTTTGGCCCTTAATTGTTAATCTGGATCAAAGAGCTGCTGAAAACACAGAGTACGCACAGATCAGAATTGTGCCAAGGGCTCACTGATCTGGATTAATGGTACACCAAATAAATATAGTTTACATCCAGCCTAGCACTCTTTAGCATACATTTGCTGTTCTAAACGTCACTCAGTGCAGATGTTTCTCTGCCTGTGATTGATCCAGATCTGCTAATATGGATGACCCAGGGTAAGGATGGAAATGGCCTACAATATGCTCTGTTGGGCTTATCGAAGCTTCTCTTTCCAATGCAAGTTCCATGAACCAAGGGGAAAAAAAACACTGCAGAAGTACATGTCCATGGCAGTATTTATACTTTCTGGAGCCTAAGATGGGGAAGGGAAGCTCTGACAAGCCTAATGTAATGCATGTCACAGCTTGATGATGTCATCATAAAGCGCACTCTGAAACAGCCTCCCTCCACAGGCTCTGGAGGGCTAGAACGACGCTTTTTGTACATGTGAGCATAGGTAACACCTTCACACACAAACACACTAAGAGCTTGGTAATAATTTACTAGCACAACTAAACCCAGGTTCCTATTAAACAACTGTAGTAATCACACAGCTCAGAAGTGCTTCGGAGACAGCATGTGGCATTTATATTTTCATCCCCTCTCTGAGCCATCTTTTCTAGCTAAGAAAATTCATGAGCTGGGAGGGGCAGACCTGAAATTGAACAATCCCACTACACGACCATCTTGAAACTATATCTGAGCTACTTCAGGGACTCTCCCCCCCCCCACCCCCAGTATGACCACAGCCTATAAAAAACATATCTGAAACAACTCAACCTCGAGATGGTGCACAGGTGAATTCATTAAGAATATAAGAGGATCCCAGATGGATCAGGCCACAGCCCATCTAGTCCAAAATCCTAGCCCTTTCTGCACTGGGGCTTATTCCAGATTATATCTCAGATTAGGGACCTGCCCTTCTCATGCTAATGCAGACTACAGTTGGACCTGCCTGGGACCTGACATAGTCTGCACCAGCATGCAGATGGCAGGTCTCTAATCTGAGATATAATCTGGAATAAACCCCAGTGCAGAAAGGGCCCCTGTCTCATATAGTGACCCACCGAGTGCTTATGAGCATCTCAAGTAAAAGACAAAAGCAAAACCTTCACCTGCTCTCGAATCCCTGCAAATGGTCTTGAGAGGCATCCTGCTTGTCTCCCCAGCCTGAAGGATGTACCTAGACATTGTAGTCATTGGTATACCTGCCATCCATGAATTTGTCTTACCCTTTATTAAAGCTGTCTAGGCTGGTTGCTGTTACCACCTTATCTTCAAGCAAATTCCATAGACAATGACCCTCTGGGTCATCCCCTTGTCTGATCTGACCCATCAGCTTCATAGAGTTCCCCCTGGTTCACACACTTGTCTCCCCCTCTTACATAATCATTCTAGTCTAGAAAGGGTATATTTGAAGTGGGTTGAGAAGATGAGATCCATATGGCACTGAGGTGGCTGTAAAAGGTGGGTTAGTGATGGAAGGAGAACACGAGGACCATATGCTACCGTCTCTGATGTGGCAAGAAAAAGTGGATTAGATGTGGACATCTCTGGGACACTTTTCATCATTTCTTTGTTTGTTTTTGCCTGTGTGTGAATGCAGCCAATCTGTAGCTGTTTCAAAGTAAACAAGCTGCACACTTCTACCATGAACCAAATTTTGATTGGTTATGTGTCAGTGATTAAGAGGACAAAAGCTTTGCAGGTACCACAGAAAGCCCTCAGTTGCACAATTACATCTACAGACAAAACAGCAAGATGGTTTGAGAGCGGGTTTGAAAGGGTTATTCTGACAAGTAAATCTCTATACCACACTTGCTCACTTACTAACCTCAAGACAGCTTTAGAGAGTAATGATAAACTATGAAATAAAAAGTAAACAGCATAGTTCTACATATCTGAGGAATGCCAAAGATAATCATAATTCTAGCCTCCCATTGTGAGTGTCACACAGTCAATGTGGAAAGTAAATGCCCAAAGTAGGCATTAACCATAGAAAAAAAAAGTGGGGGGGGAACTGTAGCTAAATTGTATTTTACATTTATATTTCATATTTCTACATTAAAAGTGTTCAAGGCAGAGGGTTTTGTCCTGTCTCTATCCTTACATCAATCCTGTAAAAAAGATTAGTTTGACACATAAGAACAGGCAGATTGCAAGACAGAAAATTCCCATGGATAAGAGCTCTTCATTTCACTTTTTAACCATATTCAGTGGTGACTGGTGTCCCTTTGACCAAGGGGTTGGAGAAAGGGGTGCTAAAGGGATGCAGTACCCAGGACCAAAATAGGTAAAGTTAAAGGGAGGGGAGTCTATGGCTTCCAATAAGAAGAAGAAGAAGAAGAAGAAGAAGAAGAAGAAGAAGAAGAAGAAGAAGAAGAAGAAGAAAAGGTTGGCTTTTCTACCCCACTTTTCTCACCTAATTAAGGGGACTCAAAGTGGCTGACAAAGGTTTCTATTCTTCACCCCAGAACAGAACACCCAAGAGGTAGGTGGGACTGTGAGAGCTTAGAAGAGAGTTGTGACTAGCCCAAGGTCACCCAGCTGGCTTCTTGGGGGAGGGTGGAATCAAATGCGGTATTCGCAGATAAGAGTCTGGCTCCCTAACTACAGTATATTCTGGAGTATAAGACTACTTTTTAACCTGGGAAAATCTTCCCAAAAGTCGGGGGTGGTCTTATACGCTGGGTGCCATCTCCTTATATGGCAAGTATATCCCAAACTCTATATTTTAATTGGAAAAGTTGGGAGTCGTCTTATATGCCCAGTCGTCTTATACACCGGAATATATGTACAGCAGAAACAAGCATCACTGCTGGGAAACAAGCATCAGAGATGGGATTGTTCAGACTGCCCTCCCCTCTCTCATAAACATTTGGTGGTATAGAAAACTTGGGAACATGAGGGCCACATACTGTCTTTCTGAGACATCTGTGAGGTGTCCCTTTTATTATGTGTAAGGCTGATCAGAAAAAAAAAGCTTCTCCGAGGCAGCTTAGAGAAGGCTTCAAGATGTCTGACCCTCTGCACTTTCTCTATGCAAGAGAAAAGGTGGGTTAGAGAAGGCTGGGGATCATGTGGACCACACACTCTTTCTGAGGCACCTCTGAGGCACCCTTTTTTTTATATCTGAATACTGCCTATGGACGCCATAACATGAACATTAACTCCATCAGTCATGATGGATTAATGTGTGTGCTGAACTGAGGCATGCGTGAAGGAGGAAGGAAAAGTGGACTCTGAGCTACTGGGTGTGGCAAAGTGTGTGATACAGTAGTTCTATTGTAGCTGTAACCCAAACACAGGGTAGTGCTTGCTTGTTTGTTTGTTTTACCAAGGGCCCAGGGATGAAAGAATCTAGGCCCCCTAGAAAGTCAGGTTTGTATGTGAGAACTAAGGAAAAGAAGGAAGAAAAGAAACTTTTTCTCCAAAAGCACTGGCGATGCTTTCCTAAAATATCTGCTATTTCACAAGCCATGGAGCAAGATAAGCTGTTTGCCAGCAGCCTGATAGTGAAAGGGCCCCCCAGTACTTACTATAGTACTTACTATAGTTTGTCTGCTCATACAAGCATGCCTGGCTTGGTTTATGAGATTGCTGTATATTTATTACACTCTCTGTGTTTTGGGGTCCCTGTCTTATATAGTCCCACCCATCTTGAATTTGCCAGAAGAGGTCTTTTCCAACCCTGCTGTCCCTATATAAATCATGAAAGTTTTGAGGGAGCCATTAAAACATGGGAAATTGTGTAAGCATAAGAAAAATACATCCAGGTTATTGTTCATCCAGCTTTCCTAAGCCTCCTCACAGGATAGTACAATGGTGAATTCCTGCTGATTTCACCAGGAATGTTAAGCAGATGTTTATATGAATCAGGACTGAAATTTGACTCTGCTGGAATTTGCAGTCTTCAACTGTAGGTGGGTTGGTTTCACTACTCGTAAGCACATTGGGCAGAGGAAAAATGTAGGTCGTTAGTATAAAAGTTTCCACTGCAATTTCCCCCTCTGCACGGTGAATCTAAATCCCTCCTTCATGAGTTTCCCACCATCAATGCACAGTCATGAGAAACAAAATTCTTTGTGACGGAATCTGATTTCATGATAGAGTTTAATCTTTCATCTGACATGGCCAATACAGACCACACCTGAGCAGGTTCAAACAAGAAGGAATAGATCATTTCTGTCATATTGGTTTACTATGAATAATGGAAAGAGGCCAGCATATGAATGGCTATACTATGGTAGGGTACATAAATGATCATCTATTAAGACAGGCTACTATTGGTGGTACCATGAAGAACTTCGGGACAATATTCCAATCAAACCATCAACCATGTCTTGCTTTTATATACCTCAATAGCACCACAGGATCCAGTGGTCTTTGGTAGGAGATGACAATAATATTATGTAGGAGATGGTGAAGGAGGAAGGCAGCAATGCTCTTGTGATGCCTCTAACCCACTTTTCTGACATTTATGTAATTTGGAAGCTTCCTGAAGGAATGTCTTTTCATTCAAATCTGCTCAGAATTGATTTTTTAAAACTATTCCTCTCTCACCCAGTGTTTCAAATAATGCTTTACCCAGACTGGTCACCTGTTGTGTTTATTGGCTGTGTATTTCCTTTCTGAAGTGCATTAAGAATCCATATAAGAATTGGTGTAAAAATATATTAAGTGAACAAATTGCAACATGGTAGCTTAGGACCATGCCAGATGTGTTCTGGGACCCTGGAGGCTCACACATCAATGTACACCATGGGAAGGCATGGTCTCCTGTCACACGTGGCAGCCACGCAATCCCTATATTTTGAGCAGAAGCACTGTTGTAGAAAACCACTTGAAGATAGCGTCACCATGGGTTAAATTGGTTCCTCATTCCTGCTGCTACTGTGAAGATATTCAGTAGTAGCAGGAACAGTCCAACGCCCCTATCTGGAGTTTCAGAATTCAGAAGATGGCCCATTTCTGGGGAAACATCACCAGTGTGCAACTTTAAGACCAGGACACTTCAAAAACTGCCTCTATGGATTGTGATCATTTGTACCTCTTTTAAATATCATTGATATCAGTATCTACATGCTGTCAACAAGTTCCAATTGACTCACACCTTCTTGAATTTCAGCCTCACTCCACCATGGTGCTGAAGATCACCTAGGACGCAGTACTCTAACTCTGAGGTATGGATATTCAGCACTATAGTAGCACAGCGATGTACCAGTATTAGGTCATTTCTGCACTGGACATTTTTTTTATTATATCCCAAAACAGATCCCTGCCATCTGCATGCTAATGTAGGCTATGGGAGGTCCCATCCACATCCTGCCATAGTTTGCATCAGCAAGCAGATGAAAGGTCCCTTTTCCAAGATATAATTCAGAATAAGGTCCAGGGTAAAGAGGGCCTGAGTCTGTTAAAAGATACAGGACACTGACCCATGGCAAGCCTACAGCTTGGTTAACCAGGCAACTACTTACACCATCACACCAGATCCAGGAAATGGTATTAGATGGGAAAACGTAGGAGCTCATAATATTTTGTAGAAGTAATTTTATTATTCTCATTCTTGTTATCAAGGGTCTGCATGAAGCACATTCTCTCCTTTGAATTGAGGGGGCTTTACCTTCATACATGAAAATTCATCAAATGTTCACATGTGAAGGGAATCCCCATCCCCTTCCACCCTCTCACCTTTTGCTAAGACTGCCAATGCCACCATGCCCTCCTCAAATGCTCAACTAGGCCTTCCAGAAGTGCATGCACATCTGGAGAAGCCACCCCACCTGGGGATCGTGGGAAATCTCATGAGATTTCTCGTGATTCCCAGGAAATTGTGCAAGATTTCCCATGATTCCCAGATAGGGGAGGCCTCTAAAGCTGCACACACACCACCAGAAGGCCTGGTTGAACCTCATAGGAGGGTGTGGTGGCAGCATCAGCACCTGGATTTGCAGGTAAGGGGGTATGACCAGGGAGGCTGGGGGTGGGCAGATCCTGGCTCTATTCTGTACTCCTCCATGAAGCCAGCCTTTCTGAGCTCTCACAGCCCCACCTACCCCATTGGGTGTCTGTTGTGGGAGAAGAACAGAAGGTTGTCAGCTGCGTGTGGGGTATAAAAAACAACTGCTACTACTCCCTCTACTCCAGATATTATCATCAGGAAATAAATATTTCTTTGTTTGCATCCAGAACCAGGGCAGTTGCAACATGCTCATACACTCTCAAGAAGTCAAGTTCAGCTTGAGGCTGTCTCCATCATCACCTGAGATATATGCAAGCAAATAAACAAATCTGTATTTTGCCATGGTACTAAATTCTAGGCATGAAGCTTTCTCGGCATACCATTGTGAAAATGATTCTCATGTGAAATTTATACCGCATGAACCATCACCACTTATTATTTATAAATCTACCTAGACAAAATGAAGGGATAAAATGAACAAGCCTGCATGTGCTTTATTTCAAGAACTTGAGAGCATTTTTTAAAGTGTCAAAGATGAAGTCTTTCCATGAGCTCAGTCAAATTAAAGGAAAATCGGAGCAAAAGTAAAACAGGCATGAATATCCAGATGGAGGAAGAATAATGGAAGTCAACCAGAAAGTTATCAGCCAAACACAACAGTTAAAGGACAGAGTTTTAGTATTTATTTAAGGTTGTGATCAGACACAGCAAAAAAAAAAGAGCATCTCTGAGGGCACCTTCGGGGATGGGTTCAAGAAGGGTTTATTCACATACCAGTCCCTCCTCTCCTAACCATTTTCTGCTAGAAAAGACTGATTAGAGATGGCTTTAGAACATGAGGCCCACACACTGTCTCTCCAAGGTACCTCTGAGTTGCCTCTAAGTTACCTCTAAGGTGGCCCTTTTCTTATGTCTGAACAAAAGGGCCTCTCTGCACTTGGCCCTCCAGAATGGCTGCACAAGCTCTTGACAGCAAGAGATGGGATTAGAACCTAAGAACATCTGGAACCATATCTTCTGCATGCCTGAAAAGGTTGAACTGAAAAATGCTGACACATTTGTCTGCACTCACACAAGATATTTAACAGGTGGTTACATCTTTCCTCAATTCCTTTAAAAAGAAAGAAAGAAAGAATCTTTAAATAATTGAGTGTAGAAAGACAGTAAGCACATTTTAAGTGGCAGCAGTTTATTCCACAAGATTACCTTTACCAGGCATACATGAAGCCACTTATTTAGGATTATGGCTGCTTCATCTAACTGATCTTCAAGGTTGTCCCGATCATCTGGCCCAAGCAATAGCACTAAATTGTTTCCTGCCACAGAGAAGCAACAACAGGGCATTAAGTGAAATAGATGCAGGGAAATCTTTCATTGTGTCACTCTGATAAGGCAGTCCTTGGCAATAACTTGTCTTTGGCACTTTCTGAGAGGGCAATAGATCCAGACCTAGGACTTCCACATCCACAAGTTATTCTGGATCATGGAGGTCCCGCCCCCATAAGGTGTCTACAGTCTGCCCTTAGGGCCTCAATCCAGATCACAAAGGGACACAGATGACACACCTTCAAGACTTAGAATACCCAGAAGTGTTTTTTAGCCTGATGCACCATAGTGCAGCACTGAAAACTGCTTCCCCAGCTAGGAACTGTCATTTCTGAGGGAGCAGCTGCAAAGCTCGAGCCACGCCACATGAGCTTTGCAGCTGCAAGGGAGTAGCTCTGGATAAGATGGCACAGACCCAAATCTGGATTGGGAGATCTGGGGAAATCCAGGTCTACCATTCAGAATATCCATCCCCAAGTGCAGACACTTCCTTCCTTCCTTCCTTCCTTCCTTCCTTCCTTCCTTCCTTCCTTCCTTCCTTCCTTCCTTCCTTCCTTCCTTCCTTCCTGTCCACAAACACAACAAAACGAGAACTGGAACAATGGATACCCAAGAATGAGTGCACTGCTAAATTCAAGCTGGTTCATCACAAATCTCTTGAATTATCATGAAATCAGATGCTTGTGTTACTTCTATTTCTTTTAAAAATGACTTCCTGTTTTCCGCTTTTCTTCAGAACTGCTCCTTTGCCTCTGACTAAGGATTTCTTGGACCCCCTACAAATCTCTACCCCTCACATCTCTCTAGAATATTACACTTTGCCCCATTCCCAAACTTTCATTTTCATTTTTCCAGAAAAGGACAGATAAGAAAGAGATGCCTGGTGGTAGTTCTGCTCCAAGGTGCTCAGTGATGCAGTGGTGCCCTCTGAGCTCTTTATCTCTCTGTCCTGAAATTACACTTTCTTAAAGTCCCTACACAGATATAGGGAATGGGGGACAGGTGTTATCAAGGGCTACTAGAATGGATGCCTAGGTAGTGCCTGCAGGTTGGAGAAACAGGCAGAATGCCCCTCAAGGCCACTTGCAGGAATTCAAGAGTAGGTGAAGGCTTTATATTCTGCTTGAGAATGCCCAGAAGCAATTGGTGGGCCACTGTGTTAAGTAGGCAACTGGACTAGATGGGCTATGGCTGGCCCAGCAGGGCACCTCTTATGTTCTTATGCATGTGACTAGGGATTTTTTCCACTAGCGCTAAGTACCCATTAAGGACCCATTAGGGACCCATTAGGCTCAGAGCAGGAAGATCCTGTTTCCACTGCAGACCCCATTAGAGCCACATTTGTTTCCAGAAGTTCTAGGGAAATCTAGATTGAATGGGTCCTTCAGGATCTATAATTTGGATTTCCTATAGACCCCATTAAAGGGGTCTACAGTAACGTCTTCAGGCATCAAATCTGAATTATATGGAGCGTGTTTCCACCGTGATTGGGCAATGGGCTCTCGGGGGGCTCTGGGGGGTGCAACCATGGGGGGAGTGCCCTGAAACCCAAAGCTCTGAAGCCTGTGCACAATCTCTGAACCCAGCTCCAAAGCTGGCTCCGAAGCAAGCTCCAAAGAATATCACAGGCTCTGAAGAGGACCCTATGCGAGAGCAATGCCAGTCCTATGAACTTTTGTCAAAGGTTCTGGAGGATCTTTGAAGCTTGTGGCAGATCACTCCGGAGAATCTTTCAAGAATCTCCAGAGCATCTATGGAGATTGCACCTCCTGTCCTCCCAAAAACCTGGGGTGATGGGCAGGTCCCACATGGGTCGATCTGGATTTGCCACATGGGTGCTCCGGTATTTCCACTGCAGGCAGGCTAGCACCCATTGCTTTTGGGTGGTGCACCACCCGTGGGGAAAGGTCAGGTACCTCCCTTAATCCAGACCTACTAGATCCAGATTAGTTTAAGGACCCATTCCTTAGATCCGGATTATCTTAGTTCTGGATTAAAGGAGGTCAGTGGGAAAAAAAACCCTTTGAGTGTTGTACATACCATTTGATCACCACTGTGTTATCCCATTTCCCATGTGTGAATTTTCCCCTGTTGCACCACCATGATCTGACACAGTTTCTGAATGGGTCACACCGACTAAGCTTGCTGCTACTGGGAAATGTAGATCAGTTCAATGGAAGCCCAGTCTACTGGGGAATGTTGTAGACACACAGGTCTTAACCTTGAGAGCACTCCCTCACTTGATGATCACATCAGAAAGCAATGTTAAGAAAGACTGCTTTAAAACAGTCTCCTAAGTGTTCCCAGCTGGACCCGCCCATGTGCCATGCAGAACCCAGGGTTACTCTGGAAACAGCCCTGGAAAAAAATGTGTTGTTTGTGATGCATTGGGAACCCCCTTTAATGTACAACTTTGAAGCGACCAGCAAACTGGGGCAATCAAACATCTTATGGACATGTGCCAGGATGAATCAAACTGCGTGATTTGGGCCAAAAATGTGCTCCATGTTCTGCACTGATGCACAGAATGTGGAAGCAGATTTAGAGGTGGGATTTGGATTCTGCCAAACCTAAGTTCCATGTTGGTAAATCATATAAAGAGGGCCAGGATCATTAGGTGTTCTCCCTGTAGGATGTTCTATGGCCACAAGTGAAGAGAGGGGCAGGTGCGTGCAACAGGAATTTATCTACTTTCCACTAAATGTTCTCTGCTGCTCAAACTGCGCCATGCTTATGGGAGGCTTCAAACCTCCTTCTGGCCACATCCAAGAAGTCAATATTTTCATCTCCACCAGTATGCCACAACCCTGTTAGGTTTAGCTGAGTGACCCAAATTTCCCCAGTGGATTTAATGGCTATTGCTCTACTGGGTCGTGTTCCAGAACTTCAGACAGTGCATCAATCTAGTGTAATGCATGGCTCTGATACAGCACAATATATGATACTATATTAAGCATGCACGAAAAAAGAGAATGGCATGAAAGAAAGCAGAGTAGTTGAAACACAGGCAACCACAGCTGTATGCATCTTTGCACTAGGTGGTCATGATATTGCAATTGCAGAATTAATGTTTGTTGTTTATTGTGCCTGAAAAAAAAATATTTGTTCCCTGGGACAAAGATAAATGTCACTTTGATTAAAATGTATAGCTGCTTTATATACGGTACTCTGGAATAGTAAAAGTGAGCTCCATTCATTTGTTCATGTATCTACCATATCTTCAAATACAGCATCAGATCACTGATAAATGTAACCTTGGGATTTGTGTGTTAAGTGGGGAGGAAATATGATTTGTACAGCCTTCACAGTCTGGATCATGCTAGCTACCTTCAAAAATTGTGTCATAACCCTCATGAGCTAAAAAAACAAGACACAAAAACAACTTTTAGTGAAAGAAATTCAACATTGGGTTGACCTCCCAGACTTCTGGAAGCAATCACTGTCTTCTAGTAAGCTTTGCCTCAGTGACAAGAAGTCAAACTAGAAATGCAGTCACAGCTGAGAAGATCTGATGCTCTCTATCCCAGAAGAAGAATGTCCCTTCCAGCCCCACAAGGCCTTTTCACCTGATTGGACTAGAAAGAAATGTTTTGCTACTCTGTCAGACACTGTACTGTCCAAAGGCCATCAAGTGGAGTACAACCATCATCATACAAATTTTCACATGGGAAAACATATCATTGTTCCAGTGCCCCTGTTAAGTACCCTGATATTGGTTAGATGACATGGAAACAATGGCCCTTTCTGCACTGAGACTTAGGGTGTTTTTCCACTGTCACTAGAAATACCCATTAAGTACCCATTAATGGGTACTTAATGGGTACTTCTAGTGACAGTGGAAAAACACCTTTATTCAAGGATATACCCCAGAATAGACCCCTGCTATCTATATGCTAGTGCAGGCTACAGCATATCCCACTTGAGGCTTGCTGCACTGTGTACTAGCATGTGGACAGCAGATTCCTGTTCTAGGATATATCCCAGAATAAGGCCCAGTGGAGAAATAGCCAATGTCCTTATCAAAAATTTTGAACAGCTTCATTGTTTCAGATATCTTAAAAAGGTCCTTGGTGAAATGAAAGGCAGAACTATCTCAAATGTTTACTAGTATAAATTTTAAATATACTCCTGAACAGAACCCCCAGTGATTCATACCATTGGTTTGAGTGGGAACACCAGTATTCAGATTTAGCCTGTTTTATCTTCAAGGAAATGGGAATGCCCAGAATGTGCACTTGGTCCCAAATCCAGATTTAAAAAGTTCAACTCAGAGTTAAAAAGTCAAGTGGGAATGTGACTAGCTTTCCCTCACCACCTTCAAGCATAGTTCTTTAAAATTCCAGACCTTGGAATATAGGGTGGAATAAAAATACAAATAAACAAATAGTGTACTTGGAGGTACTGATCAAGATGCAGGACTTTTCTTCTTCTTCTTCTTCTTCTTCTTCTTCTTCTTCTTCTTCTTCTTCTTCTTCTTCTTCTTCTTCTTCTTCTTCTTCTTCTTCTTCTTCTTCTTCTTCTTCTTCTTCTTCTTCTTCTTCTTCTTCGCAATGTTAGAAACAGCAACTGAAACAAGTTGTTTTGTTTTCCAGAGTCTGGGCAAAAAGAGTGAGAGCTGATTGTCAATCATACTCCCTCCAGTCTCACAGTTTGTTAGTGAAGACTTTAAGAAGAGATCTAGTAGCTGTGCTGTTTCTTTCATCGAGAATCTTGAAAGCTTAGAGATTACCTTTGTGCCATCACCCGCCTTCTTAGGCCTCTGTTCATTCATTGTGTGAGTCTTTTATAATAGATGGAGGCTGGTTTTCAGACTGGCAGAAACAGTCAAGGGAACACGTGGAACAATTAAAACACGGTGCCTCTATGTTGTTTTCTGGAGGTGCTAACAACTGGTTATAGTGCCTGCAATAAAAATCCCATTAAAGTGGTAATTTAGGACTTTGGTTTTGAGACAAGACAGCTTCACTTTATTTTCACCCTCTCTCTCCCTGTGTTTAAAACTGTCACTCTTCCCATTCAAACAAGGTAATTCATGTTAATTTGTGGAAGGAGGCCGTATTACCATGATGTAAACAGACATTTGGAACATATGATGATAGCGTACCAGCAAGTGGGACAAGTCATTTCGTCCTGCCTCTCTCTGTATAAAAGGAAGACTGCCACCATCAGATGCAATTTGCAACCATCCGGGGCTCATTTTCTAAAATTATGTTTGAATGGTGACATTGAGGCGCCATTGCCTTTTCATCCCTGGAAGCTTTTCCATAAAGCAGCCCAATGCGTAGATTGTAACTTTCATCATTCCATGCCAATGGCTATGCTAATTAGAGGAGCATGAAATTTCAGGTGTTCTCTATTTCCTCTTCTCAAGCACTAGCATTCTAAGGTTCTTCTTTAACTATCTTCTGCAGCATGATTTCCTTCAATCCTCAGTAAGAGAAAGACAGACAAAATGGTATGGCTCCTTTTTCCTTAACAACTTTCTCACATTTCACATCAAAACTTTTCTCCAGAGTTTAACAAGACAACTGCAAGGAATACCGAGGCCTGCCTTTTTCCTTTTCCCTCCCTGACCATTTTTTCTTTACTTTCATGCCTCTCAAATCATGAGCCAAAAGACAGGATCTTATGAATGGGTGTTTTTCCACTGTCACAAAAAGTACCCATTAAGTACCAACTAATGGGTACGAAATGGCATTTTTGTACCCATTAGTGGGTACTTAATGGGTACTTCTAGTGACAGTGGAAAAACACCCAATATCTTCTTATCTTTTTTTAAGTGCAAAAGGATCTTGTGTTAAATTCACATTCGACAGGCCATTTGCTTTTCAGCTGCGGCCTAATCAACAAAGCCTCAATACATCTGCAGACTAGGGATGTCCACGAATACTCTAAACATTTGAAATCTGATAAAATTCATTCAAATGTGGACTATAAATTTAGATATTCGAACAAATTTTGAATGGTCCAAAACATTTGTTCAAATGATTCGAATCAGTATGAATATCATAAGTATCTGTACGTATCTGCGCTTATAATACAGAACGAAAACAGGACACATACAGGATAAAACGGGATGCATACAACATGTGTACAGATGCGTATAACACATACGGATGTTGTCAATATTCGTATCTTCAAAATTCGTATCCAATATTCGAATGAATAGATTCAAATGTATCAGATTTGAATCAGTTTTTGCTGCATTCGGATTTTAAACATTCACATTGAATGTTTTGACATTTGATTCGACTCGATTTCAAATGCAAAAAGAACATTCATGCACACCCCTACTATGGACCGTGGATTAAGATCACAAAGTGGTACCAATTGGAAGCTTCTTCAGATTAAAATCACAGTTGAGGAAGGCAGAGGCAACAAATTCCCTTCTCTGTTGTTTTTGTGGAAGCTTAATTAATTACAAATATTTTTTATCCCCTTTTTCATCTTTGGGATCCCAAAGCAGTTTACAAACAAAAACAAAGCAGAACAGAACCAAACAGAAACAGAAAAGCAAGAACCTACAATTTCCACACACTCAAATGCCTAAGTAAATTAAAATGGTAGGAACCGGTCAAATCAGATGGTGCCTCATGTATGTCAATGTGAAGAAAACTCCAAAGTGTATGTGCCACTACAGAGAAGGCCTAGCTGTGGTCCATGGGAAGATGATGCTCATGAATCTATGATCCTGGGCCTTAGTCCAGATTATATCTTCAGAACTGGGTCCTAACATCCACATGGTAGGGCAGAATTCCACAGACCTGTGTTGTAGTCTGCACCAGCATGTGGACAGCAGATTCCTATTTGGACATATAATTCAGAATAAGGTCCAGTGCAGAAAAGCCCAAGACAACCTTAGGAAGAACTCTACAGATGATTTTAGTAATTCCAGAAGTCTATAGCAAAAAAGATTATCAGTTAAGTCCTTTAGTCCCAAGTTCTTAGGGCCTAGTACGTCCAACTTTCATTCCTGCCCAGTAGCTGGTTTGCAACCAAGGGGACTGTGAAAGCACTAGCAACATATGTGCCCAGCAGGGAATCCCACTCAATAAACTGGTTACTGCACTATCTGCACCTTGTGTCTAGCAATTTAATCTTGCTTTTGTTTGTCTGTTTTTACTGAACACCCTTACTGCTGACTGAACACAGTGCAGAGCACCAGAAGCAAACCTCATGCAATCACCTGCCTAATGTTCATCCCTTTGTCTGAGAGGATATTTTAGAGGTTTTGCCACTAGATTATTAGGTATAGGTACTAGAATGACTTTTTGTATGCACTGCTCCTTTTTTTCTATGGATAGTTGCCCTCATGACCATTAAACTTTTTTCCCCCCTAGTGTTTGGACTCTATCTAGCATCTGCTTATAACCCCAAATTTGCTGTCCGCACAAGCATCATGGATTTCTCTCACACTTCTTCAGTCAATGGCTGAGGGAATAGGACTTGGTGGGGGCACTGACAGCCCCATGTGACTACAAGGTGTTTAACTCATGAGCCAGAAGTCACTATGAACCCAAGAATGGGTTTTTAAACAGGGGAAGCAGTTTTGCAATATACTGCTTCATTTGGAGAGCTAGTTTAATTAGGTTGTTTGTGGATAAAACACACCATATGTGTGTTCCCACTTGACTTTTTTTAGTTCTGGTTGGACTATCTTTTTAGTCCCATCAGGACTACTTTTAATCCAAATAGAGTCCCTGAAGATTAATCCAAATATAGCCATTCCCATTCACAAAATTGGAATATAGCCGTTCCCGGGACCTTTAAATCTCCCCACCCAGTGCACTGCCTCTGTTCAAAGCAGCCTTCACTTTAGCTGAAGCTGGAGAGTTAAAAGCTGGTGCTTAAAAAAAAAAAAATCTAAACCCTGTGTCCGATATCTAAACCCTCTGATTTCTCTCCTTTTCATACCCTCTCCCTATGCGCAAGCAGACCAGCAAAGGACTTTTACCCCCGCCCCTCGGTGCAAACCCTGCCTCCATTCAAAGCCGCCTGCCTGTAAAAATCAGCTGAATTGAAGGAACACAGGCCATCAGAGCAATCACACTTTCCCTTTCACTGGGGAAGACAGGAAAACAATGTATCTGACTGTTAGCAGCTCTCACCATTTGCCTTCAGCTGAAGCATTTTGCCTTTGCAGCAGTGGAGGAAAGGAGAGAGGACTGGCTTGCCTTGAAACAAATGTATCTTTGGCAGCTCTCACCATTTGCCTTTAGCTTTAAAAATCCAAGCCTTTTGCCTATTCAGTAGCAGAGGGGTGAGATAATAAATGTATCTGATTGTTGAAATAAATGTATCTGATTGTTAGCAACTCTCAGCATTTGCCTTCAGGAAAAGTCTAGTTTTTCTCAGGACTTTTTTTATCTTGATTTTCACAGAATAGTCCTCATATAATTCAGGAATAAGAACTTGAATGGGAAAGCTGGATGCTGAATTTGGATTAATTGCATAAGTAATGGGAATGCTGGATACCAAATTTGGATTCACTTCGAATTTAAATGCCTATGGGAACGCACCCCATATCTGGTTTCTTCCCATCCTGCTCCTTCATAAAGGCAGCAGGAAGAATGAAGCCTCTCTCTCTGCCTTCTCTTCAGGCCATGAGTGTGGGTAGTGGCTTTGTGACTGAGACAACTTTGAATACACACACAGGCAAGTTACACAAGTAGCTGCTTCACTGGGGACTTCTGGTGCCTGTCTCCATTCTTTTGTTGGTTTTGATGTCCTTGCTGTCTCCTGGAGTGTGGTCAAACAGAGCTTTTTAACGTCATCCTTTTAAGACAAAGTTTCCCATCCCCAGATATACAAAACAAGCCTAACAGTTGTCTGAATATTATGCCTGAGAACCTACCTTATTTTGCCACACTGTAGTCTACTACATCTACGCAGGCAACACCTACACTCACTATGGCTGTGGGTACACCTTCACTTTAATCCTTCTTCAGCCTGAATTCCAGCCCGATTGGTTACAGCTTTAAATGCTAAGCCATTTTTTTCCCTGGATTTTCCTCCCTCTATTCAGGTTTTCTTTCATTTAGGCCAACACAGCATTAAAGTTTCAATCCCTTTCCAGGAGTCTACTGTCCTGCTTCCTGGCTGCCCAGAAAATGATACCTTGGCAAGCCTCTGCTCTGATTCTTGACCCTTCCCCTTGCCATGACTTCCTCTCTACACTGTTGTCAGTGCCCCCATGATGATCTCCCTCCCCCGTGATGGTCTCCCTTCCCTGTGATGATCTTCCTCCCCCTTCCTCCTCCATCTTGTCATGACTTTCAGCCTTCAAATGTACCAACATTCGGTTTGAATCCAAATATTCAGCCAAATTCATATATATAACAAATAATATGAATATTTGTGCACATCCCTACAAACTTCACTGCATTAGGAAGGCCATGGAAAAATAAGCAAGCCTAAGCTAAACTGTGCGGGAGGAATGTGGGGTTTAGCTTACATCTGGGAGCAGCATGATTGTGATCCAGCAAAATGTTTCCAACTAGCATTCTGGCACAGTATTTTTGTTCGCTTCTTGAACAAATGGATACACACTGACAGAAATGAGACAGGGAAGATTTTAAGCAACAGGGTTATGCCAGTGACAGGGGAGGCACTGAAGTGTCAGTGAGACATTTCACCTCATCACACTGAGGTTAAAGGCAGAAAAGACATGCCAATGAAAATGTTAGCAGTCACAGCCTGAACTGAGATTCTCTGTGTCCATGATGTTTTTCTAAGGTGCTCTTAACAGCATGGCTTAGGAACCATCTCATGTACTCTTATAAGAAACTGAAGTCTAAAAGGTTTTTAAATTATTTCTCTTCTTAAGGAAGGAAGGAAGGAAGGAAGGAAGGAAGGAAGGAAGGAAGGAAGGAAGGAAGGAAGGAAGGAAGGAAGGAAGGAAGGAAGGAAGGAAGGAAGATTGCAGTGAATACAACAGGCTTTAGTCTTAGATTCCACATGGTAGAAGACACGTAATATTGAATTGCTTCCATTCATTTTCCCCACTTGTAAATTATACAGGACTTTTTACTCAGCATATGCATATGTGCCAAAAGGAGTCCAGGTCATGATTCTTTACCTTTAATAGGTAAGGGAAATGAGAAAATTCAGTAGCTGTAATGCAAGTTACTCTCTTCTCTCTTCCTCTAAGCTGCACTACCTTCAGGCATGGGTGCAGTGCTACATTGGGATCCACCTCAGTGGAGATTGGGATGGCACCAATAAGCCCAGGTGCTCTTATTGCTGGAACAGCATGAACAAACTATATCAGAAGTCACGGATCTAAACCTGATCCTGGTGACAGTGATGGAGGGCATGGAAGAAGAGAGCTAGAAGAATGAGGACAAGGTTCTGTCTTGGAAAGGTGTGCCATTGTGCATAACCCAGGTAGGAACTAAGGATAAGTCCTAATGGACTGGATCATAACCCATCTAGTCTATGTTCCTGCCTCACACTGTGCCCCAACAATTGGTCCTGGGAATTCTCAAGCAGAAGACAAAGGCAAATCCTTTAGCTGCCCTCATCTCCCTGTGAAAATGGCCTTTAGAAACATCCTGCATGTCTCTCTAGCAAGGCAGTATCTAGGCAAAGGACAAAAGGCCCAGGCCAGTGGAGTGTGCCTTATCTTGGTGAAACTCAGGCCATTACCACTCAATCAAAATTGCTCAGGCTACCACTGACCAATCATAATGGCTCCCAATATTCTAATTAGTTTTGGGCTGTAGTCATTTCCCCCCAAGTTTTAATAAGCATCAGTTTAAGACATCTGATAATAATAGCTAGCACAGCTTGTAACAGCAACTGAGTCATTTTATTGCCCTGAATAATATTTAATGCTTGATCCTTTTCTGCAGTCTTGGACTGTTTTTGAAGAAAGACAGTGAATCTAAACTTTACTGGGCATGCTGGCAAAGGAATTATTAACAAACCAATGCCTTGTGAGGGTGAGATGGTTTAATTTGCTACTGTTCTTGCATTTCTGCAAACTGTAGGCACTACAAATTCATATGATCATACAGAGAAGAGTCAAGAAGACCTTCTGGTGCCTGAGAGAGAAAATCCAAATGGCATCCCCTAGTGGTAATAATACAGCACTGAACTACAGTAACTGATTAACATTATTTGTTTCACAGCTTGCAAATCTCTCTCTCTGCTTAGATGGGTATTTTCACTTTGCTTAATTGTAGGGCTGGCTCTGGGCTCTCAGTTTGCTAAGTCTTTGATCAATATGAAACACAAAGCCTGAACACACACAAAAATATCAACCCATATACTTGACAAAAGAGCATGAAAAATTATACTACTGAATGTACATGTTTTTTTTAAAAAAATTATCATTATTTAATTCACAACCAATAAGGAAGGGGGAGAGAGGCAGGGATTCTGGAAACATTTTCTCCACATCCCACACATAGGAAATTGCCTTCTGTATTTTGACAGGTATCTTAAAATGACAAGTCATAATATCTCCCCCACATGGGTCCAGAAAACTGGCAGTTTGTGGAGCAATTTAGCTACCAAATGCAGGATGAGTGCATTGCCCAGGGATATGCTGTCCAGGATAACCATAGGTCACGTCTCCATGCACTCTATAGTCAGAATCAAATCTGAATTTGGCAAGGAGCATCCCTATGCAAAGCCCCCAAACCGGGCTACATGTGGACCGAATTGCCCAAATCCACAGTAAATTTAGTCCTGAAGAAAACTGTTCTTGCTATGGTTCGGGAGACAAGCCCACATTATTTTGGAGGCTGAGTCTGTGCATGTGGACGCTCCTGGGTTATTAGGGGAGGAGATTGATGCTCGCGTCATTACTAGGAGGGTTTCACATCCTGTGCTCGCCATTCCTGTCCTGTACGTTGGGGATCGCAACTGTTTGGGCATTTTTGGCAATAAATGGTGACTGAACAGAAACAAGTCTCTTTCCACCACCATTATTCCACTACTCCTTCCCGATCGCCAA
This sequence comes from Aspidoscelis tigris stejnegeri, assembly GCA_023333525.1. Taxonomy (NCBI): domain Eukaryota; kingdom Metazoa; phylum Chordata; class Lepidosauria; order Squamata; family Teiidae; genus Aspidoscelis; species Aspidoscelis tigris. Next base: position 15,447,535 of record JALMGA010000002.1, read on the forward strand.
GTCAGGCATGATAATTTAATTTAACTGGCTTAATTTAGCACACGAGCAGTAAACTGCTATACTGGGTGGAACGGAGGCGCACACCTCCGGTAAACTGCTGCCAAACTCCGTAGCAGCTTTGCAGAACCATCAGGCTTTTTCATTTTTTTCAGTATTATATGTTTAGTGCCTTTAGGCCCTATGTGCCACAATCGGGGAAGGAGGTGTTGGGTGGCATTTCCCTTACATCTCTACAGCAGGTGGCACAGGGGTTGGTGACATCAGCCCAGCTTCCAATTGGGAAAGCGGGGGGCGGAGAGAAAAAGATGCTTTTTCCCCGTACAGGGTTTTAGTGTGGTGTGCATGGGGACACCCATAGTCGAATTGAGCCCGCGTTATCAGCAAATGCTATGGGGACGGCTCAATTTGAATTCGGCCCTGCACCTGGATTAAATTTTTTCCAATCCACACTAAATGGAGTGCATGGGGATGCAGCCATAGTGTTTTCCTTCCTCCCAATACCTGGACGAATACTGAAACAAGACACAGAATATAAGAGGGGCCCTGAAGGATCAGGCAGCAGCCCATCTTGTCACAGTATCCTTTCTCAGTCCACCAATTGCCTCTGGGCATTCTCAAACAGAAAACGAAGGCAAAAGTTTCACCTTCAATTGGCCTTCAGAGGCATCCAACCTTCTCTTCAGTACATTCTAGTAGCCACTTATATACTTTTCTTAAAGGCATCTGGGCTGGTTGCTATAAGAACATAAAATAATGACCTTTGTTGAACAGCAGCCTATTGGCACAGTGGCCAGTCTGGGGCATGCAGAACCCAAGTGCCGGTGTGAGCACATAGCTTGCAGAGGATTAACTATCATACCCAGATTATCTAGATTGGTTCTACAATCTGGGCAGTGGTGTGGGGAAAGATGTTGCCTTCTAATGATCAAAGAGTAAAAGGGACTGTTGGCTGTAGAATCCAACAATGAAACTTGCTCCCAGCTTTGAAATGGAAAAGGAGGAATGGTTTGATTTTAGCTTTCGTTCTTTCTTCTCCCCACCCCAACCCCCCCAAAAATCTGCCCCAAAATCCTCAATTTGGAGATTGTCCCAGTTGTTGCTGAACTATAGCTCCCACAATTTGATCAGTGGCAATAACTGTACTTTGTCAAGATCTAGAGGCCAATAATTTGCTTTGCTCTGTGCAAAATAAGAAGGTTTCAGGGATTTCCTAGCTTCTTCATCTGAATTTAACCAAGTGGAAAGTCTAGATTTCAAGATGCTGCAGCTAGCTGCTTCAGATGGGAAGGAACAAAGGGGTTCATCTGCACTTTTAATAGTTAAAGAACAGAGGCAAGTTCATCAAATGTAAATCATCATGCAACCCATGCCAACATAAATTCTTCATCCTATTCAGCTAGCAAAAGGCCCAGGAGCCCTCTCATCGCTTCCTACTGGTGAGCCTAATTACAGCAATAAACCCACTGAAAGCTTTGATTATTTGGGCTTAGTTTTGGATGGGTGAGCGCTTCTGCTACAAGTTGTAACAGAAATCTAAAAATCAATTCGCTTCTTTCTTGTGGTTTTGTGGGCAACAGCTGCTATGAAGAATGAAGATCTTAGAATTGGCTCCAGGATTAACTCGTAGAATTTTAGAAGGAAAGGCACCGGAACGGGGGATGTGAGCTTGCATCGATACTTTCTGATCAGCTGAGATGAAAGTGCCAGAACAGAAGGGAGGGAGAAAGTCCAGGACTGAGGAGGAGAAAAATGGCAATGATTGTGATTCTTTACTGGGAGCTCAGGCCACCCAAAAGTAACATGCTTCTCTGAATAGATACTGCTTCAAGAGGGTTTCTTCTAACTAACACACCCTAATCTTACTAGCAGTTTTTGGTACCTCCAGAAACTGAAGACATGCTTACTATTCTCATGAATCCACCAGGGAGACATGCAAAGTATGCCCCATCTATCTTATGCAGCTGTTCCAAAGTTTTCATAGATGTTCTGTAGCCACCAGCAGTCTGAATAGCAAGACTGCCTGCAGACATGTGGTAAAACCTATGATCTTCTTCTCAGTATTATATTGAGAGAGACATTTCCTTGGCATTCCCCAAACTGTCCTGATTTAAGCAGCCGAAAGCCTGATCAATCACTATTATGGGAAATCCCCACAATGACATTGGATTTCCTGTAAATAGTGATGCGTAACTTGACATCTGTCATCAGCTTTCACAGAGTGATTGGGGTGACTGGAAGCCACCCAACCATGTGAAAAACAAAAGAAGGTAGTGGTGCTGCTTCCAGATATTGGTTATTTATTGTGCTATATTTGTATTTTCCAGGATAAAGCATGGATATTCTGGAATATCCTTGTTTTATTCCAGAATACCCAAATCTAACAAAATAAGTCATCAATGTCTGGAAGCAGCCTGAATGGAAGCTTGAGTGGCATTCAGGAGCCCAAGTCACTCTAATGGTGGAAGTTACTGAGCAGGTGTGAAGGTCAACACAGGGCTGCTTCCTGTGGAATCTTGTTTAGATCCTGCATTGCCTTTTGCCATTGGAGGCAGTCTAAGATATCAGACTTGGGGCAGTGCTGCTTCAACTCAGCTAGGACCAACAGCAAATAGTAAGGTTCATGCTACTGTCCCATCTCAGCTGCTTTTTGGACCATTTGTGATATAAAAAACCCAGGAAGACCAAAATACCAAGTTCAAGTTAGGGCTATGGTCATCACCTTGGAGAAGTTTCAAATTCTTCAGAATCAATCTAACAGAAGTTTGTAATGTTGTCCTATTGCTTAAGTGTATAAGATATGTCTTGGTGGCTCCATTAGATCAAGGTGCACTGTTCCAACATTTTTAATCATCCCTATTTGAGAATGGCCAGCAACCAACATTGTGCATGGTTTGGGCTACATGCAATGGCTTTCTAACTTTACTGCACGTTGACTAGGAATGAGCAAAAACGTAAACAGAATCAGCACAGGGAGGGGTCAGAGGACTTTAAGGTTTCCAGTCTTTGGCCCTTTCAGCACTTGACCTCTTTCTACTATTGCAGACTACAGAAAGCCCCAGGTAAGGCCCGCCATAATCTACATTAGAATGCAGGCATGAGATCCCTATCCTAAGATGTATTGGGGAAGGCCAGCTCTCCCTGCATTAGGAACAGTGCTACATGCAGTAAATGGCACTGTTCTACTGTGCCTCTACAGCCTTGCTCAATGAGATCAAAGCCTGGCGTATCCTAGTTTCAATCGCCTACTACTACAATCGGGATCAAAGGAAGGGAATATCTGGCTTTGATTCTGATGTCAGAGTTTTGTTCTGCACACCGTGAATGTCCCCAAGGCCCACTCTCTGTGTTTGAATATAAGTACCAGAATTACCACCCAAGGTCCTGATTCAATGAACAGGCTGAAGTAAAGGAACCACGTTCTTCACTTTATAGTCAATAACAGATTACAATTAGGCTGAAGCAAGCATGTCATCTTTGGCCAGTTTGATCCAGTGGTTAGGGAGCCAGATTCTTATCTGGGAATACCGGGTTTGATTTCGCCCTCCCCCATGAAGCCAGCTGGGTGACCTTGGATTAGTCACAGCTCTCACAGCCCCACCTACCTCACAGGGTGTGTGTTGTGGGGAGAAGAATAGAAAAGCTTTGTCAACCGCTTTGAGTCCCCTTAAATGGGTGAGAAAAGTGGGGTAGAAAAGCCAACTCTTCTTCTTCTTCTTCTTCTTCTTCTTCTTCTTCTTCTTCTTCTTCTTCATATTTGAGTCATCTCCTTGCCCTCCTGAAAATAACAACTTCAGTTCTCATAACAATTCTGACAACCAGTGTAGCACTTTTATGCTTGGTTTTCAGGAACAGGCCTACAGACCAGCAGCTATGGGGAACCTTAACCCTGTAGACAGCAAAGAAACATTTTGGTGAGTCTGCGACAGAGAAATATGGCAGCACAGATGCTATAGCTGACAATATGGAATGCTGCTAAGATGAGCAATAAGTTCTCTCCAGAGGTGGTGGTGGTAGCAACAGCTGCCATCACGAGAGATGTGCAGAGTGAAATGTTCTGAGAGCTCTGCAACCCACTTTGCAGTTGAAGTTCTACACCAACACTTGTGTCAATATAGAGCAGTGGTTCTCCACCTGGGGGTCGGGACCCCTTTGGGGGTCGAACTACCCTTATAGAGGGGTCGTGACAAGTCTCCCACCACCCTTCCCTCCCATCTCCTAGCTGCCCCACTCCCATGATTGGGGGTCTCCACAACATGAGGAACTCCATTAAGGGGTCATGGTATTAGGAAGGTTGAGAACCGCTGACATAGAGGAAGGAATGTGGCATCCATGAGGATACTGTGCTGTTCCTGCATACTGGATGTGCAACAAGGGGGCAGCGTCATGCAGACCCCAAGTCCTCAGTTTGGTCTAGTGGTTAGGGAGCTGGACTCTTATCTGGGAATACCGGGTTTGATTCCGCCCTCCCCCATGAAGCTAGCTGGGTGACCCTGGGCGAGTCACAGCTCTCTTCTGAGCTCTCACAGCCCCACCCACCTCACAGGGTGTTCTGTTGTGGGGAGAAGAACAGAAGCTTTGTAAGCCACTTTGAGTCCCCTTAAATGGGTGAGAAAAGTGGGGTAGAAAAGCCAACTCTTCTTCTTCTTCTTCAAGGCACATTCAAAGCAGCGTATAGATGTTGTGTGGATTCTGCTGTAATTTGGGAAGAATTAGTATTTAATTATGGTGTCATAGCATAGTTCTGAAGATGGTGTCATCTTCAGAACATTTCTTGAAGATGTCTCAATAGAACAGGAGCTGGACAGTCATCACCTGACTGCCTCTTTCTAGTTTTTTGATTTTATGAGATATATTGTAATCCATACATTTCCATGCACACAGAGCAGTTGGCCACACAGAGGAGGGAATGAAGGGAGCCCCATTGGGAATGTTGTTAACTTTCAATTTTGTGTGTGTAAAGATATAAGTGAAGACCACATCTCCACTTGGAAATGGCTGTGGCATGTGCATGAGGTGAACATAAGAACATAAAAGTTTTCATGTCTGTGACACTCCCTAAGTCACACATGTTCCCTGGGTGGTGCTAAAGAGCAGTCACTTCAAGTTTACCTTCTAAAACCTTGAAGGTGCAGCAACTGCAACCAGTACAGCCAGTATCCCCAGCACCAGAGACCTCCACGCAACTACCATTAGAGCTAACAAAACAATGAAGATATAGAGAACCAGGCTGACAAGGCCCAGGGACAGCAGCCACCTCAGCATCGATAATGATGCAACTTCCACTTCCAATGTTGATGCCAAGAAAACCCTAAACCATATGAATTCGTATGAATTTGGACATTCATACACAAATTGAATGTTATGATATTTGTACGTTAACATTTGTATGAATACAAATGTTTTGGGACATTTGTACAGATAGTTCGGACATTCGTTAAACTGGGAATACATATCGGATATGTATCGGATATGTATCGGATATGTGTTTGTATTGGATACATATTGGATATGTGTCAGATATGTATGTGTTCATATCAGATACATATCGGATACATATCCTTGTGTATTCGATATGTATATGTTTGAATCAGATACATATTTGTTCATATAGGATATGTATCAGATATGTATTCATTCATAACTGATATTTGTACAAATACATTTGGATCAAATAGAATCCTACCACATTCGAATGGGATCTAGTTGTGCAAATACAAATGTCCTAACATTCGATTCATTATGCCAAAAAAACTATTCATCCCCATCCCTAATCCGGAGCCATCTGTCCCAGCTTGGGATGGATTGTCTATCTTGGACCATAGTCTCCCACTCTAGTTCATGACAGTGAGAGAGGGAGTGCAGAAACAGCCTTAGTTAGATACAGTTACTGTATATCCTACCCTATACCCTCGTGACAGCAGTTAAAACACATTTCAAAAAAACCCAAAGAGTTAAAAAGCAATTAAAGGGAGTAACCTACCCATACCAGGAGAATAACTACCTCTTCAGCTAAAGGCACAGCCTTCCTTTTTGGGTTATATATTTCCCCTTCCTTTTCCTGCTAGTAAACCTCTTTGCTATTTTTCTTTCATAGATGGATCTAATTAAAATGTTCCATATGAGAGAGTTTCCTTGCAACCTTAGGTCTTGTTAAATATCTTTGAATTATCTCTACTTGGTTTTTTAAAAAAATAATTTAATGGACCCCAGTGTAGTTCTATTGCTGCTTTTCCACCTTCCCATCCGGGAAGGTTCCAAAACAAAAAAGTATACAATTGTGTGGTGATGAATTTTTTTTGTATTAAAAGAGCTGCTCTTTAAATACAGCCACATACGCTGTGAGTTGTCACTGAAACAGGTCCTCACAAGATTGTTCAGAGCCTATACAGATAATTGCTGAGGAAAACATATTGCAAACACTGGTTTATATGGGATTGCATGAAAATTTAATGTATTTCAACACAGCATGTGATACCAAAACAATACCAAGGCATTTCTTAGGCTCTTGTAGTTCTCAATTCAGCCTTGTGTGCACAATTTTTTTTTCATGTCTGGAAGATCTACAGTTCTAAGAGAGAATTCATACAATTTCAAAATGAAGCTGCCCAAAAAGAAATCCAGAAAGTATTAATCTGTGCATGCTAAGGCTCGATGAAATGAAGCTTTGTGAAATTAGCTTTGTGAAATGAAATGTTATTAGCAGATACCTAATTGTCTATCACTCATCTTAGGTGTTGTTTCTCCCCCCTCCCACTTTTTTTTTAAAAAAATCATTGACTAGAGAATGAGAAGCTAGGACCCAATGTATTTCTTGTTGGACAGTCCTGCAGAAAATAAGCAACATTTTAATTACATATGCTTATAGGGAAAAGTTTTAGAGATTAAAGTGCTGCTGCTGCATTTCCACCTGCGTCAGAAAGCATCTTGCAATACCCTACTAATGGACCTGATCAGGGTCTGAAACACTGTTTTGTGGGGGTGTTATTTTGCCGTCCTCAGTGGAGGTGCCTGGAGTGCTGCTCCAAAGAATGCCCTCTTGCTCTGAAAAGGAGACAGGAAGTGATCCTGTTGGGCACTAATTGTATCACCAACCTGTTTAGGATTAGACTAATTCATGAAAGACAGGTGAATCAATGGCTACTAAAATGGATGCCTAGGTACTTATTCCAGGCTGGAGAGACAGGCAGGATGCCTCTCAAGGCTGTTTCCTGGGATTCAAGAGCCAATGTCATGAGACAGGATGCTGGACTACATTTGTTGCAGCCTGATCCAGCAGGACTTCTTTCTTTCTTATTTATTTATTTATTTTTATTTATTTATTTATACTTTTATCCTGCCCTATACCCGGAGGTCTCAGGGTGGGTTACAATATTATACCAATCTTAGACAGGTCCCTGCCCTCAGGCTTACAATCTAAAGAAACAAGATACAAAAGGAAAATGGTGTGGGAGGGAACAGGGACACTCTTAATGATAAGGATATTACATACAAATTAAAATGAGGTTCTTCAAGATCTTAACTTGACCAGATATGAAATAATTTAAAAACTTTAAAGGTGTTTTGAGGAAAAAAAACATGTCTTTAAAAACATGTTTGTCACTCCCAAAAGGAGACTACTTTAGGTAAAAATAATAAAAATCCCATGCTGCATACATAATGCAGATAGTTTGTTATCTGGCCAACAGAAAAAACAGGTACTTAAGGTCTTCAGTTCCAATTCTTCAGTTCATTTCTTATTGCTGGAATTTTCACATTCTCTTTATTTCAAATTTTCTCTCTTCATTGATGACTAACTCGAATGATGGTAGAGATGGTAAGCCAGCGTCTACTCAGCCCTGCCCTGCTTGGTCTCAGGAGCAGACATGTTCTCAGCTGATGGATTGGCCCATCTTAGTCTCATCCCTACTCCTGATGCAGTTGGATTAGCTATTATGTGGCTGCCCCTATCTCCATGCTGGCTCTAAAGCATGGGTGGGTGGGAGCCCTGGATGCTGTTGAGGACAGGAAGGATTGAAGGGGGACCTGTAGACCCCTTTGGGTCCATACCACTGGCAGGTGCAGAAAGGCCCTAAGTCATTTTCACATGATGTAGTCTATCTCATGCCACATTAGTCTGGGCTTGGTAGTCTGACTGGTCAACACTGGGCCAGACTAGCACTAGTGCAGGATAAGGGCTGTATGCACATCAGGCACCCTATATGATTCTCCCTGGCCTGATGTTAGACCTCATCATTAAAACTGGCCAGGCCACCATTTTTGATGCCCTAGCCCAGTCTATAGTCTGTCCTATACAGATGTTGCATGCTAAAAGGAGAAGGGTTTCCCTTATCTGTGTGGAGGCTCTTTGATCCTCTTCTGCATGGAGCAGTATCCCATGTAGAAAGATTTTACTAACTAAATTTTACTAACTGTACTACTCCCACTGACAGTTTGTAAGCCTTGGTCTCCCAGCAATGCAGAATACTGGAAGTATGTGATCACTACCACATGCACATACAGCTGTCTCCCCCTCCCAATCTTATACATGCGCAGTGGCCAAAGCAAAGATGACAGTTCCATCCACAATGTACGTTTAGGTACAACCTACAACCTGGCAATAGTGGCACTAGGTGAGAATTTAATGGGGCTATCACAGGGTTGCCACAATTACATCTGCACTGTGGCAATCCTTTAATATATTCCAGTCTAGATAAGACCAGGGATGTGTTTTATGAAGCTGTACCCTTCTGCTTCCCAGAATCCTCCACTAATTATATTTTTAATTCTCGTTTACCATTTGATATGTTTTAATCTCATTGTAACCCAACCTGGGACCATTTGGTGAAGAGCAGGATATACGTTTTCTAAATAAATAAATAGTTGAGCCTCAGAGGAGAGCATGATGGAAGCTGGCGAAAGGTGAGGGGGGCAAGGTGGAATGGGAGGGAAAGGATGGGGTTCCCCTTTGTGCACAAACACTCAATGGATCTCAGTGCAAGAAGCTGAAGCTCCCCACATGCATGGGGGGGGGGACTTTGCACAAAGCCAAATATTTCCCCCTCAATTTGTATCGAACTGGAGGGGAGAAGTGGGTTTCAGGCACATCCCTACTGTGGAATAGGGGTGTGCGTGAATGCAATTTTCAGGATTCGATTTGATTTGAATTGCATATCCGAAAATCCGATTAGAATCTTTAAAATTCTAATGTACCCAATTTGATTCGAATTAATCCAATTTGAATCTATTCGTTTGAATTTTCTATTCAAATTTGCACTTACGAATTTCAACAACATTTGTATGTGCCCATACACATCGTTATGCATTCTATACACATCTGTATGCATCCCGTAGATATTCTGTATGCAACCCGTTTTCATCCCGTAGGGATGTGTACAAATGCGGGAAAGATGCATACGTGCAAGTACGTATCATGTACAGACCTGTACACATACGAAAGTCCTAATAATTAGAACGATTAGATTTGAAAATTCAAAATTCATTTAAATGTTGAAATTTGAATTTATGGACATTTGAAATTCATAAGAATATGACTGAATTTCGAATGCCTTCAAATATTCGTTGACATCCTTTACTGTGGAACAGTTTTCACTGTTCCACAGCCAATGGTGATCTGGGCAACTCTCAGCTGATCTGGGATGTGGGTGGCACAGAGGGGTGTGCATGATCCATCCCAGAATGCACCGGCCATCCTGATCACCTTAGTGCAGACAGGCCCTAAGTTGGGTTTGAGCTGTTTTTTGTTGTGTTGTTGTTCTTAATATATGTTCACACACCCTGACTCAAAATAGAAGTTTGTTTCTGAACAGCTAGCGCAGTCTGATTTAATTTCATACTGAAGTATCCACTTTGAAGAGCTTCTTTCTTTAAAAGGCGAGAAATCAAAATCTCCTTTTTATAAATAAAAAAAAAGAAAGAAAATCATTACAATCCTATCAGGATACTAAAATGAATATGACTCCCGCTAAAGGTATGGATTATATTCACTTTTCTACATTGTATGTCTTTAAGGATTACAAAAGACTGGGCTGTCTCCCTGAGAGCCAATCAATAGATAATTTCAAAATAGTTAAATTTTACTGCTTTCTAACTGTGAATGGGGGTGAATAGGGGAGAATATAGGTAGCCATAGATCTGCTCTTCCCTCCCCTTAAATCTGTAGGAGAAAGGCTCACTCGTTCCATTTCCAAGTATTGAAAATTTTGGCAACATACAGAAAGCGAACATGAGCATTTTAACTATAAAGGCACAGTATTACTTAAATAGGTTTCTATAGATTTTGGGGGGGAGTTGCATCCTGGATGTAAAGCTTACATGAAATAAATAAGATTATAGTGCGCATACACACATGTTCTGAGACATTTCTGCTTTTTGCTTCCTACACGTTCATCGATAAACACAGCCTTAACAGCTGATGAACTAGGACATAAAATGTGCTGGGGAGACATGTCAGATCCCACCAAGAACAGATGAGAAGTAAATAATGTTCTCAAATGCATTATTTGGCCAGACAGTGCTCACAGCCAGCATCAATTTGATAAATGTCCAAGAAGTAAGAGAAGTGTATAAGATGACTAGCAAAGGGAGGAAGAAGTAAGTTCTTTGTGTGTCTGCCAAATTCAAGGCCAGTGCAAGATACCTATTAGGAAAGACAAACATCTGTCCTGCTTCCTGACCTCCACAGCAGCAGTCACAATGGACAAAAGAACTCCAGGTTCAGCCTAAAGGAGAACTCTGTGATGTCCTCCATCAGCAAGGCATTGTGAGCAAACTGTTCCCAATGAGAAAATGTTACAGTGGCAGCAAACAATGAGCTAGCGGTGAACATATGGGTAAGCTGTGATATCCTGGAGTTGAGCTTGACTCCTGATAAATACATGGATCCATCCATGCAGTTTGCTTGGCAAGGATACAACTGGTGTTTGCCATTACCTACTTCAAGAAAAAGGCTAGGGATTGAACCTGTGAGCAGAGCGGATGCCACGCTATAGCTATATCCATGTGTTGCATGATAGCCCCAATCATTTCTTACCTTTAGCCATACTGGCTAAGATATATGGCATAGTTGTTTTGGGGATGTGCAAACTGCTATTGCAAAACATTCAAAACTGATACTCACAAAGCTACACCTAAACCAGGGGACAATACTTGGATAAACTTGTATATTTCTGAGCCTCTATGGCAGATAGGAACCCTTACTTGCACTACTTTAGAGTATACCTCAGATGACCAAAAACACAAGGGCACATGTCCAGCATGCCACCATTGTCTTGGCGATGGTGCCAGTGCACATACAGCCACACCAACATCCAGACATGTGATGGTGGCATCCAGACCCAAGAGGATAGTACCCAGACATGGACCCGCACTTGGGGTGTGCACTATTCCCGTTTCCAGGACAAGACAGGACAGGGAGTGCAGAAAGGCCCCATGACATCACTGTGAAATGCCATGCCATGGAGCATGCTGTCCCATAGAATTCTAGAAAACATGGGAAAGAGGGAGAATCCAGCATGGGTTAAAACAAGTAAGGTCTTCTCTTCTATCCTGGGGCTTGAGAAAGGTGCAATTGCATGTCTAAATACTGGGTCATTGTTCAGAAGTGATTGTCTTTTACAAATGTTTCAAAACAGCCGTTTGTTTTAATACAAATTAAGGAGAGACAGTTTGGTCCAGTGGTTAAGGAGCTGGACTCTTGTCTGGGAATACTGGGTTTGATTTTGCCCTCCTTCGTGAAGCCAGCTGAGTGACCTTGGGCTAATCACAGCTCTCTTCTGAGCTCTCACAGCCCTACCTACCTCGCAAGGTGTCTGTTGTGGAGAGAAGAATAGAAAGCTTTGTAAGCTGCTTTCAGTCCCCTTAAACGGGTGAGAAAAGCAAGATAGAAAAGCCAACTCTTCTTCTTCTTAACAATTCAGGAGCACCTGGAAGGTCACAAATAGATCTAACCAAGCAGAATGTGCATGATAAGAGAACAGTATGGGTGTTTTTCCACTAGCACTAAGTACCCATTGAAGGACCCATTAAGGACCCATTAGGCTCAGAACAGGATGACCCCATTTCCACTACAGACCCCATTAGAGCCACATTTGTTTCCACCAGAGGTAGGTAAATCTGGATCATATGGGTCCTTCAGGACGTATAAACCGGATTTCCTGTAGACCTCATTAAAGGGGTCTACAATGGGGTCTTCAGCCTTCAAATCCAGATTATAGGGAGCCTGTTTCCACTACAATTGGGCAATGGGGTCTAGAGGAGGCTTGCGGGGGCACCCCTGGTTGGTGTCTGGCGTTGAGAAAGAAGAATAGAAAGCTTTGTCAGCCACTTTGAGTCCCTTTAAATGGGTGAGAAAAGAGGGGTAGAAAAGCCAACTCTTCTTCTTCTATTCTGGATGAGTGAGCATGGTTACACAACTGCAGCTGTAGAGTTTTGTGCAGCATCCAGATCACTATGGCAGCATCTGAGTGTGCACTGGATGTTGCCTCAGCAATCCAGACAGCCCCACGGTCATTTGCACTCTGAATTAGGGGCGTGCAAGAATATTCAAAACATCCATTATTTGATCAAATTTGGCCAAATTCAAATATTCAAATTTGAACTGAATGTCCAGACATTTGTGTTTTTTTTAATATTTGAACAACTATGAATATTTTGAATCATTCGTAAGAATAATTCAGACATTTGCACGTGTATGTATCCATACGCATTACATACGTATCCTTACGCACATTATTCGTATTTGTACGTGTTCGTACGGATACATCTGGGATGAAAACGGGGTGCATACAGGATAAAAACGGGATGTGGTACAGATGTGTACGGATGCATACAGACACATACAAATGTTGTTGACATTTGTACCATCAAATATGTATCAAATATTCATACAAATCGATACCAATTTATTTGAATCAGTTTTAATTTTAATACATTAATTTTTTTCTCTATTCATACAAATTCTAACATTCAAATATTCAATTTGAATTTAACTGAATGTAAAAATTTGCATTCTTGCATACCCCTGCTATGAATGCTACTGGGCAGGTATAGGGCTAGTTTAGCCACTGCCCTGCCAGATCATTGCTGGCTTGGCAAGTGTGAACAGGCCCAAAGTTTCAAATAAGGTTAGCTAAGCTCAAATAAGGTTAAGCTTCACAAAGCAAGAATCTACAAAACTGGTATTAAAACAATGTATTTCAGTTACAGGAACAACACATTCTATTATGTATCGCAAATTTAAGATTACAGAATGCTGATACAACAGACAGTTGATTGTTCAATTACCAGAGAGCCCTATTAAAGTTGCTGTATACTTTCCTTGTACCTAAAGAGAGAGAGAGAAAAATCTAACTTGCTAAAAGGCATGAGAAACATAATTAGTAATTGAATTTCTGCAAAGGAGGTTATTATCCCCTGGCCATTCATAGTGATGTTCTTTAGGGTGCTTGGATGCTTTTTATTGTTTTCATCTTCTGTGAATACAAACAGCTCTGGTCTCTTAAAAGCAAGGTTTAACAGGTCAGTAAATATCTAGATCCGTAGATGACTTAAGAAAGTGGATGAGACTTTCCCCCCCAGCCACAGGAGATCAAAGCAGACAACCCAGCCCACAATGTCCTGAAACAGGTTGCTGCAAGCCAACACCAAGCCCATTCTGGTCCAGCTTCAGAGGCTGGGAATGAAAAATGTTCAGCTTTCAAATTTCCCTGGTGCCCAATGCAGCTTCCAAGTGCTTCACAGTACAGCATGGCATACCGGTAGACCGGTGATGGCCAACCTATGACACGCGTGTCACAGGTGACACACCAAGCCCTTTTGGGTGACACACATGGCCACCCTGGCACCTGGGCGTGTAGTGCTTGCTTGTTCTTGAAATGTACAAAATACCAACTTTCAATTGAAGATTTAGCAACAAAAGTCACTAATGTAAAGAATTATTTGTTTTTGCTTTTAATAAAATACATACATCAAAAATATAACTTTTTTACTAGAGCCACAAATATCACAAAATTATGGATATTTCTAGATGTGGCACAGCACCTGAGTTAAGCTAGGTTTTCTTGTGAATTTTGACACACCGAGCTCAAAAGGTTCACCATCACTGCGGTAGACCATTCCATAGTGCACACAAGGTATTCAAGTGGTACCCTGGGCCAGTCTGAGGGCTCAGTGTGGACACCGTCACTATGTTTATTTATTTATTTATTATTTATATTTCTATCCCGCCCTATACCCAAAGGTCTCTAGGCAGGTAACAACCTTTAAAATCCAACATGTCAAAAAACAATATATATTAAAACCATAAAAACCACAAGAACACTTAAAATCCGGCATGTTAAAAACAGAATGTTGGGTGTGAATTCAAATTGTGCTCAATATAACAGGCCTGGAAAAGTTTAAGATATAGGCCCACTGGTAAGAAATAAGAGGAGCCCTGCCGGATTGAGCCACAACCTATCTAGTTCAGTATCTTGGCCCTTTCTGCACTTGGCCTTATTCTGGAATATATCTTGGGATAACAGTCTGCTGGTCAAAAGCTAATGAAGACTATGGCAGGCCTCACTTGGGCCTTCCATAGTCTGCACTAGCATGCAGAAAGGAGGTCCCTGTTCTGGGATATATTCTGGAATAAGGCCAAGCCCAGAAAGGCCCCTTATCTCACAGAGACATTCTCAAATGGAGGACAAAGGCAAAACTCTCCCCAGCACTTGTTTCCCTGCAAATGCCTCAACTGGCATTCTGGCGGTCTTTCTAGCCTGGAAGAAGAACCTAGACATCCATTCTAGTAGCCATTGATTCACCTGTCTGCCAAGGTAATGGGAGGTGGTTTACTTCTGAAGACCAGCTGCTAAGAGACTGTGAACAGAGAAAGCTGTGCACTCATGTCCTTATAGCAGGGTTCCTTGTGTAGCCGGTTGGCCACTGTGGACCTTTCCTCACTGTCCCTTATTCTGAAACAAATTCCAGAATAAGGGCCAGCAGTCAGCAAACTAGTGCATACTAGGCCAAGCCTCACCCACTCCAATCATCTTTGAAGTGTGGGCAGAGGCAGAGTGCTAAAAATTAGCATCCTAGCTCAGTATAAGGGTAGATTTATTTACAGAGTTCTACAACAGGACCAGTGCTGGTATACCAGGCCAGGGGGACATGCACTCAGCATGCTCCCATGGTCCAGTATAACATGGGAGTGCTCCAGGAAGTATTGTCAAAAGTGACTCTGCCTCCAAAATGACTAGGCCTCCACCCAGTCCTTTGGATGTTCACCACTGCCTCCAGGGTCTCTTCGGAGGAATGGTGAAGGTTGGATCAGGATGGACTGCCTGAACATGCACTGCCTTATCCCATTCCAGATGCAGCCCAGCCCAGCTTGGGACAAGTTGTGTATTCTATAACAAAATGTCTCACCCTGTCCCAGAACACCATGTCTAAGTGTATTTAAAAAAAAACCTGTGAGAAGGAGCGTGAGTTTAACCCAGCGGGGCATTCCTCACTGTCCTTAAGCTCTTCGTAAGCTGGAAGGATTTCCCAATTCTTTGTCAGACTAATGCTGAAGAGTGTAAAAACGGTGAGCCTGAATGAGAGAAGGTGGTTTCCAAATGAACTCTGCTTCAAGCTGCAAAATATCTCACGTCAGTATTGATTTGAGTTACTAAGGAAGACAGAAACCTAATCCCTATCTGGATTTCTGGAGCACAGAAGCTATAACTTGTAAGGTGCTGCACTGCCCACAGTATCAATTCACTTTCAGCTGCCTGTTATTGAAAGAGAAGCCTGAGAGCACGCTCAGATGGATGTGCTTGAAAGTCTACCTGCAATCAGAAAGCCTGCCTTTATAGGGCTCCCATCAGGTGTCCAGGCACCTATGGGTATCCAATCACCCAGCACTTCTGAGAGAAAAGAACATGCACAAAGGTGACCGTTGGAAGTTTTTAAGTAAAGAATTAATTTATCGAGATCTGATTCTTAACACTCCGTGATGGAATTAGGCAGAATCATGAGGAAGTTAGAAAGTAAACCTGTTTTTAATGGCACTCCCATCCCACACACACACACACCCGACTTCCACACTAGAAGTGAGTGCTATTCAAGAAAATGAGTGGGTTACAAACAGTGCTGGAACACTGTGCAGTTTGGTCCTGTGGTTAGAGCATTAGACTCTTATCTGGTAGTCTCCTGGTTCGATTCCATACTCCTCCACAAAGCCAGCTGAGTGACCCTGGGCTAGTCACAGCTCTCTTTCTGAGCTCTCCCAGCCCCACCTACCTCTCAGGGCACCTGTTGTGGGGAGAAGAACAGAAGGTTTGTCAACAGTATTGAGTTAAAGGGTATGAAAAGCAAGTTATAAAAGCCAACTCTTCATCATCTTCGCATATGCAGTTATATGTTATTTCCACATAAATGCCAATCTCCATTCATATAGAAAAATGTAAAGGTATATTCCATTAACTTTTGTTACTTTCTTCCAAAGTATCTATGCATTAACTCATTGAATGCATTTTGCTATAGTGTGGAATATTTGTAGCTCAGGGCTATATGCTATGAATTCCTCCCACTTTCCTTTCCATTCCTCCCTTTTCTTCACTTGCAGCCATTCCCTAATTGTCCACAAGACAATTAGGTTCAGGGGAAAGGAGAGAAACCAATTTAACCTTACACATCAAGTAGCCTCCTAGCCCCCCTAACCTGGTGGAATGAGCTCCCGTACGTTATAAGAAATGCCCCCACCCTCCTAGAGTTTAGAAAGCTTGTTAAGACCTCCCTGTTTCGGGAATGGGTATGAGGGTGGGTGTTTTGGCGTTATTGTTTTGTTTTTAACTGTCATTGTTTTAACTATTTTACTATTGTTGACTTGTTGTAAGCCGCTCCGAGTCTTCGGAGAGGAGCGGCATAGAAATTGAACAAATAAATAAATAAATAAATAAATACACCAAATAAGAGGAGAGGAGGAGGAGGAGGAGAAGTGGCTTTCATACCCTGCTTTTAAGGGACTCAAAGCAGCTGACAGATCTTCTGTTCTTCTCCCCGCACCAGACTCCCTGTGAGGTAGGAGGAGCTGTGAGAAGAAGAGAACAGAAGAGAGCTGTGACTAGCCCAAGGTCACCCAGCTGGCTTTGTGGAGGAGTGAAGAATCAAACCCGGTATTCTCAGATAAGAGTCCAGCTCCCTAGCCACTAGATCCTAAGGAAAGTTCAAAGCATCAGTCACACTGGGACAGATGGACTAGCAAAGAGCAGCATTCGAACAAGCACGCAAACAGAACAGAACAGACAACCTAACAAGCAGGAGTCATAACAGAATTACTACAGTTCTCCAAAGATTTTCAAGAGAAATACATATCTGATCTTTACACAGACAGTATCAAATTCCCTTCTTTGAGTTTTCATCTCCCTCTTGGGGCCTGTCGCACTTGGGTATTTTTTGGAATATGTCTCAAGACAGGAATTTGGTTTCTGCATGCTAATTCAGAGTTCAGCAAGTCTCATCTGGGGCCTGCTGTACCCTGCACTAGCACATGAACAGCAGAACCGTATTCCAGAATATATTCTAGAATAAATCCAAGTATTAACAGGCCCCGGTTCAAACACAGCCAATGGTTCACCAGTTTTCCTGGCACCAAAACATAAACAAAGAAAAGCAAGCAGCCAACAACTTATAAGCAAGCAGACGTTGCAAGTTGAATCTCCGCACTGCAAAAGGCAACAGAGCAACTAGGGGTGTTTGGCTCATGAACAGAGCCTTGAGCAGGGGGTTGGACTCGATGACCCAGGAGGTCCCCTCCAACTCTACCATTCTATGATTCTATGATTCTATGAACCAATAAGTGAAGCTATCTCAAAACGGTGGTGTCTGAGAGCAGAGATAACAATTACTTTTTTAAAGTCACAGACACCTTCCACTGTTTTTGAACAGCACATTGAACATTCCACTGACATTGACACTGAACAATTCATTCACACACTAGAACACTAGGGGTGTTTGGCTCATGAAAGAACACTTCAAACACCCCCATTCACAATGGACTGTGTTTGAATCGAACCAGTTTGGCCCGGCTCACCTCTACTAAGAAGTAGAACCTGGACGTCTGTTCCACGTTGTCAAAGCTGAAGGCTGCAGAGTTAGACAATGACCCTTTCAAAGGAGAAGAATACCTAAAACAGAAATGAGGTTGCTTCCCTTACTATTTCCACCTGTGCTATAAAAACATCTCATTTCTAGTCAGCACCTGTTAGAATAATTACCTTTCCCAGCTATAGCATCTTCTCTACTTCAGCCACATCTTGTCTATTTCAGCTGTGATCTTATGTACTGGGTTGTTGACTTTCTCTTAACTAAGTTCTCTATATGCAGATATTTCCTTAACCAATTAGGTAACCTGGGAACTGCCTGTATTTGGTGACAAGTTGTATAGCAATTTCTCTTTTTGTCTTAGTTATAAAAGACACGTGTCCTTTGTCCTTGCCTACCTATTTAGGTGTAGATTATTGAAAGCCCTTTCTGCATAGGCCACTATTGCAGGACATGGAAGGTCAGGGACCTCTTGGCCCCACATATTACTGCAGAACAGGAGACTCACTTCCCCAACCCAGATGGATGGAGCAATAAAGTGGGTTAGAGTGATGAAAATGGTGTTTTATCCAGTTTTGTAAGTAAACTTCAAAACGAGGTCTACCAGTGGACTATTAAGCCTAATATGGGGAAGGCACATGGCCTGTTGTTCTGGTATATTGGGGGAGGGACACATTTTGCCAGTACAGTAGGAAGTGCCACCAGAAGTGGGGGTACCTGTCAATAGTGCCCTCCCAGTCTTTGGAGTTGGCAGCCAGTACTCGTCATGCCTTGTGCAATCAGCGCCTCCTCCGCTGAGGATGAGGAGATCATCAGCCATGCCAGCCAAGCTGAGGCAAGCTTCCCTGCTAGCCAAAGAAGGGAAGATAAGCAACAAGGGTTGAACACGCACAATGATCCTGTCTCCCAAGATGGGACTCCAGTGCTGGCCAATGCGCTTCACAGAGTGCTCTCAGGCAACAATGAGAACAGTTGCGCCAGAGCGGACGAGGCTTACCCAGCCCTACTTAAGAACACCCAAACCCAGTAAACTTTTCTTGCAACCTCAGCTCCTGTGCTTTCTGTGTTACTGAACCTTTGACTGATTCATGACAACGAAGACCCTCTGGAAAATCTGACCTCGGCATTCCTGACCAAGCATTAATGCTTTCTCCTCCATGGACTCTGGAACCTGATCCAGCTGCTTTCTGCTGTTTGCCCGGTGCATGTGTGTATGTCTGCTTGCTGAACACTGCTGGCTTGATTCACAATAGTACTGGAGCAGCATGGGCCATCTTAAACATGAGTGACCGCATCCCATCCCAATGGCAACCTGCACCAACATGGGATGGGTTGTGTATTCAGGGGCAGGGAATCCCATCCTGGTCTGAGATATGGATGGGTGTGTGGAAACAGCAAAAGTTTTGTAAGGTATTGTGTAGCAAGCAGTCCCTGCCTGCCCACCCACCTGCCAGCTAGCCTGTTTGCTTAAGTGTTGATTGATGCTTATCTGAAAAGGTCTTTGGGAGGGGGGAGTTTTCAGAACTAATCTCATTGTTTGGCCTTTGGCTAACCTCTTCTTTGGCCTCAGGTTTCACTAGGTTTTAGACCGTTTCTTCTGAAATGTATATAGATGGTGTCCAGATGATAGAACAAGCTACTGTGCATCACCCCACCAACAGCAGATGGCTCAAAATGCATCCTAAAAAAGAAATAAGCCCAGTATCTTTATAGGAAAGCATCACTGGAAAACATAAAGCTTTAGGACAGCAGGGGAGCAAAAGCTTATGAGCCTACAACAGAAACTGGAGAAAGCCTAGTTTTCAGTGAGACAAGATTTCAAGGAAATCTAACTGCTAGTGACATACCTGAAAAAGCATTTTCCCCCTCCTGAACTCACTGCTAAATCCACTGTAGCAAAGATTTCTAGCAAGACTTTTACAAGATCACTTCCTGCTAGTATGTTGGTGAACCTGTCTAAACAGGGCATTTTCTTTATGGATCCTTAGGGTAGGGTGGCATGGCTGCAGCTGCACAGTCATAACTAATAGGCTAATCACCATGGCAGTGTCCGGGTACAAGCTGAATGTTGCCCCAGCCATTGCCATGGTGATTTGGCCTGCCCTGGCTGAGCCATCCACACTTTAAGTGCTGGTGGTCTGGTAGGGTACTGCACGAGCACCTGAAATGTGAATAGCTCCTTCTGCTCCTGATCTTCACCTTAGTGGAATGGTATTATTATACCATCCCACTAAGAAAAGTGTGAATAGGCCCACAATTTTGGGCTCTGGGTCAGTTTTAAAGCCATAACCCATTTTCTGAAACCACTTGTACTTTTGGGGACATGTATCAAAACATGAATGATTATTGTTATAATTTACACAACACTTGTATGTTAGTTACTCAGAAAATCATGTTGCTGTATACTAATATCTCACAAGATAAAGCTATCAAGATTTTAATGAGAACTCTGGATAGGAAGAAACATCTAAATCTACCTTGATGAATCTAGCTGACCTGGTACTTTAAAAACAAACTTTTTCCAATTTGACTAAACCTTCTTTTGGCAGATTGACCAATTTTTTTATGAATGACTTTGAACAAGATTTTATTTTCAAAGGTTCACAATTTAAGGAGTATACTTTTAGCTGGAAATGGGTTTTGGATGAGTTTTTTAATATTTGGTTAGAATCCAAAATTCTGTTGTAGGAACACCTTGTATTTTTGAACAATAGGCAACATACTATTAAAATTAATTAATACAAAGTATGAGAAAAAAGTGCTTGGATGTCTCAATAATGACAAATAACTACTTATAAATATATTCGGGGGTTATGGTAGTCTTAACAGACCAGAAACCAATTCATTTCTTAAATATGAAGGTTTCTGTATTTGGAAATGCTGTGAAAAGTGTCCTTTTTTCCCTTCTAAGATGTATCAAACAACATTGTAATTCCAGTGTTGGTTTCAGTGAACAGGCTAAAGTCACTTTATAGAAGACAAACTAAGGCGCGTCCGCACATATCCGTCTCTAATGTGTGCTTAATGGGGTTTAATGAAACACCACATTGAAGGTGGTCTTAATGGGTGTTTCTGCTCTAGAACCGCATTAACGCAGGATGTGTCCGCACACGGATGACAGGAGAGAGAACACATGGGATGGGACAGGAAGTCACCATGTTGAGTGTGGCGATGCGGCGTGGAGCAGCCATGTTGAGAAGGCAGGGAGAAGCACAGGCCAGCCATGAATTCCCCCCCCCCCAAGGGCTTTGCGTTGAGCAGGCGCCCAGCTACAGCGGCAGAGGCACAACAAGCTGGACGCGGGGGCCAGGCGGGAAACCCCAGGGGCCATTTGGCCTGTCATGGAAAAATCAATATTACAAGAACTCTATAATTAATGCTTGCAGTATAATCATTAGTTTTATGAATGTTAACTTTGCCCTATAACCAAACACATGCTTGACTATGATTCATGAGACTGCAATGATGCTGTCAAAGCAGAATTACACCTGTTTGTGGTTAGGCCGCCTAAGAAAAAGGGGAACCTTTTCTTGCTGTCCAAGCTATCTTACGAGGTGGCACAATAGCCCTTGCTGTTATTTTAAGATATATGCTATAATGCTAGTTCAGCATTATTACTCATTTTCACGTTCTTTTATGCACTTTTAGATACCCTTAATGTACTCTTACAGTTTGGGAGGGGGCTATTATACTTGGCTATATAAGCATGGCATATCTCTTGTATGGCAAGAAGTCCCCAAGGCTTCTTCCGTGACTGGTCACGTATAGCGCTTAATAAATCTCATAAAAGGAAGTACGGTGTCAGATTCTGTTTTTACAGGCCCCATGGGAAGGGCCCCACTTGTGGGTGGGTAGCGATGGCATCTCGGCCAAGGCACGGAGCCTCCCGTGGCAGTGGCATCACCGACGGAGACAGCTGCAGCTTTGTCTGGATGACAAAAGGGGACCCGTGGCCATGGCGGCCCCAGACTGCATTGGGGTGCAAGAGAGATCCCCTGGCTGGCCCCGCCGCCTGAGGGGAAGTCTCTGAGAGGTGGTTCTCCTATCCTGCTTCTCTCTTCCACATAAGGGGCATCCTAGCAGCTGGGGATCGTTGGTGCAATCTGCCCTGCCCTGTCCCCCGCGGTGTCAGCAAACTCGGGATGTGAGGGCGAGAGGGCTGTGACTGGAACTCTGCAGCTGTTGGTGCGCATGCAGCTCCCCTCCCGGTTCCTTGCCCAGCTGTCAAATGTGGTGATCCTATTCACAAAAAGCAGGCTTTGCTGCCCAGCG
Source organism: Aspidoscelis tigris stejnegeri (assembly GCA_023333525.1). NCBI lineage: Eukaryota > Metazoa > Chordata > Lepidosauria > Squamata > Teiidae > Aspidoscelis > Aspidoscelis tigris. The sequence continues at coordinate 15,469,870 of JALMGA010000002.1, forward strand.
GGCATGGGTGCTCGGGCATGGTGCTGATTGGTCGGCGGCCCATCCCTGGCGTTCCCACACACGGCTGGAAAGTGGTGGTGACTGATGGCTGAATGCTTCAATCACGCCGCTCCTGGGGCAGCCATCTTGAAATCTGTGCTACTGCGTCCGCACAGTGAGGACAGAATCTGTTCCTCGTAATCCGTCTTTCCCACACGTGTGCGGACGGAAGGGGTGTTCGTAGATCTATATCTAATAGATACGGATCTACCTTAAACCAGATTTAGTTAATCCAGATCTACAGCAAACCAGAGTTAGTAAATCTGAATCTATTCTAAACCGGATTTGCCTTTTGATGTTCCAGATTGTGCAAGAGGCTTTTATTTGCCAAACAAGAACTCGTGATATAAAAGATTTTTTTAGTCCATGCTAATTTCAACAAGCATACTGAAGGAATGCAAAAATGCCTAAACAAACAAACTGAAATTGCAGGACAATTTAGATATGGAATCTACTCTGTATGGCAACAATAGTCTAAATGCAGCAGCTTCATTCGGCCAACAGTTTTTCAATTGCAGTTCAGGAGTTTGTTCATGTCATCAGATGCCCATGTGGTTTTTTTTATGGGGGAGGGGGTTTGATGAAGAATATTAAACTGTATTGTAGAACCCAAAGGTATTAAAAAACAAAAAAAACCTGAAAATTTACATTTTGGCATGAAGAAAAGGTCCTGCATAAATGAGAAAATAAATATATTCTTGAGGAAAGAATTGCAATAGATTTCTAAACTTAAGACTGTTTCATATAGTTTGTTTGAATAGACACATTAACAAGAACATCTTTTTTAAAAAAAATGTGAATGTTTACTTCCTGATTGTGCAGTTTGTTCTTTTAACAGCATCCAACTGTGGTTGCCATGTTAAATTTATACACAATATGTCACTTGTGAAAGTTGGTAAGGTTGTTCAAACATAAAAAGGGGGATTAAGCACAGACTTTTGTTATCCTTTGGATATAAAAGAAAGGAAGATAAGATGTGATCAAACAGGGAGTTTTGAAAAACACCCCTTTTAGAAAATGCATTCTTTCGGAAGATGAAAACAAAAACAAATATTCAAACTTTGAGTGTATCCAGACTGGGGGATACTGCACATTCCAATGTTCAGTTGGTGCGTGGGCATCCCACCTGATGCCCAAAACTTCATAGGGATGGCACATTATGCCACTGCTACTGTGGATTTACCTGCTGTGGAACTATCAACACTCGCTCCTCAATATCAAGTAAATTCACCACACATGTTACAAAAGTCTCACAGCTGCCAAGGAGGTAGCTGTGGACGTCTGTTTCAAGTGGGAACATGGCGTTGTGACCTCACAGCCAAGTAAGCTGTGATTTTTCTACTAACTGTGGGTTTTTATCCGCTAGTCTGGAAGGGACCTTTCATTCCTTTGCCTCAAAGTCTGGCCACACCACCCTAACAACAAATATTTGGCACTGTTTGGCTGCCACTAGCCCAATTTTCCATAGTCCTGATTTGTCACTGGCCAGCAGCATTTATTCCAATGTTGCAATTGACTGGATTCCCCTCCTCTGTCCCCTTCTGATGCAACTTGAAGAACAGATCACCTTCAGTCTTAAGATTTTTCATCTGAAGGAGGGATGACCCTTCTAAGACTTCAAGGCATGATATGGCACAGGCAGAGATAAAATGATTGGCACCCTCACCTCATGTTCACCATCCTCTTCAAGGTGTCTGAATACTGTGGCTTAAGATATCCCTATGGTCAGGAAGACTCTTCAGACATGGCTTCTCCATCCTGCTAAATACCCCCAGTTCAGAAGACATTCCATACATTTCACTGCAGGAATTTGGGAAGAGCAAATGGAACATAGAAGCCTAGCGAATCTAGGCAGAGCAAATATGAACACTGAAGCCCTCAGCGATCAGCCTTTTTCCACCCCCTCCAGCCCGAAGGAATGAACTGGCCTCCTCGTCTGCAAAAGCCACGCCCCGTCCATCCCTAGACTCAGCTTCCCCTCCCCCTAAGGCCACTCCATTCTACCGCCTCAGCCCCTCTAGCCCCCTCTCCTGAAGTGATGTTCGGTGTGCATGATTAGCGAACTTCTGGGGAAAAGCACCTGCACTTGGAGGAGGCTTTTACAGCCTCCAAGCACTTCCCAGAAGTTCACTAATTATTGACCAAAAGCTTACCTGGAGCATCTGGGCAGAGGCCATTTGCACCTCTTTCGGTGCTCCGGATTCATCTGAGGGGCTGCACAAGTGCGCTGCCAACTTGGACAACCATAGACATGACTGTCTGTGCACAGAACGTCAACATTGTTGGCAGTCACAGAGGAAGTCACAACCAAAACGGTGTCACCCAGAAGAGGACCAGCCCTCAGATCGGCCACAGGTGAGTGACCGATTGTGCGGGGCTTAGTGACTAGTGCTTGCAAGTGCGAGCACTTGTTAATGTTGGGTCATTGCACCTCTTTCCAGTCCAGTGGATAAGAAGGGAAGTGCAAAAATGCCCAGTCTCACACAATGGTCCGTCAGCTGCTTCTGGGCATCTCAAGCAAAAGACAAAAGCAAAACCTTCCACCTGCTCTCAAATCCCTGAAAATGACCTTCAATATCTTGGTCTATCTGCATACAAAATGGCTTTGAATATCAAAGATATTTTGGTCCATGCTAACACTAGCAAATATACTGGAGAAGAGGAAAAACTGAGAGTACAATGGACTATAGTTGTAGAACAATTTAAATATGATGTCTATTCGGTATGCCAACAGTGTTCTAAGTGCACTAGTTTCATTAACCCGGCAAATGCGAAAACGTATTATTTACATCATTTTTTCAATTGTTACTCAGAAGGTGTCATTTATGCCATCAAATGCCTGTGTAATCTTTTTTATGTGGGTTTAATGAAGAGAGCAATTAAAAAATGTATTACACAGCATAGATATTGTATTAAAATAAGAAATCCCCTCTGGTTAAACATTTCATTGAACCTCAGAATTCCTGGTCACAATTTACATTTTCTTGTATAGATAAGGTCCAGCGCAAACAAGAGAATATAGAGATGATATTAATAAGGAAAGAAGCACAGTGGATCTTTAAACCTTAGACACTGACCTCTCATGGGTTTAATTAGCATATCAACTAGAACGTATTTCTGTAAATTGCTTTACTTTTATCTATGGCTTGTAGTGTTCACTTTCTTAGCAACTCATCATCTCATTGTGTTTGTTATGTTAAGTTTACACAAGATACAACCTTTGTAAAGGTTAAGGTCAGGGATGGTACCCAGCATTCACATTGTGTGAGCACTGATCCATTTCAAACTTTACCCAAACTTACCTCAGGAGTGTCTGCCTCACTAGAGCAATGGCCATCTGTGTTGGATCATTTCTGTGGTGATTGGGTAATGTGGCACATGACCGCACAGCTACAACCATGCTGTGCCGCCACTCCACCCAGCCTTTACATGGAAACAATGTGAATACTACATGCAGGCAAGTTTGAGTGACATTTGGGACAGGCCAGTGCTTGCAATGTGAATGTCAGCCATTTCCCTCACACTGTGAATGCCAGCCATTTCCCTGAGCTTAACTATATATTTTATTGTGGGATACTATCCTACAACAATTAAATGTGGAAATCCCCATATACTAGCCTTCTACTAGAGAATATTGCATTTTGTCTTTAATTTTGTCTTAAGGATATTTTATTTTCTCTTCATTATGAAATATTTGAAATATTTGATGGAGATGCAGTTGCTTTTTTCATTTACACATTCATATTAGGGATGTGCACGAATATTCAAAAACTCAAATATTCTATTCGAATCCAACGGATTCCGACATTCAAACTCGAATCAGATTTTTGATAACCCAAATTTTGACATTCAAACTCGAATACGGATTTTTGAAAATCCGATACAGATTTCTGAAATATTTAAATGTGTAGTTTTGTATCTGTTGTATATGAATCTTCCCCAAAATTATCCATGTCCTGCGCTTAAAATATGGGATTAAAATGGGATGTGTATGGCATAATATGGGATGCATATGGATTTTTCTGACATGTGCACAGATACGTATAACAGATACAAATGTATCTATTGTCAACATTCGTATCTTTAAATATAGATCTAACATTCAAACATACTGATTAAAATGCAAGAGATTTGAATCGGATTTTAAGACATTTGAATCATAAATATCCGAATCAAATAGGATTTTATCCAAATCTACTCGGATTCAAATGTCAAAAATACATTCTTGCACATCCCTAATTGATATTATTTTAATTTTTCAATATAAAATTCAATATATTTTCATGTAAGTTTCTGAAAACTTACATGATTCTTTTGTCTGAGGCAATAATTTTCCCTTTGCCTTATCTAACAGGATTTTTGTGTTAGATAATGCAGTAAGAAAATGGTTGGTAATTTTGCTGAAGCACTCTCTCATCATGAAAGGAGAACAAATATGGATTAAAATGTATGTGTAGCTGTGCCACTTGGTATACACCTCATGTCCTTCAGATCTTTTGAAACATTTGGTTCTCTTTTATCTAATCCAAACCCCAAGCTTCTCAAAACATGCTTTTCTCTCCTTGTCCTTGTTTAATGAAGTTTTGACAGTGGCAATAAGGTAGCATCTCTGGCTGGATCTTTGCAAGTAGACTTCCCCCCCCCCCCTCAGAATGGTGCAGAGTAGACCTCAGTTACTTATTCCACCGCATTTGAATGTTTTGGAATAAAGCATGGTTATTCCAGAATATCCATGGTTTATTGTGGAATATCCAAATATAGCAGAGTAAGTAACTGATGTCTGGATGTAGCCCCAGATTAAGCCTACGTCTCTCCTTCAAAAGGCAGGTGCCTACAGACACTGAAGAAGACACTATTTGCCACTAAGTCTCCATATGCAGTGGCAGTAGGCACCTCACAGTGATCACACCACCCCCTTTACAGGCACAAACACAACTGGGGATATGTTTTCAGGGCGCAATTTGTCAGGGGATGAATTGTAAAAGTCTTGGGCTCTCTTCCTGCTTAAGGCATGCAAAGACTTGTCTGGACTTCCCTAGCTTTGTTAATCTAACACAGCTGGTCAATTGGATAGATCGGTACTGTCCTTAATTGGTCACAATGGCTTTGTAAAGCACCTGGGAAAAAGATTCAATTTGGGTAGGTCAAACCTTATTTCCCTATGTGATGTCTATATCCTAATTCTGTATAAATGTCCTGGTGCTTGGCCTTTGATGTCAAACCTTACCTTGCTATTTTGCCTTGTACCATGCCTTTACCTGTTCCTGTGTGGTTTTTCCCCTGCCTGTTTTGCAGGAGTGCAGGAACGTTAGATAGTTTGTAAGTTGTATACTGTACCTTTATTTTCATACTTGCACACATCTGTCTTATACACTTGTGTGTTTAGCTAGTGCTGACTTGCAACCACAAGAATAAACCTCCTCCTTGGATGACACAGTAGCCTCCTTCACTTCTGTGACTCCAAGTGCTTTGCTCCAAAAGCACACTCATTCCACTTCCAAAGTGTCAGGAAAGTGTAACCAAAGTGGGATGAAAGTGGAATATCCTGACACAATTTCATGCCCAGCATGGAGGCACTGGGATCAGCTGCTGAAAATGGCACATTCACACTCCAAAATGGAAATGTGGAGAGCTTTTTTTCAGTGGCATATTGAGGCTCCTTCCCCAGTCAGCCACACGAGGTCCACCTCCATAACTAGAGACCTGGCCTAAGAAGTTTATTTACTCGTTCCTTTGTTCATCTCTATTTCCATCCCACCCTATACCCAAAGGTCTCAGGGCAGATTACAATGAACTCAGTATAAAAACAGAACAAGTAAGCGAAAACATTAAGCTACATTATTTTTTTCTCTCATGGGTTTGGAGAGTAGTATTTTTATTTTGATGTTATCGGGCTCCTCAACTGATTTTTCTGATTTATTTTGGTGCTCATTGCATCCCTCAACTAATACTGAGGGTTCTGCCTGCCTGCCTGCCATCTATCTATCTCCCTATATCCAAAGGTCTCAGGATAGGTTCCAATAAAAAGCAGTATAAAACAGATACAATATGCTTAATTAGCTTAGTGGCAATTTTAGCCAGAAACCATAAATATTGGTAGTAGTAACAGTAGCTGTAGTAGGAATAGTATTAATCTATCCGCTCACCACACTAGTCTTAATAAATGAATTTAGCAACCACTTAAAGGCCCTGGGATGAAGGGTAGATAATTAATACCCACAACATAAAAATAAAGGTTTGGGGGTGGGGGTTCACAGTGAAAAGAAACTCTCAAAGTTTATCAATGAGGTGTCATTATATTTCTGTATAAGTACTAGAGCAGCTGTAGCTAATTAGTCAACACGCCAGGCTTGCTCCAGATGAGCAGCTTTGATAAGTGTCCTAGGGCTGTAAAAGATGACCAGCTGCAGACCTGCAGAAGAACAGCCAGAAGTCTTATTATGATGCAGAAATAGAAAATTTTAGACAGCTGGTGCTGGAATCAGGTGTTGCAAGGAAACAACAACAACAACAACATGAGAGGGGTAACTCCATCTTCTATGCTCCATGACAGCTCTTAAATCATTAACATCTGCAATGCAATGCAGGGGAAGAGGTTCATTGGGAAAACATTTCCTGATTTTGACAACACGGATTATCTATATTTTAATCAAAAGAGGTTTCGCTGTTGGATTTAGAAATAATCCTCACTATTTAGCAATAGGAATACAAGCGGGGTTTTTTTTTGGGGGGGGGGAATCATGCTTTACAGATGCTCTCCTCAGTTTCCCCTGATCAAATGATAAGCCATGATTTCATCCCCTTTCCCCCAAGATCTCGTCATTATGTGCTAAGGGGATCAGGCTTGGGGGAGAAGGTGAAGAATGAGAAAGATCAGAACACAATGTAACAAAGAGATCAGACAAAAGTATCTGATTTTACAAAGAGAGGCACCGATCGTGACTTTGGAGGCTTCCATCCTGTGTCAGATCTTATGTAAAAGCCTATTTCCTCCCTTCTTCTTTCCCTCCTCCCTGCCATTTGCTGCTGCTCTTATCCACTGATATAGCACAAAACACCAGAAAGGAAAGTGATTGTTTAATCTTCTACTGCCTTGTTAACATGAGAAGCTGTGCTACCATGGGGGGAGAAGTGGTGAACAAAAACTGCTGCTCCATGATCTGCATTGGGAACAGGCTTATATAGGGGGTGGGGGATGAATTGTCAGGGTATGACAGTACCCAGTTGCTGACTACATGGGGAGGGGATTCTGCTGAGGTGAGGAAAGGGGTAGGTGCCTCTCCTCTGAGAGTCTGCATTATAAGCTAACAGTGGGAATGCAAAAACCCAGACCTCACTGCTGTTGAAAAAACAAACAAAAGCAAGCAAACAAAAACCTGGTTTAAATGCAGATTAAATTGCTCAGTGGGAGCCCGGCCTTAGATATCTTCTTTATGGAGGACATACAGATTCAACCAAACTGACATGGCGCCATGGCACACTTCAGCTGCTTAGAACTTGTCCTAGACTGGAGCCATTAGATTGTCTTCTTCAATCGAAACTGAAAGAAGGGCCTTGCATTAGTTTTTTATTCAGTATTTGATGCTCCCTCTGCTGGTCTCCCAGCTCTAGGAACTTTTGTTTAATCATGACCTATTACACTCACGTGGCTTCTTCGGTTTAGATACAAATGTCACTATATTAACTTTGCAAGTGCAAGATATGTTTCAATGTTCATTTCTCCCTTTTCTCAGAATTGGAATGGAGGAATGACAAAGATTAATTCACTAGTTTCTGTTCTCTCTTACCCTGGAGAGACTCGTTCCTGCTCTTGCTGGACCAGGGGTGTACAACTGTAGTTCTTCCATTCTACAAATCTCCTAATTCTATAATAGCCACAGCGAGGACTGCAATTGAGCACCAGTGCCTAGTGAAGTAGAAATATCTGCAGTGGTCTAGTGCTTAGGGAGCCAGACTCTTATCTGGGAATACCGCGTTCAATTCCACCCTCCCCGATGAAGCCAAGCTGGGTGGCCCTGGGCTAGTCACAGTTCTGAGCTCTCACAGCCCCACCTACCTCACAGGGTGTTCTGTTGTGGGCAGAAAAACAGAAGCTTTGTCAGCCACTTTGAGTCCCCTTAAATGGGTGACAGAAGTGGGGTAGAAAAGTCAACTCTTCTTCTTGTCTCATAAATCATCTCTGAATGATTATGAATTGTCCAGGTATCCTTTACGTTACAGTCAGCTCTTCCTTGGGAGCATCTAATCGCTGTCCAGTCAACACTATACTCTTCTAAAATCAGTTCAGTGCTCTTCCAGGAATATATTGCACTAAAGGCTGGTTTTCTATGCCTGTAGACATGTGTGTTGAGTGACAGTTAGCTAGTGTTGTTGCTATGCTTATATGCACCATGAACCTGCATGGCAGCAGAACACCTACCACCTCCCAAAGAATGAAAGTGGGGGAAAAGAAGAGGTAGGACTTCGGTTCACTCCACTTTCAAAGGCCTTAAAGTTCACATGATGCTGCAGCAAATGAGAATTTCCAGCTGCCTCAGCTGCAGCCAGAAAGCTTTATGGCTTATGTACGGCAGAAAGAGGAATCAAACTGAAGTGACTGCAATTCCCTTTTCTCGATCAGTCTGCTTTCTGTGGAGAGACAAAAGGCATCCACTACACTAGTATTTTTTCTACAAACTAGAGCTGTCCATAATCCAGGTAGATCAAACTGTAATACTGCAATCCATGCAGGTCATACGCAATCCAGCAGTTCCCATAAAGTGGGTTTTATTCACTTCTAGGGATGTGCAGGAATGTATTCTTTGACATTCAATTCGTAATGAATCAAATGTTTGAAAATTCATATTTGTACAAATAGACACTTTTGAATGTCTTAAAATTATATTCGATATGAATGTATTTGTCTGAATTCGTACAAATATGCAATACAAATGAATATGTATTGGATACATATTGGGCTACGAACCATCTTGCTTGAAAGGAGTGGAGAAGAGGCAGCAGGCTGGGCTCTGCCATCTTGCTCCCAGCAGTGCCCCTTCCTCCTCCAACTGCCATCACAAGGCTACGAACCATCTTGGCTGAGAGGAGTGGAGAAGAGGCAGCAGGCTGGGCTCTGCCATCTTGCTCCCAGCAGTGCCCCTCCCTCTTCCAACTACAATCACAAGGCTAGGAACCATCTTGGCTGAGAGGAGTGGAGAAGAGGCAGAAGGCTGGGCTCTGCCATCTTGCTCCCAGCAGTGCCCCTCCTTCCTCCAACTGCTCCCTCCACAAGATGGCAAAGAGACTATGGCAGTTGATCTACCAGTTGAGAAAACATCTGGTCCTCAGGCCGAGCAGGGCGGGGCTGAGTAGATGCCGGCTGACCATCTCTACCATTATCCAGTTTGTCATCAATGAGGAGAAAATTCAAAGTAAAGAGAATAGGAAAATTCCAGCAATAAGAAACAAGGTGAAGAATTGGAACTGAAGACCTCAAGTACTTGGTTTCTGCTGTTCCCTGTTCCCTCTCAAACCATTTTCCTTTTGTTTCTTGTCTCTTTAGATTGTAAGCCTGAGGGCAGGTACGCATCTGAGATTAATATAATATTGTAACCCACCCTGAGACCTTCAGGTATAGGGCGGGATAGAAATACAAACAAACAAATACATATCTGATACCTATCCAAGATATGTATCTGATACATATCCCGTAACAGGATGTGTGTGGAAGCAGGATGCTTCTAATGCCATTTGCTGGTATTTGAGAGCAGGAAAAGACTTGTCCTTGTCTCTGCTTGAGATGCCCATGAGCAATTGGTGGGCCACTGTGTGTGACAGGATGCTGGACTAGATGGGCTGTGGCCTCATCCAGCAGGGCCTCTCTTATGTTCCTATGTTCTAACAGATGTGCTCTGAAAGCATCAAGTCCAACCTGAATCCACTTTTAATATTCTCTCAACCCATGTCGAATGCACTCTAGATCCGTTGCAGATGTGACTGACGCAGATGCTTTCCTACATCTTCAGTTTAACAAATGCCCAAACTATTCATACAAATGTTCAAAACACTAGTATTTGTACGACCGTCAGTGTACGGATATTGTAACGTTTGATCCATCTATGAATATTTGTGCACATCCCTACTTCTGGTTTACTTTTGTCCACACAATAGTAGCCGTCTTCTTCCTGGCTATTCCAGTGCGGCTGGGCTGTAACCCAGAAGCAATGTCTCAATGCAAGGAAAAACTGGAGATCCACCAGATTAAGGTGTTTGAGAAGATGTCTTCTTGCAACTTCACACCACTACAAATACACTAAAAGAAAAATAACCAGTGCAATATGTTCCTTCTTTTTCTGTGAGAAAACTGTCCAGATAACTGTTTCCTTGTTGTTGTTATTTTGAAAAATAGGCAACATCCTTCTTTTATATGTCACTGACAAAAGTCGTTTGCTCTGCTCAAGATGGCAATGATATTCAGAGCAAGGTTAAATGGCAACTTGATGAAATGCTTAACAGCAAATTACGCTTGTTTATCCTTACCTTTTTCCTACGTGTTGAAGTAGACTTATCAAATATGAGGGAGAGAAGGAAAATTTCTAAGCTTCATCTAGACAGCACTTACCTAATCCCCATTATGTGAATAATCTGGGATAAAGCACGGATAATCCTGAATAAAATGTGACAGATGTGATTTACTCCAATTAGCCAACTAATGTGGATTTTTAAATGCTCCTGGATGAAGCTCTAGTGTCTAAAATATGCAAAGAGGCATTAAAAGGTAAGCAGGGTGGCTGTCAGGATTCTTGCCAAAAAACAACATGACACCAGAAGATGAACCTCCCAGGTTTGCTTTAGTGGTTAGGGAGCTGGACTCTTATCTGGGAATACCGGGTTTGATTTCGCACTCCTCCACGAAGCCAGCTGGGTGACCTTGGGCTAGTCACAGCTCTCTTCTCACAGCCCCACCTACCTCACAGGATGTTCTGTTGTGGGAAGAAGAATAGAAAGCTTTGTCAGCCACTTTGAGTCCCCTTAAATGGGTGAGAAAAGCGGGGTAGAAAAGCTTTTTACTGCGGAAGAGTGGAGCACAACTACCCGTAACTCCAGAGAGAGTGAAACAGCTGAATCAAAGCTGAAAGATATTGAGTTGTGGATGCGTCTGATGGTGAAAGAAAACAGCAACCTGGAACATAATATCTATGAACCAAGGTAAGCTAGATGGGTCAAACAAGAGATGTAGAGATTAAGGTCACCTCCCCATGCACTCTATGAATCAAATCTAAAGTCGGCAAGGAGTGTCCCCCACGCAAAGCTGCCAAACCATGCGATAAATTTAGTCCTGAAGAAAACTGTTCTTGTGACGGTTCAGGAGGCAAGCTCACATTATTTTGGAGGCTGAGTCCACACATGGGGACGTTCCCGGGTTATTAGGGGAGGAGACTTATGTTCAGATTGATTGCTGGGATTTGAGAGCAGGTAAAAGTTTGGACTTGTCTTCTGCTTGAGATGCCCATGGACAATTGGTGGGCCACTGTGTGGGACAGGATGCTGGACTAGATGGGCTGTGGCCTGATCCAGCAGGGCTCCTCTTATGTTCTTATGATTCAACTTCTGATGCCAAAGAGGCTGAAGTTGATCAGTTATATGTAGACTTGCAACTTCTTCTAAAACTAACTCCAACAAATATCTCACTATGGCTGCATCCAGACACTGATTACTTATTCCAATATTGATAAAGTACAGCTCCTGGAAGCCCAAAAGAATCTAGTTGCCAAGAACTAGTTGTTATTAATTGTCTGCCAAGCAGCACTCCAAGGCTACTGAGGAACTTGGATTTTCTGCACACTGTAGAGGGAGGGCCAAATAGCACCTGGCCTGGCAGTTCATGCAGGGAATCCTCCCAGAGAGAGCAAATGCACCTGAAGGAGCCATTTCTTTCTCAGAAAATGGCTCTTCCAATGCAGGAGCATTCCCCATGTCAGCTATGTGTGGTGCAGGTTTAACTGCACCAGCCATGCACTTACCTTGCACCAGCACCTAAGCCAGTAAGGCTCCAGATGCAGCATGCATATACCTTTAGGGTTGGGAGAGGGGCTGGAGGAGTACATAACACATAGGTGTGGCATGTCACACAGTTGCCCTGGTGATAGGGCTGACGAGAGAAAATGGCAGTGGCCAGACATCCATCCACACTTGCAGTAAGTATCCAGATGGGTTGTGGGACGGTTAGTAGGCACTGAGAGGACTGCAGATGCTTAGTGCATACTTGGGCCATACTTGAAGGGATGGGAAACAAAGTTCTGGAAAGGTGAGGTTATCATCAAACAGGTTGCTTCTTTTATCACCTTTCTCCCTCCCTCCAGATTCATGCATTTATTTCAAACAAAAGCAAAATGTTCTGGACTTTGTAATTATAAACTGCTCTTCAAGTAAGGGGGGGCAAGAAAATTAAACTGTGCAAGGGAGGAAAAAATGGAAATACATTCAGCTCATTTATCTTACAGGTACGGATGCAGAATAGGTATAAATGCAGAATTGCCGTAAGCTCCACGTGGGCTGTGCATATGTTAACACATCTGTTTTGCCTTTTGATAAGGTGTGTGTGTGTGGGGGGGGGGGGGAAGAGCCAAATACAAGGCCTCTTTTCTCCCATACAATTATTATTGCAGCACCATGGCAAAATTCCACATGGAATTCTGGATGTTCTTTTGAATCCAGAAATTTATATAGCAATAGTTATACTGTTTTACTGTTTTAATACATATTGCTTTGTTTTAATGTGCTGAATTTTAAGCGTTGTTACCCACCCTGAGACCTTCAGTTTTAGGGCAGGATATTAATACAAATATAAATAAATAAATAAATAAATAAATAAATAAATAAATAAATAAATAAATAAATAAATAAATAAATAAATAAATAAATAAATAAATAAATAAATAAATAGTTCCCTCTGAAGGAGGGAGGTGAAGATGTACAGCAAGTCCCTTTCTGCACTTGGTCTTATTCTGGAATATATCTCAGGATCAGGGTCTCTTATCTGCATGTTATTGCAGACTACAGCAGGTCCTAGTGAGACTTGCCATAGCCTATATTAGCATGTGGACAAGAGACCCCTATGCTGAGATATATCCCAGAATAAGGCCAAGTGCGGAAGCAGCCCAAGTCAAAATGATGCCTGGAGAAGATCAAAAAGAGAGTTAAAATTTGCCCTGTTGCTAGGGGTGTGCACGAATGCAATTTTTGGATTCAATTCAATTATAATCTTTAAAATTCAAATTTACCCAAATTTGATTCAAATTAAGCAACACTCCAAGCCGACACATTCTTATGTGCCCATATCCATTGTTATTCATCTCAGACTAATCCGTGAACATCCGTATGCATCCCGTATTTATCCAGTATTCAACCCATTTTTCTCTCGTACGTATCCGTACAGATGCATACGGATGTGAGAAAAATGTCTGAATAATTTGAACGAATAGATTAAAAAACTGAAATTTGTTTGAATGTTTAAATACAAATTTATAGACATCTGATTCAAATTCAAATGTCAAAATTCGAACAAACTTGACCAAATTTTGAAAGTTCTGAATATTTGTGCATATCCCCACCTGTTCCCCTGCTTTGTAATCCCAATATGCGGACTACTGCCGAGAAGGCTAAGGGGCAGAAGATAAAAGTAGCTAAAAGGAACAGGCATCAGAGGTCAAATTTGGTAGGTAGTGCCCATCCTAGGTCCATCTGTTCTCTATGGGTCCCTGGAATTTTTCCAAACTCATCTTCATTGCTTCCATAACACTATCCATCGTCCCCTCTTCCAAAATATTTGAACTTCAGCTTCAGTGTTAGTTCTTTCAGTGAATGGGCCAGGGTTCATTTCCTTTAGTAAGGACTGATTTGATGTTCTTGCAGCCCCGGTCTTCTCCACTTTCACAAATTAAAAGTGAAAATTATTTAGCATTCAGCCTTAGTTGCAGTGAAGCTGTTTGCATGTTGCCTTGTAGTGAAGGCCTGTTTGTACCTACCTTGTGGGTGGGATAATATAACAATACCAGAGCTACACAGAGCCATTTGCTTCACTGTAGCAACAACCATGTGTGCCAGGCCATTGCTACATCTATGGGTGATGTGGCATGCAAATGTGCAGCTGCAACCGCAGCCACTCCACCTTGTCTCCATGCAGCCTTTGCATGCAAGTAACACTGGGAAGCAGTTTTTACTTCTCCACAGCTAACAAAGATGGGGATGGCTACACGGGTATGTATGCTCCATGCTAGAGCATCCCCAGCCACCCACACCTTCCAAGTGCAAGAAGGCCCATCTCTTCTGCCCATTTTGTATCCATCCTGTGTGTTTGGATTACTCTTGAGACCTCAGAATCCCTGGCCATTGTAAGGTGTCCCCATGCCCTATAACTCTTTGTCAACTGACATACAGGTGGACCCTTCACTAGAGATGTGCACAAATATTTGGCACATTCACAGGTCCTATTCATCCTTGAACTGGATTATGCAGTGTTTGTTGAAACTTCAGTTGAAGTTTTAGTAAATATCAGGTGTCCCTGGGGCCGCCCATCACCCCTGGGCCTCCCACAGCCCCACCTGTCTTGCACTACTGCTGCCACACACCTTCATCCTAGGCCTTCCAGCTCCCACTGTGTCACATGATCCCTGGACTGGGAGCTGTGCATGCAGAACTGGAAGGCCTGTTTCAGCCTCTGATGAGCACCAAAATAGGCCCAGGGATGCCACCATGGCCTCCCCTTCCTCTCTGGTGCACTCCTTTCCTTTGTGGGCTGCAAGGATATCCCCGGGTCTATATTGGCACTCTTTGGAGACTCAAAAAGCCCTTCTGGGTTTGTGTGTGTAACTCTCTGGGAATTGTGATCCCCTGAGGGAGAGCTGTGCGTGCAGACCCAGAAGTGCCTAGGATGAAAGTGCACTGCAGCAGTGGCAGCAGTAGTGGTGACAACAGGTGAATGGGGGGGAGGAAGGGAGGGGGGGTTGCTTCATTTTGTGCATGAATATTTGGGATCCAGCCAAAGCCAAATTTTCCCGCATTCTATTGGTATCTAATCAAATGTGGGAAATTGGCTTTGCACACCTACCCTTCACTGATGACTTTCGAAAAAGTATTTAATTCCATACTTTATCATATGTGCTTTTAGTGCTCTTTCACAGAGTAACTGTCAACATCCAAGTTTTCTCTTTCCTTGATATCTTTAATGATTTTCTTTGTAAACCACCCAGACTCTTCTGAAAACCAATGTATATAAATCTAATAAATAAGTTCTTGTTGTACTGAATTGTTACACAAGAGATAACATTGCAACTAAATAGCATTCTTGACTAATGGTTACATTTCCCTCTGAAGTCTCCTGGGAATCTTTGTTGTGTTTGTGACTTCCTGAAACACTAGTTCCAAGTTTCTAATAGGACGCCATTGATGTCTAATTTCTAAGCTCTTGTAAGACAGCTATATTGCAAACAACGCATCCTTGGAGCTATTAAAACTGTAAAGCAATAACTCTGCAACTTTGAAGTTGGTTAAAAAGCTGAAAGGGACTGATTGACGGCTCACAGAAAGGTTGTGTGTGCCTGGTCACACTTACGCATCACAGTATCGCATCTAATTGGCTGGAAAGTAAACACTGAACACAGGATACATTCTTATAAACATTACCATTTCAAAGTCCTCTTATTTTTAAGGAGAAGAAAATAAGAGGAAGTGGCTGCTTGTGGCTGTCAAGATTTTATTTTCCTTGCCGAATGCAACATACCTCTAACTTCAGTATTTTAAACTTCCTCTGCTTTGATTTTTATTGTCACCTTAATTGTCTTTCTGTCATGAAGAACAGTGTGCTTTGAAGGGCAAAATAAAATTTAGCACTTGCTTTGCCTTGCTTTTACTTTTCGAGAACACAACTGTATTTTATATTATAGGTTGTCTTGCTTCACTGATCTCTCTTCTAATGAAAGTATCTGATGATAGAGCAGTGCTTCACTCCGCTACCTTACCTGGCTACTTCATTTCCTGTGGTTTAAGGATGTTTTTGAAATAGGTACCAGCAAGAGCAAAGGAAAGTGTTCCCTAGCTATGCTGGAAGACACTGTGACTTAGATATCCCTATCACCAGGAAGACTCTGCGAACATGGCTTCTGTATCCTGCTAAATTCCCCCAGTTCAGAAAACATTCCATACATTTCACTGCAGGAACTTGGGAAGAGCAAAGGTAACATAGAATCCACAATGTCAAATGAATGACGCGACCTGGCTTTCAGTCAGCTGGTATGTGGCCCTTTCTGCACTTACCTTTTTAACCAGATCTAGGACCCTCCAGATTCTGGGCTTCCTCATCTGCATATCAATGTAAACCAAACAGATCTCACCCCTCCATTATTCCAACTCCATCTACACAAAACAGAGTCATATTAAGATTAAGAAGCCCTTAATCTGGATCTACTGCAGATCTGTTTAATTGGGACTACAATTGGACTAAGTGCCTTGTTCCAGGTTGTGGGAGTTGTGTATATTGCATGCTTCCATGATCCAGAAATACCAGGGGCTGCTTTTTAGCAGCATGCCATGGCTTGATGTACATCAGATCAGCACCATCAGTAGATGGTGTTGATCTAACCCATGCCTCCACAAGATCTGGATCACTGGTTCCGTTATCCAGGATCCAATGACCTGGATCTAGTACAGGTAAATGCAGCAAAAAACCCCTCTTTCTTGATCCTAGCCTAAGTCTACCTAACAAAGTTGTTATGAAAAGGATGAAGGAAACAGTTGTGTCCACCAAGTAGAACTCTCTGTTTGAAAAAGCAGGAAGTAGAAATACCAAATTCATAAAGCACACGTATTGTTTTGTGGCTCCCTGACTATCTCTGCTCTGAAAAGTTAGATAGATTGACGGATATGGACAGATACCATCATGCAGGCCCATTCCTGAGAGTTTTAAACTATACCTAGGTCATGGATGAGCTGAAACCCCAGGAAAGATTTTTTTGGGGGGATCTCCAGGGGGAATCACTAGTAGTTTTTATCTTCATAATTATTATTCTGGCTTTCACTTATATACGAATACCATTCAGTATGGACAGTTAAATGCAGTAAATATTTAATATACAAACATTTACAACTAACCTCATCTGTTGATATAACAGTCAAACATGAGGAACAGAAGACTGCAGGTAGACTTTGACCCTTTCTGCCATTACTGTAGTTCAGGGAACAAAAATTCTCATAGTTCTCTTATGAGCCTCACTAGTTTATCGTGGGTCTTTGATAGACAGACAGACACAAACACACACACAGACACACACCACCGGTACTCTGTGTCTGCAGAGCATGATTCCAATCAAGGAGTCCAGACCCACTGAAAAGTAAGTGAAGAAAGGTTTATGCAAGGTCCATGGTTTTTATACTCATGGTTTATGCAAGGATCAAAGCAACGGCATTAATTTATCTTATTAATGTTACTTACAAGAACATTTAATTACTAAAGTTACTAACTTTCAGAGGGTGTCTTACTATGTGTTAGGATTGCTTGTGTGCTTTTTTATATTATTATTTTGTGGGTTTTTTGTACAGTTGCTCAAAATGATACTTGTAATCACACTGCATCCTCCTTTACACAGCAATTACAGAAGTTGTGTGGGCTGGCTGAGAAACTTTAGCCATTAATTTTTTTTTTTTTTTAAAAAAAACCTCCCAAACTGATATTACTTCTGATCAGAATGGAAATCGTCTTGTTTCCCACTATGGTAGCTTATATATAACCTAGGGAAATAAACCTTGATGGTTGTTATAGTCTAATGCGTAGGCTGAACAATGCAGTCATGGTTACCTGGCAACTAAAGTAGATATATTGAAGTCCCAGAAGAATAAATAAAAGATTCAGCAACAGTAGGGTCATCTTCAGGAGCAGATGATGAAGAAACACTTCTGTGTGATCTCAAATAACATGTAAATACGTTAATGCAGATGTGCAAAATATAAAATTAACATTTCATAGACATTGATAAAGGAAGATTTATGACAGCAAGTCCTCTTATAGACACATGAACTCTTTGGTGCATCTCTGTACTAATGCTTTTGATACAGAAGGTGATAAACAGTGTTTCTGTTCCTTAAAAGGACATAGAAGGTGGTGTTGAAAATAAATTCCAGATGTCTAGCCTTAACAGTTTCAGCTCCAATACTATAAGGACTATGAAAGGAGAACAAACAAGCATAAACATGTTCAGCCCCCTAATTAAGAACTGGAAACAGTGGGAAGGAAAATTGTCCCCTTTTCCTTTCCCTTATATTCCAATTAAATATTTATTTGAGCTACAACCTTGGACAAAATGAATGAATCTGGAAGTGAGGCCCTTCTGGTTGTCCCACTGCCCTCAGTAGTGAAATGGGTGGGCACCAGGGAATGGGCCTTTTTGGTAATGGCTCCCAGATTATGGAATAGTCTTCCCCTCGAGGTGCATCATGCCCCTTCTCTGTATACATTAAGGAAGGTGGGGGTGACACACCGTTTGCCCTGGCCTTTGGCTAATGTGATTGTATTTCTCCCCTACTGCAAATACTATTATTTTAATATTTAGGATATTGTTTTAAGTGTTCTTATGTATATTATCATTTTTTTAATATATGCTGATTTGTAATCTGTTGTTTTAAAGGTTGTCACCCCCCTGAGACCTTTGGGTATAGGGCAGGATAGAAATATAAATAATTAAATAAATAAATAATTAATTAAATAAATAAATAAATAAATAAATAAATAAATAAATAAATAAATAAATAAATAAATAAATAAATAAATAAATAAAATGGGAACCCCTGGAAAATGTTGGGTTCTACAGAGTTAAGGATATCTTTATTGATTCTGGTGTAATCATATCTGAGGACAAATGGGAGTCCTTGCTCTTAACTAAATCTAAATTTTGGTTGTTGCAAGTAGCCTGAGACATATCCTGAAAACTCTGCATCTTTTTAATGTGTTTAGGGGGGACAGAATACTGTGGGTGATAGAAGCAACAAAGGGTGTTCCCTGCTTCCTTCCCCATCTGGAGGCACCCTCGATTTCTGCAATCCTTCTCCTTTGTGTATGTTCATTTGAAAAAATTAAAGGAAGCACAGCATACTGGAAAGGGAACTTCATGTAAGAAGATCAGATTTTACAAGGTAAATCAGCTTTAGACATTTTGTCTGATCCTCTGAAAGAGTAAAACTCCCCAAGCTTAGATGGCTTAAGAAATGCTTTGGAGCTATTTATGAAAAAACAAAGTGGTGGGAAGGAAAGCATTATAAATCCCATAGAAAATACAAATACAGCATTGTTTACCAATTTCCATGGAGCAATGGATGCTCATATACTTCAGATCAATAGTCAGAGCAGCTATTAAAAGAGCTGATCATGTTTGTATTCTCCATAATGAAATTTAAGTTTAATGTAAAATGTCTACAAAAACAGTTCCCCAGTAAGGTATAGAATAGGCAATTACCACAAGCTAGAGCAGAAATATGGAAGAGGGACGCAGCTTCGGTGCTAAAATACCTTTTTATTGCTGTCTTTTATCATATTCATTGCCTAAAGAATGTTAACAAAAATCAGTATATAAAGTAGCCATGAAACACAATGGAGTTCAGTGTAAACAAACATATCTTGGTTCAATAAGCAAAACAAGCTACTGAGTCTTTTAAGCAGGGCTGTCCCATTTGGGTAAAATGTAATTTGCTCTCTTTGTCTTTTTTACTACATATGCTTCCACAAACTGTTTCACTTCTTTGATGTCTAAGGGGCAATTTCCTACCCCAGCAGATCTAAAACATTATTTTTCTTTGATTTTTAATCCCATGATCATGTCTTTTTAGACCCTAGGGAACAAACTCTGAAGATTTCAGGATATTGCCAGAAACAGCTTGGCCTCAAGGGGGAAAAAATAGCCAGGATAACAAAAGAAACACCCCTTTTTTCCTTTGAAAGGGGTATTTCAAGCAATCCATCTTTTTTTGCTTTTTTTTTCCCTGATGATTTTCTGATGATATTTTTTCCTCCTGATTTGCTTGTTTCTCATGATTTTCAATTAAACTCAATTCTGTAGACACTGGTGTATCCAAATATCAAGAATATAATGAGCCTGACTGACAGTTAACAGAATGCAAATTTAATTAGGAAGTTAACTTTTCCTAGGTAGCCAGATTCTAAGGTGAGTTTGAGGTGGGGATAAAACAAATCAAAATAAAGCATGTTTTATTTTTAAAACATGGTTAAAAGTTTTACAAAACAAAAACCATTGAGAACAATTTTATTATTTCCTAGAATTTCCATCCCTTTCTTTAAAAATAAAATATATTCACTTGAAAATTAGCATTTGAATTAACAAAGGCTTAATGTGTTTTTTATTTCCTTCATAAATAACATTCTGGAGAATTATCTAATACAACAATAGAATCAAGATCAACCACAATTATGGATTGACTTCATTTCCTTTGGATGATCCAGTATCAAAGTGCAACTTTGGAGGAAAATACTAATTTAGATTTTGGCTCAGAAATCTTCAACTACCTGATTTGATAGCCACAGATCATCTGTTCCTGGCTTAGTGGTAGAGGCAGTCAGTTTCTATACCCAAGAGTCATCCAGGTGTTTTAGATGACAATTCCTGTTGTCTCTGACTATTGCTCATGTTGGTGGAGTTCATGGAAATTTTAGTGTAACAACAGACTGTATAAACCAGTTTTATGTTTTTATCCCCAGCATATTTTTTTCTTTAATGATGCTCATTCCGGCCCAGTCTGCACTGCACCTTGATCTGGATTATATTCCAGAATAGGCCCCTGCAATAGTCTGCACCAGCATGCAAGTGGCGGACCCCCAGAATCCAGAATAAAACTCTGTGCAGAAAGGCCCTCATATAGCTCTGGTCAGGACCATGGAGAGCAGCAGACAGCGTAGAAGGTGACATTTAATGCTCTGACTCTGTACTGTAAAGCCACTTGGAATGTTTTTCCATAGCTTTTGCTTAATAACCTGAATAGTTATTAACCTGCATATAGTTGATTCTCCCCTCCTCTCATTACCACCACACACTTAATAGCATTCACCTGCACTGATGATGATATCTAGCCTGGTGATGAAACATCAAGAGAAAGATCAGATCAGCGAACTCCTACGTTGCAGGTACTACTGCACTACCATAACACAGCTCATTGTAATAATTGGTGACCCGATCTTTTTTTTCAGAATGCCCTTTTTGTTTATGAAGAAGCATGTAGGGAAGGCAATTATTTGAATTTAATTGTAAACCACCATGAAACTCAAAAGAGTAGAAGGATAAGGGAAGGGGAAGGAGGGGAAGGAGGGGAAGGGGAAGATAAAAGGAAAAGGAAAAGGAAAAGAAGATGAGAAGGGGAAGGGGAAGAGGAAGAGGAAGAGAAGGAGGAGAAGGAAGAGGAAAATAGGATAAGGATAAGGGAAGGGGAAGGAAAAGAGAAGGAAAAGGGGAAGGGGAAGGGAAAGGAGAAAGAGAAGGAAAAGAGAAGGGGAAGGAAAAGAGAAGGAAAAGGGGAAGGGGAAGGGAAAGGAGAAAGAGAAGGAAAAGAGAAGGGGGAGGAAAAGAGGATAAGGGGAAGGAGAAGGAAAAGAGGAGAAGGGGAAGGGGAAGATAAAAGGAAAAGGAAAAGGAAAAGAAGATGAGAAGGGGAAGGGGAAGGGGAAGAGGAAGAGAAGGAGAAGGAGGAGAAGGAAAAGGAAAAGAGGATAAGGATAAGGGAAGGGGAAGGGGAAGGGGAAGGGGAAGGAAAAGAGAAGGAAAAGGGGAAGGGGAAGGGAAAAGAGAAAGAGAAGGAAAAGAGAAGGGGAAGGAAAAGAGAAGGAAAAGGGGAAGGGGAAGGGGAAGGAGAAAGAGAAGGAAAAGAGAAGGGGAAGGAAAAGAGGATAAGGGGAAGGAGAAGGAAAAGAGGAGAAAGGGAAGGGGAAGGGGAAGGGGAAGGAGAAGGAGAAGGAGAAGGAGGAGGAGAAAACCTCTGACAGCTTGGATGACCTGTCACTAACAATCCATTGTGACAGCATCTCCGGTTATGAATATGAAGCTTATGGAGTAGCACATTTCACAGTTGACAGGACACCGATTAGAGCTTAATGGGAGGCATTCAGACTATCTAAAGCAAGGCAGCCTTTAGAGAGGCTGACTGAACAGAAGGTTTGACAACAAGCAATAAGAACATGTTTATAGCAGAGAATTCTGGCAGCTGTTTGAATGGGTTTATTTATTCATTCATTAATTCATCATTTCATTCATTTATCCTTGCTATTGTCCCAGCTGATCACTTTAACACAAGGACTGACAATTGTTTATTTTAAGAACTAAGTTGCCACAGCACTTCTCAAACAGCAGCCAGAAATTATCTGGATTTCGTTCCATTCACATGGACTTGCCTGGATCATTACATCATTTTCCTGCCATTCTCACTCCATAGGAATGCATTGTATTAAAGGAAATGAATTTCTAGCAATTTACATCCAGTCCTAATGTATAGCACCTAACAGTTGCTTGAGCGAGTCTTCTGTGTGGTCCGTGAGCAAGTAAATGAAACTGTATTCATCCATATTTGGACAGAAATGGAAAGCAGAAATAAACATGAAGGAATAGCCCATCCACATGGAAAAAATAGTCTTTTCAAATGGAAATACTTTCAGCTGATGTTCAAAATGTTTCTCAAACTGAGAAGAAGTTGAATATTGGTTCATCAGCAGTGTTGCACCAGAGATCTAACATTAGTTTTCCATAGAATATATTCAATAAAGGATTTCAACAGCTCCCCTTCCCTACATTGCATTGCAGGTTTCACATTTCCCTGCATGTCATGTAGGTCTGATATTCTCAGGCACTGTAGCCTGGGTATAGGCCACCCCTCAAAATAAATTTTGACCATAAACATGGAAAACTCACTAAAATTCAGAAAGGGAAAACGGATCCCATTCATTCACTTGACTGATCAGAATACCAACCATTCAAGAGTTTAGTTATGAACACAGATGTACATGCATGCTCTCACAGGATGTAACCTGATGGTCATCACTAAGAACCAAGAAGACCCTTTCACTAGCTGCTAAACAGTGAGCTTCAAAGGGTGATAGTCTAGATGCACAAAATGCCACTTCAGATGCTTTACAAAGCTTTTGGAAAGTTCTGACTTCACCTCACAGACATTTTGGAGCTTCTTACCACCTCAGTTTGTTTGAAGCCAGCAGTGATTTCAGATTTGCTAGAACTTCCTCTGCCCAAGCTATTTATTTATTTATAATGTATGTATTCTGCCCTTCACCTGGAAGTCCCAGGGTGAGTCACAGCTTATGATAAAACTAAGACACTAAAACATAATTAAAATATCATCCACCCAAATTGTCTCCCCTACTGATTTTAACATGTGGCAAATAGATGTGGGAGAATGCATTGTTTCATCAAACTCTGAATTGGGTTTTGAAACAAACTGGCAGCTAGGGCTGAAATTTCAAAACCACCATGATGGGCTTTCAACCAGAAGCATCTTCCAGCCAGCTTGCTGCTGCACTCTTCATATGACCTGAATACCGAGCTCACACAAAGCTGTTCAGCTTTCCTCTCAATGCTCATGAATTAACACTAGGGATGCAACAAGCCTGCTTGATCTTCCTCTTACAGCACCTGCCATGAGCCTTCCAGGAACCATCAATGTTCAAAGTGAATCTAGTTTTACAGGTCTGTGTTTCTAAAATATCTTTCAGATAAGCCATGTTATAAAGCCTTGGTATACCTTGAAATGGAAGAGGTCAGCCCCTCTTTACAGAGAAGCTGAAAGTAATTATCAGCAGACCTATACAACAGAATACTTCTGTCTAGGCCCCAAAGCAACACATCCAAGTCTTCCCCGGGGTAATTAGGAAGGGAATAGAAAAAAAAAGTCATCAAAAGTCATTTTGCCTCTTTATAAATCTATGGTGATGCGACATTTGGAATAGTGTGTACAACTCTGGCCATCACAACTACAGAAAGGATTTTGCGGAACTGGAAAAAGTTCAGAAAACAGCAACCCAAATGATCAAGGGCCTTATGAAACCAAAGGCCTTTTTGCACTACAGCTAGGACAGCCGTAGTGCACTTAGGCTGGGACATGTGGGGAGCACCTTCCCATTTGCATTGGCAGGTAAGGGAAGCATTTCCAAGGCATCGCTTACCTGCCTGCGTGTGAAAGGGGAAGTCGTCCCCCATGCGTCCCAGCCTGAACGGCTGTGCCAGGACCCAGAAGTCCCACCTCTGGACTGTCATGCTCTGGCTGCTGGCAGGTATCTGGATCAGTCCAGGGGAGCGGAGGGGAGGGGAGGGTTCAATCCCAGCAGGCAAGATGCCTCCCCACCCCTAGATCATGGCCTTGTGCCACACTATCCCCATGGCATCTGGGGGGGGTCACTGGAAGCCCCTCTCCCATCCTTCCCCCAGCTCCCTCCTTGATTTGCCCGTGTTTCTTCTCACCTCTCTGCAAAATCACAGGGCTTGGATCAGACTGCTAGAATCGTGGTGAGAGACAGCAGGAAACCGTCTGCAAATAAAGAGGAGGGGGAGGGGAGGGGGAGGGGAGGGGTCTTCCAAACGCTAGCTGGGCTGTGGCCCGATCCAGCAGTAGCTGGGCTGTGGCCCGATTCTGCTTCTTATATCCTTATGTCCTTGCCTTGCCTCAAACATTCTAGATTAGGCTCTGTCTACATCATTCCATTGTGAAAAGCATATTATTTTATCAAATAGACCTCCAGTGCCTGGGAATAGGGAAATTGGGGATAGGGGCATGTTTGGCTTTCCATCAAATCTAACACCTGCTTGTTAGGTTCCATAGTGCATTGATTGTTTGAGTTCTATTCCAGACGTGTTCAAAAACAAAACAGCAACAAAGATTTTTTTTTTCACTGAAAAAAAACCTTACTGTAGGCAAAATCACAAAGACACAAATTGCTTGACCAAGTTGTTTGTTTTCATGAGCTGGGCTGGATCGATGAAGTTTGTGGATATTTGAAAAACCACATTCGGTTTGATGTGTGAACACCTGCAAACACAAACTGTTTGACTGATTTTTTTTGCATGTGAGCCAAACTTTACATGTCCCTCATTAGGACTGTTCACCAAGATACATTTCTAAAGCACCTCATCTTGTTTAGATGGTACCTAATTTGCCTGGGCCCAAGAGAATAAAAGAAAATGAAATATACATTTTCTCTATTTTAGGTAAAATACATATTTTAGATCTTTTGTTTCAAAACACAAATCTTAAATTGAGATTTATCTATTTCCTGTAGGTGCATAAAATTGGATTGGACAGATATGTGTCCAACAGGAATCCACAAAACAGGACAAAAATATTGGTAACTGACAGCAAAAGCTGAATAGGACCAATCTGGTCCGCTGAGTCCAATCCAACTTTATACAGAAAAAAAAAATGTTCTTACAGCACTCTTTGAAATAAAACACCACTTAGCTTTTCTCTCCCCTTTTGTTTTAATTATGGATCATAGCCACTTACCTCTGAACACTAATTGACATCCCTTTCACTCAGCTTGAATTCAAAAGGTATTCAGAATAAAACCTGAACAGATGGGCCTTCCAGTTGCATTATTTCTCTTTAGTCACATGATAAATTCTTCTTGACAAATATTGGCCCCTTTTATATCCAGCCTATTCAGAGCTGCAGACACAACACAATGTTCCACTATGCATTAAATATTGCTGAAACCTAAGGATTATAGGTTTCAGTGAAGCAGTAGAAATGTAATCCAGCAACAGTTATTCTTTCAAAGCAGAAGGTTAGATATAACCCCCCACACCTGTAAATTACAGTACCGAGAACATAACCTAAGGTCTTTTTGCTGAAAGAGGCGTGATTCGGTGGGAAATAATTTTACAGATTTGTGCAAATGCTCCCCAAGAAATGCCAGGGTTTTCCTTCCTTCCTTCCTTCCTTCCTTCCTTCCTTCCTTCCTTCCTTCCTTCCTTCCTTCCTTCCTTCCTTCCTTCCTTCCTTCCTTCCTTCCTTCCTTCCTTCCTTCCTTCCTTCCTTC
Organism: Aspidoscelis tigris stejnegeri; assembly: GCA_023333525.1. Taxonomy (NCBI): domain Eukaryota; kingdom Metazoa; phylum Chordata; class Lepidosauria; order Squamata; family Teiidae; genus Aspidoscelis; species Aspidoscelis tigris. The sequence continues at coordinate 15,495,974 of JALMGA010000002.1, forward strand.
CTTCCTTCGGATCAATTGCCCTTTTTTCAGACCTCTTTTTTTCTTAATAAACTTCCAAAACTGTCCCAAATTTTAACTTTTAGTTTTTCAATAATCATGAACTTAAGATATTCCACTCTGAAGGCCTTTCTGCACTAAGCCTTATTCTGGGTTAATTCCTGGAATAGGGACTGCCATCCACATGCTGGCAAAAACTACAGCTGCAGTCTACAACTGTGGTCTACACTAGATGTTCTAGGGCTCATTCTGCACTGGGCCTTTTTACACATTATATACAGAAGAGAGACCTGTCACCCACATGTGATTGCAGACTACAGCACAGGACTCTTGAGGCCACCAAATAATGTGATGTCCATACTATGGAGTGGTTTGTAAGGATGCCCTGCTGAACTGAGCTACGGCATGAAAAACAATGTCATGGCCTTCTCCAGGAAGAGACCACTTGCAAGTGGTAACCAAAGCATTCCCCAATAGTAGACTAGTTTAGCACTCAAGTGCAGATGGTAGCAAGCACCTGGTCACAAAAAACTCAGCACCATTGATCCAGCATCCCAAAAGCCACAGCAGAAGTTTACCACAGGCTAAAAAAGCCTTGACTGGCAATTTCAGAGACTAGGCTGTCTCTATTGTGGATGGCCCCTGGTGCAGTCTGCCAGCTGCCCCTCCAGTCTTGGGCCAGACTGCCCAAGATCAGGCTGATGAGGCACAGGGTAACACATACAGCATAGATCTTATCTGTGGTGCCTCCTCTGCCTCTGTGTAGACTAACAGAGGAAGAAGGAAAGGAGAACAAGAGTTGGCTTTTCTACCCCACTTTTCTTACCCATTTAAGGGGATTCAAAACAGCTGACAAAGTTTCTGGTCTTCTCCCCACACCCAGGCATCCTGAGAGGTAGGCTGTGAGAGCTCAGAAGAGATCCATGACTAGCCCAAGGTCATCCACCTAGCTTTATGGAGGAGTGTGGAATCAAACCTGGTATTCCCGGATAAGAGTACGGCTCCTTAACCACTGCATCAAACTGGCACCAGACAGAAAATATTTATTTTTTTGCACTGGACAAAAAAATGACTACAATTTGTATCTGTGGAACTTTCATTCACCAGCTATGGACTTTGGGGCAGCGTACCTCTTGCCTCCAGGTTGATTCTCAATGTGCTTTGTAAGAAATGCCCCCTCACCCAGATTTATGTGGCTCCTGTGTGGATGCAGACTATATTTGGGTTTTATTTGTTTTAAAATAAGGTAACTAGTGAGAATGTGTACTGAGATAACCAGCAATAAAGAAAATAAAATGTCCAGTTTCCAGGAATAAAGGTTTAAAGTCTTTGTAGCAAAGTGCTGGCTGACATGACCTACTATAAGCACAAGACTGGACAAAATAAGAACCATCTCTGTCACCATCAGACAATGGATTTTTAACAGTTTATTTCAAAAAATTGCTTTCTAAAGGGATTCTGTCAGATTACATTTAAACTAAAATATATGCTTTGTGACAAGAGAAAGGGCAGTCAGCATAAGAAACTTTGCAAAAGATGCTTATATACAAGAGGACCAAAGCTAGGTAGAAAAATCATCACATGCCTTTAAAAACATAGGCAATGTTGGATTGTGGGTAATAAAGAGGGGACTTAGACCAAGACAAAATATTCTGATTCACTCTGGGACTCTCAGGGTGCTCTGAGTCACCAGTTGCTAGAGAAATGGAGTGGAAGTAGGCAGCTATGGTATCTACCAAGCAACAAGACCTGTCCATTGTTTGCAATTTTTATACAAAGTTTGTGCAGTCTCCATCTGACATTTCTATTTTATCTGACATTCAACCAAACCTTTTGTTCTTTTGGAAGACTGATCCTTGGTTAAAAATAGAAGCCTATTAATCATGCATCTACTGTGCGTTTGTGCAAACGGTGTCCAAACCTCACATGATGATAAAACCTCTCCTTCCTGTGATTTGTCGTAAATCATAACCAGGACTTCCCTTGTTGCCTCCTTAGAATCCTGGCTCCACAGCCCATTGTGCTCTTCAGGTTTTTCTTCTGGAGCACATGGAAACTGGCCCAAGGAACACACCAACAGCAATCTACCCAAGTGATCTTCCCAAGCATACCCACCCTGTATTCTGCTCCAAGAACCACCTTGTGAACACTGGAATAAGCCACACAACACATGGAGCCTGGCATCATTTTTTTCTAGGTTCCAGGTACAGCTCACTTCCAGGATCATTTCTGGGCATGCTGATGAATACCACCCCCGGCCCCAACATGAAACTTCAGCTGGAAGGAACTCTGGTTCCCCCACTCTGAAAGTAAGCCATGACCATTGATGAGCTCCGTGGCATTCAATGCACAATCACTGAAATATGACCTCTGCAACATGAGCCAAAGCACAATGCAGAAACTGCCTCAGTCTTGCCTATGTGAAGCCTTCATGATGTGAAGCCTTCCAAGAACTTACTTGGACAGTGGATGCTTGGTGCTCTGACCATTTCTCCCCGCTGTATGAATGATTTATTTATTTAAAACATTTGTATTCCAATTCTCATTAAGAAAATATCAACGTGGTTGACAGAAGTGATGAAAAATAAAGATAAAACCACACACATACACATATCAATAGTTCCACACATTAAGAACTCTTGGGGCAGTCTCTAAGACCGCATTTGCATGAAGCTTCTGGTTTGAGCAAGCAGCCACTGAGGAATGTGGCACCCACATTATGGACCAGTTTACCAGGAGGCACGACCTCATCACAGAAACCCCGGGTCTACCTGAACACATCTTTGGACCGGGCTGTGGTGTGAAAATGACAGCATCATATCCTCCAGCAGGAGACTTCTTGCAACTGGTATCAGTAGCATTGCATGGCAGTACACTAGCCCAGTACATACATGCAGATGGCAGCAAGTGCCTGGACCAGCCTACTGGGCTTGAGGAGTCCAGGACAATTTCTTTGGGCTCCTGGAAGCAGCAGCAAATTTGTTCCCAAGCTCTAAATTTGGGCTGAAGTAGGCTGGGCTGTCCCTAATGTGGATGGCCCTGGGTGCAGGCCACTAGCCACTTCCCCAGCCTTGGTTCACTTCCTACTATTGAGAGTTGACAGTTTAATAATATTCAGCCATTGCAAAAGTCAGAGATTTGGGGAATGGGGAAGAAAAAATAAGGCTGTGTCCAGATGCTGATTACTTATTCTATTCTATTTGAATATTCCAGAATAAATCATGGCTCTAGCAGAATAAGTAACCGTTGCCTGGATGTAGCATAAGATTCTGCTCCACCACTTTGGTCTAGTGGTTAAGGAGCTGGACTCTTAGCTGGGAATACTGGGTTTCATTCATCCCTCCTCCACACAGCCAACAGGGTGACCTTGGGCTAGTCACAGCTCTCTTCTGAGCTCTCACAGACTCACCTACCTCACAGGGTGTCTGTTGTGGAGAGAAGAACAGAAGCTTTGTCAGCCACTTTGAGTCCCCTTAAATGGGGGAGAAAAGCCAACTCTTCTTCTTCTTCTCCTTCCTCCACGAAACCAGCTGGGTGACCTTCAGCTAGCCACAGCTCTCTTTTGAGCTCTCACAGCCTCACCTACTTCACAGGGTGTTCTGTTGTGGGGAGAAAGCTTTTCAACTGCTTAGAGTCCCTTTAAATGGGGGAGAAAAGCCAACTCTTCTTCTCCTTCTTCTCTTATCATTGTCTGTACTAAATTCCCCTTGGATCTCGCACAGAGATTCTTTTCTATCACCTGCATCCTGATCCTCTAAGACAGGCCTGAATGCAGGTCCTTCCGGACATATAACTTATGCTCATCCTTTGAGCACTAGTATGCCTGTTTCTTGGGGAGAATATTAGTATTGTGAGGCGCTCAGGGGCTTAGACTGGTTTAATTGGTAGATTAGTCAACTAAAGCTCCCCCTGACAAATCAGTCAAGGTAAATTTCCGTCAACTTGACACACAGCGTAATCAGCACTTTAAAGACTTGCTCTTAGTACTGAAGCTGTTTCTAGTTCGGGTGTGTGGCTACGATAATGACTGACAAAGGAAATATTAAAGATGACATTGCTATTTAAGAGTGACTGATAGCACCGATATGTTTAACCATAAATTCTCCCAGGTAGTCAACATCTCATAAATGTTCTTATTTTTTCATAGCCTTGTTCCTATTTTCTCTTTACTTTTACTTTTTCCTGTTTGCACCTTTCACATAGTCCTGTGTCACTTGTTTTGACAATCTATTAATAAAGAGATTTATTTAAATTTGATAAATAACCAAGCATATTAGTCTATTACACAATCACATAGAAACACCTTTTTTTTTCAGCAGATTGACCTAATAAGAAGGCATTATTCATACTTAACGAGGTGCTATGCATCACAATGATGAGAAATGTATGCTGGAACTATATTGCATTTCCATTTATTTTGAAGTAATATTTAGAAATGTTCCATCCCCACCCCACCCCAATGTTCTTTCCATCATTATTTGTACAGTCAGTTATGGCTAGAGATCCTGGGACCTACAATCCAAACAAGCAAGAAAGAAAGAAAAAGAAAGAAAGAAAGAAAAAAGGAAAGAATATTTCCTTTTTTAAAAAAACCATTTATTTCCAAGAACATTATTTATCTTTAATTTTAAATTTCTATTTTATGTAACTAAATTTTATACATAGTTAAATTTATACTAGAAGAGGTGTGAGTGGAGCAATGCTGGGCTATACTAGCTAGAGGGTAGTATAGCTGTAGAACACTTTTTCTGTGCAAAGAATGCTCCAGCACATGCAGAACCATTTCTAGAATAAAAGTGGCTCCACATAGGGCATAATATGTTCAGAGGCCAATTTGCACTAAGGCCTCTGGAGAAGAGCATCTGCACACTCACTAGGCTGCTACAGCCTAGAAGCGTGCCTGCCCTCACCAGAGCTGTACTAATTACTAATTAAGTGTGTAGTACTAAATCGTGCTCCACGCCTATCCCAATCTTTACCCTGGATTTACATGGAACATCGACAGCATGACCATTCGCTCTTCATCACCAGTGCCCATGCAGCCATGTTGTTAGCCAGGACTGATTCCCAGCATCCGGCACATGCACAGTGGCATTCCTGCACTGATTGGCTGCTGGTTGCATGCAGAGGTGCAATGCAGCTGCCATCAGGCAGGTCTCTGCGCCCTGGTGCCACAGCAGCAGGCTGGCTGGGACCGATGTACAGGGGGCGGTGGGGCTCATGCCTCCAAACATCACTGTCCCTCTGCACTGGCCTGCCGGTGTGTCACAAGCTGGTGACACGGCTGGTGGCAGCCAATCAGTCCAGCGAGGAAGCAGGACCTCAGCTTTTGTGGCAGTGGCGCAGCCCAGTCCACAGAGGACCATTCACATTTCTGGCCACTGACAAGCATCCCTCCTGGCCAGAAATGTGTATGGTCCTCCTGTACCCACAGTGTACCAGTCTTAGTCTTAGTGGTGTACTACTCAGGTAAGTGGGTAAATGCCTTTATATTAGAGCAGCCTCCAGCTGTCCCAGAAGAACTAGTACAAAAAGGCCCTTGGTTGCCTGTAGTGTAATAGCTGGGTTGTTATAAAATCAATAAAAAGAAAAATGAGAGCTATCCCTTCTACTTTGTTGCCTTATTATTCAGTGTAGGCATCATTCTCCACTCTGCTACATGGGGGCATTTTATAAGCCTGATTTTTCCTTTTAGCCTAAAATTGCAACAGTTCAGAAGGAGCTACAACTCTTTGATTTTGTTGAATGTATAAACTGGCTGTAAGGTAAGACAGCACTTTGGATATATAATTACATTGTTCTTTTAGTCTCCAAAACATGTGATGGACTGTCTTGAATTCCAACCAGTCTGACATGTGGCAGGGCATTTCGACCAGATCAGATTTGAACCTGAAGCCTATTCGCACTTGGCTTTATTCTGGAATATATCCTGGAATAGGGACTTGCTGTCGATATGCTGGCGCAGGCTTCAGCAGGACCAACGTGAGGTCTGCCAGAGTCTGCATTAGCATGAGGACCACAGACCCCTATCCTGAGATATACTCCAGAAAAAGGCCCAGTGCGAATAGGCCCCTGGTTCTGGGGAGGCAGTTCAAATTCAAACTGAACCAACAGGATATATCAGACCACCGTGACATATGCACCCGGTTCAAACCAAACCAGGTTTGTCATTATTTTGTCCTTTTTAAAGGACTTTTTTTCTTTAATTTTGGGCAGCAAGCCCACTTGGACTGGTTTGTTGCTGGCTTAAACCAGCAAATTTAAGTTGTGCACTTTCTTAGATAGCAGTTGTAAAATCATAACAGTAAAATGTGTATCATGTGATATTTAATGCATCAGAAAGAACAAAAATATATCTTGCCCATATAAAAATTAAAAAGGCATACTATTAATGTTACTAGCAATTTATATGGAGAATCTGGTGAAAACCTGAGTCCTTTATGCACTAGCCCTTATTCCAGAGTATATCTTGGGACAGGGGTCTGTTCTCCATATGCTAATGCAGACTATAGAAGGCTTCAGCTGGGGTCTGCCATAGTCTGCACAACCATGCAGATAACAAGTCCATGTTCTGAGATATGTTCCAGAATAAGACCTAGTGCAGAAAGGCCCCAGGTGTCTCAAATCAATAAATCGATTAATAAGGATTACTTAAAAAAAAAAAACCTTACCAATCATTTATGAACCTCTCTCCATCTACCTCACAGAGTGTCTGTTGTGGGGAGAAGAACAGAAAGCTTTGTCAGCCAAAGGGTGACAGCCAAAGGGTGGGAAAAGTAGGGTATGAAAGCCAACTCTTCTTCTAAGCAAAATATTTTATTTGCTTTTTGAGGGGACCCTGGGGAAGTGTCTTCAATCCTGACTGGAGGGTATATCCAGGGGTGGTCATGACAGGAACAAAAGTGAATTCCACTCCCGAGGCCTTCACAGCTGTGGGCATCTTAAAGGGTTTGGGTGGGGGTTTGCTCTTCCTGAGCTGTGGGGACATATTTCAGGGTTTAGATGTCCTGACACCGGTTGCCATAGAGTTCAATACCTATGGTGATGTTTTGTGACACTGACAAAACACAATATGGAGTGTACTGTTCTAAATTTGCTGGACTTTTAAGTGTTTTTAATCTGTATTTAATGCCTATATTGTTTTTAATCTTTTTGTTTTTAATGTGTATCTTGTGATTAATTTGCTGTTACCCGCCCAGAGACCTTAGGGTATGGGGCGGGATAGAAATGTAAACAAACAAACAAATAAAACCTCTCAAGCTATCAAATTTACAGAAGTGGGATTAATTGACTTGCCCTGTGCTTTGCAAAACACTGGATTAATGTGTTGCTCCCAAAGTTGCTCTTACAGTTGGACACAAAACTCCCTAAAAAGTTTACACTTTTCTCATTGGAATAATAAAGCCATCTGCTGAGGTTAAAGATCAAGCATAGAGGGAGACATCTACAGTATACTTCAAGTGCTGGTACACTTCCCAACTGGACCACCAGCACTTGAAACACAGATGTTCTGGATCACCATGGCAACAGCCACAATAGCATTAGCTTAGGGTGTTGCTGTGGCAATTTGCCCATCATATGCAACTATGCAGCTGCTGCTGTGCTGCCCTCCTCCACTTCCAGCTCTGCACTTCTGGTCAAGCTGGGGACTAATTTTTACTCATGCACAGCTCTTGAAGATGAAAGCAGCTGGAGGGGGTTCTTGAATGCTCCACAGTGGCAGTGGCATTACAACATGGCATACATTTAGATCCCTCCTCGACCACCTGCAACCACTCCGGAACAGCAAGCATGAACAGTCCCTTAGACACTTCTCCTGACTTTCTATATTAATTGTAATGCAAGAAAAACATCCATTAAAACAAACAAACAAACAAACTTTTTTTGTGTCCCATCCAGCAACAAATCAAATACTGACTCCCAATGGAAGACACAATTGATTCCCCCCCCCCCCCCTGCATAGCTGCTGAGATCTAAACTAGAATCTGGTTCTGCTTTATGGCAGCAGGAGCACAAGTGTTTGATGCATGAAATAGCATCACAGCTATTCAGAGTTTCAGAAAGTTGTTCACTTCAACTAAAGATCATAGGAGCTGTATTGGAAATAACAACTTTTTCCCCCTGAACTCTGTCTGGGTATGCCTACTCCCCTTTCTTTAGGAAAACATCAGTACGTAAACCTGAGTATATAAAACCTTTATTACATGCCCTAGTGTTGGGTGGGCAGAGTTTTAAGCTTTCTCCCCTTTATTCAGAAGGAAATGGGCTTTTAAGTATGTTTTATTTTGTTTTCTTTGTAATTGGACACTTTTATTGTGTTTTGTTAATTGGACATTCTGTTGTGCACTTTGCATTTTATTATGTTTCCTTGGGGCTAGATGAACAAGAGAAGTCCAGGAATAAACAAATGAATAAATTGACAGCAGGGGTTAAGCTAGTGTTGTTTTATCCGTTCTACTGATTTAATTGGCTACTTTGCACATAGTTTTAATATAGCATTGCCAACCCATAGGCTTCAGAACCGGACAAGATATTGATACCTCAGGAAATAATTTTCAACCTTTGTTTTTTATTGAGAATTATTAATAAAAGTTCTGCTTATCCCCAGCTCCTCCCTAAAGAATCTGTAATATTGTAACAATGGCGTCTCCTTGTCTCATCATTCTGAATGCAAATCCCATGAATGACTAGAAGTATTTCTATTCAACCTTACAACAAGAACGAAGAAGAGGAGGAAGAAGAGGAAGAGGAAGAGGAGGAGGAGGAAGATCAAATGTGCTTGTTGTCCTGTATTGTCATTCCAACTCTAATCAACCTTCCCCATCCCGTTCATGGGACTGGATGGGGCCTCCTACAAAACGTCTCTGTCTCTAGGGCTATGTTCACATGTGGCGTGGATGGATGGATGGATGGATGGATGGATGGATGGATGGATGGATGGATGGATGGATGGATGGATGGATGGATGGTGGGAGGGTGGGTGGGTGGGTGGGTGGAACCTCCAGAACACCTCAGAAACAATAGTATGTGGCTCTCATCTTCTTCTCCCACTTCTAATCTACACTTTCTAGCCTAGAATGTTCACAACAGAGTGGGAAAGAAAGACTAGTTTGTACATTACCCTACCTTATTTGTATTTACTGTGTGCAGGATGCAATCCAAGAGGAAGAAGCTGTAAACAGCTTTGATTGCTAATTGGATGGATGGAATTGAGATTATGAGTGGCACCTAGAATGGTGCTGATGATCTTAGATGAAAGCACTAGCAATATGGCATTAATCTATACAGCCATACAAACTTTATCCAAACACAAATCCAAACATACAAACATGATTCTAAACTGGTGGGGGATACTGGGATCTGACAGAACATGGCACAATAGGCTGACATACTTGTGGGGCTGCCTATTCAAGCTGCCAGACGGACTGAGTCTTAGGAACAACATCTTGTTCATCTGCAATCAAGTATGCAAAATAGCACTAGTCCAGACCAACCAGCCCCTTCCATGGTCTAAAAGTGCATGTGAGCTTTGAGGTTGGCTCTGGCCTCAGAGCCTTTGGGAGACACTAGCCCTCTACTAGTCTCAGACATGGGAGGCATGCTTTCTGCCTACTTCCTGTGTTCTGCACCAGCATCTACAGGTCTGCCAGTAGTCTCATTTAAATGGGTCTTCCAGTGATCCTGATCAGGACCTCCTTGATATGAGTCACATTACATCTAAAGAAGGCAGAGCATACCAGCAGGGGGCAGGGCCTCATGGATCTGCACTAACATGTGGATTGGTGAGATCCAGAAATTGACTGTGGAGACTCCAGAATGGGATTAAAAGGAAGTGCAGAAAGGGCCTAAGTATGGTTGAGCCAATTTGGTCTTGTGGTTAGAGTGCCACACATGTATGTGGTAGTCACTGGGTTTCATTCTGCTTTCCTCCATGAAGCCAGCTGGGTGACCTTGGGCTAGTCACAGTTCTCTACTGAACTCTCAAAACCCCACCCACCTCACAGGGTGTCTGTTGTGGGGAGAAAAATAGAAAACTTTGTCAGCTGCATTGAGTCCCCTCTAATGGGTGAGAAAAGTGGGGTAGAAAAGCCAACTCTTCTTCTTCTTCTTCTTCTTCTTACCATCAAGACTTGCACTACCATCTGAGCCTGGAATATCTCAGCCTCCTGAAGGTGACTAGGTAAAATGGAAAACAAAGCTTCTAGACCTTTAGTAGTTGCATAATAAGAAATTTTCAGCAGAGGCTGACCATTGGAATCCCTTTATGGCTCAGATCTAAGTCATGTATGCCATTTAATGGATTAGCATTATTTTAAGGTTTGCAAGCAGACTTCAAAATATAAGGTCAACAGCAAGTGCCACTGTAAATCATATTGATTTTTTTTTAAGAGTGTCCCCTGGTTGGAGGAGAGAAAAGAATCAATAATGCTGTAGGTAAAACAGAGATGACATCATGGTAGCAAACTGGATAAAAGGGAGGGAGGATAGATAGATAGATAGATAGATAGATAGATAGATAGATAGATAGATAGATAGATAGATAGATAGATAGATAGATAGATAGATAGATAGATAGACAGACAGATAGACGGACGGACGGACGGACGGACGGACGGACGGACGGACGGACGGACGGACGGACGGACGGATGGGCGGACAGAAATCCAAAAATGAGAAAAAGAGAGAAAGAAAAAAAGAGAAGACAAAGAAAGAAATGAAATGAAAGAGCAAAGGAAGGAAGGAAGGAGAGAGAGAGAGAAGAACGAAAAGGGAGAGAGACAGATGGCAGGCTGGCAGAAGAAAGGAAGGAAGGAGAGAGAAAAGAAAAAAGAAAAGAAAGGACAGGGAGAGAGAAAGGCAGGCAGGCAGGCAGACAGGAAGGAAGGAAGAAAGGCAGAAAGGCAACCAAGCTTCCTTTAACAGAAATGCAGAAATGAAATATGATTGAAGATCCCTGAATCCCCTAGTTGGCTGCACAAACATCCTTAGGCTCCCACAATTCAACCCCATTCTATACAGAAACATTTATATTTAACTAGACAGAGAATGTAATTTGACTTGTTAAAAGGCTATGGAAGAGTGAGTTATAATCATTTTGCAGAGTGAAGTATAGGCAAAAGGGTCTGCTTCTACCTCTCATTTACACTAGTCTAATTAAAGGACAATTTCCCTTAAAGTCACTGGCGTAAATTTGGTAGAAACGAGATTTCAGATCAAAGCCAGACGCTAACTGCATAATGACTCTGAGCTCCTGCTGATAATAACATTATTTCACCCCCTCCTTTCCCTGATCCTTTCAAAAACTCTGATTTCCTGATGTGTATTTTGTTATGCAGCTGATCAATACAGAAGTCTGTGGGTGTCTTGCTAATAAGCCCTGCAAATGTAATAGGGCGCAAATGTAGGGGTAAATCGTAACCAGGAGTAGTGTAAAAGCCACAGGATTTCCTTACATTTATACTCAGAGGAAACTTTGACGGAAATTACATTTTTTAAAACAAACAAATAAATGCAACTGATACACCTCTGACATCTATTAATAGATCAGACCATTGACCCCTCTTAATGCAGCAGCCAAAACACTACAGCTAAGAAGGCCCTTTTTAACATGGCACATCTAAAGCCATAGAAGATATTCATTCATTCATTCATTCATTCATTCATTCATTCATTCATTCATTCACATTTCTATCCCTCCCCATACCCGAAGGTCTGTATTAATACTGTCAGCTGAGCTTCTCAAACAAATGATTCCAAGGAGTAAACAAACATTGTGGGTGCTCCCCAAATATATTCCCCACTCCTGTTTCCATTCCTCCACTGGCCAGACTGTAACTTTACCAAGTAGCAGAAAGTGTAGTCACAACACTGTGTGATTCAGGTGTGAGTTGCTTACTTTAAAGCCCCCTCACTGATGATTTGGACCATGGATCAAAACACAGTTGAGAGTAGGAATGGGCAAAAAATGTTTGAAGCTTTGCATTCAAATCGAATATTGGCTATATTCAAAGACTGACCTTTGCATGCAAAGTGAAAGCTTTAGTCCCTTTGTGCGAAGCTTCGGAACAGATCTGGAATGGATTCAGAGGCCTAGCACAGTGAAGGCTTTGAAGCGGCTCCATTTGTACAAATGTAAAGTTCTGTCTCATTCACTTTTATGCAAAACGAACAGGAGGAAAAATCATACACACCCCTAGTTGAGAGAGGTCAAAGGTGGAAGCCCAGTCTGAGCCTTGACCCTGGCCCTGCTGATTCTGGGGTATGAGTCCTTACAGACTGTTTTGACATGCCCATCAGAAACCAGACAAAGGCTACTAAAATGTTTAGTGGTCTGGAAACCATGTTCTACGAGGAAAGGTTGAAGGAAATAGAAATGTTTAGCCTACAAAAGAGAAGGCTGTCTTCAACTATCTGAAGGGCTGTCACAGTGCAGAGGGATCGTCCCTATTCTCACTTACACAAGATGGGAGGACTAGAAACAATAGTATGAAACTTCAAGGGAGTCAATACAGATCAGATATTAGGAAATCTTCCTGACAGTGAAGGCGATCAATCAATGGTTGCCATGGGAGGTATTGAGTTCTCTTTCACTGGAGGTCTTCAAGCAGAGCCTGGACCTACATCTGTCTGGAATGATTTAGGCAATCCTGCATTGAACATGGGGCTGGACCCAATGACCCTAGAGGTCCCTTCCAACTCCATGAACCCATGAAATATTACTATAGGAACAAATGACTGTGTAAGGCTGCTACCAGTATTGGCCCTTTCTTTGCTTACTGTAGTTAGGGAATATGACCCCTTGTAGATCTCTTCTGAGCATCATCAAATCTGCACATTAATGTTGTTTTGTGAGGCACCATCCCTTGCTGGTCCGCTCCACACACAAAGGACAAAGCACAATCTTGATCAGGGAGGCTCTGACTGGAATTACTGGTGGACCCTGACATTGTCATAACACGCCATCTGGATTCAAGCAGCCTCTCCACAGCTTTCTCACAGAAAGCTGCAATACTTCCATGGTGCACATGGTGAGGCGCACATCAAGTGGGATGGGGCAGCCAATTTCACTGTTCTCGCCATCCTGTCTGGACTGGCAGGAACATTCAAATTTACCTGAAACTGCAGAACGAGTGCTCATCGTTACGGAGTAGGTAAATTTGAAGTAGCAGCGGCATTAATGCGTTGCTGCTATGCAATACTGGGCATCAGGTGAGATGCCCATACCTCAACTGTGCATTGGAATTTGCAGTATTCATAAATCTGGACACACCCATTGTCATTAAAACAACCATCAGTTAAGAAAATGAACAAACTGACCTTCCTTGATGTTCTGAAAGGTTATGGTGACATGCAGAATTGCTCATCAAAATATGTCTTATATGTTTAAAATATTAATATACCACTTCCTATTAAAATATAATCTTGAAGTGCTTTACAAAGAATTAAAAACAAACTAAGAGCATAATAATTATATTAAAACAAGATTAAAGTCAAGAATGGGGGGGGGGGAGAATCACTCTGGAAAGGCCTGAGTAAAAAGATAAGTTTTTAATTGGCATCTAAAAACGAGAAGTGTGGGTGCCATATGAATATCAGAGCTGAGACTATTGAGGAGGGAATATATTAACATACTGGACTGTCAAAGAGCAAGACACATCTTCGAGACATCACTGATAAGCAAAGCTGAATAAAATATTCCTGTATTTGCAAATGCAATTTGGCAGGTGACATGTAATTCCTAGAATCACCCATTTGATGAACGGTTACTGCTTGCTTGTAAAAGAATCTGGAGCAAAAGATCTGATTAGTCACCGATAAATTCGCATCCTTTTTTGACATTGCGCCACTTCAGTATCTAAATTTTATACAACACAGATAAATGCAAACAACTAACAGATACAAACATCCCTCTGTTGCCTCTCGGGATTTTGTAAGCATTTCCTTTGAGTATTACAAAAACATGAAAACCTTTGAGCACTCGGAAGGCATGTTTGCAAATTTTTGCTCATTACAGCTGTCTCCTCATATGAAAAATCATGAAATCTTCATTCTCAATAGAACTGAATAATCTGATTCTGATCCTGGGCCCTTTCTGTGCTTACCTCACTTCCCCATTACAAGCTTATTTAGGTTTCAAACCATTTTCAATCCTCAGAGACCCCACGCCAGTTTGGCTTAACACGCTTTCCACGTGTTAAATCGCCCCAAAGCATTGTAAGTGTTAACCCTCATTTCAACAGGTCTCACTCCAGATCGTGCGCTTGATACATGTTACATTTTTTCCTGTGGGGACCCTACCGTTTTAAGGGATGAGAATCCATGTTTAAGGTTTCCCTCTCCCAATAGCTTGCTTCCAAAGACAGTGATTTCAGTGTAAAAATACAACCTTCACAGCAGCTGCTACACTGTAGCAATCCAACCACTTCACACCTGATAACAATGTTGCAATTTTGCACAATTCTAGCTCTTTGGAGTTCTGACCTTTAAAGGGGAAAGGAAAGCAGGGAAAGGTTTGGGGAGATGTGTGAATGTTTAAAGCCCCCTTGCTTGAGTTGCCACTGCTGCTGTGTGCCCTGGGCAATGGGGAGAATCGCTGGCTGCCCGCTGCCAGTTTTCCTCCATCCAGGCAAGTGGCAGCCACCCAGCCAGGCTCGGTGAAGAGGTCTGTTATGGGTGGTGCATTTATGCCAGGAGGAAGAGGGCAGGGCAGCCCCCAAAAGCAGCTTTTAAAAAGTAGCCACTTGAGTCATGTGCGCCATATGTACGATCCTCAGAATCCGGATTGAACGCGATTAAGTTTAAAGTAATGGGAACAGGCAAATTCGCATTTGCATCCGGTTCTATTATTTTGGTTTAGGGAAACCGAATTAAGCTTATAATGGGGATGCGGCCTTAATCTGCATTGCTGAATCCAGATTAATTAGATCCATTTCAACTGCAGACAGAGACATCTGCACTGAGTGGGCTTTGGAGCAGCAAGGCTTAGAAGCAACACAGTGTTGATGCCTAAGCCCTGTTCCACATCAGTGGATGTGTACCAATGCTGAAAAAACCGCCCAAACTGCAGCACAATTTGTTGAAGCATTGGGGGCATGGCAAAACAGCATTGGATGTGAAGGCACCCTGACAACTTTTGTGACAGAAGCAGAGGCAACTGGAAAGAGAGTTTGGAGACCATGAGCCTGGAAACACCAAGGTCAACATGAAGGCATTTCACAGTTGAATCTCCACTGCACTTTTCGCTTGAATCCATGCCCACAGTGTACATGTCATTTGATCTCATGATCACATTCTTCTGGGATCCAATCTATGTGCAGATCTACTTTTGTAGATCCATATCGGATGGCGCTAGTATCGATGTAGACAGGATTTATCAGGTGTACCACTAATCTGGATTAGTGAGCCCTTAGCACAGATCTATGCTAGTTCCATGCAGATGACTTGTTCTTAGCAGCTCCTTGATTCAGATTAACAAGTAAGTGCAGAAAGACCCTTGGTGAAGCTGTGCAAGATTGTTCTATCACTACATGTATTCAAAGCCATGCTCAGTACATTGACTTGGATGATAATTGGTTAGACCTGGATCAGCTGTAGCCTATGGTAAGTCTGGCAAATGGCAGCAAATGTTACCATTACTCATGAACCAGAGCTTTGGGGCCAGTGGAAGAAGAGCTACACAGAAATTTGACAGCGCAGAAAAGAGCAACCAGAATGATCAAACATGCAAAATGCCTGGACTGCCATTCATGTGCAATTTGTTTGTAAAACTAGAAGAAGAGAATGAATGGACAAGCTACGGTCAAAACAAGACAATGTGAAATGATTTAAGACAAGCAATCACCCTTGGTCTTTCCTGTGTTAAAAGTTACCTAAACAAATCATCCTGAATGACTGGCTTTCTTCCCATTCAACTAAGGTAATGATTTTATCATTGGTGATAGATTTTGTGATGTGTCATCTCTGCTGAATAAGTAATATGATTTTGACATTATTAAATGTTCATTATCAAATTGTCCCAGGTGATCACCAAGGAAATCTGACCTTTTTGTTCCACACACACAAAACTCACATTTATATTAACATTTATCTTGCCTTCATAAATGCAGCATCTGTTGTTCTAGATTAATTGCCCCAGAGTATTCTCACAGCCCCAAGGCTGAAGAGTGGAACTTATGCTTCAGTTGAGCATTTCCTTCCTGATTAAATATGAAAAGTTTATGGCAGGGAGAGAGGCTTTGGAACATAATGAAATTCAGGCTGCATCTCACAACTGCCATGGAGGGTCCTTGAACCATTCTTCTAGCTGTACAAAGGGAATATCAACAATCCATTGATACACACTTATTACTTTATACACTCAGGCATCCAAAATGTGCAAAGAAGCATGTATACCTCTAAACAAATTGCAAGTGAACCTATATTATTGTGTTTTTATACAACACCCAAGCATTTTGGAGAACATTTGCCTTCTCAATCTTGCTTTTCAGTTTCCCTTTCACCAGTCTTCACGATTCTCCTTTTTGAAATCCAGAATAACCAGGTTGAACATGATCTATAAGTTTTCAAATCTATAAGTGAAATGGGCTGTACAGGGCTAGTAAATTGAAGCTGAATCCAGATGAGATGAAAAACTTTTGTGTCACATGGTCTAGGGTCTATGAAATTAGGAGGCCACCCTGTTCATGATAGGGTTCTAATGTCCTGGACGGGATAGGATAGGAATCGGACCCATCCACAAAACCTTGTAGGCAAGAATATCAGGTCAGAAGGCAAGTCTAGGGGGCCTTTCAACACTAACCAGTAAACTGGTGAAATACAAAGCATAGATGACCTCTGGGTCTCTCCTCTCTGTACTCTGGCATTTAACAGAGAGGCCACTCCTCCTTACACCACCTAGGTAGCCTAAAATGACCTTATAGTGGTAAACCTTTTAGATAAAGTCTGCTGTGCACATGAGTAAACTAGTATAGGGAGGCATGCAGAAGAACACACAGCTTTGTGAGCTGGTTTAGTAGCACACCAAACTGTGGCACTGAAATGTCCATAAGATCGGACCTTTTGCCTGAAGTCTAGAGGGTAGCTAATGTAACACAAATCTTTTTAAAAAATAGTCTGGGGGTGCTCTGGGGCTCTGCTGCACTGCCATTTGAAGTTCAGTTGGATAAGGTGGCCAAGAACACCTACTTCCAGCTCGAATTCATTTGCTAGCTATGGTCTCTTCTGGGCAGAGATGATCTACTGTAGTCACAGAAATCCATGCTGCTGTAACTTTCAGATTTGGTTATTTTAATGCACTCTGTGCAAGTTTCTGGTCTTGAAAACTGTGTGGAAGCTGCAGCTGGTGCAGAATCCTGCCGCTAGCATGCAGATTGGAATAGTGGTCTGGGTGTCCATTGGTTGCACAAAGAGCTGCATTGGTTGCCAACTCACCACATAACCCAATTCAAAGAGTCATGTTTAACCAATAAGGCCCTGAAAGGCTTGGGCCCTAAATATCTAAATACCTCATATTGATCTGCCTGTGCCTTAAGATTTGCTGGTAAGGTTCTTTTGACTGTGCCACCACCACTTTCAGTAATTTAAAGAGAAGGGACCCTCCAAGGTGTGCCAGACATCTTCACTATATGTTGAGAAGATCAATGAAATACACACCTATTAACCTTGGGGCTTTTTCCGAGTCCCCTTCCCATGGTTGGGAAAGGAGTGCCATCGACTAACATTGCGATCGCTAGTCAATGTTAGCCTACCCCCACCCCCCCAACGATTGAATACTTACTTCCATTAGATCGCTGGGCAGATCCTCTTCAGGGCACTGGCATTGAGTGTGGCACTCTCTGCAACTGCATGTGTATCGCAGTGCCACTGTTATGGTGTCACAGACACTCTGTGCATCAGAAGACCAGCGGAGCTGCCAGCACACTTGCACAGCACCTCTGATGACCTCCCCGTCCAGCAGAAGTGTGAATCCTTGCTGGCCCTGGACATGACAGGTATGTTTCTGGGGAAGGTTAGGTAACTTGTGGAGCACAATCTGTACCTCACTCTCTTGCTATTCAGATGTAACGCTGGATTGATGGGAACGTGGCTGATTGCACTGGATGTTGGAGGTGCTGTTGGCCAGCTGCATCACACTCTCTGGGCAGTTCATGCAACAGTAGTTCATATGCACTGATTCAGAACATAGCATTGCTCTTTCTCGCACATTTACCATTCTAACGCCTGCTCAGTGCAGACACCTTTGCCTATGGTAGATCTAGATTTAGCTAATCCGGATTCACTAAACCAGATAAACTGAAGTAAGTGCAGAAAGGCCCTAGGGGTCCTTGCTGTAGTCTCTTTACATGCTAAGTATTTAAAATGTCTTCTCCTAAGCTGCAAGTTACAGTTTAACTAATTTGCCCAATATTTTTAGTGTTTCATTTTGCCTTTTAAATTTCAGTTAAGTAATTTTGTATTAAAATAATCCAGATGTTTTTCCCTCCCATCTCAATTGGCTCCAATCTTCTATCAGTTAAGCTAAACTAATAGTCCTTAAAAATCCTGCGAGGGTACGGGATTGCTGCTAAAAACACGAGTCTAGAGATGTTCCTTTAACTTTCTGGACTAGAATCTGGCTGAAGACTAGAGAGCTCCTGTAGCATTTCAGCTTTCTATCACAAGTACAAATCTGCTAAAGCAACAGCTGTCTTTCGACCTGAAAAGCAGCACACCTCTGCTTCTGCAATGCAAGATGGAAGTGTAAAATTAAAAGCATAATATCTTGAAGTATGAATCAGGCAACAAAATCTCACCCTGTCAATGCATGAATGTCAAATTAAGAAATAGTGTACAATTTTAACTGAAAGAAAGAAAGAAAGAAAGAAAGAAAGAAAGAAAGAAAGAAAGAAAGAAAGAAAGAAAGAAAGAAAGAAAGAAAGAAAGAAGTATCCCCAGTTCATCACTGTATTCCTAACTAGCTTTTTAGGTGAATTACACTCCTACCCTCAGGGTCAAGATGTATGAGTGTTTTCGAAAGACAAGAGCACTACTTCTTTACCATTCAAACAAGAGAAATGTTTTCTAGGCATTTTGATTTTTAATTACAATAAATGTCAAGGGCTTTATGGAATGAAAGAAGAGGCCCCTGAATGTTCTAATAATTTTCCAGCTCTGCTAAAGTATTAATCAAGTAACCTTAAAGGGCTGTTCACCAAATTCTCTGCAGATGTAAAATTGATTCCAGTTGAGTAGCAACAATTTACACTACTCAAGACTTTGGCCTTGTATTTTTGAATGTTCTAATAATTCAAGTGTGTCACTCCTATGACAAATAACATCTGCTTCTGCCTGTTCTCTGGCATTCCGGAGGAAATCTGCAAAATGAGAGCCTCTTTTGACAGTGCTGTGACTATGTCCTTGTTTCAAATAGAGCTTTCCTCAGGACCTCTTTGGCCACCTAGAGCAAGGGCATGCCTTCAAGTCTTCAGTGCTCACCTGAAATATTGTTTAGTTTAATAACGAACTAGAAGGGCAAAATACTACAGTTTACTGCTGAAAAGGGAATGACTTCCAAAGAAGAAAAAAGGTTTAAGTGCACTCAAATATGAAACATTAAAAGGAAACACTGGCTAAAGCAAACACAGTGACCCCCAGAAAGGACCTTCCTGGGGTGATGGGCCCTCCAGATTCTGTGGAAAGCTAGAGGGGAAGTAGCCTATTGGCAATTTGGTGTTAGGCTTTGGTGTTGTCAAATACCACAATCCCATGTTATTCCTTAGGTTAAGTTCCTAGAAAATTTCAAGAATTTCACATTTTCAGATATGAGACTGTGCCTTTGGAGAACTGAGCAATGGAGAAGCAAACGTTATTGTCTAAGAAACAGAATTGACTTCTAAGGAAACTTCCACACTGATTCCAGCTTGGAGTCATAGAATTCTAGCTCTGCATGCCAGGACGCTCCCTGGGAGGTATGGTGTTACAAGAAACACAGAGTCCTTTTGGCACTTACCCTTTTGTTAAAAAAATATGCTACCTTAAATAAATAAATAAATAAACCTTGCAAAGAGTAACTACTAACCATGAAATACCCCCCCCCCGGGTTTCTTTCTCTTTTTTTTTTCTCCGTACAGTGAGTGAATATTCTTTTCTTCATTTGATAATTGTAGTAAAATATGCTTCTTTTTAGAGTCCAATTTAAGATTTAATGATGCAGAGAAAGTTTGGGCTTGGAGCAATAACACTAAAATTGTTGCTGTGGTTGACAACAATATCACCTTAAAAAAACTTCTACTCGATTAGCTTTGATTGTATTAAACAATGACAAACTACACAAGTAATTAGAACTTACAGACCGCATTAGCAACTCACTTAGTGGTGTTGATTGGTAAGTAGTAATTTAAGCTTCCAAAGTTTGTTGTTCCTTTACATGTATCTCAAAGAAAGAATCACATGGAATTTGATTCAGCTGCCTGTTCTCCCTCCCTCTATGTGACCGTAACAAAACACAGTTTCCAGCATTTAATCTTACATTGGCAGTGATCAGACATAGCAAAAAGGAAAGAAAAAGCCACCCCTGAGGTGCCTCAGAGACAGGATTGTTCACATACCAGTCTGCCCTTCTACCTCTCACAGAATTCTGTGCTAGAAAAGGTGGATTACAGAAGACTTGGGAACAAGAGAGTCACACACTGTCTCTTTGAGGTGCCTCTAGGGTGTCCCTTTATTATGTCTGAACACAGACCTAGCTGAATTTAACAACTGCAGAATGCATGTAATCAACACACCCAAGCACATTTTTTATAGCGAAGCCAAGTTGTGGACCAGGCAAACTGATACGTTATTTCCCTATGTTTTTGCACAAAAGATTGTAAGGGTTACTTTCATGCATTTTGCACAAGTAGCGGTGCTAGATTTAAACTAGGAAGACTAGGGTCAGATTATAACGCTTTATCTTAAATCATGTTATTGCAGCCTTTTTGGTGATAGGGGTTATTTTTGCATTGTGCAATAATTGCATGATTGTTCTTTAGGAAACAAAGAGGACAGCATTCTGCCATGGCATGGACCATTAGATAGATAAAGCGTACTTGGGACCCAGAGGAATCACTGCTTTGAACACTACACCTGAGATGCCAGGATACCTGTGGAACATTGGACCTGCTTCTTTTGATCATCTTAGCAAAGGGACAATGAAGATGGCCTTCATGATTGCTCCCAGTCTATGTTCAGAGCTTTCTCTTACACCTAGTTTACTTGTTTATTGGATTTCTATACTGCTCTGTTACTATAGTCTCAGAGTATTGTAAAATAAAACCAATGACAGAAAACAGATGGGAAAAGAAAAAAAATGAAAACGAGCATAAACATATCAGTTATCTACAAAACCACTGATTCACTCTTCAGCAGTTGTAATAGTTAATAAATTGACCTTCTTAATGCCTTTGAGACTTATTCTGGAGTTTTGGTCAACAAGGCTTGAATAAATTTCAAGTGGAATCACTGAAGGATGAACTTAGTACAGAGCTTGGTATCGACTGATCTTCTCCTCCTCCTCCTTCTCCTTTGGCCACTATTGATTCAGTAGTTGGACTTGACTTTAACATCTGGACTTTCATTCAACACATAGGCTGAGTTCCCACTGCCACTTTAAAGCAATCCTTGTCGTCCCCATTCCCAATCAATTTCAGGGGTATTTTGAGGATTATTCGGCTAAAAAATGGAATAAATAAACACATTTTTTTCAGGTATTTTTTTTTCATTTTTGCTTTTAGAACACTTCTTCCTTATTCCTGTGGTAATGCTACAGCAGTACTGGGACAGAAGCGTCATGAAATGGGTGGGATTTCACCCAGCAGGACAGCCCCTTGTCAGTTAAAATGCCAGGTTTCCCCTCTACAGCAGACTGTTTCATTGTAACAATTCACCCACTTCACACCTTATAACAAGGTTTCCTTTCCCACCCACACTTCCCCTCATGCACACGCAAGCCTAAAGATCAAGAAAAGAGGCAGGGAAGATTCTTGCCCTTCACAAGCCATCCTGTGCAATTCTGCCTGTTTCCCTCCTTCCTTGATCTTTAAAAGGGGAAATGGGGGAAGCTGCAGGAACTGGGAGTAGCAAGGAACTGGGAGCCCTCAGCCCATCCCACCCTCTCACCCACCTGCCACGGCACTAGCACTGCTCGTTCTCTCACTCACTTGCTCAGCTCCCACAGGGGAAGTGTGCAAGTGTGTGTGTGTGTGTGTGTGTAAAGCAAGGGGGCTTGATCGCCAGCTTTTTGATCTCCTAGTTTTTTTGAAGAAAGGAAGGAGGCTCAGGAGGGAGGGGTAGCTGGGATTTCCCACCCTTGGCCACGTCATCAGATCAAACCCAATGGGGAGAGAGGGTGGGGAAAGGGTGGGAAGAAAAAAGATTCGCTTTCCCCAATGGGTTTTTGGGAAATGGTTCTAATCCTTTTCCTGTGGGGACAGATTTCTGGGTTGACTATAATTGCCAGATGCTCGTTTGCTTCATTTTACATCTCATTAAATAGTGTTTTAAATAGCACTGTGAATAGCGTTTTATTCTATGAGTAGGAACAAGGCTATACAGTCAGCTTTTTCTAAGCTACACCTTGATTAACTACAGTCAAAAATCACCATCTGGTCATGTTCCCCAGGAAAAGGATGTTGAAACCCTTCATCTTCATGTACCTCGGCAACAAAGTCACAACTGAGATCTAATTCTTGTCTTTCTTTTTCAGCCATTCCAACCAAGCATGCTGAAACCACCATTCAACGACAAGATGGATAAGTAAGAGCAGAGAAAATATGGTACCAATAAGTAGACAAAGTGTAGTAAGTCCTAGTCACTACACAGACAGGGCCATGCAGTTATTCTTGGCAGATACAGAAACTCTTTTTCCACCCGTTTTAACCAATGATATAATTAGTCTGATCCCTATAAAATCCATCTCGTGAGGTCCAAGTATACAGCTGCCAACTATGATAATGGTAAAATATATTTGCTGTACAGTAGTCATTAGATTCACAGAAACCAATGAGCTGTTCTTCCTCATTCCTACTGCCAAGGCTATATAGTCTGAGAGGATCAGGCCACAGCCCTTCTAGTCTCATGCAGTGCTTTATCAATTGTTCATGGGCATTTTCAAGCAAACCTTCTGCTCTTGAATCCCTACAAATTGGCCTTTATCCTGCCTTCCTCTCTTAACTTTTACATTCCAATTTCCAAACACCAATAATGCAGGTCCTATCTATTTCACTCTGGACTGGATCACAGAACTTATCAGATCTAATTTAGTTGCTTCTGTTGTTGGGACATAAAACTGAACAATCATTATATTAAAAGGCTGCCCCTTGAAACCTAACTGAAACTTTTGGTCACTCACTACATTACACCAGTTACGGTCTTGACAGACACGTTCTTTACTGCCATGGCAACAATGTTTCTCCTTAAACTCCCACTTCCTGAATAGTATACTGTACACTGAGAATGTCCAATGCTTGTCCACTTCAGGTCACTCACACCCAAAATATTCGACTTCAAACAGTCCATTTCCTTCTTTACTATTTCTAACTTCCCTTGATTCATAATGTGTACATTCCATGTTCCTGTGGCAGGTTTTTCTATACAGTTTCATGTTTTCTTCTCCTTTCTGTCAATAGCTGTAAGGCTTTGGTTGAGCATATCATAAATATCAGTGGTACTTGGGATAATCCTTAGCTTTTCCTCAGTAGCATTAAAAGCACTTTTTGACCTTAGGAGATTATCTTCTGGCACCATCTCACTCAATCTGGTTTGCCTTTCCATATGGTTTTCTTCCTAAAAAGTACTGGAGTGGCGTGCCTAAAGTCTTCTCCTGTGCAAAATGTAACACTATCTTATAAAGCATTTCCCTCCTTTCAATTTGATTTGAATAGAAGAGGGGAAATGTTCAGCTTTGTGTGAAGTCCCCCCTCCCATGCAAATGTAGCTAGCTTCAGCATCACACACAAATATTCATTGAACGTTTGCATGCAAAGGGAACCCCCACATCCCTTTCTTTGTGTCCCACCACTCAATTTTTGCCACCATAGCTGCTGCTGCCACCATCAGACCCTCCTTGGAGGCTCAGCCGAAGTCTCCTGTGGGTGTATATGCAGCTAGAGTGGTCACCCCAAAGATCTTTGGGTGGGTTACAATAAAATATTCCTATACAACAAGATGTTCATGAGAAATCTTGCACAGTTTCCTGGAAACTGTGGAGAACTGCAAGAGATTTCCTGCAATTCCCAAATCAGAGGGCCTCTCCGGCTGAGTGTGCATCTCTTGGAGGCCTAGGTTGAGTCTCGGAGTAGGGTGAAATGGCAGTTCCAGAGGCAGCAATGCAGTTTGAAGGTAAGGGGACATGGCTGTGGGGGACATGGGGTGAGGACTCAGCATGTCTGGCCATGTTGAAGCTTCTACAAAGCTTTGAGTTAGGCCAGATACATTTACTTTGTGTGCAAAGGCAGGCATACAAATGTAGGCCCTTTCAATTCATATGTGAAGTGTCAAAGTTTTGAATTTGAATACAAATTTGAAGCTGTCAAACATTTTTTGCCCATCCCTGTATTCCACACACTACTGCTGCTCAGTATGGGTGGTTGGCTTTAGTTTGAAATCTCACCTGTGGTGTAACCGACCTGCTAACTTTGCCTCTTAATAGCATAACCTCAGAGTTCACTGGTGCACACAAACCTCCTTGGCCCAGAAAGACTCCATGCAGTGAAATAATTCCTCTGTCTGTAAATTGCATGATTTTCCACCCCAACTGATAAAGGTTAAAATTGGAGTGTTGAGGTGACAAGAGCCAGTGGAATCTCCTGAAAATGATTACCACCCATTAGTTCATCTTTTGGGGTCGTTTACATGCAATGTTATGACTGTCCAGGTACAGATGAATTCAAGGAGAAATGATAATCAAAAGCACAAAAGCTAAAAAGGAATGGAACCAAAGGTGATCTGATTCAGTTGATTCTCAATGTGGCAGCGTAACATGCAAAGGTGAAGCCTATTGCATTTCAAAAATGACAGGGATTGCCAGGCTCACCCACACCTGAGACAATCCCTTATAATCCCACAATATAAATTACAGGCAGTTAGTCTACATGATTTAGTACGCAGATGGCAGTGAACATACATAAATTAACATTGACGTTAAGCTACTGTAAAAGAAGCTGCCTTTAATGCTTAGCAACCACACAATGAAGCAATGTTGCTGTACTAAACAGAAAGGGATAATTTGGTGCATAAAATGACATATACATAGCTAGTAATACCTATCTAATATATTTTCAGCTACAAAACCTTAATCCATTTTAGCTTCCCACCAACAGTTCAAAATCACATCTATCATCTGTCCATCCATCATCTATCCTGCCATCTAGCCATACGTCCCTCCGTCCATCCATCCATCTGTCCATCCATCCTACTTCCCTACATGTGGTTCATATTTGTGTCAAAAGAATCCAGAATCCAGTCTGAAGCAAATACGGTTGAGACTTTATTTTCTCCCCAATGTGTAAAAAAATAACAGGAAAAATACTTCCGACCTAATAAAAGTTAATTTCCCTTTGGCCTTGTGCTATTCACCACCAACATGTGTCATGGGATTCCTAGACCAGTCCTCGCTCCATCTCATGGTAGATAGTGTAATCCAGGAAGAGGGAGAAACCTGACTCTTACATTCTAACTTGAGGGAGGGTCCTGAAAAGGGGCAATAAGCCCCCCCTCACTGTCCCATTTTAACCGGAAGTGAGGAAAAGCACCTAGTTGACATAATGGTAAAGCTGACTTGGCTGGTGAGCACACCATGGTTCATAAGTAAAGAACTGTATCTGTTATTAACTTACTTAGAAGTGCCTTCCAATGTCCTTGGTCAGCCCAATCCACATCCACCATGCATTGTAAAGATTAGCAGCATCACCTGTGCAAGAGAAAATGAGGGGTGAGTGAAGAAGGCCTTCATTGACTCTTAAGGGTGACTGAGAATCTATAAAATCCATCACAGTTGTGACACACACAGAGTATCCCAGTAATGTTACATCTTTGCCACACTGAGCTGTGGTTCATTCATCAATAAATGAATACCAGTAAGTATCAGGATTAAGGGTGGTATGTGAAAGTATCTTCATATAGAATCTTCTGCAAAAATATCAAGGAGGGCAAAAAAACACTAACACGCTATAATCAATTGAAGTGAATCCCTGAGTAAAGGTTACAGAAGAAATGCATCAATCAATATGAAGAGCCTATTGATTGGTTTATCCCCCCAAAATTAGCAAAGTAGAACCATCTTTTTTCCCTCTGTCAGTAGGAAAGCTCTAATTCTGTTTGCACAGTGAGATAAATCATAGAGTCTAAAACTCAGTAAATATCTAACAAGACCAAAAAGGGAGGATCCATTAACAGTGAGATACCAACCTGTAGGACTGATACTGTACAAGTTGAAGAAAGGAAATATATCTCAAATATCATCTTGGTTTGGCCCTGTCAATATACCTTATAGGGCTGGTGGGAAATGTAGTTAAAATTTCTAAAAGAGATGGAGTTTAAACCATTGATCTGTATCAGTCATTTGTTTCTTAATGAGTCCGTTCTGAAACCTATGATTAATGCTTTCCTAATTATGGGTGCATCCACATACATTAAAAAGCATGGGGGGGAGGAGAAGAAGGAGGAGGAGGGGGGGAGGAGAAGAAGAGTTGGCTTTTCTACCCCACTTTTCTCACCCTTTTAAGGGGACTCAAAGCGGCTGACAAAGCTTCTGTTCTTCTCCCAACAACAGAACACCCTGTGAGGTAGGTGGGGCTGTGAGAGCTCGGAAGAGAGCTGTGACTAGCCCAAGGTCACCCAGCTGGCTTCATGGGGAAGGGCAGAATCGAACCCGGAATTCCCAGATAAGAGTCTCGCTCCCTAACCACTAGACCAAACTGGAAGAGAAATGTTGCGGTAGGTGAAGGAACCAGAACTTCCATAGGACATGAGACACAGTTCTGAGTTTCCCAGTGTAATGTGGATGAAATACCTCCCAGCAAAGCAAAAAGAGAGCAAATAACTTGAACTTAAACTTTTATCCCACCTTAGCATGGCTCCCTTCTCTAAAAGAAAAGGCTTCAGAACTCTCTTTGGTTCCAAGTACCAGTCTTCCTCACTCATAGGCCCTTTCTGTACCCCCTTCCCACCATTATAGGGCAGGAAAGGATGCCCTGTCCTAGAACAAGCAACTCATCCTACGCTGCTTGAGATGTATAGGGCCATCTGAACTCAGAGAGCCCATCCTACTCCATGCTCGATTACTGCCACCAAAGAGCCCTTAGAGGCAGCGAGGAGACTCCAAAGGCAAGGAACAAAAGTTCCCAGCAGGATCCTTTCTGGTGGTGCACTGCTTCAAGCACCACATGCAATGGTGCTTCCTTGAACATCACCAAAAAGGGTCTACCAGTATATTCTGGCCTAAGCATGACAAGGGGAGAGGGTGCCATAGTCTATGTTAGCTAAGTGGACTATGGGACCTTATTCCAGGATTTATCTCAGAATAATACCTAATGCATAAATGGCCCCAGTCTCTCATGTTAAATTCTTACAACACTACATTCATTGTACTACTTTTGTTTAAAACTAGTATTTTACATTATCTTTGTCTTGTCCTCTGTTCTTCTTCCTTTTGTTTTTCTATCACAACAGGTTCTTCCCCCTGTGTGCCAGTTTGGTCAATTCCCTCTTATCTGGGAATACTGGGTTTGATTCCACCCTCCTCCATGAAGCCTGTTGGGTGACCTTTGGCTAGTCACAGCTCCCTTCTGAGCTCCCATAGCCCGACCCACCTCACAGATAGAATAGAAAGCTTTCTCAGCTGCTTTGGGTTCCCTTAAATGGGTGAGAAAAGAAGAGTAGAAAAGCCAACTCTCCTCCTCCTCCTTCTCTGCTTCAGTTGGCCTCCACTTCCCTCCTATTTCTATGAAATCCTTCTTATCTACTTTATTCATTTCAATCCAGGCCACAATCCCATTCTCAGGGAAGCTGTCAGGCACTCATGCACTAAACCAAGCACCCACACGTGCCTTGCAGATCGGGCAATCAGGCAAGGGTGTGTGTGTCATACTTGTAACCAGGGGGTGGAGGAAAAAGCCCCAGTGCCGGGGCTTACCACGGTTTTCATGGGGACAGGCAGATTCAGCTTGAACCCGTGCTGTCCTCAGTCACATGGGGACATCTTAATGCAAGCTATAATTCACATTGGGGCTGCCCCAAATCCACCCTGAATTAAACGGAGCCCATGGGGATGCAGCCTCAGAGTAGTTTCCTTGCTCCCTGGTAAGGAGATGGTAAGTGGCAGGAGCAATGTTAGAATCGTTTATCTCAAATTTGCCTGAGATTACTTCTGCTGCAGGGCCCTAAAAGAATGATAACTATACACTGAGTTATGGATTGTTTCCAGTGTTCTATTTCTTTCCAGTGTCTGGCTGCTGCTTGTTCTTGGGGTATCTTAATGGTTCTGAATTCCTGGCTTGTATATGAACTCACTGGAAAAGACCTTACGCTGGGAAAATCTGAAGGCGAAAGGAGGGGAAAGCAGAAGATCAGATGGATAGATCATGTTGTCAAGTCAACAAACATGAACATGGGAAGACTTCGGGAGGCAATGGAGGACAAATGGTCCACAGGGTCAAAAAGATTCAGACATGATTAAGCAACTAAACAATAACAAGGAAACCTCTTACACAACTGCTGTTCTCTGTTTCCTATCTCCCATTGCCATCCACATCCAAACCCTGACATCAGAGCTGAGGAATTGTGACAGATGGAACATTTTTCCCTGCCTCCAAATAGGCAATTTTTTTTTCTGATGTAAATCCATTATGTAATACCAGAATAATCAAATGGGATTTTTTAAATAGTTAGCAAGGAAATTCTTGGAATCACTGTGCCTGTTTTCTTTAATTTGCTTGTGTTTGCATATATAAATAGCTGAATATGAACTGACACATCCAACATAGATAGCAAGATACCAGTTCAGTGGAATTTTCACTACTTGACTGTTGGGTAAATTTAATTCTTCTCTGCAATTCTCTTTATTTCTACGTTTATTTTTGATTACATTTTTAACCTACATATGAATATATATAATTTACTTTTAAAAAGTAATTTCATCATTATGCTTCATGCACGTATCAATTTTTTTCTGAAATGTGAAGAAAATAATGGACAACTTTGAATAATTGATTGAATGATTGAAGGGAGCTCCTGCTTAAACTATTAAAAGAACCAGGAATTACTCACTAATCAGCTATTTGCAAATGACAGCGAAGGTGTGAGATAGCTAAACTCAGCCCACCCTTCCTTTCCTGAGCAGTTAAATGATGGGGATAATTTTAAAGACTTCTGTGTTGCCTTGAGAAATCATGTACATTATCCTTTTATGGGCAATTCCTCATCCAGGTAGGGATCAACACTCCAAAGCCTCTTCTCTATGCAAATTTGTTCCAAATTTTCATTATGGGAGAAATAATAATTTTAAAAGCTGCATTCCATTGGAAAAGGACAGAGTCCTATAACCTTTTTTTTTTTTTTTGCAACTTCTGTGTCAGTGAAAGTTTTATTTTTGAACTTGGAGAGTGGTAGTTGTAGAACAGAAAAGGAAATAAAGAGTGAGGAGAATGGTATCAAGTCTATATGTTGAAAAATATTTGTCCTTACACAAGTGGGACATTGGGATGCAAATGAGACAGCTGTATTCTTTAATTGCAACTGGATTAATAAAATGTAATTTTTACAACCCATTTGCAACAGACCAATGGGGAATACATTTTATTGCCACTCTGGGTGTCTTCTAGTTAATAAATTCGTGTCTTTTGAGCATAAGCATTTGGCTCCAAATCCCGGATACAAGTTTATTAAAATTGTAATAGTTCTTGGAGACCATAAAATGAAATGAAGTGCACAAAATGTGCATTTCCGATGCGTGGCTCTTAAACCATTTTTTACACAACTAATTTCAGCATTTCCAGCACAGAAAGTATGCTGTGGTCAAATTTAAATAATAAATATTTAACCAACCACAGATCTTACTTGGCAGGCTTTTCAGAAGTTGGGCATTTTTCTCCCTTGCAATCTTATTTACATTTGTTCATTAAAATGTACACATTATGGAATTACTGAAACATCAAGCAGTGTTAAAGTATAAACCTCTGACTAGTTTTTTTAAATGTAATGTGACAGAAAACATAAAAGCAGATTAACATGAAACCTAGTACATCTGGAGTGTATGGTTTGATAAGGCAGGGAACCAAATTTCTGTTCATGAAACACAATGACAATAGAATCATAGAATCATAGAACTGGAAGGGACCTCTGGTTTCATCAAGTCCAACCCCTGCTCAATACAGGATTTCCTAAACCATTCCAGACATATGTAGGTACAGCCTCTGCTTGAAGACCTCCAGCAAAGGATAGCTCACTACCTCCCTTGGCGACCTATTCCATTAACTGATCACCCTCACTGTCAGGAAGTTTTTCCTAATATCTAATCCGTATTGACTCCCTTGAAGACTAAGACAATGACCATGTCTCCGCCAATGTCGTCAGATGCCTCAGCAGGTCTTTGGGGAGGGGAGCAACAGGTCTCCACTTTTGGTGGCATTAGCCTCCCATATGCCTGACAGCCACCTGAGGTGGCTAGAGACAAGGGCATGAAGGGAGGGTGCTTTACAGGAGCTGTCTGCCCCTAGACACTTGCCATGGTGCATATGAAGGTATAACCAGCATTGAAAGTGATTTTTCATAATTTCTGCTATATTTATTGAATCGATACCTCTCTGTAAAAATAACATGTCCTGAATTCCTGATATCATTTTTTAAGGACAAGACTGTATAAATGAATAAGGGGGGTGGGGGGTGGAGGGAGATGCTGGGACATTAATTGATATAGCCATTGGGACCTTCAAAAGCTCCTAAGAGGGGACCTGCTGAATCAAGTCAGCCCTTCTAGTCCAGCATTCTGTCTCTCACAGTGACCCACTATTTGCTTCTGGGTTAAACCTTCATCTGCTCTCAACTTCCTGCAAATGACATTACCTCTGAAGCCAAGCAAATGAAACAAACAAACAAACAAACAAAATGCATGTGCATGCCTATGGTAGACTTCATTATCAAGATATACTGGTATCTCAAATCTAAAATGGACCAGAATGTCATTTTGGCCTTCCTGATCAGAATATGATCTGCCTTATGAAGATGGAGCAAACCAGGAGTAACTTGGTAGGACCTCTTTAGTCTTCATCAACCTGTGGACAAAAGAGGCCCACAAGTCAACCAAGATCTTGAACAGAGGTAAGTGCAAAAAGACCCAAAGGCTCTCATATCTCAAGGGAACACCAGTTCAACATGAGGTAGTTGGGACAGATCAAGAGCCCCTGAACAGATTTAGAAAACCACCATGGTGCAGTAAGTAGAGTGTTGGGTTAGAACCAAGATTTAAATCCCCACTTAGGCTGCGTTCCCATGCAATAATAAGTCTGCTGAAAATCTTCTTTTGCCACGGAGTGGTCCCATGCACGGCTTTAATCCGGGTTTCCAGCGCCGCTAATGGGGAAAACCTGCTTTAAAAAAATACCTGTTTAAAGC
The DNA here is from genome assembly GCA_023333525.1 of Aspidoscelis tigris stejnegeri. Classification (NCBI taxonomy): domain Eukaryota; kingdom Metazoa; phylum Chordata; class Lepidosauria; order Squamata; family Teiidae; genus Aspidoscelis; species Aspidoscelis tigris. The sequence continues at coordinate 15,527,594 of JALMGA010000002.1, forward strand.
AGTACTTTCTGGAAGACGCGGGTTTTCAGTGCAACATTTTCCATGGGATCGCTCCGTGGCAAAAGTGGCGGGGATTCTCTCCCAGGGAATTGCCGGCTGGAGAGATCATCTCTCTCTCTCTCTCTCTCTCTCTGTCTCTCTTTTGCCTGTCATCCAGCCAGCGATCTATGCAAACAGCGATCTAGGCAGGCATTTTCTCTTTGCTGTTTCTCTTTCCAATCCCAAAGAGAAACAGCAAAGATACATTGTGATGAATTGCTTCCGCGAAAGTGAAAGTGTAAAAGAGCTGGCTGGGTGGAGATCTTGTAAAGAGTGCCGGCTGCACTCTTCGCAAGCAGGGGAGACGAACAGAGAAGTTTTAAATTTTTCTTTTGGTCTTTTTGAAGGAAAGGATCGCAGGATCGCTGGCTGGGGGGGAGGCGTTTCGGCAGCTGGAAATTCCTCCCGCCCAATCACCCAATGAAACAGCGAGGGGCAGGGAGAAAAAGATGCGAGTAAACAAAACACGCTTCCTTGGGAACGGTCTGTTCATTTTAAATGCGTGTTTTGCTTACCCCCTTGGGAACGCTTAAATCCGGATTGAACCCGCTTTTCTTTAATCCACTTCAGTGGAGGGGCAACAGAGATACAAATTAGTACCATGGGAACGCACCCTTAGTCACTGACCTTCAGCTGGAACTATGCCAAAGAGTTATTATGAGTGTAAAGCTTCTTCCAGACAGCGTTTATTTAATCTGCATTATTTAGATAATCCAGAATAAAGCATGGGTAATCCTGAATAAAATGATAACGCTGAATAAAATGTCTCTGGGTGTGCTTTACTCTGAAATATCCAAATAATGGTTGATTCAAGAAGGTTACGGTTGATATCATAAGATCTTCAGAAGAAAGGAGAATTATAATACGCAAAAAAAATGCAACAACCATGATAAATAAATAAATAAATAAATAAATAAATAAATAAATAAATAAATAAATAAATAAATAAATAAATAAGAACAAACAATTTAGCTGTCAGAAGACAACAGAGTGGTGACTGACACATTTTGGATGTGGCAACAGTTACACTTGACAAATGGATTTATCAAGCTTCCCGGAAAATTTGGTAAACCTGCTTGCAGTTTAAGAAGATAAGTTCATTTTAACTGAGCTGGTGTTTCCCTCTCCTGAATCAATTAATCAATAGTCATTCAATCAAAGGAGCAAAGAATCTGAGGATGAAACTCACCTTTCTACAGCAACCATTTGTTTCTCCTTAATGTAATCTGTCATATTCTTTTCGAATCACAGTAAATAACTTAACTATACACACTTCCCTTGCAGACAGTATAACGCAGCTCTGTACTTATATCTCCAAAGAATCAGTGTTTCCCCTGACAGCAGGGTTATTTCCTATGCAAGGTGCACAACACAGGTAAATGGCAGAAACCCCTAGAATAGGAGAAACCAATGGTGGGGCAACTTCTTCACTTTATTTTACATAACGTGGAGGTTACTGAAAACATTACCACTATGTTCTTTGAGGAATAACCATATTTGGCACACTGATTACTAATTTTATCTTTGCACACACCAAGCTTCAGTTTCAGGTTTTTGTTTATTTTGCTTCTTGATTCATGCCCCTGCTTCTCTAGGTTGCTTTCCCTTGTGATCTCAATGTCTCCTGCTATTCCTGCCATGCCATCCCCCTCTAAAATACAAGGATCTTCAAATATATCAAAATGAGTATACCGCCTTTACAACTTATTTGGTTCTTCAATAAACCTTCTGGGAGGGTAAGGATTGAGACCATTTTTGCCTTTAAATAAAAGCAGAAAACGAAAAGGCACCACAGTAAGGCCCTGTCTGCACTTATTTTGGATCAGTGGGTCTGGAATAGGGATGGTGGTTTTTTTGACATTTGATTCATAATGAATTGAATGTTAGAAAATCTGTATTTGTTCAAATAGATCCCCTTCAAATGTGGTAGGATTATATTTGATGTAAATGTATTTGTATGAATATCTGGTAAGTATCAGATATGAATGAATACATATCCGATACAAACTAATACCTATCTGATATGAACTAATACCTATCTGATATGTATCCCGTAACAAATATGTGCTCTGAAAGAATCAAATCTGACCTGAATCAACTTTTAATCTGCTTTCGATCCATATCAAATGCAACCTGGATCTGTTGCAGATGTGTGGCGCAGCTGCTCTCCCACCACTCCAGTTTAATGAATGTCTGAACTATTAGTATGAATTAAATATTCGTACAAATGTCTGAAACATTCATATTGTATGAATGTTAATGTGTAAATGTCGCAACGTTTGATTTGTGTACGAATGTTCAAATTCAGATGAATTCATACGAATAACAAATTTGACAAATATTTGTGCACATCCCTAGTCTGGAGTAGCCCAATTCACTGATCCAGATCATGTCTCCCATGTTCCCAACTGGGGATGCACTCGTCCACTGTTAGACTGGGTATATGCGTGATCCAGGATAAGGCCTCCCTTAATCTGGATCACACTATGTCTGATGCAAACAGAACAAACCAGTAGGAGATGGGAGTGGTTTTATATATCTGTATTAGTGTGCAGATGTACGGACCCTTAGTCTGCAATAAGGTTCTGTGCAGAAAGGCCCTAAGATAGTGCAAAACCTACCCAAAGCATTTCAACTAGTTGCTGAAAAACCTTGATCCTCCTGTTGTTGCAAGGAAACAATTTTGGCATAGGAAGGGGATGAAGGGCCATCAATTTGAAGAGGCATAAACCCAAGAATCTACAATAGCTACATTAAATACATACTGAATGAGTTTTGCACATCCCTTCACAACAAAGGCATTATACTAAATTTTGTACATTTCTAGAACAGGCTGCATTCACACAAGGTAGGACTTTTCACATGTTAGTTTGCCGCTTCACCTTCTCATGAACATTCTAGGACCCTTTCTGCACTGGAGATTATTCCAGGAAATACCCAGAATAGGGGCCTACACTCCCAGCCACCCAGAATGGCTCCTTCGGCACTTCTCCCTATTGGGTTGTGCGTTAGGACTATTGCTGTGGTTCCACGATTGCTCCCATAATGGCAATGAGGTGTACTCTGCCAGCACTTAGCAAAGCAGTGGTGAGGTTAGGGAGAGATCTGGCATCCAAAAGCAGCCGTTCAACTATTTCCGCCTCTGCTTCCTGGGGAGATTCTCTCCAGAAAGTGATGCTGCAAATTCACCCTTAGAACTGATTAGTTATCAAATTAAAGTCAGGTAAGGAATCAACATCAAAGTTTCCTTCCTGGATGTTTGGAGTCCACTGATCTGTTATTGTGCCATGTTGGAAGAAAATTTTCTACCTCTGGCACATGGCCTGAAACTCTTAGTTCTTGATTTGCAGGATGATAGTTGTCTAGTTTTTGCAATGCATTTGTGGTTGTGATGTGTGTGTGTGTTTCTGTAATTTTTAGTTGGATATTTGTTTGTATTCTTTTGTATATTTTTGATTTGTGATTATTCAAATAAAGTACTTTGATAGACAAGAAATAAGCAGCAAATGTATGAGCTCTACCTGTTGCAATATGTGGCAACATACATTTGTGAAAACTTGTAAGCTAAAAATATCTCAAGTACAAATATCTGAATTTTTGCAAAACATGCACAACATTCCAGGGAGTGAAGATCAGAACATGGGCATTTAGGTCACAGGCTGGCACCTTATCACTTATACTGCACTGTAATTCTAAAGCAAAGATTCAAAGATCTTCCCTCAAGCATCTTTCTTCATGATTGTTTGTCTATAGACAATTGAATGTCTATCATGACATGTGCAGGGAAGCAGAGACAATTACATGCTCTCTCTCCTCCTCCCCTCCTGCAAGAAATATCTATAACCAGGTCTCCCCAGATCTGCCAGCTTCTGCTGTGCTGTTTGCTGAATTCCGATCTCATGCTCAGTAGCACACCAAAGATCATAGACTCTCTTATTGACCCAAGGAAGTCCCACAGCATGTTCCTGCTAAACAGAGAACTCAGCACAACCATGAATGACAGATATAAAGAGCTCAAAAGTATAAGCACAGAAAAAACATTTGGATTTGATCTAAAGTGTGGAGAGGGGATAGGAAGACAGCAAGCTGAGCTAGAATATTCACTCTAGCTTATTTTTTCAGGTAGGAACAAACAAACCTGCCAAAATTCAGTTTTCCTCACACTTTCTGCACTGGGTTTTATCCCAGATATCTGCCATCTGGATGTGAGTGCAGACTATGGCATGGCTTGGTCAGGGTCTACCATACTCTACACAAGTATCTGAACAGCAAACCTCTATACTGGAATATAATGCAGAATGAGACCCAGTTACCTTGCCATGATCTTAACCAGTGCATCTGGAACAGTATCATCTGCATGATAGCATTGTTTCAGCCCAGCCCCCACAACAGCCTCAAAGATCACACAAATTTGGGGGCTATCCTCCAAGAACTTTGATGACCAGAGGTCCTAAGGGATCAATTTTGGCAGCGTGCTTTGGTGCATCACTGAAATTGATTCCAGAGGCCTCTTCCAGAGGCACTACAGCAAAAATGCTGTAGAATGCTTCAGCCTGACACATTGCAAACATGTCCTTTACCTGCCTATGTGTGGATGGGAAACTGTCTTAGACGCGTTCGGGCCAAATGGCCGTCCTGGAACTCACAGGTCCCACCCCCAGCCTCCCGCCATTGGAGGGGCCCAGCTGTCACAGAGGGAGAGCGTGTGAATGCTTTTCCTCCGGTATAGCTGGGAAAAGCCTGGGATGGGCCAAACACACTGGGACAGTCCAGAGCACAAAACCCAAACACATGTAGATGTGTTGGGACATGCCAGGGTGGCTCGGAACAGAACCACTGGCCCAAAAGCGAATGCTCCATCCCAATGTGTTCTACATGCATTTGAAAACCCCTCGTGCGAAAAGGCCTCAGTAGTATGGGAAATGAAGGCATGTCCAGTGCATGATTCTGTGTTCCAAAATGCCCTTGCTGGTATATAGAAAGAACTGTTTATTGAGGTCTGGTGGTAATGCAGATCAGGAGCTTCCGATCTAGATTTCATTCCGTCTGCTACACAGACAGAGTAAAGTAGCAATGGGTGGGGCTTCCATAGTCTGATATGACCTGAGGAAGCATGGAAGGACCTGAATGCCCCTCAAAGGCACAAAACCTTCAATATTTGAGGAGCGACTATCACGCTGCCAACTTGCACACTGAACGTGGCCTAAATTCCCACAAGGGCTTGCTGCATCTGCATATGTAAGGTGCGGACACCCTCCAAGATCAGGTGTGGAGACTTCACAATGCAGCCTCAGCACTAGTAACAGAGCCATCAAGCTACATGTCAAGGGAAGTGCCTGCAATGATGGGCTTGCCCCAAACACTTTGGGCCACTAAAGTGAAGACAACAGTGAACAGTGTTAACCAGTGCCTGGTTAAAACATACCTCTTCACCTAAGCCTTTGATATTTAGCTTCCACTGGCTGTTGTCCTGCCGGGGAAGGTGGAAGGATATATTTTAAATGTTTTAACCTTGGATCTTTTGGTCAAGTGAGGGATATGAATAAATGGACGGACGAACAGATGGACGGATGAATTAATAAAATAAAATTACACTGGCACCTCAACCCCACTAGCTCTACCTCTGACTCATTGTGTATGACCTCTCTAGCCCTTTCACTGTGATCCATTGGTCCCATTTTGGGCCAGAAGTCACCTGCACTCACATAAATCAATAGATTACTAGTGACTACTGTACTGAACCACCAAAATTAACAGGAAGGGTGCTTGTTCACACACGCACTGTGTCTCTAGGCAAATACTTCCAACATGCATATTGTTGTATGACTGCTCCCTTTGTGCAGTCTTATTTTAACAGTTCATTAACTGCTGGTGAGAGCAATAGGTCATTCTTTACACAGAAGTCAAGAAGTCAAGTGTGACCAAAGTCAAGTGGAGATGCTTGCAAGCCGGGAAGGTAAACTGACCCATATGAAGTTTAATTACAAGACAAAATATTTTTTATTTGGAAATCTGAGCCTCTGACATTCAAAGTTCACCAACTTGAACTGCAATGTTTATCACCTTCCAACTGAGATTGGTGAAGCTAAATAAATATGTTCTGAGGGGCTTAGTAGGAATTGACAGAAGATCCTAAATTACAGATAACTTGAGGAAAACAAGATCTATCTAGCCTTAGATCCTATTTATAATTCTTTGGATGTTGACACAGATATGTGGATGGTAACTTGTTCAGCTACGTTTCTTCTATGTATCAGCTAGGTCATATCATTTTTCTTTTCAAAGTGCTAGACAAGTCACATTTATTTTGGCAAGTTTTTATGCCAAGAACCTAAGACTCATTGAGTTTTCTGTGCTTCTTTTTGTTTTCTCCTACCTTGCCAACATTAATAGGTTCAAAACTCCATGTACTCCAGCATCTGTTGTCTGAATAGCCTACTAAGATGCTTCCAAAAGGAAATCTGAGTAAAGGCTGTAATTATGTCCTGCCAGTTCAGAAATCATGCCAGAGCACATGTAGCACGAATTATGATTTGATATGGATTTGAAAAACTTACTTTTTACTTTTGTTTCCTGGCTGATCATAAATGCAAGCTGGCAGTCAGGAAACCTAACAATGCATAATAAAACCTCCTTTGTGTGAAGGTCCAGCTTCATGCTTGCCAGAACTCAGCAAATTAATTTTGACTTTCTCCCAAACTTTCCAGTTTGTCAAGAACTGGACTGTCCTATGCAGTGAAACACTTTACTGGAGGGACACAGAGGTGATTCAGATTATGGTTAAACTCATAAGTTGGAAAAGATTGTTTTGTTGGATAGTTCTCATGACCCTTAACTAATATGGCTGAAGATCATAGGAGATCATGATGAAGATGATGATAATCTTTTTCAAATGGATACTGTACTATTTGTGACTCTGACTTATAAGGCCCTAAATGACTTGGGCCCTAAATATCTAAAGGAACGCCTTTTCCCATACTGACCTGCCCGTGCCTTAAGATCAAGCAGTGAGGCCCTCCTGGTCATCCCACCACCTTCAGGAGTGAGGTTGGTGGGCACCCGGGAGAGAGCCTTTTCAGTAATGGCCCCCAGACTATGGAATACTCTCCTCCTCAAGGTGCTTCATGTCCCTTCCTTACATATATTTAGGAAGGCAGTGAAGACGCACCTCTTTACCCTGGCCTTTGGCTGAGATGTTTATATTTCCCATCCCAGCACAGATACCGTCATTTTAAACATGTTGTGTATTGTTTTAGATTTTTTGATTTCTTTTTGTTTAAAGTGCATTTAATGTATATTCTGTTTTTAATCTGTTGTTTTAATGGTTGTACCATTTTTGTTGTTAGGTACCATCCAGTCCAATTTCACTTCTGATATGGACAAATGCCCATCACACTGACCAGCCTATGGCAGCATCTAGATGTCAGTTATTTATTCTGCTGTATTTGGATGTTCCATAATAAAGCATGGATATTAGTAACAGACTTGGATTGAGGTCTTCATGACAGTTTGGCTGTTCTTCCAAGGAAAAACTTTTTTTTAAAATCCTGCCTTATCCACATTTGAATGTACAGATACATATGTATTACATACATATCTGTATGAACCTCATACGTATCTGTATGCATTTTTTCTGATAGTATGGGACGAAAATGGGATGCATAAGGGGTAAAACGGGATGCGTACAAAATGCGTACAGATACGTATAACATACAAATGTTGTCGACAATCATCTTCAGATCTGAATCTAACATTTGAACAAATAGATTCAAATGTATTTGATTCAAATTGGATTTTGTTGCATTTGGATTCTAAACATTCAAATCAAATCAAATGTTTGGATATCCAAATCGTCTCAAATTCGAATGCAACAACAACAACAACAAAAATTGTGCACATCCCTACACTAGGGGTTGACTTACAACACTTCCCAGGGCAATGTTGGAACCCTTGCGACAAACAGAAAACGTATTTTAAAAAATCATTTTACCATGCCTTGAGGCCTCTCTTAGTGCATGCCTTTTGCAGACTGGATCTCCCTGTTCTTGGAATTTCCCCACTCTTGAGTCGCAGTTTGAGGCAGATAGGGTTGGTGGTTACAAAGCCCCTGAGCCACTTCAAGCCTGCTACTGCTGCCAACAGATCAGATAAAAGGCTTTTAAGAGCTTCTTAAAAAAAAAAGTGTGACACAGGCATTTTTTCCTCAGTTCACAAACGGAGTGACCCTTTCGAAATAAATGCCCCCAAAATGTTCTGTGTAATCACACTCTATGACTTTACTAGTGGGGTTAGGGTTAGGGTTAGAATGCCAGCAGTGGATTGCTGAGAAATGTAGTGCAGGAACATCTGTCGGGCCACAATCTACATAGCTTTTTTTCTGTGGCCAAGGTGACAGCTTTGAAGAAGGCCTACCAATCTACCAAGCAGCCTTTTGCACATCCATAGGCTGTTATTGGCAATGGTCTTGGTAAAAAAAATAAAAAAAATTGTTCTCTCTTTAGTTATTCCAAACACACACACACACACACAAAGACACACAATGCAGAAGTGTTGGCAATTCTGCGTGGAAAATATGGAAGAAAATCCACTAAAAAAACCAACTACAAAAAGTAGAGGATAGACAGTAATTATTGTACATAACATCAGATTCAATAATTGCCATCTGGTATTATCAAACACCACATAAAATGGTTGTAATTATAAGAGGTTTTTGTTTGTTTTCTTGAGTGCATATCCCTAATAAACGCATTAAAGCAATCTTGTTCAAACAGATACTTATGTAAGTCCTGAACTGCATACAGAGGCTGCGTCCCCATGCAAGCCATTTGGTGCTGTTTGGGCATTGATTGGGCTCACATAGGCTGGGTGAGGGACCAAGATTGAATCTCAGGTGTCCCCACGTCATTCCTGGCAATGCGGACCAGGTACGGTTGGTCATGGATGGAGGTGTCCCCATGCAAATTGCACCAAACCCTGGCATGGGGGAACAGTGCCACCTCCTCTCTGCCCCCTCTCTCCTCATTGGAAGCCAGATTGATGGCAGCCCACCCCTGTGCCACATCTCCCCCTCCCTTAGTGGCACTGAAAGCCAGGACTGGGTTGGGAGGCACGGAAAAAAAAGTTAAAATAAAATAAAATAAAGCTTGCTTCATAATAATAAATTTATAAATAATTTAAAAAGACCGAAAGCCGCTACGAGGTTTAGCGACAGTTAGGTGCTTGAGCAGTTTTGCGCACCTCCGCTCCACCTGGAACTGTGAAAATGCCCACCAAGTTTTTATTTCATGATCACCTTGATGACTGGGGAAACAGGGGTTGAAAATTTTTGGAATTGGAACAAAAATCAAGCCATCATACAGCCTGCCTTGGTAATTGGGAAATGGGGTTGGAAATGCTTCCATGGAAAATGCACAAAAATTAAGCCAGTATCCGGCCTGCCTTGGCGATCGGGATTTTAATGTCAGCGGCTGTGATCTCCAATGCACAGGGCAAGAACGGCAAGCACACCCCACCTCCTAATGATGGGAGCTCTAATCTCCTCCCCCGTTAGCCTGCAGTTGTCCCCAGGTGTGGGATCGGCTCACTAACCAATGCATGCTGGACCCCCAAACCATGCTGAGACTTGTATTTTCAGGTATCAAATTTGGCCCTGTTTTGGCACGGTTTGTGGGGATTTGGTCTACTTTCCGCGAACCAAATCCAAAACGCATGGGGATGCCCCTTGCCAATCCCGCATTTGGAACTGTACCAAATGTGCATGGGGACATGGCCAGAGAAGCTAACAGCTCTGGTGCAAAGAGGAAGGGTGTTTTTTTAAAAAAAGAGTTATTCCAGGATACCAAGATGAAACCCTTTTGAAACCTTGTGTATCAATGGCTACCAAAATGGATGCCTAGGTACCACCCTCCAGATTAAAGGGATAGGCAGGATGCCTCTAAAGGCCTTTTGCAGGGAGTTGAGAGCAGGTGTTTTAAATTAATTAATTAATTAATTAATTAAATCATGTCCTATACCTGAAGGTCTCAGGGCAAGTTACAATACAATCATTATGAAAGCAAATAAAATAGATTGACTCAAATAGTGACAGTGCCTTGCATGGGGAGGGGATGCTATTCCCCCAGCTGAAGGTCAGAGTAAAGAAGTCCATGTTCAACAGTCCCTTGAGCTTATTGAATGAGGGGATCTGACACACCTCAGAGGCTAGAGTGCTCCTTAGCCTGGGAGCTATGACTGAGAATGATCCCCTGGTGCGCCCCAACCCCTTAGAAGACAACTGGCAGATCTTAGGACATAGATAGGGCTATATGAGGTGGTGTTCCTTTAGGTATTTGGTGTCTGAGCCATATAGGGCCTTTGAACTGGGCTCAGTAACAAATAGACAGCCAGCACAGCTCATTTAGGACATGTAATATGTGTCTGGCCATAAGCAGTCTAGCTGCTGCATTCGGCACCAACTGCAGCCTCCAAACCATCTTCAAGTAGGGATGGGTGGAAAATGTTTGTCACCTTCGCAATTCATACAAATTGTGAAGGTTCAAAGCTTTGTGTTTAAATTGAATATTGGATATATCTGAAGAATAATCTTTGCATATGAAGCAAAAGCTTTTGTGCAATCATTTGAAGCTTTGGAGCAAATTCGGAGTGGATTCAGAGTGGAGTTGGAATAGATTTGGAGGTGTGACTGGGGGGGGCAGCAAATCCCATATGTTTCAATGTGAAGCAAACGGGGGGGGGGGGAGGGAATAATGTACATCCCTATCTTCAAGGGCAGTCCTACATAGAGTACATTACAATTGTCCCGTGTGGAAGTTATCACAGCACGGATTGAAATGGCCAGACTGTCTGTGTTCAACAAAGACCATTGCTGGCAAACCAGGTGTAGTTGGAAATAAGTGTTCTTGGCCACTACTGTATTTATTATCATTTAATGTTCTCACAGTGATAAACCAGGGACCTTTCTGCACTTGCCCTTATTCTGGAATAGGGGTCTGTTGCCTGTATGGTAATGCAGACTCTGGCAGGCCTTGCCTGGGACCTGACATAGTCTGCACTAACATTCAGACAGCACTCCCCTATCCCAAGATGTATTCCAGAATAAAGCCAAGTGCAGAAAGGACCCTAGATTCACTACTATTTGCAAATGCAGACTATGTTAATCAGCTTTGGCCAAACTCACACTTCCCATCCCGTCCACAGGATGGAAATGGTGAATTTGCCCCTGAGTGCACCAGCATTTGCACTCACTAATGCTGGTACATGCCAGCCCCCCCACACACACACACGCGCGCGCGCGTGCCCAGATACTTAGCTTAGTGTGGACAGGTGTGCGGGTGCCACTATATTCTGTCTGGCTGCCAGTGCCAGTGAGCATGCACCATCACCAGGACAATGGTGACACACCATGCACGCAGTCCTGTTCTGAGCCCAGCACCATAGAGGTGTGAATGGGCTCCGCAGAGATGGGAAAGGCCATCTCTGGTTAAGGCAAGTGCATGTGTGGAGCAGGAACTTGTGTCCTACACATAGTTGGTTTCCAGTGTTTCTGAGTTGGAAACAGTTCCTTTCAGTGCAAATGCTCCATCTGAGAGCACACTGGAAGCCAATTACTAGGCAAAGTGCAGACTCATACTTTAACACAGCTTTTTTTTTTTTTTTTGTACTTAGCTTCCATGGGTCAGTATCCCACAAGACAGTAGCCAGCACTCACACTGCAAGCACTGGCAGTGTCCAGAACTTACCTGGGGCAATGACTGCAGCAATTTCTGCCACAAGCTGGGCCATTGCTATGGCGATTGTGGCACGGTGCATGACTGTGCAGCAGTAAAAAGGAAGTAATGAAATGCTGCACCTGGGACCTCTCTGGTCACTCCTGGTAAAGCTGTGGGCTACTTTTTACTGCTCCATGGCTAATGACAACCGGGAAAGCCATGTCCTCTCTGGGCTCTCTGAGTATGCTGTCCTGTCCTGATGGCGTCAGTGCTAAAAGGCCCTAACAGAAGTTTTGAACCACGACTTTGATAAGATGTATTGTTCTCCCCACATACACACATGCACACAAACACAGAATGAGATTTTTTTCTCTTTGCTGCAAATACTATGGCAAAGCAGAGTAGCAGAAAATACGCAGAACCTCTACATTCGCTTTCTTTTTTAAAAAATAAGTCAAATCCTCAAGTGACTTTTTCTCTTGCTTGAAATTAAAATGGGAGTATGTTAACTGTTAACCTATATGAAATGGAGAGAAAGCTAAAATAAAGTCTTCCACCCTTAAAAAAAAAAATCACAGATATTCCTTTCATTGATAAACTGCCTCTCTCTGAAGGGCTACATGGAGAGCTCATTCTCTGAGAGCTTTTTCAAAAAGCTTTAAAGCACACCACTCTTGGTTTACCACTAAGTGGAAATATCAGCAAATACTAGAAGGTGCAGAGCTGCAGACTCTAAATGTGGCTAAAAGCTGCAGGATTTTCATGAAGTTAAGACTCTTGAAGACTCCTGAAGCCTGTGCTGAAAGAACCCAAATAAACGTATAATTATCTTGGTGCTGGGCATTTCCTGTGGATTAATGACCAGCTGGGAGAAAGGGCCATTAACCTCAGTCAGCCATTAATCTCAGGAAATGCCCTGCACCAAGCTCATTTTATGATCCTCAAATGAAATGGGTTTTGGGGTGGGTTTTGTTTTATACTTCTCCCCAGCCATTGCATCACATGGGCTGAACTGGAGGATGTGTGATGTGTGAACATATGTGCTGCACATACATCTGCAAGAACCTACTCTTATAAGCTTCTCACCTTTATTTATATTCTAGCTTGGCATTTCAGTCTTGAAGACAGAGATGAAATTCATGGCACAAGACTCAAGGAAGATGTTTAACAATCCTTGAAGTCCTAACCCATTTGAGATCTGGCATCAGCACAGCCACTTAGAAATTACATGTATGCAGAGAGATGATGCAGATCTACCGTCCGAATATCTGTAAGAATGATAGGAACTCGAGGAAGTCCAATGTCATTAGGAAGTTCAAGCTAGATGTCTTCAACATCTTTAGCTGCCCTAATCAGATAGTGCAGAGAACACTGAGAGAGAAAAGGTGCAAGTATTTAGGAGAACTAACAATGGGTCTCTTACTGATTGGAGTCTGTTGTTTCAACCTTGGGAGTAAAGCAATCCAGCAAGAGCGCTGCTTTTTCCATTATTGAATTCTTGTACTTTGTGTGGGGCTGTGGGTGTTCAGCATTTCTGATTAGCCACTGGAGCTGTACTTTGCTTCTCAACAGCACAGCTCACAAAGCTGTCTTTTCATATTAGACTGAAGTGGATCAATGTGACAAACAGAGAAACAAGGTTAAAACGGGAATTTCAGAATTGCTCTTTACAAGTCAACAACCTACCCTAAACAAACAAACAAAACTCAATATCTCTGTCGTCTCCTTTTATGGACATAATTTAAGGATCCAATAGTGGCAATTTGTCCTCATCACTTAAGCAATCTCTCCTCTGGAAGTTGTTAAATCAGAGTTCATAGCTGTGATTGGTCTTGTTGGAAAAAAATATTCTGCTGATGGGAAAGAGTGGGAGGAATGAGTTAAAAATTGGCTTTTTTTAAAATAACGATTATGTCACGATCCCCAGCGTTCCAGTAAGTGCCTGCCCTCTCAAGGAGTAGCTTGGCCCTGTTAGGATGCTGAGTTCGTGCAATGGCCAAGTGAATTCCTCAGTGTGGACACAAAACACTGGTAGCAAGCGTTTCAACAGTAAACTAAAACAAGTTTATTATTATACACAAGCAATACTAGAAGGAAAATAAGGTTCAGGTATCTGTTGGTTTAACTCAGTAAGTCTCTTAAGGTAACCAGCTTCCCAGTCTATCAGCTCCCCTTTCTCTAAAGGAAAATTGTTCCTTTTTAAAAGGCAAACCTCTCCACGTTCCTCCGCCTCTGGCTTGCTCTGCCACAGCTCAAGCCAAGCCAGAGTACCAGAACGTGGCTCTAGATGATCACAAGGCCCAGTCCATCCTTGCTTGACCGATCATCCAGCCTGGTCAGTTGCTAGTGAAGTCTCCCTCAGAGCCACAATCCTCACAATTGTCTCCTTCAGAAATCACTCAGCCAAAAGACCAATGGTCAGCTACTGGTCCATCTCCCTCAGGTTCAGCTCTTGTCCCAGCACGAAGACCCCTGGTCAACTACTGGTCCGGCTCCTTCAGGATTCAGCTCTTCTGTTCCTTTCAGTTCTTGTCCCAGCATGAAGACATAGTCTGCTGTACTCTGTGTTCCTTTATACCTTTTCCCCCTTGGCCCTGATTGGCTGTCACCTCCTGGAGAAAGCTGCTGCAATAAAATGCTGCTGGAAACTCCTGTTAGAAACTCCTGTTCCTCACCCCTGATTGGTGGGAACTCCTGCTCTAGCCCCTCCAGCACTCAGATCCCCGGACAGCTTTTCCCTCCAAATAATAGCTGCAACCAATCACTGCAGCAGGGCCCGCATGGGATTTCCCGCCCTTTTTGCAGCCTCTGCCCAGGTCTTGCAACAAGGCTTTTTGCAACAAGGCTGGCTATTGCAGCTTGCTAGAAGCCTGCAAGGCCAGAAAGCAAAACAGTTTGCAGCCTGTACCCTGAAACCGTCACAGATTATGATTGCTATACATAAGTGATATGGTACACAAGGATCCAACTACCTAGCAGATTGACTACTGGCCAGAGCTGGCCTGAACTGCAGATAGGAAACTAAGGTAAAATTGGTATGTAGGATACAAATGCATATTATAGTCAGGCACTGCAGAAATTCCTGTCCATTGATAAAATTTATTCTGGGCCAGGAATGGAGTGGGCTGCATAGAGTGTACTGGCAGCCACCTCTTGATGGCCAGCTCAAATTATTCCTATTAAAATTTTAGGATTGGCCTACCAGTAGATCGCTTCTGTGGCTGCAGAAGCCCACGGTCAGGGTGAGTCAATAATTAATAATGATGATGATGATAATAAACTAAAGTGTTGTACCTAAAGACCTTGGCCAGCACTTGAAAACAATTGGCATTGACAAAATTACCATCTGTCAGTTGAAAAAGGCCACCCTGCTCAGTTCTGCACACATTATATGCTGATAAATTTATTTATTTATTTATTTATTTATTTATTTATTTATTTATTTATTTATTTATTTATTTATTTATTTATTTATTTATTTATATTTATATCCTGCCCCATACCCGAGGGTCTCTGGGCGGCTTACAACATTTAAGAACAAACACATGAAAATTGTATCACACTATAATAAAACCAACGTAAGGTTTAAAATCCAACATGATAATAAGAATAAGAATAAAAACGATATAAAAACAGTTTAAAACAGTCCTAGGTGCTTGGAAAAGGGTTCTGCAGTAAATCCAGATTTAAGGGCCTAAAGGACCAATTAAATATTGTGTGGTGGCAGAGGTGGCGATTACAGCCACATCAATGTGACCCCCACTGTCGCCATCACTGCTGCCCCCCCCCCAGTGAGGCTGCATTGGCAAGGGGGCTGCAAACTGACCTCTTTAGCATCCAGATCTTTCAGGACCAGATTCAAGTGAGGACCCCACCTCCAAGACCCCCATCTCCAGAGGTAAGTGCAAAATCTATGCTAAATTGTAAGGCTGTCTTTTGGTCCATCACTACAGGATGAGCCTTTATGTAGCTTGATTTCCCAGATTTTCGGACATTTAGTCCACAGAAATGGGGAATCTCTTCAAACATGTCAGGACACAGGGGGCTCGAGCCAAATTCAGGCTGGACTAAAATGCCAGTCGAAACACAGCCTAAGAGGGGATACTATGGAAAGGCTTGAACACCATCATGGTGTAAAGACAACCAGGTGAGTACTGTCTTTTTTTGTTCATTCTAAAATTGAAGTTATAATAATTAATACAAAGAGAAAACAACAACAACAACACTTCTGTGGCCATGGTCACAGTTTCACTTTAAACCTTCTTCAGCCCATCCTCAGGCCTGGCTGCTCACACCTTTTTGTTTTATTTGTAGATTTTCCGCCCTCCATTTGGACGTTCCTGAATGGTTTAAAGTGAACGTGTGACCACAACCTACAAGTCAATTATTTCAAAATCTGATATTTTTAAAAAACATTTATCTCCCTTTCCCTCCATATTGGCAGATTTTCTTTCAATTATCTATGCTGGTAAAGCTTTTGTACCCTCATGATTCCTTCTCTCAATGGTGGTGGGATAATATTATTTTCAATCACGGTTAATGTATTTCCCCCCCACTTTTTATCCACATTTTTTCAAATGGATATTCCCCCATACCAGTTAATCAGGTAAGTACTGTCAAATAAATAAGAGGAAGATTAAGAAATCCTGGTTTATATTCCCAACTTCATTGCACACCCACCCAGCCATTAGACCCATTGGCACAATGATGGCATCAACCATGCAGCTGTGCCATGCCATGCAGCTGTGCCACGCCTTCCTCTAGGGAGAGAAAAAGAGGGAAGAGATGCTCACTTCCAACTCGGCATTCCATCTGCCCTGCACCTACTCCAGCTGTGCTACGCCTTCCTCCGGGAAGAGGAAAAGAGGGGAGAGATGCTCACTTCCAACTCGGTGTTCCATCTGCTCTGCACTCACTTACTAGAGGCTGGTATTAAGAAAAACAGACACTTAATCCACCTTCGCATTCAGCTGGGCCATGCCTTCCTCCTGGGAACTAAAAAGGAGAGAGGGGACATTGCTTATGATATATATTTTGATGTCTTATTTACCGAGATTGATTTTTTACTTGTTGTTTTGATTTGTTGCATTCTTTGATGCGATGATTATTTATTGAGATTGATATTTACTGGTTGTATTGATTCGTTATATTCTTTGTATTTGCTCTATTTGTTGTAAACCACCTTGGGCAAAATTTTCTTTTGGAAAGGCGGTATACAAATAAAAATGTAAATGTAAATGCAATTTCACATAATCTGTCCTCCTTTTCTTGGTTGGATGTTACATTTGATATCACAAGTCCAGCAGGGAGGGGTTAGAATTTCCAGCTTTTGCATTTTATAATCATACAGCACCTTCTGCAATTTATTAGCTGGCATGCTAAACAACACGGCCCATGCACCAGCTATACTATGAACTCTTGGGCAAAAGATGCCCAATATGCAACATCTGTTTTGCTCTCTGTTTCATGTGAGACCTTGAATATTTCCTTCAAGGGGCCCAAAATGGAACTAGATATTTAGCTCTCATGCACTGCTCTTCCTACTGTGTTTCATTGACCTCTTTAGCATACAGTGTGATAAAAATACATTTTCTTCCCCCAGGTATCCAATGCAAATTACAGCATTTTCAGGGCTGATATGCAAAATATATGAGATGTTCCCGTAATCAAGATTTCCTATTATTTTTCTTTCCTCACCAATTTTTAGACAAGTAATTGCTCATGCTACACTGTGGGTACATACTTTATTTTTTTAAAGAGGGGAGTGAATATTATTATTTAATCTTTCTTTTGTCTGGTTTAAATACTTGCTTAGCTTTTGAGACCTTTTTTTTCTTGGTTACCTTTCTTGGGATTATTATAAAACAAATCCATATGAAAATATTTCTGATCAAAAGTAAAAAAACATCTGATTGTTGTCTGAAGTGTTTTATCCATGCTGCTCATTATACTGGTTCACTGAGGAAATCATGCAGTCTGAAAAGAACAGGATTCTCTGTATTATAGGTTTGTACTAAACACAAAACTGCTATTATGCTCACTCTGCTTCTAGATCAATGTATTTGTCTGTTTGAAGCATGCACATTTCTCTAAGCATAGTTATCTATTGCATCCGTTTTTTCGCTGTTTTGCATAAAATACATATTTAGATTTCAGATAATATCCCATTGAAGACAACTTTGTCTATGTGCTTCCAAGATATAGAATCTATCAAGCATGTTACTCCATACCCTTGGTTACACTCAGAATTATAACCCAAGCTATCACTTCCTTATGAACACTGATGGGTTTTATGTCACTTTTCCCATATAGGTTATCATAACAATGTTCCCCACAGAGCCCGGATGAAACCTAAGCAAGATTTGCATGGTGCCATTGAAGAGCCATCCAAGTCCCCAAAGGGTACAGGGTCTGCACATTCCTGCACACTTGTAGGTGCCATAGGTAACATGGAAGACTGCAGGGTCTGAACCTCGTACTCATTCAGCCACTAGCTTGAGGTGAGTGTTTATTAGAATGTTTTAGTGGCAGAACAATATGAAGAACACTGATAGCACTTCCATAAGAACATAAGAAATACCACATTGATTCAGACCCATGGCCCATCTAGTTTGGCTATCACAACATTGATCTGAATGCACAGGGAACCCACCAGCTGGACACATGAGCACACAGGTTGCTTTGCTTGTAGACTCCCAGGACTGGACTTTGGAGGGATACCATGGCTGTCATAATGGCTAATAACCAATGATAGCTCTGACTTCCATGAACTCTTACCACTTTTCCATCCTTTCCTAACCCCATTGTATTAAGCCCTGCCTTTCAAACTTCCTTCAAGCCACATAGCACAGTATCCTGTCCCAAGTGGGCCACAATAAGGCAGTAGCCATTCTATTAGGAAATACAGGCAGTAATTAAGAAGAAGTCCAAAGAGCAAAAAAGGCAGGTATCAAATTACTAAGGTGAGAGTTGAGCTGGAAACAAGTTACTGGAGCAAGAGGAGAGAGACATTCAGGATGTAGGGTCAGAGCCTGTCGAGAATTCACGATCAGGAAACAGGTTTCACAAGAGCCAAAGATGCATCAGTCCAGATAGAACGGTTGCCAGTCCCACTTGAGCTACAATATTTAACTGTCCATTATTTATTCATCTGAGTGAGAACCTGGTAGACAGGAAAGGCAGGGACTACATGACTTTCCTTTCTGATGCAATCTTAGGCCTACGAAGGTCAGCTTTCTTCTTATCATGCTGAGTCTTTCAAGGCTTACTGTCATCAACATCTACATGTGAGGGCCCAGCCCCGGGAGAATTTGTGCTAGGCTTTTCAAGATCATCTTCAGGCTCAGCTTGTTCAACTTCAGAAAGCTCAGATTCTTCATCTGAAGTCTCAGTTTCATCTAGACAAACCCATGGAGAGCAAGTCATGACACCTAGACCTTATTTTGCGAACACTTGAAATGCTCAACTTCCACAGCTATTTCCAATTTTTCTGAAAACTTCCCTGGGAGGAAAATGTCCCCTGGGTGTGATGTAAACATAGCCAGAATGGCAGCAGGTATTACTTTAATAAGAGTACTACATTTGTAGAATTCTTCTCCGTGGACTTAATGGTGGCCTCCATTGTCATGTAGATTCTGCCTTTAGAACCAACTCTGTTGGCAACAATAACTAACAGCACTTACTTTTTTTATCTCTGAGTGAATTGTAATGTTCCTTTGTATGTCTATATCTGATCAAAGAGTGCAATAAATAGTCACAATTATACAGGTCCATATGTTGTTGTTGTTTTTAGAATGCACACATTTAATGCATGTCTTTCCATGAAATGTAAACTTAATTTAGTTAGAGAACTGCATCACAGAATCTACAAGTACTTGAATTTGGGTTCACAATCAGGCTCAGCAAGTATGAACTTTTCAAATTTGCATTTATAATCAAAATTAATTTCTGTGCCATCCTTAATATCAACTTTGAGATTAATTAGAACAACCATTAATTACCATATGACAAAGCAACAGTAGGATCCCAATAATTAGTCAGTCGATCTTTATTATCATCACTGGCTAAGCAATATAGGTACCAAAGTGATGTTAATGCCATGGTTCTAATAACCTCCTTTAAGTCCTACTCACATCAACTGCTAACACAACATATGCTGGAAGTGGTTGAATTGCTACTATTACTCTCCTACTTCTGTTCATTCTGTTCGTTCCACTGCTAACTTTTTAAGCACATCTTAAAGGGCAGGTCCTCTGCATTTAATGTAATAAATTTTACCTACTGTTTACACTTGAGTGAGACATTAAAGCCCAGGGCATATACCATTCATAAAGTCTGTTGGTAACTCTCCTGGGATGTCCTGGCAAATAAATAAAATCCTTAATTGAACCGGAATTTCCATCCAACCAAGCTGAAAGTCTATAAATGAAACCAAGACTTTGAACCAAGTAGAATTATCACACATAAACCAAATCATGTGGCACATTCATCTATATGAAGCGGCTCCTAAGCTAAATTCATGCAATGTACTTATTGATAGATAAATGAGAACTCTTACCGTTTCAGACCAATGCATTTTATGCTTGTTAGCACTTCAACAACATTTTGCCTACATTATCGCATTTAAAGACAGATTCATCCCACTGCTGTTTTGTGGCTGGCAACTCTAGGCTGTTTTTGAGGAACAAAGACAAATTTGAGAGTTTTCTTCTACTAAAAGCAATCTTATTATATAAAAATTCAGAAAGCGAGGTAACTTTCTGTGGTTTGCAATATAAGGAAAGAATGATGTGCTTGTGATTATTCCATGCAGACTATAAAGATTGGAAAATGAGGAGACAGGAAGTGATAAGAGAAAGGAAACTGTCTTCTCAAATCTCTTCTAGCTCTGGTATCACACAATTTGGCTTGAATGTCTCAGTGTGACTCAGACAAAGAAAAGCTGTATTCGGTTGTCTTTGAGGGACAGCTTCAAACCTACAGGAAGAAACACCCAGGGATGGGCAAGAAAATACCAAGAAAATATTTTATCTTTGTGAAAAACAATTGAAATCAATATGAAAATGTAAGGAAAAGGGAAAAGCAGCAGCTTTTGCAAGCAGAAGGAAAGAGTGTCTACAATTAATTTGTCACACAAATGCAGCTTGATAATTTTCAGTGGACTACAGAATCCCACTTAATTGAGATTGTCTTGGTGGTTTGGGACTGGTTTCCTTTATCCCAGTTGAAGCCTGCAACCCACCTTGGCTACTCAAAATTACCTCAACTCATAGCTAGTTTAAACTGGTGCCCCTGCCTTTTGGTAGGGTTCCTCAGGGGGTTGATCTTATCTCCCATGCTATTTAAACCCTATATAAAGCTGTTGGGAGAGGTCATCAGGAGATTTGGAATGAAGTGTCATCAGTATGCAGATGATACCCAGCAATATATCTCTGTGCCACCTGAATCAGGAGAGGCAGTAGAAGTGCTTGACAGGTGTCTGGAGGTGGTAACAGGCTAGATGAGGGCCAATGAATAAGATAAGGACAAGATAGAGGTCCTGTGTGTCACAGGTAGTTGGGACATATCCTGTTCTTGATGGGGTTGCAATGCCCTGGAAAGGACAGGTGTGTAATTTAGGGGTACTCCTGGATTCCACGCTAATACTTGAAGCTCACGTGGAGGCCATGGCCAGGAGTGCGTACTCCCAAAAATGGCTGGTACGTCAACTGAAGCCTTTTCTGGATAGAGATGACTTGGCCATAGTGAAAGAAAGCCAAGAATTAGCAAACCAAGAACCAGTACCGAAAAATTGTACTTCAATGCCGGACAGATAGTTGGCACAACAAGGTACTGCATGAACAGTTCTTGGAGAAGATTGAAGACAAAGTAGATAAGGAAAAGACCTGGTTGTGGCTGACCAATAGAACACTGAAGAATGAAACAGAGGGACTAATTTTTGCTGCACAAGAACATGCTGTCAGAATGAATGCCATCAAAGCTAGAACAGAGAAATCAGCGGAAGACCCAAAGTGCAGACTCTCTAAAGAAGCTGATGAAACCACATTCTGAGCTGCTGCAAAATGATTGCACAGACAGACTATAAACAAGATGCACAATGTAGTGGCACAAATGATACCTGGAACTTATGCCAGAATTACCATCTGCCAGTGGCAAAGAACTGGTGGAACCATAAACCAGGAAAAGTGGTTGAAAATGAACAAGCCAAACTACTGTGGGATTTCTGACTTGAGACTGATCAAACACTGGAACATAACACAGTAGACATCACAATCGTGGAGAAAGACAAAGTGTTTATTATTGACATTGCTATTCCAGGTGACAACAGGATTGAAGAAAAGAAGTTAGAAAAACTCACCAGTAGGGATGTGCACGAATGCATTTTTTGCATTCAAATCTGATTTGAATCAAATATTCTATTTGAATCAAAAACCAAAAATTTGGATTTTTGAAAAACCAATTCGAATCAAATGATATGAATGTCGGGAACATTCGTATCCGATTTTCAAATCTGTTCACATCCCATTTTTATTGTGTTTGCACTCTGTTTGCATCTGTATTATATGTGCAAATAGATGTGATATTCAGATGTGATATATGATGTCGAATTCAGTCGAATCATTCAAAAATCTGTATCAGATTTCTGAAAATCCAGATTCAATCCGAATTTGGAAATTTTTGAAAATCCAGTTCAAATTTGAATATCGATATTCATCAAATTCGAATCCGGTTTTCAAATTTTCAAATATCCGTGCACATCCCTACTCACCAGATATGAAGAACTGAAAATAGAACTACAGCAACTCTGGCATAAACCAGCAAAGGTGGTCCCAGTGGTTCTTGGCACACTAGGGGCAGTGACAAAAGATCATAGTGGGCATTTGAAAAGCATTGGCATTAACAAAGTATCCATCTACCAGCTACAGAAAGCCACGTTGCTGGAATCTGCTTGTATCATTCGCCAATACATCACTCAGTCCTAGGTGCTAGGAACGGGGCCAACTAGTGATAACCGTTACCAAAACCAACATAAATATCTTGTTTACTTCACGTTACTGTTGTTTTATGCCAATAATTAATAATAATAATAATAAAGAAGAAGAAGATGATGATGGTGATGGTGATGGTGATGATGCCAGAACTACTATTTGCCAGTGGCAAAGAACTGGTTGGACCATAAACCAGAAAAAGTAGTCAAAAACAAACAAGCCAAACTACTGTTGGACTTCTGAATTCCGACTGCATGATTACTGGAATATAACACACCAAACATCACAATCGTGGAGAAAGACAAAGTGTTTATTGTTGATTTTTCTATTCCAGGCGACAGCAGGATTGATGAAAAACAGTTAGAAAAACTTACCAGGTATGAAGACTTGAGAATAGAACTACAGCAACTCTGGCATAAGCCAGTAAAGGTGGCCCCAATGGTTCTTGGCACACTAGGGGCAGTGCTGAAAGCTCTTAGTGGGCACTTGATTTCATTGGGATCAACAAAATATCCATCTGCCAGCTACAGAAAGCCACTTTGCTGGGATCTGCTCGTATCATTCACCAATACATCATTCAATCCTAGGTGCTTGGGCAGGGCCCGACTAGTAATAACAATTACCAAAACCAGCATAAATATTTTGTTTGCTGTGTGTTACCATTGTGTTATGTCAATAATATTAATAACAACCATTTTTATTAATGAAAACTTAATAAAACCAAAATATAAACATTTAATACAACCATTCAATAAATAAATCAGGGAACAGTAATCCACTGCCGTGAAAAAATCTTAAATAGATCCCATGAATATACTAAGTAGCAGCATGTCTATATATTGAGAAGAGAGCAAATATTCTTGTTGATTTCTTGAAATGACTGGAATTAATGGATTCCGTATATCTTTATAAGATTGCTTCAATATTTGATCTTTCGTGAGGCAGTTCTGATAGATATTTTAGTCTATGAGCACCAAGTTCCTTGTTTAGCTGCCAGAGGAAGGAAGTTCAATAAAGTCTTATTCTTTGTATTTACATTTTGACATTGATATAGATGTACAAGTGCTAACTCCGGAGTAAACACATAGTTTTCTTGCATTATATCTTGGACTTCATGACTGACATCTTATCAAAACTCTGCAACAGTGGGCCAGTACCACCACGTATGTATGCAGTGGCCTACCATTTTGCAGTGGTGTCAACAAAGAGAAGAAAACTGTGCTAACATGTGAAAAAGTTTAGGGGTACTGAGTATTTGGAGGTATTATGGAGAAGGCCATCTCTCTAGTCAGTAAGCCAGCAAACTCATAGAGGGACGGTATTTCTGAAAGGGCCTCCTCAGATGATTGAAAAGATCTACCAGGTCTGGTATCTTATTGTTGGCCAAGTGGAACAATGCAAGGATGATATAAGTGCAAAGTACTTCTTGAACTCACTCCTTCTAGACAATTCAGTGCTTAATTCTGACTGTAGAAAAAGAAAAGAAAGCACAAATTGTCCAGTCTCAACAACTTCAACACATTTTTAAAAAGATATCTACTATTCTTTTCCTTTTATGTTTATTTCATATCTATTTGTCTGTCTGTCATCTCTCTGTCTTTCTATCTGTCTAATGAGAGTGTGTCAAGACACCAGAAATACATAAAAAGGGCTATGAAGTACTACAACCAGTCTGGTTGGGACATATTTGGGTAAACAACTCAAGTTGGCATGCCTGGCAATTGGAAATATACAAACTTCAGGAGAATTAGAACAGGCCTCTTAATCTGTTTGGAATAAGCAAGATAATCAGCTGGCTGGAACAAAATATGTGTGCCTTCCTCCTACAAATATTTATGATGAGGACAATTACTGGTATACACATTTTTGTGCCAAAATAGAGGCACTTGATTTGCAAACACTGTTTTCCTTTCAAATATAAGGCTTTTCATGCATGAAGGTGAACACAAATATGATCCTTTACAAAGCCCTTTTCATGAGAACTATAAAGTAACATTTAATGTTATTTCAATGGTTCGCATCCCATCCCAATGTAAGCAGTTTCCTTATTCAGGCAGCCATTTCCCATAATCTGTATTTGTAAATATTTGTATACTCAAATTTTACACATAAAAACATAAGAGGAAGCTCACCTATTCCAGCATCCTGACTCACACAGCAGCACCTGTTTTTGACTCCCTGCAAATAGCCTTCAGAGACATCCTACCTGTCTCTCCAATCTGACTGCTGTACTCAGGCATCCATTTTAGTAGACAATGATACACCTGTCCTCCACAAATTTGTCTAACCCTTTCTTAAAGCTATCCAGGCTAGCTTTTTTCACCAACTCTTCTGGTACTAATTTCCATAGGCCAATGACCCTCTACATGGAAGGGAAAAAATACTTTCGTCTTGTAGGTCCTAATTCTCCTAACCGTTAGCTTCAAATATTGCAGTCTTTTCCATACCATGAATGATTTTACATACCTCAGGGCCATTTTCCACAAGAGCTTAGACTCCTCATAAGACCCCGTAAGGAACGCAATTGGTACCTAATTGGTACCAATTGGGAAGGACCTGTCTGCACCTCAGCCCCATTGAAAGCCCCATCTGCAAGGCCCTGTCCCCATGAGGGCAGGGGAAATCCAGATTTAATGGGTCCTTCAGGCCCTTAAATCGGGATTTTGTGTGGACCTGATTAAAGGTGTCCACAATGGGTCTTCAGGCATCTTCAAGATCTGGATCTCTAGGAGGACTCCATCTCAAAGATCCGGATCTTAAAGATCTGGATCTTTGACTGTCTGTGGAAAAAGTGGGTCCCTCAAGTCACCTCTTGAACCTTTTCTTTGAAGGCTTCTATCCAGTCAAAACGCCATCAGAAGACAACTGTGGGGATTGGGATGGTCTATCTACCCTGAGCCAGTGTTTCTTAGTCCATCTTATTACTGGCTAAATTGCATGTCTGAGGATAACACAGCAGAGGGTAGTTTAGTCTGTGCAGAAAGACCATAACAGGTGTTCTTTTCTAGGTAAGAAATGGAACTTGTATGCCAGTATTTGCTAAGTGTGTTGACTTTGACTGTCAAAATACAAACTAATTTTAAATTCTAATACTCGTTTTATACTGATTTTATGTTCTGTTTAAGTTTACACACCTTGCTGGTTTTGTTTAGTACTTTTGACACAAACTGTGCCCAGTGTACTGATTTTAGCAGCTTATGTTATGCTCATGCTTTGGGCCTTTGATTTGATATGTCGATATTGGGCTTTTTCACACTTTGCCTCCTGTCTCTAGAAGGTGAAGTGTTGGGATGCTTAAGGCAACTGCACTTGCAGTCGCCCCAAACATTTGAAACTTAGTTGGGACTTAACTAAGTACCAGCTAAGTCGGTGATGGCCAACCTATGACACGCGTGTCACAAGTGACACGCCAAGCCCTTTTGGGTGACACACATGGCCACCCTGGCACCTGGGTGTGTAGTGCTTGCTTGTTCTTGAAGTGTACAAAATACCAACTTTCAATTGAAGATTTAGCAACAAAAGTCACTAATGTAAAGAATTGTTTTTGCTTTTAAGAAAATACATACATCAAAAATATAACTTTTTTACTAGAGCCACGAATATCACAAAATTATGGATATTTCTAGATGTGACACAGCACCCGGGTTAAGCTAGGTTTTCTTGTGAATTTTGACACACCGAGCTCAAAAGGTTCACCATCACTGAGCTAAGTGCACAACTGCATCAGTGGTTAGTATAGGTGTGGAGTAGTTTAAACTGTTTTATACTGTTCAGGGGATGCTCCAGCATGCATGGAGCTTTTTTGATGTGTGGTGGGGATGGACTGTCTGGGATGGACTCCAAGCTGCACTGCTAAGGTAAATACAAAAAGGCCTGTTGACTCTGTACATATTCCCTGGAATGTGAGAAGTGATACATTTTATGAGATGTTTAGAGATTAAAGAGAATTGCACCATATTGTACTGCACTGGGCAATAGGCATCATTACTTTTGTATCATTATCATAGGACAGGCTTGGCCTGCAAAGCTGAGTCCCAATAGTAAAACACATAACTTTATTCTCAATGCCTGCCTCTCTGATTTTGGGAACACTATATTCCTTCTTTCCTCCACAACAGTTTTCCTGCCTCAGAAAAATGCAACTCGTCCACACAAATAGATTTGCAAAAAAGAAGAAGAGAAACCTTTTCTAATTGTCCCATTCTTTTGTGATGCCATCCTGTAGATTTGTCAACAGTCAAGCCAAGAGCACTCTAACTTGCTTTGATGTGTCTTTATAGGATATGCCACTGTTGGTAGTCACTTGGGTTAGGTGGCAAATTAATACAATTATCTTAATTATTAGACTTTGCTAAAACTTTGTAACTAAGGTAGGATATCAATTTTTAACCTACCCATAAATAAATAATTTGTACTATCTCTAAACCAGTACCTTGGTTCTTTCTTACTTAGCAAGCAGTGTAGAGAAACAACACTCCACAACTTTCAAAGCTGATGCTTGCAAATTTTACTAATTCTTTCCAATTAATCTACTGTTAAGTTTCCTTGTGGGCGTGAAAATAATTAAAGCAGCTGACACCACTTTTTTTTCACTGAAAATTATCAAGTATTAATGATGAAAGAAAACTGTTACGGGTTTTTATACCTTTCCAGAGCTCACAATTTGCCTGTTTACAGAACATATATATTCCTTGTTGATGGCATATAGCCCCATCTCTTGATGTTAAACTTACATAAGAACATAAGAACATAAGAGAAGCCTTGCTGGATCAGGCCACAGCCCATCTAGTCCAGCATCCTGTCGCACACAGTGGCCCACCAAATGCTCATGGGCATCTCAAGCAGAGACAAGGACAAACCTTCTCCTGCTCTCGAGTCCCAGCAGATGGCCTTAGAAGCGCCCCAGTTCCTCCCCCCCCCCCCAGCCTGGAAGATGCATCTAGGCATTCGTTCTAGTAGCCATTGATACATCTGTCATCCATAAATTTGTCTAACCCTACCTTAAAGCCATCCAGACTGGTAGCTGTCACCACCTCTTCCGGCAGCACATTCCATAAGCCAATGACCCTCTGGGTGAAGAAATACTTCCCCCTGTCAGACCTTATTCTCCTACCCATCAGCTTCATAGAGTGCCCCCTGGTTCTAGTGTTGTGCGATAGAGAAAAGAAATGTTCTCTATCCACCCTTTCTATACCGTGCATAATTTTATATACTTCAATCAGGTCCCCTCTCAAACACTGAATCAGGTCCCCTCTCCAGACTGAAGAGGCCTAGACGTTGCAGCCTGGTTTCGTAAGGGAGGTGTTCCAGACCCTTAATCATTCTGGTTGCCCTTCTCTGCACCTTCTCTAGTTCCACAATATCCTTTTTGAGGTGTGGTGACCAGAATTGTACACAATACTCCAAATGTGGCCTCACCATAGATTTATAAAGGGGCAAAATGACACTTGCTGTCTTATTTTCTATTCCCTTCTCAGTATCACATTTTTTTGAGCATTTGAAATGTATTATTTTGTATTATTTTACTATGTAGCATTGTTGGGCTGAGTGTGTGTGGGTAGGGATGTGTACAATTTTTCCCCACTTGCTTCGCATCAAAGAGAATGGGACAGAAATTGACATTTGTGTGAATGGAGCCACTCCAAATGTGCTGGGCTTCAAATTCATTTTGAACATCAGACACCATCAGTCATGCCTCCGAATCCAATGTAAATCTGTTTCAAATCCAAATTTACTCTGGAGGTGATTGGGCAGCCGCTTTGAATGTGACAAAGCTTCAAATCAAGGCACGAAAGCTTTTGTTTTGCATGTAAAAGCAATATTTTGAATACAGCCAATATTTGACGGAAATGCAAAGTTCTGAACATTCGCAATTCATATGAATTGCTAAGGTGACAAACATTTTTCACCCAACAGGCAGTCTTTCCTGGATAGGGAGAGTAAAGTCACATAGAGCCTGGGAATGCTTCCCTAAACAAGGTTGTCTTCAGCTCAGATTTAAAAGAGGAGGGCGAAGTAATAGCACACAATCTAGGGGGAAGGCGGTTCCAGAGATAGGGGGAGGCACCCTGAGACCTGTGGGTATAGGGCAGGATAAAAATTTAAATAATTTAAATAAACAAATAAATGTGGGATGTTAACTAGGCATATTTTATTTGATAGTGTGCTTCTTGTATACGCTGCACTGTATGCATATGCCAAGAACTATTTCAATAAATACATTTTCAAATTTCACACAATTCAACTAAATTTCTAGTAAAGACTCTTTGAAGTGTTTGGACCCAGAATGTGGAACAGTTTCTACAACTGGGGATGTTTTTCCACTGCAGCCCTTAGATCTGGTACATTTCTTAATCCAGATCTAGTAGATCCGGATTAAGGGAAGCATCCAATGTGTTTCCACAGGAGGTGTAGCACCCAGTAGCACCCCGCTGTGGAAACAGCTTTGCACCCATCTGGGGAATCCGGATCGACCCACAAGGGGTCGGTCCATTACCCCAGGTGTTTTGGGGGGCAGGAGGGTGCAGTCTTCGAAGCAACTTTGAAGTGATTTCAAAGTGACTTCGAAGTCAGCTTCGAATTGACTTCCAATTGACTTCGAAGTGAATGTGAAGTCAACTTCGAAGTGACTTCGAAGTGACTTTGAAACCAATGTTGGGGGGGGTCCCAAAAGTGCATCCCCCTCCCCCTGGCCTCCTTTGGACCCCATTGCCTGTTTCCAGTGGAAACAGGCTCCCTTTAATCCGGATTTTCTGGGAGAAGTCCCCATTGCAGACCCCTTTAATGGGATCTACAGAAAATCTGGATTAAAGGCCAAAATGTACCCATTAGATCCAGATTTCCCCAATGGCAGTGGAAACAATCGGGTCCCAAATGGGTGCAGTAGTGGAAATGGGGTCATCCAGCTCACACCCAAATGGGTCCTAAATGGGTGCAAAAATGGGTACTTTTGACAGTGTTTACCCATGGTTTGCTTGTGCCTCTAATATGGTTTTCTTTTGTGTGCCAGTTATTTTTGTATTATAATTATTCTGCATTTTAATTCTAATTTTAGGTGTATTTCAAGTGCATTTTAATTTGTTATAGAATTGCCACTTGGACAAAGTACATAACAAAAAATGTTGTTACCCAGGGAAGCAAATTTGGATTAATTTGGATTAATTTGAAACCCAAAAGTACCCCAAACTCTGAATCCAAGGGGGGTTGTGAGATCTTTTGACAAGACTTTAACAATGAAAAATGGCTAGAAATTGGACACATTAGACACACCTAAAGCATTGGAAATAATTTATTTTGAGAGAAAATGAAAAATATTTGCTAGGGTACAGAAAAAAAATATGAAAATGGGGACAGAGCCATCTCATTGCACATAGCTCACATGATTGTACAAAACAGACAAAAAGAACACAAATATGTGCAAAAAGTAACAATTATCTTGTTGGCATTTCATATTAGGCAGCAAAACTCCAAAAAAATTGCAATAAAATGCAGCAAAACTCTTAAAAAGAAAACACCTTTAAAATAAAACCCATTTAGCTTAAAATCCGGAAAACAGCAAAAAAGAAATAAAGAAAAACACTAATCTAAGGAAAAAAGAACCCTAACATAAAAATTAAAAAGAAACATGGAGATATCCAGGAAATATCAGGATATCAGTTTCAAAAGCACTCTTCTAAAACTGAAAATTCAAATGTCCCTTTAATACTTATGCTTCTAATTCAAGAGCAAAACTAATACAACTGCAAAAGGACTCAAAAATCAAGATGTGAAATTATTTCAAAAAATCTCAGACCCTTTAGCTTAAAATTAACATTAAGACACAGCTGCTTTGTATCTTTGCAAGCCATGCTGAGATTAAAATTCCCAAACCAAATTCAAAATGCAACTGGCCAAAGGAAAAAAATGCCTTAAAGCAAAAGTTAACATGGTTTAAAATGAACAACTTTCCCCATGTCTTTGCCTGTTCATTCAGCCAAGCCACGCTCAAGGCAAGAGATTCCTTTTCTGCACAGAAAAACATGTGTCGGGGGGTTGGGGGGAAGAAAGAAAAGAAGGAAGGAAAGAAAGAAACAGTTTCTTACCCATCCAGCAAAATTATCAGAGAGGGAGAATTTGAATCTCCCAGTCCTTTTAAAGACATGTTCTGGGGGCTGTACTTCTTTCAGAATGTTTCATCAGATTGGACAAAACCTATAGGAATGATCCTCTGGAGGAAATGACTAAAAAAATTCAAAGTTTTTGCAGAGGAAGAAAACCAAAACTAAGCAATGAAGTTTACCAGCACATGGCTTTTCCTTTTTACTCACAGACAGCATGGAAAAAAATTCACTCTGTTAGCCAAATAACCACCTCATTAACTTAACTATGCCAGTTAAACAGCTAACTTGACTTATGCCGGTGATGGCCAACCTATGACACGCGTGTCACAAGTGACACGCCAAGCCCTTTTGGGTGACACACATGCCCACCCTGGCACCTGGGCATGTAGTGCTTGCTTGTTCTTGAAGTGTACAAAATACCAACTTTCAATTGAAGATTTAGCAACAAAAGTCACTATTGTAAAGAATTATTTGTTTTTGCTTTTAATAAAATACATATATCAAAAATATAACTTTTTTACTAGAGCCACAAATATCACAAAATTATGGATATTTCTAGATGTGACACAGCACCCGAGTTAAGCTAGGTTTTCTTGCGAATTTTGACACAGCGAGCTCAAAAGGTTTGCCATCACTGACTTATGCAAACTGAAGAGCCAGCTTCTAGCTTCATTAACATTTCAAACCCAGACAGATTTTCCCTGCATACTTCACAAAAGAAATAACTTTGCAGTTCCTTACAATTTAAACAGAAAAATGATATATTTTAGTAACTCTGCAAGTTCCATACCATTTCTGTAGAAGTTTCATAGAAATTCCAACTGTTTTACAAACAACACTTCTCCACCAATAAAACAAACTCATTTCCTTTCAAACAAATGCAAAGTAAAGAGCAAAGTAAGCTCCCAAAAGAAAAATTTTGCAGTCCCGCAGTTTACTATAACAGAGAATAAAACAGTCACAAATAGACCATCTCAGCCAATTCTTTTCAAATTCCCAACATCTTGATTATAAACTCCTTTTACCTTTTAAATGTCCAAAAATCACCATAGTTTGAGATTTAATAATGGGGAAAAACAAATATATTTAAACTTTTACTTAACTCAGGAATCCACAACTTTGTGGTCAGAACTGAGTGTAATTAAGTAACATTCCTTTGTCCATGGAATGTTCTTATATAGAAAGACAGAGATCTCAGCATCCTTGTGTGGAAACAAAGACCCCAAACTTAAGTTTCCTTTTGTGCCATGGCTAGAAGGAAACCAGAATGTCCCTGCATTTTCAGCATCTTTGTGCTTGTCTCCTGCCTTCAACATTATAAAATTCCAAAATTCCAGAGTCATAGTCATTTTACTCCCAGTATTTTTCCAGAAGATAGTGAGTCCTTTTCATAAGATCACAGGATCAAAGATATACTATTTATTTATAAATCCATAAATCATATCTGGTATCAGTGTCATCAACCTTTCTTCAAGTAATATAAGAAGTAGGCTATAGGACCCGAAGAATGATGCACAAATATTAATTACAATCAATAGAAGGTGCAAATACATACATACTTTTTCTCAATGCAACAAAAACATTACGGTAAACAAAATACATCTATTGATCCCTTCCAGACACAAGCTTTTTATATAATAATCTGTCGGGTTAAATAAAAATGCGGTTGACCTGGAAGCCTCTAAAAGAACGGCGATCATTGCCATTGTGTTAAGGAAGATACATGAAGGCTGACCCCATGAATGCTTTGGAGGTTATTAATAAGACAGCATTATTTAGGGCTGTCTAGGAAAATCAATATTAAAATGCTGTTATACTGGACAGAGGCATCATCAGTAGAACTGACTAGCGGTAATGTAATGAAATCAACAACATGTTTGCTGAGAAGGGAATACAGTGCAACAGAAATGCATCAATACAATTAGCATTTACCACACGTATGAGGCTGACAATGGTACTAAACACCCCTTTTGCTAGTAGAAAACTGGTTGTTCACTGTCAAACGTTATGTAATTATCCCTGGATGATCCAATCATATGTCAAGACAATCCAGTGAAACTCTCATTCTTCAGGAAAAGAATTATCTCTTTATAATTACTTGTTTAAATACTTGGTGCCAAGTTACAAAATTAGGCTTTTCCCCCCAGGGTTTTAAGGTGAGATATTAGAATGTGAGAGAAAGCCCTTTCTGCATGGGTCCTTAATCCAGATTAAGGGACCATATAGTACACGTTTAGGCCTTCAGGGCTATACATTAATTCAGATCTAGGAGGCCCTACTCCCTACTAGCTCCATCTGCTTTAGACAGTGCCTGATCCAGATAAAGGAAGAAGAAGAAGAAGTTTGCTTTTCTACCCCACTTTTTCTCACCCAGTTAAGGGGACTCAAAGTGGCTGACAAAGCTTTCTATTCTTCTCCCCACAACAGAACATCCTGTGAGGTAGTTGGGGCTATGACATCTCAAAAGAGAGCTGTGACTAGCCCAAGGTCACCCAACTTGCTTTGCGTAGGAGTGTAGAATCAAACCCAGTATTCCCAGATAAGAGTCCAGCTTCCCAAACACTAGACCAAACTGGCTCACTGAAAGTCTTAATCTGAATCACTGGTACCTGTGTGGATTCCATGGAGTCTTGTGTCTAAATAGGTATAAACAACTTATTTCCAAGCTTGAATTTAATTCCACTAAAAACTCTTTAGATAGTGTAATCATTTTGTTACATAAGCCTTATTTTTTTCAGAAATGTGTATGTGTATAAATATGTCATTTGCATAAAATACATATATTACATAATATGCATTTTATGCACTCCAGAACTGGACATGAGTCATCTTTTATTTTCATGAAGAGATTCTCCTCTTCAGACTGGACAACGTGGGCCAGAAGCGTGCAGCACGAGAAACCACATGCCATAGGGAAACTGCCCATGTCTTCCCCATCAAATCATCGCAGAGGAGGTAGCAGTACCAAAGGAGACAATCAAAGATGCCTCAAACTCAGTGAGCAAGAAACAATATCAAGGGTGTTTTTCCACGGTCACTTAGTACCCATTTTAGCACCCATTTTAGCACCCATTAAGGACCCATTTGGCTGAGAGCTGGATGACCCCATTTCCACCACGGCACCCATTAGGGACACATTTGTTTCCACCGTGGCTTGGGAAATCCGGATCATTTAATGATTAAAAAATTGCAGCCTTTAATCCAGATATTCTGTAGACCCCATTAATGGGGTGTACAATGGGGTCTTCAGCCAGAATATCCAGATTAAAGGGAGCCTGTTTCCACGATAGTCTGGCAATGGGGTCTAGAGGAGGCTAGGGGGAGGGGATGCACCCATGTGGGGGAAGCCCCCAAATCCAAGCTTTGAAGTGATTTTGGAGTCATTTCAAAATCATTTCGGAGTTGCCTCTGAAGTCACTTTGAAGAGATTGGCACAGACATCGGAGACCCTCCAGTGCTGTTTTGTGCGGTCCGTTCGCTATTAGCGCAGACAGCGCAGACTTCCCTCCGAAACCCCTCCAAAGAGATCGGTCTCTCCGAAGATTAGCCCAGACTTCGAAGGCACTCCAGAGCTATTTTGTGCAGACATTGCGGGCACTCTGGGGCTGTTTTGCGCTGACTTCGGAGACGTTCCAGAGGGACTCCGGAGTAGCTTCGAAGTCACTTTGAAGAGCCTCCAGAGTCATTTCAGAGATTGCACACACACCCCTGACCCCAAAACACCTGGGGTGACAGGCAGATTCCTTGGGGGACGATCCGAATTTCCCACATGTGTGCAAAGGTGTTTCCACAGCAGGAAGGTTAACACCCATTACTATTGGGTGCTACACCTCCCGTGGAAACACATTGGGTGCTTCCCTTAATCTGGATCTACTAGATCCTGATTTAGGGAAGTACTCATTCCTTAGATCCAGATCTTCTTAGATTCGGATTAAAGGAGTGTGGTGGAAAAACACCCCAAGATAGTTTCCTTATGCATTGATGAAACCCTACAACATGGCAAAATGATTGCTGCTGGCATAAGAACATAAGATCTTCTAGATCAGGCCTCAGCTCACCTAGTACAGCATCCTTTCTTACAAAGTGGTATGCCAAATGTAAATAAGGAAATACTTGAGCAGAACAGAAAAGCAAAACTCTCACCTGGGCTAGAAGTCATCTAAAGGCATAGGTCACTTATCTGATATCTATAGAACCAAACAGTTATCTTAATGGACTTCTACCAGGCTGTGGCACAGCCACTATGGTGTGGGATCCTGCCTCAAGCACCTGCAAACGGGTCTCATATTCCATACGAATGCTCTTTTTTTGTGTATCACACAGCCAGACATATGATTGTCATTTATGAAAAAACGATGAGAAAATATTCCAGGACAATACAACATTCATATGCCCAAGTCTGCTTCCTCTTCAAACACAAGGGCAATCATGGCATTGTTGCACTCCCTTACATAAGTCCCACTTATTTTGGGTCAGGCACTTTATCAAACAATCTTAGTGTGTGTCACAGTGTTCTCCTGGCTTGCTCCTTGGACAATGCTTGCCTGGAATACTCTTCGGCACCCAGTTCTTGGCTCTGCTCTGACATCTGCCGGTGGGACAGCTCTAATTAAAAAAAAAAAAAGTCCCATCATACATCTGTGCATCTTGGAGCAACTTACTGATCTGTGCATGGTAAAGAAGGGAATCTACTTAACAAATTGTAATTTTGGGAAAACAAGAGATTTCTACTCTGAAAGAAGTAGAGCTCAGCTTAGAACAGTCTGTTAGATGATTATAGGCATAAACTGTTCAGGACCGATAAACATCCATCTGCTAAGAATGCATCAAAATCCAAGATGAGTCATAATAATAAGATAAATTAGAAAGTTTGCTGGGCTGCTGAGTATAGGGGGAGGCATTCATGGTTGTCATTAAACACAAAGATTAGCTAATGTACTATTGATGGCTCACTAATAGAAATCAAATTAGAGAACAGTGTCTAAGTGCCTTTGATTAATTAATGTTTTTAGTGACAGTTGCTCCAACATAAATTTCCTTTAATGTCACTGAATGCAGCCATTCATCAGTATGATAGTTCTATCGTTTCTTCTAATAGTTTATGCAATATCTGAGCACAACAGAGTTGGACTTTCTGCATCTTTCGCACATGCTGATTTATAAAATTCCTCCTATGAAATCCCACTCACACTTGTAGAATACCAAAAATGCCACTTGTTCTGGTTCACATAATGTGGTATGCAAGTTTTCTTTTTTTTGTGTAACATAAATCTATAGCTTTTCACGATTGGTGATGCCGTGCACAAAACTGTGTTTGAGTTGGAAAAATCATATTTGTTTGAATAAAAAGAAAGAAAATGATTCATACTGCCCAACTGAAATTAAAGAATACACATCTGTTCACCACATAGTGTATCAGTTCTGCTCCCAGGAACCATTGTGTCATGAAAATTGATTGCATTAGGAGAAACTGCCTGATCTCTGGCTTTTTCTAATATCTGTCTGAAAACATTTGGTGGGGGTAGATTTTTATAGTATGGTATGTATGGTGTAAAACCCATATCATTCAAGGGAAGGTCAAATTTAGTGACTACGTAAAAGCAAAACTACATGATGAAAGTGCCATGAAACATGAGAAGTGATTGTAAAACTCAATGTAGTGAATTGAAAATTGTAGTATAAAAAAATGACAGAAATAATCATACTGCAGGCCTGTCTGAAAATGTACTTAAAAAAAAAAAAGAAGCCTTTGCAGGAATTATTCCTTCACTGGGGCCACATTCCCACTAGGGTTTTATTGCGCATTGAAAATGGTTTGAACATTCTTTGTACCCATTAGAAATTGGCTTCCTGCACTTTCAGAGGAGTAAATCGGAAAAAACACACCTTAAAAAACACTTGTTTAAACAACTCTCACTCTGGTTTTTGTTGCTAAAATGCTTGATTTTTTTCTTTGGGAATGGTATCCTGCCCGCTAGTTCGCCTGGCTGCCCTTTCGGGCTGCCCTGCCATCGCCGACCCACTTGCCTGCCTGGGTCCGCACCCGCCCAGGTGCCTGGCCTTTCAGCTGCCACTGCTGCCTCACTATACCACCGCCTCCTTGCCTGCCCACCCACCCACCCTTTCAGCCTCCTCCTCCTCGCTTACCCACCCACTCGGCTGCTCACCCTTTCAGATGCCACTGGAAGGAGAAATCCCAGGCAGCAAGTGAGAGAGCCCTGCCTGCCCATCCATCCCCTTTTGGCCACTGCTGCCACCCTCAACTTTAAAGCGGAATTAACAAAAAAAAACCATGGGAATGGGCAGAATGCACATTTGCCTCTGTTTGCCCCCCGCTTAATTCTGCTTTTAAAAAGTCAAGTGGGATTGTGGTCTGAAAGTGGCCAGGGAGTGAGGTTATCACTAACACCCCCTTTACAAATTTACTAGCATTTTGGCTCAGTCCATACTGTCACCATTTTGTCTTTGTTATTTATATTTAAAAATATTCACAGTATAGACATCTTCAAAGTAATATCTATGGTCTAAATATTTTATGGGAGAAAAATAGGAACTAAAGGAAACAAAATAGAAGGAACAGAAGAAATTTTGTTATGAAAAATCTGTTTAATAAAATAATATCTAACACAATGCGTACTGAAACAAAACATCATTAATTTGTGCCATTTTAGCATAGTGCATATTCAGTCTGACAGTACCTTGGAACTGATGGACTCCAATTGACTGTAAGAGCTTTTGATAGTAGTGGGCATGGAAACAGGTCACATTAAAGGGCAATTTGCCAGGGTGGCCTAGTCTTCAAACGGACTTATAAACCGGTCCATGGGGGCTATAGATGCTTCTGTCTGTGTCCACTGGCTGTGCCATTATCTGCTACCTATAACTGCTTCAGATGGATTTCTCTAATAATTCTACAAGCAACAACAGCTCTACAAAATTAATGGGCAAAGCTGCTTGAGAAGCAACATTTAAACAGTAATGATTCCAGCTTTTGACAGATATTCCCACTTGAATCACTAATATTTCCCAACCCCATAGGGCTGCCCTTACCCCGGGGTGGATACAGGGCAGCCTTAATGTGAATCTTAATTCACGTTAAGGAGTCCCCATGGTAATGGAGGACAGGGTGGGTTCAAGCTGAACCAGCCCGTCCCCATGAAAACCATGGCAAATCCCTGCATTGGGATGCTGTGGTTTGCTCCACCACCACCACCTGCCGGGATTGTGATTTTGATCCCTTTCCCAGGCAAACTGCTTGCTTGCCTCAAAAAGGGAGTAAAAGCAAGGGAGTAAGGGGGTGCAGAGGCTTGAGTTTTCTCTCTTTTCCAGGGAGTTAACCTTATTGCCCCCCTGGAAGAGAGAAATTTCAAGCCTCTACTCCCCCTCGTTCCAAATGCTGACAGAAAGTGGTTTTTTTTGGCTTTACTGCCAAATTAACTTTGAACTAAATTTGCACATCATTAGTTGGGATCAAATCATGACAGCTCTATGCTGTTGTAGAGCTGACCTGCCTTTTTGTGTAGATGCAATCTGTGTGGCTCTCTCATATACTTAATGCCTTCATACTGTTTCACTCTATGACTGCAAAACCTTTTCAGACTCTTTCCATGCGTACAGGCAATAACTCAAGAGTTTGAACACTGTGGATCTTCAAAGATCAATTCAACAAGGTGGGTGCATTAAAAAAAAAAGTAGTGTGGCTTTCACACCAAGGCTAGGCAGCAGAGCAGAAGCTTGGCGGGCTTTTGGACAGGAGGGGTAAAGCACCAGGGGAAGCCACACCAGCCCACCAAATATGGACCAATCACAGCTGCCGAGGCACAGACTATTTAAGCAGGCAGATGACACAGCTCACGGTCTCTCTCGTTTCTCATTGGGGTTTAGAGGGGGATCAGGGTATGCTGCTCCAAGGTGCTGCATGGGCCTCTTCACTCGGTGCCAGAGAGAAGAAGAGCCCATGCAGGAGGGAAGGAACTGCTACAGTGCATTTAAGTGGAACTCTCCTCTTGGACCTGAGAGGGAAAGGCCCGAGAAAAGGGGCTTTTATATGGAGCCTTATAGGGACTGTTTGCTTACAGTGGAGCATTTGAGAAAGGGGGGAAGTTTATTAAAGCAGTTTTTCTTTTCAAGTAGCCAAAAGACTTTAAAGCTAAACTGCAAAATTGCTTCTTTACTTTATTTTACTGTAACAATAACAAGAGGGTCAGTCTGCTGCTTTAAGGGAGCCTTTACGTTAGGCATATAAAGCAGGACACCAGTGGGGGGAACTTTTAGGATAAAGCCCTAAGGGAACTGGCATTCAACTGGGGTGGTTAGTGACTCACTTCCATCTCGTGTTACTCTGCAGAGGACGGGGAAGGGAGGGGTAGGCTGGGTCGCCACAAGTAGTTCAAGAGACAAGATAACATAAATTGAGAGGATTTGAATCCTAGCATTTCTTCATCTGTAGATGGTGTTCTGAGCTAAGGTCCAGAAGATCTCAATAATTCAGAAGAGCCTTAACTTCTTATAAGATTTAATGTCTTGCTTTTTTTCTTTAAAAAAAATCAGGGTTTTAGTCACAGAGAACTCCCTCAACTCTGAATTTGAGAAAGATGAAATCTAAGATTTCCTGATGAGCCAGAGAGTAGCCATATTTAATCAAGCATAATAACAATCTGCTAAAGCCAAATATTAAAATATTCCAGCCTTATAGGAATATTTGTAATCAACTGATTCAGTTCCTCAGTTTACCTGAGAAAAGAGGAACCTTGTCTAAATGAAGATGCTGTAGAAAATTTAGCACATTTGTGGTTTTAGCTGGGGACAAACTTATGAAATTATCTATGCTATTTAAGCGTACTGCATTTTGTATCTGATTAAGAGAGATTTTAGTCTTTCTTCAGTATTGCAATACTTATTGAAAGTGCAAATAAACAATCTATTCTGTGGTTCATCTGGGTCAAACATAATTTCTTTAACAAATTCAAAGCAGAACTTTGAACTTGAAGAAGAGGAACTCTTGGAACAGTGGAAACATTGGTTGTACCCCAGATTAAGGGGAATGTTCAATTAATTCTTATAATTCATTAATTATATTAATTACTTTTGTGATTAATTATTCTTATTGTACAAAACCACTCAATTGCAACACAACTGGATGATATATGACAATGTATACCCTATTAGTTCTGCAGTGGCTTGTGAGTCAGAAGTCCCTGAACTGTTAAGTTCTAGTTATTTAAAACACACACACTATATTTATGCTGAACTCTTTAATTACTCTGCAGGTACTGTATTTGCTGCCCTTTCTTTACTCCTGCTCCTTGCATGTGGCACATAATGACATTTGGCCAATGGAATATGAACGACGGTGGACTAGTGGTTAAGCAGCCGGACTCTAACCTGGAATTACTGGGTTTGATTCTGCACCACTCCATGAAGCCAGTTGGGTGACCTTGGGCTAGTCACAGCTCTCTTTCGGAGCCCTCACAGCCCTACTCACCTCACAGGGTGTCTATTTTGGGGAGAAGAATAGAAAGCTTTGTCAGCCGCATTGAGTCCCCTTAAATGGGTGAGAAGGGTGGGGTAGAAAAGCCAGCTCTTCGTGGGGGAGTACAACTCCTATCATTTACTTCAAAACATAATGATGAACTACTTACTTATTAGATTTATATACAATAAAGG
This sequence comes from Aspidoscelis tigris stejnegeri, assembly GCA_023333525.1. Taxonomy (NCBI): domain Eukaryota; kingdom Metazoa; phylum Chordata; class Lepidosauria; order Squamata; family Teiidae; genus Aspidoscelis; species Aspidoscelis tigris. The sequence goes on from JALMGA010000002.1 coordinate 15,568,094, forward strand.
CACTATGTTTCTTTTTGGTTCAACACACAGTGGAAGCAGGAGTGCTACCCATTTTTCAGGCACAATTGTCATTGGAGGCACTATTTTTGCAGGATAGCTTGCTCCCTGAAGGGAATAGCCCTGGCTGCCACTGGAAATGACATGTCTGCACTCACAGAGATATGGAAGCATCTTTTTCAGGAGACACTCATGACACTTCCCTAATGAGCCTGAAATGGAGCTGTCTCACCAGGTAAGTAGACACTTAGACTATAGCTTTCAAGTATGTATCTAATTCCAAGCAATGTTACTTTTTGGCAGTTTTGGAATTCTTATCTTGTCTGTTATCTTCTAAATGTTTCCAGGGTTTCTTTGGAATTAAACCTAAAGTGGCATGATTCAATGGGACTACTGTTATCCTTTTCTCCCAGAAACACTGGATGTAAATGTGTAGATCTCAATATATGTCCTTCTTTAATTGTACATCACACAACACAAGAACCAGGGGACACTCTATGAAGCTGATAAGCAGGAGAGTCAGATCATACAACAAATATTTCTTCACCCAGAGGGTCATCAGTCTATGGAATTTGCTGCCAGAAGAGGTGGAGACAACAACCAGCCTAGATGGCTTTAAGGAAGGGTTAGACAAATTCATGGATGACAAATATACTGTATCTATGGCTACGAGAATGGTTGTCTAGGTACATCTTCCAGGCTGGGGGGACAGGCAGGATGCCTCTTAGGCCATTTGCCAGGATTTGAGAGCAGGAGAAGATTTGCCCTTGTCTTTTGCTTGAGATGCCCAATGAGGGCCACTGTATGGGACAGGATGCTGGATTAGATGGGCTGTGGCCTGATCCAGAAGGGCTCCTCTTGTGTTGCATCTTCTTACTGTCCGCTGGGACAACCACTTTTTATTTTGTAACTTTAGTAATATCTACATCTGGCCAACCCTACTGGTAGCACATGTGTGGACCCAGATGCACCAGAAGAGTATCGCTATGGAACAGGACATGCACATTCATGTACCTTGGGAACACTCACTTACTGTAAGTGCTCATTAGAACACTATAATGGCAGCAGTCAGAAGGGCTCTGAAAATACTTCACACTACTCACACCCACTGCACTGTTCATATTTACTTTTACAGCACTGCCCATTGGCGGAGTAGAGGAAAATGACTATGGATGTTTTTCCACTGTCACTAGAAGTACCCACTAAGTACCCATTAATGAGTACAAAAATGCCACTTCGTACCCATTAATCATGGGTACTTAATGGGTACTTTTAGTGACAGTGGGAAAACACCCTATATAAAATCAAGCACAGTATGAAAAAGTAGATAGAGAAAAAAAATTTTCTCCACACTACACTAGAAGCAGAGAGGACCCTATGAAGCTGATAGGCAGGAGTGATAGAACTGACAATCAGAAGTGGTTTTTTTTTTTTTCACTCACAGGGACATCAGTCTGTGGAATTTACCACCAGAAGAGGTAATAACAGCAACTGGCCTGGATAGCTTTAAGAAAATATTAGATATATTCATGGAGATCAGGTGTATCAATGGCTACTAGAATGGTTGCCTAGGTACTTCCTCCAGGTTGGAGAAACAAGCAGGATGTCTCTAAACATCACCTGTAGGGACTCAAGATCAGTTGAATATTCTGCTTGGGCAACTGTGTGAGATGGGATGCTGGACTAGACAGCTGTACTCCAGCAGGGCTCCACTTGTGAGCTAGTGTGGTCTAGTGGTTAGGGACCCATACTCTTATCTGGGAATATGGGGTTCAATTCTGCCCTCCCTCACAAAGCCAGCTGGGTGGCCTTGGGCTAGTCACAACTCTCTTCTGAGCTATCACAGCCCCATCCGCCTCACAGGGTGTTCTGTTGTGGGGAGAAGAATAGAAAAGCTTTGTTAGCCGCTTTGAGTCACCTTAAATGGGTAAGAACAGCCAACCTTCTTCTTCTTCTGTTGTGCTTAGCAAAAAGCCCCTGGTGGAAACATCAAATCAAGGAAGCAAATTTCCCCAGTTTTGATATTTTTGCCAGAAGGAGCAATGAAGGGCATGCACCCAGCACAATACTTGACAACATAGCTCCAATGGTAATCTTTGCTCCAGGATTGATAGTCACCTATTGCTCTGCTTCGGCAGTTTTGTGGAAGCTGGTTTTCTTCTCCACAACAGTAGTAATCTCTGGCATATTATAACTCAATTGTTAATGCATTCCATCTTGTTTATTTAAAATATTTATAGACCACTTCCTATATAATCCTCGAACAATTTACAAAAAGGATAAAAATAGCTAAAATCATATTTTTTAAAAAACAAGCAAATTAAGGATTGGGGAATCAAACAAGCAGAAATGTAGGTGCCCTACGGATATCAGAAGAAAAACTGTTCCAGATGGTGGGTACCACCACAGAGAAAGCCCTGCTGTGGGTAGGCATAAGATGACAATCAATGATTTGTCGAGAAGACTCTCCCTTGAAGATCTCAATGATCTTGTAGGTCCCATGATATCATATCCTCATTTTGTTCTGCATTTTTCCCTGTCTCATAATCCCACCAGTCTTGTTTCTTGTACAAGTTCCAAGGTAGCCCTGTTGAAACTTCATTGCAGCAATCTATGATTTCTTATTGCTTCAGTTAATGAGGTCTGCTGTGTCTTCTTTTTCTTTATACAATCTGAACTTCTTCTTTAGTTATTGCTTTTGTGATGGTCATTTGCAGGGCCTGACTTTGTACTGTACATAATTGGTCCTTTCTTTCACACTGTTCTGTTTCACAGCCATTTCCATGTTCTTCATACATTTGATCATTCAAACAACAAAAGATTTTTATAGAAATGAATCACAATGGAGAAGACAATAATGATTATGATGTTTCTTGGCTACCTACAATAGTCTTACATGTCCCTACTTTCCCCCTAAAATTTCACCTTTAATATTGATAGGCCATGCTACAAATTTCTTTTTCTTTTCTTCCCTTCCCACACTATTCAGTTCAGGTCAAACCATTTTTGCGTCTATTATTATTATTATTATTATTATTATTATTATTATTATTATTATTATTATTATTATTATTATTATTATTATTAAAAAAAATCAAGTTCACACATTCCCCCTAATGCAGGCATTTTGCACGGAAAAAAAGTTGGTTAATATGCATATTTCTTGTTGATTTATCACCTTTGCATAATTAAATTTTGTATATTTATTTATTATTTGTATTTCTATATCCTGCCCTATACCCAAGGGTCTCAGGGCACGTAACAACATTTAAAATCAAACATATTAAAACAATAACTATATACCGTATATTCCAGCGTATAAGACGACTACAGAGTTTGAGATATACTCGCCGTATAAGAAAATGACACCTGGGGTATAAGACGACCCCTGACTTTTGAGACGATTTTCCTTGGTTAAAAAGTAGTCTTATATGCTAGAATATACAGTACATATTGTACATATTGTGAGAAAGGGCAACTGATACATTTCTGCAAACTTTTTTTTTAAAATAGAAATGAGAGGTATAATTCAGAAGCCAAATTAATCCTTTTTGGATCACTTCTTTTCTCGAGATCCAAAGAACTCTTTAATACAGAGAGTATCAGAGGTACTTAGGTGAAAGGCCTCTGAGTTTGACACACTCATCCAGCCAATAGCAGTCACTTCTGCAGTGATGATGGGGTGTCTGTGAAACTCTGAATGGAAGACCCCATTTGAGCTCTCTGAATTACATTTTGTTCAGCTGCAAAGTCAGGATGAATTCATCACTCCCCGGATCTGCCCAGACACTTCTTCACAGGTTGTTATAATAAGCTGAGATGAACATAGATTCCGAGAACAACACAGCTGCAAGTGTTTTGTTCACATTTTCAGATCTCAAAAAGGTGAAATGGATCCTACAGACCAAATGGTTCACCAAACACTTGCATCATCAGCAGGATGATGATTGCAAATGTATTACTATTCAAACACGAACAATCCCATGCAAACAGAAGCACCCCCGTATACTTTCATTTATTAGTATTCCCAGCAACTTTAAACCCTGATGACAGATCGTATCCCATCTTCCATTAAATCATCTTCCCAAGCCATCTTCCATATGGTGGAGCCCATTAGCCCTGCACTAAGCACTGTGATCAAATGCTCTCTCTATATGGTGGGAGGTGAGGTAAAGAACCGATACATCAAGCGCTTCATTTCTTGTGTATTTTACTTCAACAGTTTACTTCACTCAGCATCCTTGCATTTGTCTTTGTGATGGGTGTCCTTGAGCAAAATTTAGTCTTGATGCTTTTCCACCAGCTATTTATGTGAATTCAATGCACATACCCTAATGGACTGTCTACTTAGCACACACTTCTCTATAACAGTGACTTTTTCTCAAATACGTACACTGATGTCTAAGGCATATTGTTCTAACAGATGCAAAGGACAGACTATGCATCTCTGGAATGTCTCAATACAACGGGGGAAGGAAACTGGGCTGAGAGGATGGGGGATGAATTTGATAAAAAAATTATTCTGATAAATAATTAAAGAAAACAACTACTGATTTCTTCTTTTCTTCCCAGGCTTCCCAAATAACAAAGCATTGGTTCAGAGATTTATGCAGCTACTTTTATAGAAACAAGTTCATTATTTTTCTTAACAGAGGGCACATTGAAGATGACAAGAGAGGTAGTTGCCAGGTTTGTGGTCAACTTCAGCATCCATACCACTACAGCTGCTGTTGCTACTACTACTGAGGATGATGATAACAATAATAGAACATCTTCATATTGATTAAATCTCATTGGTCAACTGCAAAAGGCCACAGTGCTTCAAGCACATCGTAGAACATAAGAGGAGTCCTGCTGGATCGGGCCACAGCCTATCTATTCCAGCATACCATCAGAGACAGTGGTGCACCAGTTGCTTCTAGGCATTCTCAAGCAGAAGACAAAGGCAAAACCTTTACCAGCTCTCAAGACCCTGCAGATGGTCTTGGGAGGCATCCTGCCTTTCTCTCCAACTAGAGGCAGTGCCTAAGCATCCATTCTGGTATCTGTGGGGGGAATTTGAGACCCAAGGGAAAAATACTAAACATAAAAAACAACTTACTGAATTCTGATCACTCTGCATATGTGGCTCTCTGGCAGATGTGAAATAATCACTCTGAGGGTGACTTGAAGCGTGGGTTGGATGGAGTGGGAAGCTATGAGACTTCTGCGGCTAACTCCAACCTGCTATGGCTGCCAACCAATCAAGTTCACCAAAATCAGGCCAGTGGTGGCCAATGAGAGTGTGGTAGAAGGCAATGATAGAAGACAACAATAGGAGGTTTGAAGCTTATTTTTTAAATTGTGTAATGTGCTTATTTTTAGTTCATCTGCAGCTGGGATTATACTCCCAGAAACTGCTTTGTGTGATCATACCAACATCAAATTGTTAACTTTGATGTCCATAAATCATAGCCTTTTCTGGAGAGAGATGACTTGGCTACAGTTATCCATGCTCTGGTAACCTCCAGTCTAGACTTTTGTAACACGCTCTGTGTGAGACTGCCCTTGATGACAGTTTGGAAGCTGCAGCTAGTGCAGAATGCAGCTGCTAGACTGCTGTCAGAGACAGCTGGCCAGATGCATATCATGCTGATCTCAAAAGAGTTGCACTGGCTGCCAATTAGCTACTGAGCCTAATTCAAGGTGTTAACTCTGACTTACAAGGCCCTAAAGTAAAGTAAATGACTTGTGCCCCAAGTATCTAAAGGAACGCTTTTTCCCATATTGGCCTGCCCATGCCTTAAGATCTGGAGGGGAGGCCCTCCTGGTTGTCCCACCACACTCAGCAGCAAAAGGGGCAAGCACCCGGAAGAGGGCCTTCTCAGTGATGGCCCCTAGGATAAGGAATAGCCTCTCCCTTGTGTTATGTCAGTCACCTTCATTGTACACATTTTGGAAGGCAGTGAAGACACACTTCTTTGCCCTGGCCTTTGGTTAAATGGGAATACACTTTTCCCTTCCTACTTACAGATGCTATTGTTTTAACACATACTGGCCGTGTATTCATGGCAACCTTATCTCGGATTCAAAACGTTTTCAATCCTCGGAATCCGCACGGCAGTTTGGCTTAACACACTTTCCCCATCTTAAACCACCCCAAAGTGTGGTGAATCTCAATCCTGATTTCAACAGGTCTCACTCTGGATGGTGCGCTTGATACGTGTTTCATTTTTTACTGTGTGGACAGTACCGTGTTAAGGGATGAGAATCCATGTTTAGGGTTTCCCTCCCACAACAGCTTCCTTCCAAAGATAGTGATTTCATTGGAAAAATCCACCCCTCAAAACAGGCACTATAAAAATCCACTCATTAAAGCTACACTGTAGCGATCTAGCCACTTCACGCCTTATGTTGCAAATTTCCGCAATTCTGAAAGTGCTGACCTTTAGAAAGGGAGAGGAAAAGAAAGCCCTGGAGGTTCTGTTTTAAAGGCTGTGGCTGTGAAGGGGGCTTGAGTTGCTGCTGCTGCTGCTGTGTGCCCTAGGAGATGGGGAGAGGAGGGGAAAGAATCGCTGGCTGCCTGCTGCTGTTTTTCCTCCATCCAGGCAAGTGGCAGCCACCCAGCCACCCAGCTAGGCTCCGTGAAGGGGTCTGTTATGGGTGGCGTGTTCATGCCAAGAGAAAGAGGGCAGGGCGGTCCCAAAAAGCGGCTTTTAAAAAGTAGCCACTTGAGTCCCCCCTTGAGTCATGTATGGCACGTACGATCCTCAGAATCCAGATCGAACGCGATTAAGTTAAAAGTAATGGGAACAGGCAAATTCGTGTTTGCATACGGTTCTATTATTTCGGTTTAGGGAAAGCGAAATAAGCTTGCTGTGGGGATTTGCCCACTGTTATTGTTTTTAGAATGTTTGATTTTAAATGTCGTTACCCACCTGGAGATAAAAATGTAAATAAATAAATAAATCATAGCATATTGATTTTGATTTGATACACTTCTACAGTTCACTGAGATCAAATGTTGATAATCGCCTTCCGTTTAGCTCCTCTCCCAAGATCATCCTCTGCTGCTTCTATTTGTCACAAGGAGGGATGTGCACAAATGGGCATTTTTGCATTTGATTCATATCAAACTAAATGAAAAAATTTCATTTTTGTTTAAATAGATAATGCTTGGAGACTAAGTATAATGTTTTCCTAAACATGCCCCAAAGGTTTAGAGGACCACTTCTTGGATTAAAACAAAATCTTGAAATGTTTCACACAAATAGCATTAAAAGGCAAGGATAAAAACTCTTACAATGATGTAAGGATCGAAAACATATGTGCAAACCTTTGTTCAGAATAGGTTAAAATTTGCTTTGGGGGCAGAAGTTTGCTCTATGACTTGATATAACTGCATTTCGAACTAGTGAATCCCATGTTAATAAAAAGAGGAGGATAAATAGGAGATAAAATCATTTTGTGCTTTTTGGAACAAATGAATAAATAAACAACAGAGCAGGAAAAATTTATAGCATTATTATCCATTAGAAAGAAAATAATGTTAGAGGTATGAAAGTAAGAGTCACATTTAAATTATATTAGTGACTTTTTTGATGAACAGATTGTAATTATTTGTAGGATAAAAATATTAATTATGGCATGACAGAATATAAATCTGAATTCAATAAATAAATCTTACAGGAAAAACGGGAAAACTTTTGTATGTATTGTCTGTCTTGATTAGAAACTCAAATGTTTGGCAAGTCTTTGTTCCAGCTATTGTGAAAATAACATTATGTATTACCAGAATAATAAAATTCATTTTCCTTCATGTAAGGCAGCTGGAAGTTGTGAATCCAGTACTGCTATTAAAATAAAATAAAATAAAATAAAATAAAATAAAATAAAGATCTTATGCCAAAAAAGGGACTAATTTTTTCTCAAGTTTTTTTCATTTTTCTTTAGCAAGACTATTTAAAAAATAATAGTTTTCCATTCCAGCCAGTCAGTACCCATACCAATTCTGTACATTCTTTGAAAGCATCAAAGCCAGAAGCAAATTTCCATGTAATGTTCCATAGTCAGACTGCTGAAATACCAGGGGAAGAAAAAAGAAATCTTGTTAAGGAGATGAAACATTTCTGCAATGACCGACATGGCCTCAAAGCCTTAAAACGGAATTTAGAAACAAGATGAAATGTGGGTTATGACAAAATCCCCTTCAATTAGGATTATGGGTAATGTGGACCTATTTTTCTTCCCCGTTAAGTTTCCTCTGCCTGCTGTGCAATTGATTTCCAAAGAGTTAAATGTATGAAAGCTTAATGCAAGAGCAGATGTTAATAGCAAAGAGTAAAAATGGATGCAGAACCTGGCCAAACATTCTTAACTCACTTTAATGGAAAAGGCAGAGGAAAAAAAGGCAGAGGAAAAAGGTTGGGAATCATTAACTACAAGATCTTAACCTGTTGACAATGAAAAGGCAGGAGGGGGAAGAAACATGTGTCTGTTTCTTCCTCCCTCATTCATTTTCTACATTTCTTTTTCTGTTGCTGCTTTTGTTTTAACTTAAATGCAATCCCAGTAATTTCACATGGCAGTCTGCCTGTGGAAAAGTCTGATGAGTTGTCATGGCTTTGCAGTGCAGACAGGCCTGTCTAGTGAGTGGAGCACTGCTCACTAAAAGAAAAGTGCAAACAGTTCCTAGCAGCTGGCTGGGCAAATTGCAAATAAAATCCCATTGAAGCAATGCATGGATGACCCTTTTAATTTGAAATATTGCTACAGTTCAGACCCTAAGATTATTTTGCTCCATTCTTTTACTCTGGTTCCGATTCAGTACAATTATAGTGGGAACCATTTATAGAATTCAGTTTCATCTATTTCATCCACTTTCATCTGTTTTTGAATAGGAAATAAAAACACAAAAATGAAACAAACAAAATTATACATGAAACCAATGAGGGGATTTCATTTCAGTCAGTTTAGAGAAATTAGAAAATAGTTTTCAGCCGCAGAAAAGCTGTGAAAACAGAGCAGAGCTTCACTCACAAATGAAGTAAATCTAACACAATCCAGCCCTGGGTTGTGGTGGGGGTGTGGAGTGAGGGAAGCTTTCAGATTACTGCTGCTTAAATAATGCAGGGACCAGTTATTGCTTCGTGCAACTGTGAACATTCATGTGCAGTCCATTAAAGCATGGTCCTTTTTCTACTCTTGTTGTATTTTATTCATTACTTTTATATACAACACGTCTAGGAAAGCTTGATAAATATCTGAAGTGGGGAAAATGTGTCAGCTCATATTTTCCTTCTCTTGGACTGAAAGATCATGAAGGTGTTTTGATGGATTCTTCAACTGGAAGATCGTTGAGATATTTTCATATATTCCTTAGCTACAAGAGATTATAATTATAAAACTATAATTATATTATTCACACGTACAGATCTGAAGGCAACATTTGGTATGCAATAAATGAAAGCATGTGAAATCCTTTAGCATGATCTCAAAGTACCAAGTTTCAAATTTGGAAAATAATTCACATTATTATGCCCTTTTCTTTCTATATTCTTTTTAATAGGAAAAAAAAAGAGGAAAGGTTGTTACTACCTGGAAGAATGTTATACATGGAAAACATGGGTGGTGGTGGTGGGTCCACTAGCATGAAGTACCCATTAAGTACCCATTAAGTACCCATTAGGCTCAGAGCAGGAAGACCCCATTTCCACTGCAGGCCCCGTTAGACCGATCGGGCAATGGGGTCTGGGGTGGTGGTGCACCCATGGAGGGGGGGGGGGTTGCCCAGAAAACCAAAGCTCCAGAGCCTGTACAGAATCTCTGAAGCTAGCTCCGAAGAATAGCACAGGCTCTGAAGAGGACCCCATGTGATAGCAATGCCAATCCTATGGACCTTTGTCAAAGGCTCCAGAGAATCTTCAAAGTTTGTGACACATCGCTATGGAGAATCTTCAAAGAATCTCCAGGGCATCTATGGAGATTGCACCCCCTGTCCCCCCAAAAACCTGGGGTGATGGGCAGGCCTCATTTGGGTCGATTCAGATTCACCACATGGGTGCTCCGGCGTTTCCACTGCAGGCAGGCTAGCACGCATTGCTATTGGGTGCTGCACCGCCCGTGGGGACGCATCGGGTACCTCCCTTAAATCTAGATCTACTAGATCTGGATTAGTTGATTTGGATTAAAGGAGGTCAGTGGGGGGAAAAAACCCCATGTGCAACAAACTTACCTTTGCATTTATCAGCAAGTGGCACCTTTTGTCCACAACAGTAAACACTGAAGGTGCCTCCAGATATCTTAAAAATGTGTGATTTACCTGTTCTCCAAAGAAAAGAGTTTCTGGAGTGAAAACAGTTCACCCCCGCATAGTCAAATGCTCCACATTCTATTTTCTTATGGGGTTAGACAAATTCATGGGTGATAGATGTATCATTGACTACTACAATGGATGCCTAAGTACATCTTTCTGGCTGGGGTGACAGTCGGGGTGCCTCTGAGGCCATTTGCTGGGGTTTGAGAACAGGAGGTTTGCTCTTGTTTTCTGCTTAGGATGCCCATAAGCAATTGGTGAGCCACTGTGTGGAACAGGATGTGGACTAGATGGGCTGTGGCCTGGTCCAGCAGGGCTTCTCTTATGTTCTTATGTTCACATATTAGTCATTGTTCAGTGAGGATTCTCCCATGCTCGGCCTCTCCCTCCTTGCATGCTCATCTCAGATAGGTCCACATGTTCTCAGATGCAGGTGAGTTCTCATGAGTTCTTGCACAGTTCACCCAAACACATAGGAAAATGTGGAGTAACAGAATATTTCCCAGCGAACATCCTTAAAAGTACTATTTCTTAAATCTGGAGTATTGGGTTATAATGTGCAGCTACTGCAGAGAATCTTTAAACTTGTCTGGCAAACTGAAAGCTGCTGCACATCGCACATGCATTTTAAACTCTGTCTGGATGCACCCTGAATAAGTAACCCACTTAAAGTGTGTGTTGTAGTCTGACAGCTGTTTCAGCAGATAAACCCAGGACCACAGCCATTATTATTATATACAGAAACACTACAATATAGCACAACACTAAACATGTCGGCTTTGATATTTGATTCAGCATCTGCTATGATTTTTTCTTTGAGTTCTTGCGGTCTAGGGGTTAGTGCTTCAATTGTTTCAGCACTGACTTTTGGCTCTGGTTGCACGCCTTCTTGCAAATTTCCATCACAGTCTTGAAGTTCTTGTTGTGCAGAGACTCCTGATGTTGTTACAGTTTCTTCTGTTGTTATTGTGGTAGTTTTTGCCATTTGTTTTTCACAATTTTTTTGAATTTCTTCAGGTTCCACTTTACTGAACACTTTGTTTCTAATAATGAATTGTTGTTGATCAGCAAGTCATTGTTGTGTGATCAGTGATTCTGGTGGTTTTTCTTTCCATAATTCAAACATTTGCTTCAAATAGCCATGTTTTTCAGGTTCTGATGCTTAGCAGCATGTCATGATAATGCGATTCTCTGACACGTAATATTTCTGATGCTTTTGTAGAGTTTTTCTTAAGTGACCCTACAGGACTAAGCTCTGGTTGCCCAACAATAGCTCCTGAGTCCTGTAACCCACTTGTTGATGGGTGTCCAGGGATCTCAGCACTTGATGTGGCCCTATTTGGCCCAGGCAAAGACCAATCCAGAATGGATTTTTTATTTATACATTTCACCATGGTTAATGGGTTGTTGGGCACACTTAGTCTGGTTCCTCAGTTGAGTTTTGGTGACTACCGGTAGTATATAGTACCGCCAGGACAACTCTATACAGGAATGGGGTGAGTTGCAGAGTCCTCAGGCAGCAGGTCTTTTTCAGCAACAAAAATGAAAGGTTCTTGAAAATAGCTGAGTAGAATGGTTGTTTCTAGCTGGCAGTTTAAGCAGAGAGAAGAGTTGATGGGACCAGTCTCTCTTAGCCTAGCTGATGAGGATGACCTGCTTCCTCTTCATAGACTAAGCAGCTGAGTAGAATCATCATCATTATCATCATCATTTTTGGTCCTTAAGATCACTGGGTTAAGTTACTACAAGTTTCAGTATGTTACCTAATGCCATTGTGCTTGCATTCTTCTGTAAGAAGGAACAATTTCCACATATACCAAATGAATGAATAAAGAGGAAAAGCAAGACAGGGGACCACAAAGATAAAGTTCTACATGTAGATTAATAGACCTGCAGAAGAATGGGGAAAACATTTTAACAATCAACCCAAAGTGTGGAGAAAGGCTTCCTTCCACTTGCAGCCGGGTGATGAAACTCTGGATTTACAGCTCTCAAATTATGTACGATAAGAGCTTTTCATTATCTGGTGCCCTGAGTATGACTCAAGAAAGCATTTGCTTTTTAAACAACATTTAACCATGAAAATGTCAGCACAGCTTCGATCTTTCCTTTGCATGTGAGGACTTTATTTTGTTTTTAACGTTCAAAACAATATCAGATTCCTTTCATTCCAGCAGTGACACATTGAAGGTGCATTTGGATGAAGCCATGATGTACATCAACACATAGGCACTCAGTGGTGAGTGCCTATGCCACATAGGATATAAGACATGGGGCAAAAGAAGTCCTTCTGGCTTCTGAAGGGCCACAATCTCTCTCATAGTTACTATTTTATTTATTTGTATTTCAATCCTGTCCTATACCAGAAGGTCTCAGGGCTCTTCAGACGCCTCTGCGGTAGAAGAATCATTAAGACACTTCTTGTGGCATGGCAGGGATGGAGTAAGGAAGGATTCCTGGAGGAGGAGGAAGAGGAGGAGGAGACGAAGAAGAAAGAAGGAAAAAGAAAGAAAGAAAGGAGAAGAGGAGGAGGAGGAGTCAGGTTTTCTACCCTGCTTTTCTCACCCATTTAAGGGAACTAAGAGTGGCTGACAAAGCATTCTGTTCTTCTCCCCACAACATACACCCTGTGACATGGGTGGGGCTCTGAGAGCTCAGAAGAGAGCTGTGACTAGCCCAAGGTCACCCAGCTGGCTTCGTCGAGAAGGGCAGACTCAAATCCGGTATTTCCAGATAAGAGTCCAGCTCCCTAACCACTAGACCAAACTGACTACAAATGCAACAAAGAAGTAGAAGTTAGAAAAAGAAATAAGAACAAGTAGAAGGGAGGCTGCCACATAGCTCATCAGCAACTGCACTGAAGGTGTTACCTAGTCAGGAAATGAAAAGTCTGCAAATGAGCAACTAAACACATATATCTCTAACAATCCAACACACTATTCTTGAGCTGAAGATATTCAGTACCATAGCAACTACACGATCTTTCTTGACGTAAATTCTTAAACCAAGAAACAGGATCTGAGCCCCCACATTCATGGCTCAGGGTCAGCATTTGGAGCATCATGGCAGCTCTAAGTCACCTACGATGTTTGGATTTTTAGCCGTGTGACTGCAAAACCTCCACATGTGGACAGCTGATTAAAACCTGCAATGTGTTGTATGCTCTAGTCACATAGTTCTAGTCACATAGGGCTCGGCCCCATGATCAGAATACTGCAAGGTGAATCTGAGTTCACCTTGGGAGAGACCCCATGCAAAGGTCTAATTTGGGCAACATGAGGGAAATTGCATAAATCCATGGCAAGCCCCCCCCCCCCGTTCCAACTTTTTTCACCACAAATTATGAGGCAAGCACGTATTATTCTGATTCATGGGGGCACTCCCAGGTTATTGGAGAAGGAGGTTGGTGATTGTGTCATTAGTGGGTGGGGTTTCAACTGTGCTAGCTGTCCCTGCTGTGCTCGCTTAAATTATGCTGAAGAAAAGTGTTGAGGGGGTCAAACTGCTGCCATTTGCACTGTCATTTGCCTTCTCTTTCTCTCTCTCACACACATGCACGGACAGACACATGCACACATGGGGCTGCAGAACCGAGAACTAAGAGGATTCAGATGTTATTGAAAGTTCAGCCGATCTCTCCAAGCCCGCAGAAGATCTTGCGGTGGGGGGGAAGGGTCTCTTTCCTCTCACCTCCCCTCTCCTCTCTGGCTCTCAGGCTTCAAGGATGGAGGAGGTGTGCTTGCTGTCATGTGGACGTGCGCATGTCCACTAAAGTCAGAGCCGTGGCTTCAAGCCATCAGCCCTTTTGCCATCCTATTATGTCCCCCTTTTGTCTTTTTTTTTTCTTATTCCTGATCTGTGTTGTGTTTTTGGAGGTGCAACCTAGATGTGTTTCCCAGAGATTTTCCCTGTCATTCCTGCACCAGGTGGCACAGGTCATGGTGATGTTAGCTGGTCTTCCGATCAGGGCAAAGGAGGTGAAGAAAAAAGGATGTGGTTTCCCCAATGCTGGGGTTTAACGTTTTCTTGGGGATAGGTGGATTCAAATTGAACCCGCGCTGTCTTCCACTGCATGGGGACATCTTAATTACAATGCAGATTAAGAATTTGAATTACAATGCAGATTAAGAATGCCCCAAATCAGCAGCGAGATAATTGGAGCCCATGGGGACGCAGCCATAGTCTGCATTGCTCAAAGCTGCTGTTTTCAAAGTTTTATTTCACTTTGCAGTACTGGAGGCATTTCAATAATTGAAAAACGTGGATAGTAATTTAGAAAATTTCCAAGATTTGCATTTTTAAAATTTACCTATCACATTCAAACCTGTCATCTTTGAAGGCCACCTAGTTTCTGGCCCAAGCTATGTGAATATACCTTTAAACTGAACTTGTCTCATTCCTTGCCAAAGATTTGCTTGTACTAATGAAAGGAGATGGGAGGGGGGGACTTCTAACAGTGACCAGATTCTGACCTTCCATTTTCTGCTGTACAAAGCAGTCAAAAGGGATAAAGTCTACTGTGTCTGAACCCTGTAATAATAGGAGGAGGCCCTACAGTAACCACTTTAATCTTGCAGTAAATGATCTAGCCTTACTTTGACATTGATTCCCCATTATTCCTCTTTCAAAGTGTTGTGTGCATTAACATTCCTTTTCTAGTCAACAAAATCCTCTTAGCATTTAATGATCATCATCATCACCCCTGCCCCCCCCCCAAGAAAGAAAGAAAGACCTCTAAAAGGAAAAAAAAATACTTGAACCAGCTGGGTGGAAAACCGTGGAATGCTAAGGAATACTGCTTATTTGGCAATTTAATATGACAAAGCTCTTCAAAGAGCTAATTGCAGTTTCCACTGGCCCTTTGGTCCGGCCTCAATCCGGCTCAAGGGTCCAACATCCTGACACTTTGGACAAGCTTCCCTGTTTCTGCAGACTATATGTCCAATAATCCTTGGAATCCCTATTTGGATTTTAATAGGACTCACTGAGAAATCCTGTTAAAATCCGAATATTTATTAGTGGGAACACCTGCTGCTACCTGCCATTTACCTTACCCCCACCCTTTTCCTCCGTCTTTCCTCATCTCCCCCAGTGTTTGGCTTTCCCCCCACCCCTTTCTTCATCTCCCCCAGTGTTTGCCTCCTCCCTCGCCTCTTTCCTCCATCTGTTGGAGAATGGTGGGGAACGTAAGCAGTGGGATGACAATGGAAGATGGAAGAGTGGGCCGGAGGAGGGGGGAGTGGCAGAAGATGGAGGAACAAGGCAGGGGGGAAACGACTGGAGACGGTGCCCTTGGCACTGGTAAATAAATACAAAATAAATAAAAATCCAGGTTAAAACCCAGGTTTTTTTTTTTTTTTACCAATGGAAACATAGCCTTATTCCCTTTCTGCACTTATCTGTGTTAACTCAGTAGAGGGTGGGCTGTCCCGTACTATGATGTGTAATCTGTCCCAGGCTGGGATGAATTTATCCTGCTCCAGAACAATGGCATATGCATTGGTAGGGTTGCTTTGTGCCAGCACTTGTTTTGCATCTGAAGCTCATGCCAGTTTTGGAGTTGGCACAGGGGACCTCCAATGCTCCAAAGGGCAGGGGGGGGGGAAATTCCTGGCCTTTGGAGCTCCTGGGAGTGGCGCATTTCAGTGGTATGCCTTGCTCAACTCCAGGAGGAAGACAGTCCTCTCTTTGCATGTGTGTGTGATTTTTTTTCCCCTTTAAAAAGAAAGACAAAACTTTGCTGGGATGAATTTCGAGTCTTAATTGTGAGAACAAAGCAGAGAGTGCAACAGGATAGTTGAAGTCCTTCTGGTCCTAAGAGTCAGTGCCAGGGGTGAGTCCTTGACTTCGATCCAAGATTGAAATATAACAGTCAAGTCTCCACTTACCAGTGGTGAAAATGCCTGCTGCTTCCACATTCCTGTTAACTACGCGGAAAGGTGCCTTGTTCTGATCATGCCACCCAATTTCTGAATGCAAACTTGGCAGGTTCCTCCAGATGGCAAGAGAGAATTGCGGGATCCTTTGTAGATCATGCAATTGCTTCCCACTACCTCTGCCACATGGCAGGAGGCAATCATGGAACAAACCCCAGGCTCTTGCTTATCTATGTTTCCTGATGGAATTGCTACTCTTGTAAAAGTACCCAGATATAGGAAGCATCCATCCACTTAAAAAAAAAAAAACCCAAAAAAAACTTTTTTCCCCCTCGTGCTCTTGCTACATCTGGTACTTTTGCAACAAGAGCAATTCTCTGAGGAAACAGACATTTCTTGGTGCACTGTCCTGGGATTATATTGGAACATGTGGGATTATATTGCAATCCTAGTATGATCCCACTCTATTAAGCTGATGGATAGGAGATTCAGATCAGACAAGGGAAGTATTTCTTCACTCAGAGGGTCGTCAGTCTATGAGATTGGCTGCCAGAAGAGGTGGTAACAGCAACCAGCCTAGATGGCTTTAAGAAAGAGTTAGGCTGAATCCCCAAAAGACTTATTAGCCCCTCTCGGATTCCTCTGCAGTCACTCTGTTATAGCTGACTTTAAAAGTGCCCTCCACTTCCAGAATAAGCGTCCCCCTGGCAGCCGCGATCTAAACGGACTTTCCGTCCCCGTGGTAGCAGTTTTCTCTTTCCAGGCATCCCCCCCCCCGCCCCCTCTCGTTAAAAGGAAAAATCGCCGGATCTCCGTCTCTTGAAACTGCTTCCTGCCTCTAGCAAAGCATATGAGCGCTCATTCTTAGTCACTTTCATTCACTTTCAGCAGTTACTTTCACTTTGTTCTCTGTTAGAAAAGGCTGCAGGATCGGGAGCGCGATCCTTCGCTCATTCTCTTTTAAGGCTTCCCTTGAAAACAATGTTGCCATTCTGAGCAATTCTGGCTCTTTTTACAAAGGAAAGGAAGTGAACCTGCTGCATTTCTCAGATGTGTGAATGCTTTTTGGCTGTGTGTGCAAGCAAGCAATCCCCCCCCCCTTTTGCCACGGAGCGTCCTCAAGGTAAATGTAGCGAGGAAAACCCGCGACTTACAGAAAGAGCGCTGGAAGAGTTGTTTAAAGTGCATGTATTTTGTCGCGCGATTTCCACGTTTTGTAGCGCTGGAACCTCGCTAAAAACCCTGGCTTGGGGACGCTCAGAGGCAAAAGGAGAGTCTTGGCAGACTTTTTATTCCTTGGGGACAAGCCCTTAGACAAATTCATGGAAGACAATTAGAATGAATAGCTAAGTATTGCCACCAGGTTGGAGAGAGAGACAGGATACCACTAAAGACCATCTGCTGGGATTTGAGAGCACAGGAAGAAGAGGAAGAGGAAGGAGAAGGAGAGGGAGAAAAGTTGGCTTTTCTACCCCACTTTTCTTACCCATTTAAGGGAACTCGAAGCAGCTGACGAAGCTGTTCATTCTTCTCCCCACAACAGAACACCATGTGAGGTAGGTGGGGCTGTGAGAGCTCAGAAGGAGAGCTGTGACTAGCCCAAGGTCACCCAGCTGGCTTTGTGGAGGAGTGTGGATTCAAAACTGGTATTCCCAGATAAGAGTGGCTCCCTAACCACTAGACCAAACTGCTTTGCCCTTGTCTTCTGCTTGTGATGCCCAGGAGCAATTGTTGGGCCACTGTGAGAGACAGGATGCTGGACTAGATGGGCTGCAGCCTGATCCAGTAGGGCTCCTCTTATGTATTTATGTTCTCTCTTACAAAATCAGGCTGCAACATCTAGAGCTCTTCAGCCTTGGAAGATGGCATTTAAGGGAGGATCTGACTGAAATTGA
The DNA here is from genome assembly GCA_023333525.1 of Aspidoscelis tigris stejnegeri. Classification (NCBI taxonomy): domain Eukaryota; kingdom Metazoa; phylum Chordata; class Lepidosauria; order Squamata; family Teiidae; genus Aspidoscelis; species Aspidoscelis tigris. The sequence continues at coordinate 15,586,156 of JALMGA010000002.1, forward strand.
TAAAATCATGCATAATGTGGAAAAGATGGACCAAGGGAAAAAAGTGGGGGACTCTTATGAAGTGATAGGCAGAAGAGTTAGGACTGAAAAGGATATCATTAGACAGCTTTAAAAAAGCTGTCAAGACGGATCTCTTCCGGCAGGCCTTTCCAGATTAACTTTTCCAGATTAATCATTCCTGCTCGGGCTCTCTGACCCCCTCACTCCTCCCGTAGCCTCATCTTTAGTGATGGTCGAGGATCTTAGAGGGACACTGGGGCTATTGGTCTGTTTAATTATGTTTTATAGTTTTTGATATTGTATTTTAATTTGACATATTGTTTAATATACTTTTAAGGGGGGGAGGGACTATAATGTTTTATTTTTATATGATGTTTTTATTATATTTATTGTTGTTAACCGCCCGGATTGGGTTGCCACAGGGCGGTATACAAATAAATATTATTATTATTATTATTATTATTCCAGGAGACAAAAGGAAATTGCATTCTTTTTATTCTGCAGTTCCCTACTGCCACTGCTGTCGGATTGCAAGAGGCAATCCAAACTGTTTTCTTCAACTGCTGACTCTTTCATGTTCCTGTTCCTGTTGCAAAATATCCACATGCTAGCAAATGCCCACCCACTGTTCTTTTTTTTTCTTTTTCTTTTTCCTGCTAGCTTTTGGGTGTTTTGGAAGAGCGATGATAATGAGAAGATAATGAGAAAGCTAGCAGATGGCAATGGATGTGTGTGGCAGATTCACATTTTAGGCATCCGAAGACGAAGTATTTTTTTCCCACCCAGTGAGTCTTTAGATCTATGAAATTTGCTATCAGAAGAGATGGTGACAGCAACTAGCCTGGATGGCTTTACAAAAGGGTTAGATAAATTCATGGAGGGAAGGGTGTTTTATTTCTTAATGAATTTGCATTTTTATCCTGTCCTATACCTGAAGGTCTCAGGGTGGGTTACAAAATTAACAACAAAATATAAAAATGAACATACTAAAACAATAACAGTGTTTGAAAGCGGGAAGGAAAAGCTGTTCCCATATTTAGCTGAAAGCCTGGGCAAAGAGATGTGTCTTCACTGCTTTCCTGAACACGGAAAGGGAAGGTGCCTGACAAACCTCAGGGGGAGACTATTCCATAGTCTGGGAGCCATCACTGAGAAGGCCCTATCCTGGGTGCCCTCCCCTTTTGATATTGAGGAATATTGGTATAACCTCAACACAAGTCCATATACTGAGACAATTGTTTGCAACTTTGAATAACTTATTAGGGTCAGGTAAGGAGGAATTAGACCAAACACCTTCCTCAATCATTACAGTAAATCATATGGCTTTATTTTTCAACCAATAGGTTCAAGGGATTGTTGACTCAATTCAAACAAAAAGACCTCCCACCATTATATAAGGTGTTCTCACCTACTCCATTAATACCAACATTTAATTTCACACAAGTGACCTCAGTGGACATAGAGCGTATTATAGCTAACTCATGACCGATGACCTGAGTATCTCATCCATTCCCTTCACCCCTGTACCTGGTTCTCTTACCTCTTTTCCTGCTGTTCATTAAGTACCTAGTAAACTGTACACTGATGGAAGGTATTTTTCCAAAGTGCTTCAAACATGTGATTTTATGCCCCATCCTAAAAAAAAGCCGAATTTTGATGCCATTTTCTGTACGAATTATAGACCAGTATCACTATTACCCTATCTATCAAAGATACTGGAAAGAGTGGTCCATCAAATCAATCATGGGGTGCATCCCCAAGCAATTTAAAGTGTGCTAAAAATCTTCTTTTGCCTCTGAGCACCCCCATGCCAGGATTTTGAATGAGGTTCCAGTGCTACAAAAGCAGGAAAACCCGCGATAAAATACCTGCCCTTTAAAGAAGAGTTTCATCACTCTTTTTGGAAGTTGTGGGTTTTCCTCGCAGCATTTACCTTGGGGACGCTCCGTGGCAAAAGGGGTGGGGATTGCTGCCTGCACATACAGCCATAAAGCCATAAAGCATTCACACATCTCCCAGAAATGCTGCAGTTTCCCTTCCTTCCCTTTCTAAAGCACAGAACTTTCAAAGAGCCAGTATTGCAGAGAATTGCAACATTGTTATCAGGTGTGAAGTGTTATCAGGTGTGAAGTGGATGGATTGCAACAGTGTTATCAGGCGTGAAGTAGGTGTATTTAAAGTCACCACTGCTCTACCGGGTGGATTTTGACAAGCAGAAAATTGCACCAGAAGACTTTACAATTTCCCAAACTGCAACTCTGGGAGTTGTGCTGGAATGAGTATTTTACTTCTCCAAAGTTCCCCTACTTGTAATAATTCAAATCCAGAAACTGATAAAGACGTCTGCTGTACTGTCACTGGCCACTGTTACTTCTACAGGCCTGACATCAGAAATAAATAAATAAATAAGAATTAGCCAGCGTGCATTGATGTTTACCAGTCAATCTCATGCTGTGAATAGTTCACTTGAATACGATCTTGCATGCAAATGGACTTCTTATTATGCTGTTATTAATGTTTGTAGCTCTGTGTAGTCCTAATAAAGCCTTTTGGTTATTCTGTTTAACTTCTTTCAGCCATAAAGGAGCTTCTAGGCTGCTGGGGTTCCATAATCTATCTCTTTCTCTTTGATCTGACACATAGAAATGTAAATGTGGGTTGGCTTAATAGACTTTTGTTCTCTTCTCACCCTTTGATCAGACCTGTTCATTTTTGTGTGTTGGTCTTATGCTTCCTTTTGCAAGTCAGTAATGGGCCATTAAAGCTAATCAAAGACCTATACAATCCAGCAGTTTCACCAGTCTACTCCACAGGGTAATCCTTCCCATTTCATTTTCATTTCTTGCAGCCCTAATATGAATATGATGTATCTACCACCACCTACTCCCTACAAAAATTGTTCCTTGATTTGTCCAGGGTCTTTCTGGGTGAGGTTTTCATTAATAAACTGCAAAGTCCATGTAGATGTTTTAGATCTCAATTCTTCTGATATTTCTTTAGTTTCTGCCTGTAGGTGCTTCTGCTTTTGTGATATTTAGTTTGGTCATATCTTGCACTTCTTCCAAAATGTCTGTGGCAAGAAAAACACACCCCCTCCCAGGATGTCCTCACTACTATGGGAAAGTCAAAATTGAGAGAGGACATTTAGTGATCCTTAGGGCTCGTCCCCATGGAGTTTAAAAAAACTTGGGGTGGAATAGGGACAGCTTAATGCGAGGACAATGCAGGTTCAAGCCATCCCCATGAAAACTGGGGTAAATCCCTGCATCAGGATACCATGGTTTTCTCCACCCCTCCCCCCTTGCCAGAACGAGCAAGAAACAGAGGAAGAGGAAGCCCACAGAGGGAAGAAATTGCCTAACTAAGGGAAAGCAAGGGGAGGCAAAGAGACACATGCATAAGTTGACAAGGAGCAGGGAGAAACAGAGGAAGAGGGAGCCCACAGAGGAATGTGGTGGTTTGGTCCACATTCAAACCAAGCAAACAATAGTGATCCTGCCATCTCTACTTCTCATATAGCCCTTTTCTGGATTTTTAGGGTCTTGTCTGGGTTACATATTTAATCAAAAGAAAAGGGCAGATGTTGAAAGTATGCATCTTTAAAAAAAATAAAATTTGCAAACAAAACCAGTTTCCTTTCTTTCCTTTAAATATATTCATCAAATAATGGGATACCAATAGTGGAATGGACAATTCAAGTGAAATAATCTGTGCTTTAAATTGTGCTATCTCCAGATGAGTATTTAACCTTGAGACGATCTGCATTTGTTGCTCAAGCCTCCCTTGAGTATTGAAAGACAAAAAAAAAACATTGTTAAGCTGTTTATTAATTATAAGCTGCAGATTCTCAAGTTATGAGGAATCTCATTAATTTACAAAAGAGATTCACAGATTCAAGGTAAAGCATCCATAAGACCACTGTGGGAAGTCAAAAGCTTTTCTGACTTAGCATTAAAAAAGACAATAGGCTTCATGATGTTGTCAGTTTATGTGAAGCAGATTACAACAAATGTTTATGAAGAAATCCAAGTCCTCCAAATAAATCTAAATCTAAAAGTGTTGCTGTTATCTGATCATAACACTAGAATTAACAGACAATCTAGCTTTAATCATTAAATACTTGTTCAGAAATTGCTGCTGTTCCATGACTGACAAACACCACATATTCCTCAGCCTCTGAGAAAAAAAAGTGTAACTTCATAGTGGAATTAATTGGCTCCATAAAAAAAAAAATGAGAGAGAGAGAAAGCCCATTAACACCATGTTTAGCAGCTGGATTCAACATCTGCCTTGACTGGGCCATTAATGCTTGATTAATGTGTTAATTTATGAGGCTTCATGTAAAAATACCAAGAGCACCTAAGTAATTTAGAATTCGCAGGAGCAGAATCCTCAGGTCAGTCTCCCAAATGACTCCTCTACACCACAGAGTAAAGTAGGTTTCTTAATTGTGATGTGTTTTTAGCAAGCCAATAAGCAGCGCTGTTAATCATCACTCTCGCGTGTTCAAAGCTATCAAGCAGATCTGTTCATTTCACTTAGGTGGAAAAACTCTTCTATCTTACCTTTTGGTTTAGGGAAGCCACAAGGCCATTAAAATCAAGCACAAAAAGTCCTCTCCCAAATCCCACACAAATTACAAAACGGAACGAAATGGAATCTTTAGAAAAATTAGAATAAAATGCCCACCCTAGAAACACAAGATAGGAAATGATTGTTGGAATTAAATGCTCGTAACACTCTGATATTCAAATCCATTTGTTTCACTTTAATTAACAAAGGAGGCAGGGGGCTTTGCACCAAGAAAACACAGTTTTGGGTGACTCTTCTGGACGGATGTGATTTATGACTTTTCTGAAAGACAGAGTAACCCTGGGGCATGGTGGGCAAACATGTCTGCTTTCACCAGGGGACTCAAAGCGGCTGACAAAGCTTTTCTATTCTCCCCACAATAGAACACCCTGTGAGGTAAGTGGGGCTGTGAGAGCTCAGAAGAGAGCTGTGACTAGCTCAAGGTCACCCAGCTGTTTTCATGGTGGAGGGTGGAATCAAACCCGGTATTCCCAGATAAGTCTGACTCCCTAACCACTGGACCAAACTTGCTCACATAGTTGGAAATTTCCTTGTAAGAGGCACACCTCACACCCCTGCAAAAGACCTCATGTTCCCACTGCTGAGATGGGTTTTCTCACAGTATTTGGATACAGCCTAATACTATGTAAGCACAAAGTTCTTCTTGGCTTTCTAGCATATTCCCTGGGCCACATTCTAGATAAAATTGACTGGATGTCAGCAACTCTAATTCCTTAGAGGGATACTGTCTGCTTCATCAACTACCAGTCTAGAGAGTCAGGAAGGTTTGGGATGAAGGGGTGCCTGTGGTAACAGGCCTTGCTGTCAGTCTGTTCGAAATGTTCGTCAGACTAACTCTGGTCTGATTTGCTTTTGCTGGCTATTCAGAGATTAATCTATAGATTAAAAAAACAAAACAATCACAAATATTCTGTACTGAATTATTAAACAGCATGCATTTTATGGAGATTTTTGTTTATATTTTTACTCATTTTTCAATGTTTTTCAGTGCATTTTTTTTTTCTTCACAGGAGCTGCATTGCAAAAATTCTTGAGGCAAGCCTAATTTGATTCACAATTTTGTTCCAATCTGGAAGCAAATATAGGAGTGATAAATCACTGCAGAAAATGGAACAGGTTTTGTTTTGTTGTGTCATGCTTGCTTGTTTGTTTGCACTAGGTGTATGACATTAGTCATTAGATGCTCATGCTTTCTCTAAATGGTTCCCCCCCCCAAAAAAAAAGAAAAAGAAAGAAAAGACATAGTGGTGACTCACCAAACTGCTTAGGTTTTCTTAATTCATCAACCATTTTTACTGCAGCCATAGATAGCCTAAATGCATATATTTTCCCTTACGGGCTATCAATTCTTATTCATTTCTTCATGACCCTGGAATTTCTGAACATTTACAGTTCTTGAAACCATTTTATTTCCTCTCCAAATTGCTCATATATTTTGCCCAGAAACCAGTAGAACCTCCTAATTGGCAACTGAGCTGGTACAGCTTGAATGTTGAGACAATCTAGAAGATCCAGAAACAGTAGTCTATCTCCTGTGTCTCTGCTGTTATACAGTTAAGAACCTGACTTTGAATAATCACCAGGCCCCATTCCCACTAGAGCCAGTTTGGTCTAGTGGTTAGGGAGCCGGACACCTACCTGGGAATACCGGGTTTGATTCCACACTCCCCCATGAAGCCAGCTGGGTGACCTTGGGCTAGCCACAGCTCTCTGCTGAATGCTCACAGCCCCATCTACCTCACAGGATGCCTGCCTGCCTGCCTGCCTCCTCCTCCTCCTTCCAATGTGGCAAGGTTAATCCAAATTAAAAGTCCCTGAGGACCAAGTACACATTATGGCCGTTCCCACATGTTACTGATAAAAAAGGCTGAATTTGAATTTCCTTGTCGCCACTGACAATGATTCCCATCCTCAGCGTGGAGAAAGTATCTTTTTCTATTCTCCCCTCTTTGAGTAGCCCTCCCACTCAGCTCACTGACTGGATTTACACCCACCCTTCATATCATGATTTAGCTGGGGCAAGTAGTTCTAGCTCCATCCTTCGGTCTCACCCACTCCCCTGATGCCATGATACCTGGTGGTGACCCATCTGCTTGAGGGAAAAGTATTTCTGAGAGGGTTCTTCTACACTGCTGTGGCACCAGCGAGCTCCAGCACTCCCTTCTGCATTCTGTGTGGCTGTGAAAGAGCACTGCTACAAGATTTCCAATCTGTGCGCCCTCTCCCCCCCCCCCCCCCGCCATGGAACAGCAACCCTGCACTGGCTTTCTGGGTTACCTGCTGGTCCTCCCTCATGCCATTCCTTGGGCTGTATCTTTCTACTACAGTCTTGAGCACCAAACTTGCATGGAGCTCTGCAGTAGCACAGAAAACAATTTTGGATCAGAGCCCACTGGTCCATTGGTTTACCAGCAATTCACATCAAGGGCTGATCTGAATTACACTCTATCCTATGCAGATGGACAGGGCTTCCTTTTAGACCAGACTATTGATGCAGAAGAGAGGTCCACAACCTACATCATAACCCTAACCCTAACCTACATCATAAATTGACTGAAAGGAGGTGCCATCTGCATTTAAGCTTCTGGCCCTAGACTAACTTTGGAAACCAGGGATGAAAATTCCCTATTTTCCAACATTATAGGCCAAGGGCATTTTTGTGAGGTACCACAAATGGACCATTTCTGGGGTGATTTCCAGAGCCTGGCAAAATAGCACTGGGCTCCATACACCATTTGTGCTAGTCCAATCATCCACGCATTAGACAGTTGTACTGGCCTACAGTTCAGGAACACTCAGGAAACCACTTGTAAGAGGCCTCCCATTGGAGCACTTTCTGGTGTGTTTTTTGTGCCAGCGATTCCTCCAACCTGAAGGCCCAAGCAGCTGGAATGTCCCAATACTACTGAGAAGATGCCACATTACTCAGTGACACCTGGCCTCATCCTTATCTAAGTATGGCATCACTGCTGCAACAGCAAATTTTGTATCTGTTATCCTCTCCTTGCAAATATTGGGGCATACCAGCCAGTTAGCCAAGGAGATTTTTAAGCAGTGTGAGATGGACATTAGGACACAAAATGAGATGCCTAGCCTTTCTAATTTAAGATCACTAAAATGACATCAATTGACTTGTCTTCTGCAGGGAGAAAACATTCAGGTGACATATAGGGTAGCTTTGTTTTTTTTTTGTTAAGGCTGCTCGATATAGGAAATTACGGTATTCATTGAGTTGAATGGGGTGTCTTTTAAGGGTGATGGCAGCAAATAATGATGTTCTTCCTTTTTTATCCTTGTTTTCATCCTTGTGTGTTTTATATGATTTTATCTTTTGTAAACTTGATATGGTCATATGTCTAATCAATAAAGTTTGTTCGCTCATCTGTTATTGGCCACGTTCCCATTATAAGCTTAATTCGGTTTCCCTAAATCGAAATAATAGAACCGGATGCAAAGGCAAATTTGCCTGATCCCATTACTTTCAACTCGATCCGGATTCTGAGGATCATAGGTGGCTTACGTGACTCAAGGGGGGACTCAAGTGGCTACTTTTTAAAAGCCGCTTTTCGGGGCTGCCCTGCCGTCTTCCTCCTGGCTTGAACGCACCACCCATAACCGACTCCTTCACGGAGCCTAGCTGGGTGGCTGTTGCTTGCCTGGATGGAGGAAAAACAGCAGCGGGTAGCCAGCAATTCTCCCCATTGCCCAGGGCACACAGCAGCAGTGGCAACTCAAACAAGGAGGCTTTAAACATTCACACATCTCCCAAAACCTGCCCTGCTTTCCTTTCTCTTTAAAGGTCAGAACTCCAAAGAGCTAGAATTGCACAAAATTGCAACACTGTTATCAGGTGTGAAGTGGTTGGATTGCTACAGTGTAGTGGCTGCTGTGAAGGTTGTATTTTTACACTGAAATCACTGTCTTTGGAAGCAAGCTATTGGGAGAGGGAAACCCTAAACATGGATTCTCATCCCTTAAAACAGTAGGGTCCCCACAGTAAAAAATGTAACACGTATCAAGCATACGATCCGGAGTGAGACCTGTTGAAATGAGGGTTAACATTTACAATGCTTTGGGGTGATTTAACATGCAGAAAACAATTCTTTCCCCTCCTCTCCCCATTGCCCAGGGAACACAGCAGCAGTGGCAACTCAAGCTCCCTTCGCCCGCTCACATCCAGAGCCACAGCCTTAAAAACAGAACCTGCAGCTGCTTTCCTTTCCTTTCCCTCTTTTTAAAGGTCAGAACTTTCAAAATTGCAGAGAATTGCAACATTGTTATCAGGTGTGAAGTCGTTAGATTGCTACAGTGTAGCGGCTGCTTTAAGGGGTGGATTTTTACAGTAAAATCACTATCTTTGGAAGCAAGCTATTGGGGGAGGGAAACTCTCATCCCTTAACATGGTACCGTTCCCACAGTAAAAAATGTAAAATGTTTCACGAACCAGAGTGAGACCTATTGAAATGAGGATTAACATTTACAATGCTTTGGGGCAACTTAACACGCAGAAAGCGTGTTAAGCCAACCTGACGTGGGAACTGCGAGGATTGAAACCGTTTTGAAACTGAAATAAGCTTATAATGGGAACGTGGCCATTATTTGTTATTAAACTATAAGATGAGTGTTAATTTTAAATTTTAGATTATATTTCTATTCTTCCTCTTTATGCTTTGCACAGAATTTTGTATTCTTGTGTGCAGTAGTCTTCGACTGTAAATAAAAACTGATTGATTGAGCTAAGAATGCAGTCTTGTGCCCAGGCACCTCTGAGTCAGATCTTTAGAATTTGGGCAGAATTATGTCTGCACAGAGCATAATGGGCCTTGCTGACGAAAAAAAGAAATGCAGAGTTAATGAATCTGGTCTGCACCCAACTTTCTGTGATCTGCTTCATTAGTCAGATGCATGCCACATAATGCTGCACCCAAATTTGAGCGACACCCATTTAGTGCAGAGAAAACTAACCGCATAGTAAATCAGCCCTGGTGTCACCTCTATAGCTCATTCATTAGCATTAATGGGAACCACAGGAGCATATCAAGAGGTAACTATATTTCAGAGTTTTAGCCTCTAGTCTTCTGATTTGCAATCTGACAATGTGGTGGGGGCATTAAGAAGGGAACCGATTCATTTGATCTGCATAGATTATCTGCACACTCTCATACAGTGTGGTACTATCCACTTATCAGGGCTTAGGGACAGCCTTAGTAAAGTGTATGTTCTCATGATGCAGGGGTCACATGATTGCCTATGCTTACACTCTGTTGTGAACATTCAGAAAGTCACTGGACTGAAGAACTTGGGATTCTGCATTCTATGAGCACTTCAACAGCGTTCCTTTTCTCCTGTGCCAGTTTGAGCATCTGTCTAACATCCTATATTGGCACAGAAGCCATAAATCACACTGTATAGCTATAAAATACTCCACAGTGTGCTTCAGTGACCCAGCTGTGATGGCCCAGGGTAACAGACCCTTCGGCAGTACACCGCTGCTGCTTCTACAGGCCCAGGGCCTAAGAGGAAAGAAAAAGCAAATTGTTTCAAATTGCTAGATAACTGAACTTGAGATACTTTTGCAGTACAGTTTTGCATAAAATAGGTTGCTGACATACACTAATTAGAATTTGACTTCCCTTGATTAGTGCAATCCTGGAAAACATAATAATGTGATTTGGATTCTGAATGCTATTGGGAGGCTTGGCCATATCTCCACAGCACAAGGTAGTAGAATACAACACTATTGATAATCTAAGCCTCCCCTTTGGGGTTTCAATGAATGATGTAATTCCACACTTACCAGAGGCTTCCCTATATGTGGGGGCAGTTTACAGGGAGGCCACACACACACACACACACACAGGACAATCCAGCTACAATGGACAGACCCTAACCCAGTTTAGATAACCAAAATGGACACCTAGACCAGAGAACCTGTTTTAATAGGTTTAGATATGGTTCAGATACCTCTGGAAAAGGTGGAAGAGGTGGGAAGAAGGCCATTCAAAATGCCCCCCTCCCAGGGCTCCAAGACCAGGAACTTGAGTTCCTAGTAATCAAAAACTTGGACTTTGGCTCTGAAGATCACACAACTAGAGTTCATTTGGTAAATCAACGAGTAGAAAAGGTTGTTTGCTGTTATACTGTACCTTCTCAATGAGGGGGTCAGATATTTCAGAGGGAAAAAGGTTTCTAAACATTCGGGTTTTCCAGAGCTCGTAAACAACTCCAGTGATTAAATTAGCTATCAGTTTGGGTATGCATGTTAGCATATCCTTACAGCTCACAAGCCCTTAAGGCACAGTTAGGCTGCGTCCCCGTGCAAGACATTTGGTCCTGACTGGGCACGCATGGGACCTGGAGCGGGTCCAAGACCAGATCTTGCCCATCCCCATGCTATTCCCAGCAATGTGGGTGGGGTACAGGTTGGGCGTGGATGGAGCCATCCCCATGCAAACCGCAATCTGCACCAGAGATGTCCTAATTGCATACCAGAGGCCTAAGTGCAAATAAGGCCATGGTCTCAGTTAACAAGGAAACCTTAGGCCTTTTCGCACAGGCCTTTCCGGTACGCGTGGAAGACAGCTCCGGACGAGGCATTCGCATTGCCCGAGCGGGGCTTGCGCCGCCTCGTGTCCGGAGCTGTCTCTCGCGCGTTCCAAATGTAGAGCACTTTGAAGTGCTCTACATGCGTTCGGGCGCGGACGAACTGCCCGCAGGCGTTCGGGAGGAGAAGGATTCGCGCTTGCTTCTTGCTCCCAAACAGCCGCGGGCCGCCTCCCCCGCCGGCGCAGGTTTGGCAATCAGCTGTTTGACAATCAGCTGATTGCCGATCTGCCTCCGCAGCTGTTTCCGCACCCCTGGCCGGCCTTTGCCGGCCAAGACAGTTCCGGGCGCTTTTACCGTTCACACACAGGCGCGCCGGAACGCGTTCCGGCGCGCCTGTGTGTGAACGGTGAAAGCGCCCGGAGCTGTCTTAAGCTTCCCGCCTGAACGCATTCCGTTTGGAACGCGTTGCAGTGCGAAAATCCCTCTTATGTCCCTGTCCTTGTCCCCCTCAGTACTTCACATGCTACATACTAATCATTTAAAGCATTTTGTCATTAGGTACATGTCATCAAGTGTTTATTGGCTATAATTTACCATTTGGCTAATCCTTCCACCATTGAAAATGGGTGGTGTTTTTTTTTTTTAATGCTTGCAGTAAAACAGCCAATTTTTTCCCTCCATTGGGATCACCTCCAATCCATTATCAGTCAAACCACACCAGGAGCCATAAGGGTCCTTTGTGTATGTGGGAATCTTGTTTTATGTATCTAAAGCCGCTCCCTTAATGATATCCACCTCAGAATATTTTTAACTGATCCATTTTTAAGCCGCTCCCTTAACGATATCCACCTCAGAATATTTTTAACTTATCCATGTTGATCAAGTTTTGAGATTTGGCAACTTCTGTATGCATGGCATTTCTGTACGTTTCCCCCCTCCAAATGACTATCCTAAAACAAACAAAATTATTTGAACAAGGTTTGACCCAATTCAAATGTATCCATTTCCTCCCTCTTTATAGGCTGTGTAAGACATTTCAAGTTCAAAATGTTTCAATTTGACCTGGGCCACTTCAGGTATTTCAGACACAAAACAGAATAGCCTCTTCCATGCTCAAAGCAAAGCAGCCTCATTTTGAATAGTTTTGTTATAGTATTTCAAGTTCTATTGTGGATTTTCCTTGGTGGGGAGAGCACATCCTGTCTACATAGACTTGAGGATTTTACTACTACTACTACTACTACTACTACTACTACTACTACTACTACTACTACTACTACTACTACTACTACTACTAATAATAATAATAATAATAATAATAATAATAATAATAATAATAATAATAATAATAATAATAATAATAATAATAATAAATAATCCACAGACTGACCATTTATTTTCTCAGGCTGTCTTCTCAAGTGTGGTGGTTTAGGGGGCAGAATGATGAGGAATCAAATCCATTTCAAGCTAAGTAGCCACAACAGTCATGGTGTATGTGTCGGTGTTTCACTTCTGAAGCCAAGACAAGTCATTTCTGGAGTGTCATTCCTTGTTCCAGTGAGCCCCCTTAAATCCACCCCCCCCCCATGCTGGACTTGCACTCACATAAAACCTTCTTGGGAAATCATTGGTGCCTTCAATATGTCTTCAATTTTCTCATTTCCAGTATTTCCAACCACAACTTAATTTCCATTGTGTTGTACTAAATGGAACACTATTTCCTCCAAGCTTTCCTGGTGGATTACATAAAGATTTTCTGTTTTATTATAGTGATGTGTTGCTTCCTCTTCTCTGGGTTGGAAGTTGGTCCAATGAGTAATTTTAATGATCCTCTTTAAAAGATCCTTAGACAATTGCCTTGCAGAGCAAAAGAGTAAAGGAAGCTACCTTTAGTAGCTTCTGCAGGGGCCCACAAAGTTGTGCCAGCTGGGTTCTAGGCATGCACTATTCACCTAGCCGTGCATGCCAAAGGAAAGCCAAGCCCTTCTTAGTGTTCAGAGTCCACTTGCTGCTGAGGGCAAAAAACATGTCCAATTGCACTCCAGATGCAGACTACTTTAAGGTGGTCTCCCATGTGTTCCTAATCTGTATTCTGCTGCAACCACCCATGAGCAGACATGTAGCAGTGGCTAGAGTAGACTACGCAGTCTTCACAGGCTGACACCATTTTGTGGACTCTGGAAGTGACCCATTTCCAACCATGCCACAGAATTCTCTCCAGCCTTCAACTTCAGGCTGGGGAAAGTTTCATTTCCATGCTCTGAAAATATTTTGGGAAGGGTCAGTTGTTTTCATGACAGCTGGCTGCACTCTCTGTGACACCTTGTCTCATCCCTAGCCAAATGGCCTGGAGCGAGCTCCACATCACGTGACAAAGCATGCCAAAGGCACGTCTTATATCACTGTGGAAGTGATCTCTTTGTTTCACTGTGAAGCCTCAAACTCTATGGCTGTGTGTACACAATTGCCACAAAGGCCTTTCCTTCTGTTTAATCAACCAGCCCATATTATTTAGCTGTAGTTCAGATTGTCAGTCTTTCTGGTTTAAATCACTTCTGTAGATCACAGTTAATGTTCAGTAATGAAATCGTTGCATCAGCTTTGAAGATCTGCTACGTGTCACAAGACTGAAGGCATTCACTAAACCAACCCAACCAACTGGAGAGGATTAGCTTGCAACCATCACCATCACTGCCACTATCAGGGAAACAGCAAGTTACAAGCAGTTCATTTTGCAAAAAATTAATGGAGTGTAGGGCTCTGGCTGTTTAATACAAGCATTGTCAAGGCAACTAAGGGGAGGGGAGCCTCAGCTCTCACCAATGGTGTGTTGTGTAGAATTATTTATCACACAAAAATACTTTGCCCATATTTCTATGCCACTCTTCACCTTCAGGTCTCAGGAAGAATCCCATCAAATATTAACATATACATTATGAATATTATTATGTCAATTAAAACAATATGTATCCACTTTGACATGGCAAAACAATGTATGGAGGGCACTTTAAAAGTCACAGGGTGAAGAAACACCTCTTAAGCAGGTACTAAAATGTCCAAAGAGAGGAAGCTGTTCCATAGACAAAAGGCCCTTCCACATTCCATCATTCCTCAAGCCCCAGAGAAAAATCTATTGATGATCTATAGAGAAATCGATTGATAAAAAGCTTTAGCATAAGAACATAAGAGGAGCCCTGCTGGATCAGGCCACAGCCCATCTGTTCCAGCATCCTGTCCCACACAGTGGCCCACCAATTGCTTATGGGCATCACAAGCAGAAGACAAGGGCAAAACCTGCATCTGGTATCAAATTCAAGCAAATGGCCCCTAGAGGCATCCTGCCTGTCCCCCCAGCCTGGAGGATGTATCTATGCATCCATTCTAGTAGGCATTGATACTAGGGATGTGCATGATTATTTTTTTTTTGGCATTCGATTCAATTAGGATATTCAAATATCCGAATTCATACAAATAGAGAAAAAATTAATGTATTGAAATTCGAACCAATTCAAATACATTCATATCTATTCGTACAAATATTCGATATGTATTTGATGATCCGAATCTCGTACGCACCTGTATGCAACCATATACATCCGTAGGCATCCATACACAGCTGTATGCATCTGTACACATCCCGTTTTCATCTCGTATGTGTCTGCATGGATGCGTACGGATACGAATAAGATGCCTATGGATATGTATGCAATGCGTACATATCTATACACATACAAATGTCCAAATTATTCATACGAATAATTTGAAATATTCGCATTTGTTTGAATACTAAAACACTAATGTCTGGAGATTCGATTTGAATTTGACCAAATTTGATCAGGTGGCAAGAGTCAGAATGTCCAAACACCATAAATCATAAAGGAGTCATGAGCAGGAGTTCTAAGGGTTGCCAGAAGAGCTCTATTGCTTGCAACAACAGGAAACAGGAATTCCTTATTCGAGAACTCAGATGGGGCACTGGACATGACAGACAAGGCTAAAAATGCATATTCAATGTGCAGCAGCATTTGATTGGCTAGACAGGTTTAGTGATCCACCAACGTAGCTTATGCATTAGAGCCTGATACTCCACATCTTAACAAATAGTCTAATGGACTTTTACTGCAACGTGTGTATCCAGGGCAAATGAAATACTCTTGGGACAGATATAAAATATATAAAAAATGCCTTACTACACCCTGAAGGCTCTGCTTGTTGTGCTCCTTTTTCAGATTTGAAACCATCTCTCTCAGGGTTCAATGTTTGGGCCAAATTGGTTGGGAACCTACAGAGGCTTCTGTAGCCAAACCCAGCCTAGAAAAGGCCATTAACGAATACCAGGCAACAGGGCTTTAGACATCTGGGCCAGGTGTGGCCAGTGCCTGGTGAACATGGAAAGCAACAATGAGAAAGAGATGTGAGATAGGAAGCTTTTAGCTGCTTATTTTTAAAACTGTGCAACATATTTGTGTGTGTGTGTTTGGGGCACTGCTTAGTAAAAGGAAACTCCAAAACAGTCCTGTCTGATTGCACCCCTTGTGTGCAATGCAATGATTCCAGCTCATGACAATGCTGGCACTGCATAGGTGTCATGCAGCTGAGTGCTCTCCTTAATTTCCCCAGGACTCATCTGCATTTTTCCAGATTTTGTGGTCATAAAGAGGTTGAACTTGTAGTGGAAACCACCTGACAATCTGTAACCTTTCTGTGCCATCCAAACAGGGCAATCTATTTGACACAAGCCTAGTTTTTCATACAGCTAGCATACTGGGGTTGCTAGGAGTTGCACCATGAAGAGTAAAGCTAATTTTAAGCAACGATATTATTAATCAGTAAAATAATAAATAAATAGGGTCTTCTCAATAATAACTTTGTGGCACATTGAATTATTCTGAATCTATTTACAGTGAGGAGGAATGCAAAAGTCAGTTCTCCGGAGGACAAGCCTTCTCTTTTTCCTCCCTATCTTAGAGTTCTCCTACTCTGGCTGACAAATTAATCTACCTAATCCAAGGGAATTCAGTTTTATCTTGATTTCATTAGAGTTGGGTTTATTGACAAGATTTTTAAAGAGGCTGTAAAAAAACCCAGAGGAAACAACATCAGTCTCCTAACAAGGCATACTGACATAGTATCTGTTTGCCTCAGAGTTACCAAGACCTTGCAGGATCTTTAAAATAAACCTATAGACTAGGCTAACTCTATCTTTGATTTCTCGCACTGGGATTCTGCAGGGAGGACAGAATAAAGAGCAAAACACTTTGTTAATCTAGCAAGTTTCATAGCCACTCCAGTAGATCTCAGAGAAACAATAAATATGTATTGGTAGTGATCCACTGTTAATTCATTTTAGGATTAATGGAATAAAAGAATGGCATAAGCAAAGAGTTCTTCAGTCATCTGCTAAACCTCTCCAGTGATTTCTCCAGTCCCACAAAATATGACCTCCTTCACAAAATGCATAAGAGAGTTATCCTTTTTTCATTTTGAAGACATTTATAAACTTTATAGATATAGATGACGGACAGACAGACAGAGATAACCATATGGCTCATTTCCTGGTCCATGCAGCTATGTTTAAGAGATCTTTCTTTCTTACAAAAATCTATTACCATATAGGAGTAAATGTGGACATAGATTATTAAAATACTATATCAAAAGAACCTCAAGGCAATCAGACTTATGATTATCCTGATTTTTTTCATTGCTTGATCAAAATATGTGTTGTATCAAAGAATTAAGTTGGAAATGAGTTGAAGAAACTGAAACTTACTGCATGGTTTCCTTATCAGAATTCAGGTAGAGTGGAAGTCAGGGTAAAAGAAAACCCACAGGACAATAACACAAAGAGAAGATCCTTTCACCTTTAGTGAGAGCCATGACAGGGAACTGTTCCCATGTTCTTATCAAAGAGAAAGGTAAAGCACAGAAGTATGAGGTGCAAACTAATGTTCTCAGCAAAGCATGTTGTTTGTGGAAGTTAAATTCCATCCTTTATTTCCCATCCTTTGAAATTATCTATTGTTATTTCTATGTTTGTAGCTTACAGGATTAGCTGTAGCTTAACAACAGAGCAACTGCATAGAAAGTAGAAGGCTGAAATTCATTCCCTGGTATATCATCCGAAGAAGATAATAGCAAACAACTACAGTATATCTGCCTACAAAACTGGATGGGCATATCCATGCAGCACATAGGAATAAACTCTCTGAATTAATGCTACTAATAAGAAGTTGTCACTATTAGCTATCTCTTTCTTCCATTTGAATAAGGAGAGGCAGTTCAGGAGCTACACTCTTGCCTGGAGGCAGCAATGTAATGGGTGAGGGTCAATAAACTGAAGCTGAATCCAAACATGACTTTGTGGACCCACGTAGGCCACATCCCCATTACAAGCTTAAATCAGTTTCCCTAAACCGAAATAATAGAACTGGATGCAAACGCGAATTTGCCTGTTTCCATTACTTTCAGCTTAATCGCGTTTGATCCAGATTCTGAGGATCCTACCTGGCGTATGTGACTCAAAGGGGGACTCAAGTGGCTACTTTCTCAAAGCTGCTTTTCGGGGCTGCCCTGCTGTCTTCCTCCTGGCGTGAACGCACCACCCATAACAGACCCCTTCACCGAGCCTGGCTGGGTGGCTGCCGCTTGCCTGGATGGAGGAAACCCGGCAGCGGGCAGCCAGCGATTCTCCCCATTGCCCAGGGCACACAGCAGCAGCGGCAACTCAAGCAAGGGGGCTTTAAACATTCACACATCTCCCAAAACCTGCCCTGCTTTCCTTTCCCCTTTAAAGGTCAGAACTCCAAAGAGCTAGAATTGCACAAAATTGCAACATTGTTATCAGGTATGAAGTGCCTGGATTGCTACAGTGTGGCAGCTGCTGTGAAGGTTGGATTTTTACACCGAAATCACTGTCTTTGGAAGCAAGCTATTGGGAGAGGGAAACCCTAAACATGGATTTTCATCCCTTAAAACAGTAGGGTCCCCACAGTAAAAAATGTAACACGTATCAAGCATACAATCCGGAGTGAGACCTGTTGAAATGAGGGTTAACATTTGCAATGCTTTGGGGTGATTTAACACACAGAAAGCATGTTAAGCCAAACTGACGTGGAGTCTGCGAGGATTGAAAACGGTTTGAAACCGAAATAAGCTTGTAATGGGGATGTGGCCGTAGTGTTCTTGACCTGGAGGATCCAGATGCATAATATTGGAATAATCCTGGATTCATCTCCTTCCACTTGAATGCCAGGTGGCAGCAGGAATGCTTGCTTCCAGGTTCAGCTGCTGGTTTGCCAATTGGAGAGAGGTAGATTAATCACAGTAACTGGCATTCTTGTATCTTCCAGATTGCAATATGCAATATGTTCTAATGGAGCCACCCATGATGGTCTCTGGAAGCTGCAACTACAGCAAAATTCATATAATACCTTCTGTTGATAGCCAACCTCAAGATTCTGTTGATATATCAAGTCCCAAATATCCTTCTCCCATATAGATCTTCCTATTCTTTGATGTCTGCCACATCAATCATCTTCATCACACTACAACTCTATGAAGCTAAAGGAGTGGAGCATAGAATACGGGCTTCTCTGGGGTAGCACCCAGAGGTTAGCCTCCTTGTTATTCTCCAGGCTGTGAAAATGTCTCTTTTCTGACGTCTGTCAGCAGGATCATCATACATATTTCATACAGTTGCTGAGCACACATTTCTTTACTCTCAATTTCTTGGTATATAGAAGCTTTTGTATTGTGGCTTTTAACTTCTTTTAACCTTTTATTAATGGTTGTAACTCACTCTGAAACCTTAGGGTACAAATGGGGTATAAATGGAAGGAGAAAATAAATAAACTTCAGCCTCCCAAACTGCTCTCCATTCCAAAAGAGAGATCTTCCCTGGTTTGATTTGATTTGTCAGAAAAAGAAATAAATCGAATTTGAAACAAGAGAACAGCTTTTCTTCTCCCTTTTCTCCTCTTCCTCCTCCTTCTTTGTCCTCAGGTTTATTGGGAATGAGTATGCAATCCAGCTGGGTGCATCTGATGTGTCTTCTACAATAGCAGCTAGTTTTTCATCCAGACAGGCTTCACCCTCAAGATTTTATTCTTAAGGTTTTTCTTCTTTTCTTCTTTCCTTTTTTTTAAAGCATATTGGTTACAGCTGAAATAAAATGAGACACTTTGGGTTGTAAAGCAGTCTTGTAGGAAACAAAAGGCAGAACACTGAATTCTCAAATGCTTTTCTTTTCCCTAGGCAGCAAGAGGCTGCAGCATTAAGCTTACTTAGAAGTCCCAGTGAAATACTGATGGAGTTTTCTATCTTCGGTCCTAATGTAATGAATCCAAGGCCTGCAGACACCCAATTACTAAAGAACATAAACACAGGCGCACTCCTTTCAGGAAGGAGAGAAAAAAATCATGCTTCACTGTCAAAATGTATATACTGTCATCAGTTGTTGGAACCTTAACTGGCCAAATCTTTTATTACAGCTTAATTTGCAGAAGCAACTTTTGGAGCGATGAAAACATGACCTGTGTATTATTGAAAACACAGAGAGAAAATGGCCACATCTCTTGGGAACCATCCCAGTTTTTATGCATGCATGAATTCTCACCTGAGGGCTGAAAGTAGAGAGTGCTGGGTTTCTACTGAGACCAGTGGATATGGGCAACGCTGATGGAAATGTTCAAGGAGTCACAGATGGTGAAGATAGATGACCCATGATTCAGACCCATATAAGAGAGGAGACAGTACATTGATCTTTGAACTTTTCTTCAGGTGTTTGTTTCTCCACTGGACCTTATTACAGATTATATCCTGGAATGGGAAGCTGATATCCACTAGAGCAGACTGTCACAGTCTGTATCAGCATATGGATGGTTGGCCCCTATTCCGGAATATAATCTGGAATAAAGGACAGTGAAGAATGATTTAAGTTTGCATCCACACTCCTCCCCCCACACACCCACTTTGGGCAGGAGGCACAGGAAACACTGTGAGGGAGTGATCAAATTTTGGCTGCACAGTCAAACCTTCATGGAGACACAGAGACTGTTGCGACATGTGGATTTCCTGTCCACAGCAGCTAAAAATGTGCCAGAATGACACATGGCAGAAGTGTGGTGCAGTTCTGTTCCCCGGCACATGATTTGGGCCATAATTTTAGCCCTTGAGTCAACTCCATAATCTGGTGAGGCTGTAAGCAGTTTAAAGAAATGGTGCATCATTCAGAGGTTAATGCTGCTCTCATGTTGCCTACAGTGTGCTATAGGCCATCATGCAGAGGGTGTCTTAGATAAATTAGCCTCAATTAAAATGCATTTCCTTGTTCTACAGCAGCGCTTAGATGGGAAAGGACTGAGCTAGAAATAGGGAGATGTAGTTCAAATGTATGCATGTGTACATATACGTATCAACATAGTATGGATTGTGTGTGCCCTAGTGAAAATAAAGTAATAAAGGTGGGAGGAGTAAGTGTAAAGAGGGCTGGTGTGGCATGCTTGATGATGCAAATCACACATATACCTTTCCCATTAGTGTTTTGCCCTGCTGCTTTTGTGTTGGGATTCTCTGGACAAATATGTGGAGGAAATGGAGGAGGTGGTGGAATTGGTTTTTATATCCCACTTTTCTCACCTATTTAAGGTGCCACAAAGCATCAGACAAACTTTCTGTTCTTCTCCCCAGAACAGACACCCCGTGAGGTAGGTGGGGCTGTGAGACGCCAGAAAGAGAGCTGGCTTCTCACCCAAAGGTGCCAGGGCAGGACACAGCATATGACATTTAACACTCATACACTGCCACAAGTAAATTGCTTAACAATACTGCATGCAGGGCTTTCCCATTATTAAAGACAATTATTCTATCCGAATGGTTTTTTTTAGGTTTTATATGATTGTTGGAGTACTTTGCCTGGGTCCATCCCATTATACACAATTTGGAGTCAATCACTTACTTCTGTGTCTTCATTTTGTTGTTCAATTTAGTTAATGAAATTCACCGAGAAGCATAAGATCACATCATGGACCAACTGGCTGCATTCCTCGTGAGTAAAACACCCACACTCTCCTCATCTCTTTATAGTCTGGCAGGGTTTCCCAGTGGCTCCCATCCAACGTAGTAGCTTTAACTGGCAGCTTTCTGCTGATACATTATCTTCTATTTTATCTTCTCTTCCGCATCCTCCTTCCCTTTGTTTAGATGATTAATTGAATGGAAAGTGACTGTTAGTGTTCCTCAGCTATTAGACCTATTCCTGGAAATTCATACTTATGGGATTTTGTGCTGCCTGCAATGGCATTTCAGAACTCACTGTCAGGCACTTAAGAAGGTTGGCTACTCATTTGTTAAACACTCTTCAACTAGGTAATTAACAAGTGTACATTTTTATGGTATTACATCTCCTATTTCACTCTGCTTCTATTATTACTATTATTAGTACTATACAATAGTAATACACAGCAAACAAGAGGCCTTTTCACATTACAGCCAGAATGGCTGTAATGCAGTTAGGTTAAGACAGTTCAGGATGCTTTCTTCATCTGCACATAGGCAGGAAAGGAACACGTCTACACATGTTCCTACCTGCCTACGTTAGAATGGGGAAAGCATCCCAAACTGTCTTAGCCTGGAAAGGCCGGGATCAGTGCAGGATGCTCCTCCCCCAGGCTGCTCCCATTGGCTGCAGTGGAGCCAGGGGTGGAGAGCCCGGGCACCTCCTTTCCCTCGGTTCCCGCTCGCTCTAGGAGCCCAGAGGGAATGTGCAGCACACATGAACAAAAAGCAGCCGACCCAATCATCTCAGTTGCTGCACGGCGGCAAGCAGGTAAGGAGTGTTCACGCACGTGCCCCCCCCCCCCAGGGTGTAGGGTGTGGGTCCCACTGGCCCTAGAATCCTGATCTGGGTTCCTAGAGCAAGTGGGAACCGAGGGAAAGGAGGCGCCTGGGCTCTCCACCCCTGGCTCCACAGCAGCCAATTTGGGGGGGAGGAGGCTGGGGGAGGGGCCCAGCTGATTCGGAGGGAGAACATGTGAACACTTTTCCTCTAGTACAGCTGGTAACACGTTGGGATGTGCCAAATGTGCCGGGACAGTTTCAGAACTCTTATTTGTGCTATGAAACTGGAACGCTTGGAGGGCGCTCTGGGATGGGCTGAGGCGGTTACAAATGGAAGCACTGGCCCACAGAAGCGAATGCTCCATCCTTGCATGTCCTCCCCGTGTTCTGGAACCCCTCGTGCAAAAAGGCCTCTGATCACTATGATGGCTTTTATGTTAAATCACACGTCGAGTGCTTCCCAAGCACCTAGGACTGTGTGATGTATCGGCGTATAATGCATGCAGAACCAAACAGGGTAGCCATTTGCAACTGACAGATGACAATTTTGTCAACGCCAATTGTTTTCAAGTGCTGGCCAAGTTCTTTAGGTACAGCACCCAGTGTTCCAATCACCACTGGGACCATCCCTACCAGTTTGTGCTAGAGTTGTTGAAGTTCAATCTTCAGATCTTCTTACCACATCCTTTGCTCAAGTTGCTTCTCAATTCTACTATCTCCTGCAATGCCAGTGTCAACAATCCACACTTTTTTCCTTCTCCACAATCATGTTTTAAACCCGGATTAAGTTGCCCAGTCGGAACCTGGCCTTGATCCCTCTCTATGTTTGCGTATCATGAGTGGGTGCATTCACATGCAAGTGTGAGTACAAACTGTGGGTATCGTACATACAGCTGATCTTTGATTTCCACATAGTTCTTGGGATTATAAAGTCAAGGGAGGAAAGAACATACTGTTCACCTCTATGAGCTTTTTGGAAGAATGGTGAGGTTTTGAACACAAAAATCACCAGCCAGTTAAAATGTGGTTTGTTGAAAAATAAAGCCAGTGAGTGGAAGGGATTAAACCATTACATAAAAACATCAGAAGGGTCCTGAAGAACTGGACAACCTTGTCCCGTAGCTTATTCTCATGGTGACAACCAGCAGCATATGGAAGCGTATAAGCTGAGTGTATGTATACTCTTTGCCCTACTTATAAGTCTGCCAATACCTGGCCTTTGGAGGCATACCTGTCCTGTCTTGGGCAGGCAAACAGCAGAAGCTTTGTTGCAGCAACAAGGATAAACAATGAAAAAGTCACGAGTCTGGGGTCAAAAGCCAGAGCAAGGATAAACAAAGTCACCAATCCAAAGTCAGAAGCCAGAACAAGGATGTGCAGCCTAGTCAAAAGCCAGTTTCTTTTTTTCTATTGCAGGTTAATGGACAATCTAAAAGTCAGTGTCAAGAATGAAAAGCATGTCTGGAGCCAGAAAACAGAGACATGAACAGGAGGTTGCAAACTTCAGGGAAGAACAATTGCCAGCAGCAGTTTTGCCTAGAAAGCAGCTGCAATTTATGACTCTGAATTGGAGCCCAGGTGGCCAATAGGGCAGATCCTGATAAATCTGTCTTTGCCACAGAGCCATGAAGATCTGTGGCCCTGTATATTGGCTGAGGAGGGCTAAATACCTGCTGAGTATGCCTAGATGAGATTGTTGTCTTTTGGGACTTGAGTTTCTGACAGTCCAGCCTTTGGGTGATTTCTGGCTGGCTCAGCAACAGTACTGTCTCTGAACAAACATAATCTGCATCAGAGTCCAAGACAGGTTGCAAAGGGCGCACACACACACACACACACACACACACACACACACACACATTTATTCCACAATTAAAGGCTTTCAGTACTTACTATCAACAAGCATACCTATGCAATGCACACTAGACTGTGACAAGTCTATAAAGGACATTATTTTTCCAATGCAAATAGGATTTTTTTTATAAAATGACAGGTATTACCCACTCCTGAAATATTTGTAAGAGGAGTAGAATAGAAAGATGACCTTGCTGAAGCCTAATGCTCTCACTTCTAGCTAATATGTTTGAATTGATTCCCTACTTTGTGTGTTTTGCAAATTAATCCTTGGCTTAGTTTAATGTAACTACTTTTTTTTTTTTTGCTATATAAGTTATTCTAGCTGCCAAGACCTGATGAACTCTTAATGTAATTAGCAGAGCAATTGGTTTTAAAAAAAATCATTGCTGTATCATTTTATGGTTATGTTGCAGCAGGAATTCCTATGGTTGTGGATGAACACTTCATCTTTTCATAAGTAAGGGCAAGTTCCCATTCTAGGAATAAAGCACTATGTACAAGGCTATTTATATTGGGATTTACATCGATATGTAAAGCACGTTAAAAGGAAGCAAAGGAGCATCTGGCAATAGGATTCAATCCCAATTTTGTGTCCCCACTCTTAAACACTTAAAACACTTCCAAAAATGGATTGGGGAAAGTGATTCTTTTCCTTCCTCAGCCTTTCCCCACCCCTCTCTCCCTATTGCCCAGGGCGCATGGCAGCAGCAGCAACTCAAGCCACGTTTGCCCGTTCCACCTCCACAGCCAACATCACCAGCAGGGGTTCCCTCTGAAAAAAGCACCCTGACTGGCTGGCTCACTCTGCCACCACCGCCGCCTGCATGCACGCACTTAAACATACACACATCTCCCAGTTCCTGCAGCAGCTTCACCCCTTTCCCTTTTTAAAGATCAAGGAAGGAGGGAAACAGCCAGAACTGTGCAGGATTCCCTCTTTCTATCTTTAAGCTTGTGCGGGTGGGAAAGGAAACATTGTAATCAGGTGTGAAGTGGCTGAATTGTTACAATGAAACAAGTCTGTTGTATAGGGGAATACTCGAGTGTTCCCACAGCAATAAAGCAAAAGCAGAAAAAAACACTGGAAAATTCCAGTGTTTATTTATTCAGTTTTTAAGCCAAATAATCCTCAAAATACCTGAAACTGATTGGGAATGGGGACGACGAGGATCCAAACTGTTTTGAAACCATTTTAATTGAACGGGGGGGGGGGGACAACGAGGATCCAAACTATTTTGAAACCATTGTAAAGTGGTAATGGGAACTCACCTTAAGTCTGGCTGCATCCAGACTTTGGTTACTTATTCCACTATATTTGGATATTACAGAATAATGCATGGATATTCCAGAATATCCATATATAGGGGGATATATAATTGATGCCTAAATGCAGCCTTTGATGACTTTGCCTTTCCTCTCATCCCAGAGGACGGCAAAAGACCCTGACTTCCTTTCCGGCAAGAAAACCTATCATGTATTGATTGAGTGTGAATGTATGTATTTATTGAATTTACATACCAAGGATTTCCAAATGCTCCCTGTGGTTTGCAAGAAAATGTTAAAATATATAGTGTATATAACAAGACAATACAAATAATAATAGTAAATTAATGTGCATGTCTGATAAGGTAGACAATTCTGGATTGACTTTTGGATTGCTCCTCAGAATAATGGCAGGAGAACCACAAGAATCCCCCCTCCCCCCAAACTCTGGGATACATGCCTGCATTTCAGATGAGATATGCTATTAGACTAAAAGTGACTAATGTATCCACCATGGAATGCGTGCATAAACTTACTCTTTATGGCAGGCTCAGAACTACTAATAATTATTAAACAGTAATCATGTTGTTGCATATCTTTAAATACAGAAATAACTGCCTTTCAACCTAGGATTTAGGTGTAATTAAAAACAAAAGCAGCAGCAGCAGAAGAAGAAGAAGAAGAGGAAGAGGAAGAAGAAGAGGAAGAAGTTGAAGTTTTGATCTGGAGAAAATTAACAGAGGCATTGCTTTAAATCAAGAAAGACTGAGATCTGGTTTTATCTCTGCAGTGTCTTGGTTACTCTTTGACACATTGAACTTCAGAATTCAGATTATGAAATTCATAAACAGAACAGAGAGGATGTGTGGAAATGACAATAGAAATTTGATGGAGAACTTAACTGCAGGTGTTTCTATCATTATCATACTGCAAATGTCCTTGAAAATCCAATTGCTATGCAGCATCCCATTATGACAATAAATCCCAACAGCCAGGAGTTAATCCAAACAACTAATTGATGATAGAGCAATGTCACATTGGGAAAACCATGCAGAATCATAAAGCAAATATTCCTGGAGACAGAGAAAACTCATACAGCAGGGAATTATTTGAGATAGCAATAAGATCCATTTAGGGCCCACGTTATATCTTGCTATGCTAACACAATCTTCTTCATTAAAGTAGTGAACAGAAGGACAAATGTAGGTGGTGTTCTAGGAACTTCTATGAAATAAATTCATTCTTCAAAGAGTACTTTCTTCCAAGGATGCAGGAAAGAGTTGTAGGAAAGTAAACAATGCTATAATGCATTCTGCTTGAAAATGCCTTGGAAAATTCTGATGGGCTAAAAATGCATCAGTCAGAATATAGTTAAGTACCAATGTTCAGTCTGTGCACAGAATCATTTCCTCCCCCCAAGTTTTTGCTTTCTTTAATTTTGCAGTGATTGCAATACAGCATGTCATGGTACTTGCAATCTCAACCTTAGGCCTATTCACATTTAGGCCTCTGGATAAGAATTAGGACAGCCCTAGGACAGAGCATTCGCTCTGTGGGCCAGGTGGTTAGGGTTGATTGGGAAGGCAGCAGCCCATGGGACCCCAGGACGGTCCGGAACCAGGTTGCCAGCCATTGAGCTGATACAGCCCAATGGCAACAGCCTGGGGCAGGGCATCCTTCCCCCACAGCAGCCTTTTTGGGCTGGGATAAGTGGGACAGAACAACCAGTCACCCCGGGTGTCTCAGCCTTAGTTCACTACAGCAAGGTCTCTTGTCAACCACACTTTACAAAAATCATTGCCAGGCAAAGAGACAAAACAGAAGCCTTTGAAAGTTTGTAGGTTTGCACTTCAAACTTCCAAGATAGAAATACGCTAACCTCCTGCAGGACAGATCCAGCCCTGACATTCCTACAATCAATGAGAACGGTAGCTTCTGTGGCACCCGCAAGGATTTTGGCATATTTATTGGTTTATTTCAAATATTTATATCCTGTACTTCACCCTAAGGTCCACAGGTGGGTTACAATATTCAATAAACACATATGTAACATGCATACATATATATAAGACATATTTAAAATATAACCATCTCATTGTGTCAGGATAATATTCTGAGGGAGCTAGATATCAAAGGTCTGTACAAAGAGGAACATTTCAACCAGGAGCCAAAAGCCTTACAGTGCTGGCACTTGGCATACCTCCAGTGGCAGGCTACTCCGGAGCCTAAAGGCCAACAAAGCCTCTCCTTGTATTTCTGAGGGTGGCAAAGAACTTTTCCTTGTGATCTTAATATGTGGGCAGCAGGCACTCCTTCAGATATTCAGAGCCCAAGCCTTTTAGGGCTTTGTATGGTAACGGCTCCGTGTTAAGCAGCTTAGTAGATAGAACGAATCCCGGAGGAACTCTACATGAGAGAATTCAAAAGGCTTGAGCAAAAGTTCTCCAATGCTAGTCCCTGGAGTCTATCTTAGAGATAAGGCAAGGACCAATTAAAAATAGTGCCTCCAATTCTCAGTGCCCAAAATTGCTCACAAGAGATACTGTGGTTGATGGCAGTGAAAGCCACTGAGAGATCAAAATGAACCCCTTTCCCTCTTCTGAAAAAGGTTTCAGGGCAGGGAAGGATCACACTGTGTGATGCCAATGTACAAGTCTGGAGATCTCTGCACTGACACAATGATTTTACACACATACACAAAGATGTGTTATGCAGCTCCACCCACAGAGTGTCAGCACCATGGCTGAAACTGCTGCACTCTTATCTTTGCCTATGTCTCAGGCTACATCCAGACAGGAGGTATCTTTCACAGGGGCTGTGGAGTAGCTGCCACAGTTTGGGCAGCTTTTAGAATACTTTGCAGCTGCTGCGAAGCAAAAGCCAATGCTGCATATCAAACATCAGCTGTGGATTTTCCTTTTCCTGGGTGTTTGTGTGAGATCTCACATGAGTTCACCCTCACCACATAGCAGGAGACCTCACAGAGAGGGAGTTCCTGGTCGTGTGGTCAGAAGAGCCCTGCCTGCTGCTTCAGAGGATTGGGAGAAGGTGGGATGATCTATACTCCCTGAATGTATTTATTTTTACATTGGAGAAAAGATAAGTTCATATTTGTTTTTAATTTATGTCTGAAGACACTCTTAGTCTTATCAGCATTTATCACAGATCCTGCTTTGCCTCTCTGTGGTTAATTCTGGTATGCACATGTCTGGGAACCTAAGTGTTGTTCTGAGAACTACACCTGATATGATGGGAAACAGCTAAGCTCATAGAACAGGTGGAAATGGAAGTTTCTGTCAGACACTCAAATTGTGAGCTATGCTGTGGGAACAGAAATTTCATGCTCTAGGCCTCAAAGCCAAATGTGTCAAAACAATTTGTCAACAGATTCCGTCATTGTATTTCTTATTATAGTTACGTTGGTCCAGTTTTGTTACAGGAACTCACCACTTCTGAGATTAAGGTCAGCCTGGCTCCAGGACCAAACCGGCTCATGATTGGACATGAGGAGCCATCTGACAACATGTGATATGAATCAGATTTCTATACTCACACACATATACCCATTCTGTCTTTTCCCATTCTTCTACTTAAATGCATATATTCTCTCACTTGTCCCACGACAATTACATATAATGCATTTATCCATATATCCATGCAATACCCATTTATGTACTTTGTTTATACCTATTAGGGGTGTGCACAAATGCAATTTTCAGCATTCAATTCGATTCAAATCAAATACCCCAAAATTCGATTCAATTCCAATGTTTAAAATACAAATTTAACCAAATTCGATTCACATTAAGCAAATTTGAATCTATTTGTTCAATTTTTTTATTCGAATTTGCACTTAGGAATGTCAACAACATTCGTGGATGCCTGTATGCATCTTCTCCAGGTCCATACGCATCCATATGCATCAGTACACATCCATAGGCATCCCATAGTTATCCCATATGCAACCCATATTCATGCTGTGCAGATCCGTACAAATGCTTACGGATGCAGGAAAGATGTGGATCTTCAAGTACGCATCATGTACAAACACATACAAATGTCTGGATAATTCAAATGAATAGATCCAAAATCCAAAATTTGAATCTAATCTTTAAAATTGAATTTAAGGACATTCCATACGAATTTGAATGTCAAAATACAGTCAATTTGATTGAATTTCAAATGCATTCAAATATCCATGCACATCCCTAAAACCTATGCTGTTAATTAAGCAATAAAACCTCCTTTCAGATGAACTGTCAACTCGATTCCTTGTCTTGGAAGCACCCTATTGATCAGCATGCTGCGCTTATACCTGGATGCTCTATCTCAGGCTGGATCTCTCTGCTGACAGATTCACACATGCCTTCACCACTTCTTGGCCCTATTCTGACATGAAGTGGGCTATAATGGTAGTGGCCAATGTTGGTTGCAATGATATTGCAGTTCAGTTCTTAGCATCACAGGTTTGGGGTGATGAAAAAGAAAATATGTCTCCATACTTAATAGCATCATTTACTTTGCTTTCAGCTGGACGTTTTTCTAGATTGCAGCAGTTATTCAGAACCCTATTTTGTTATCTAGAAGTTTAGCTGAAATTCCCTAATGGATATTCTCTTTTCACTTCATCTATTTTCTGTTTGATTGCAGCTCCCTGAATATTTAAACTAAACACTGTTCTGATTACTGTCTGACAAATAACGCATGTAGCAGCCTCTGATTACATGACCATCACGGTAATGCATCAAATTATTGTTTTCTTGATAAAATGCAGAAAATTGGTTGAATAAAGAAAAAGTGTGGGCTCTTAAGATACAAAAGAACAACCATTTGCCCACGTACTTTATCCCCCCCCCCCCGATCCTATTACAAAACTGTTGAGTGTTTGGTGAGGAATCAGCTCAGTTAAATTATATGGAAACTGTTCTGCTCTGTTACTTACTTTTTGAATTGTATCAGAAGCATGTTAACAAACAAGATCATTGCAGAAAATGCATGCTGACAATTAAGCGGCTAAAGTGAATTTTGCCGGGTAGATGGAGATAATATTTGGGATAATGGTGAATGTTGAATGGACATAAGTAAATAGTCCATTTGACCAGATCCAGGTTAGATGCCGTTATTGGACCTATTGAGTGCTACAAAGGAAGCAAAAGACCCCTAAAACTCTTGACCTGAACAACACGCAAGAGAACTCTTCAATAACAAGCTGAGATGTTTTTGCTAGATGACATGGACTCCACGATTAGTGCAATTTATTTATTTATATTTATTTATATTTACATTTATATGCCGCCCCATCACTGAAAGTGATGTCCACAACACTTTTTAGTCCAGTTTTATTGTGTGATTTTTGGAAATTGAAACACTTGCCTGCCATGGAACACCAGAGGAAGATGGTTTGGCACAACTGTACAGTATTGTCACCCCCAAGGATGTAAGGAAAGAGCATCTGTTTGGCCCCGGGATGTTATATAAATGTCTTACTGAGAGAGGTAGTAGTGCCAGCATCCCTTAAGAAGGTTGCCATTTGGCTACTTCTAAAGAAATTTAACTTGGATAAATGAAATGTTGATAATAGCAGCCCTGTGGTCAATATCTCCTTGCTGGTCAAAGTACTTGAGAAATCTTTGCCAACACACTGAAGCCACATCCAAACACTGATGGAGGTCACTTTCTGGATGATGTGGGTGGCTTAGTGGTGTGATCTAATGAAAACATACATTAAGAACATAAGAACATAAGAGAAGCCTTGCTGGATCAGGCCACAGCCCATCTAGTCCAGCATCCTGTCGCACACAGTGGCCCACCAAATGCTCATGGGCATCTCAAGCAGAGACAAGGACAAACCTTTTCCTGCTCTCGAGTCCCAGCAGAAGGCCTTTGAAGCGCCCCAGTTCCCCCCAGCCTGGAAGATGCATCTAGGCATTCGTTCTAGTAGCAATTGATACATCTGTCATCCATAAATTTGTCTAACCCTACCTTAAAGCCATCCAGAATGGTAGCTGTTACCACCTCTTCCGGCAGCACATTCCATAAGCCAGTGACCCTCTGGGTGAAGAAATACTTCCCCCTGTCAGACCTTATTCTCCCACCCATCAGCTTCATAGAGTGCCCCCTGGTTCTAGTGTTGTGCGATAGAGAAAAGAAATTTTCTCTATCCACCCTTTCTATACCGTGCATAATTTTATATACTTCAATCAGGTCCCCTCTCAAATGCCGTCTCTCCAGACTGAAGAGGCCTAGACGTTGCAGCCTGGTTTCGTAAGGGAGGTGTTCCAGACCCTTAATCATTCTGGTTGCCCTTCTCTGCACCTTCACTAGTTCCACAATATCCTTTTTGAGGTGTGGTGACCAGAATTGTACACAATACTCCAAATGTGGCCTCACAATAGATTTATAAAGGGGCAATATGACACTTGCTGTCTTATTTTCTATTCCCTTCCTAATTATTCCCAGCATTGAATTTGCTTTTTTCACTGCTGCCGCACACTGGGTTGACACCTTCATTGAACTGTCCACCAAAACCCCGAGATCCCTTTCCTGATGTGTTGCAGAAAGCTCAGACCCCATCAGTTTATAGACGTAATTTGGATTCTTGGCCCCAATGTGCATTACTTTGCACTTGTTAAGATTAAAGCACATTTGCCACTTGGTTGCCCACTCACCCAATGCTAAGAGATCCCTCTGGAGCTCTTGGCAATCTCTTTCAGATTTTACTACCCTAAATAATTTAGTATCATCAGCAAACTTTGCTATTTTACTATGTACCCCTTCTTCTAGATCATTGATGAATAAATTGAAAAGCATTGGTCCCAGTACTGAGCCTTGAGGGACCCCACTTTTTACTTCTTTCCACCCTGAGAATTTGCCATTTATTACTACTCTCTGCTTTCTGCCCTTAAGCCAGTCACAAATCCAGGACAGAACTTGTCCTTTTATTCCATGGCTGATGAGTTTACTCAGTAGCCTTTGACGTGGGACTTTGTCAAAAGCCTTCTGAAAGTCCAGATAGACAATGTCTACTGGTTCACCTTTATCCACGTGTTTATTGACACTCTCAAAGAATTCCAATAAATTTGTGAGGCATGATTTACCTTTGCAGAAGCCATGCTGGCTTTTGTTCAGCAATGCTTGCTCCTCCATGTGCGCACTAATTTTGTCTTTAATAATGGTTTCCATCACCTTACATGGAACTGACGTTAAGCTAACTGGTCTGTAATTGCCTGGATCACCCCTGGATCCTTTTTTGAAGATTGGTGTTACATTTGCTACCCTCCAGTCCTCAGGTACGGAACCTGATGTTAGGGAAAGATTATATATTTTTGCTAGAAGTTCAGCAATTTCGCATTTGAGTTCCTTAAGGACTCTTGGATGAATACCATCTGGTCCCGGTGACTTGTTCACATTTAGTTTATTAAGACATGCCAGGACCTCTTCCTTGGTTATTTCTGTAAAGTTTAACTCTTCAGAAAATACAGGCTCACCTACTGGCATGTGTCTTCTGTCTTCCTCCGTGAATACGGAAGCAAAAAATTCATTTAGTCTCTCTGCAATCTCCGTGTCTTCTTTAATTACCCTTTTCTCTCCTTTACCATCTAGTGGTCCAACTGCTCTCCTGGTTGGATTCCTACTTCTGATATACATTTTAAGTTCTAAACTTTTTTTTCTTCCAGACTTTAATATAGCAGTCATGTATATTTAGGGCATTCTCAGCATTGCCCTCTAAAAATTGACCTAAAAATTTCAAAGTGGTATTGCAAGTGGTTTGGACTTCAGGAAAAAAAAACCCAGTAGGGTTGGGATACAAAATTACAAAATTCCTTTAAATAATGATAAAACGCTGCACCATCTCTCCAAACTCAGTATTTCTTTTTCTATTGATTTTTTAAAGTAGCTAGCTGAGCTCAGTTTTGCAGGCCTGAGTGATTCCAAACATCAAGCTCCTAATTTTGTTCAAAGAATCTCAAATAAGTGAAATATTAACTTTGCCCCAGAGTCCCTGGCTTCAAAGTAGAAGAAAAAGGAAGGGGGGGGAACCCTAGGAATGTTGCTGTTTGAAGTCTTTTTCAAACAAGGATTTATTTATTTTCTTTTAAGACTTCTCTCTCTTTTCTAGCACTCAAACAATTTCTGGGGAAAAAATTAAAAATTCATCTGAAAAAGCAGGATTAAAAAATTAGGAGATGATTAAAATTAAGGGGTGAACATCAGAGGAAGATGGTTTGGCACAAATTGTACAGTATTGTCACTCCTAAGAAAATACTGAGATTGCTTCTTTAGCCATTTTATAGACACATTCAGAGGAAACATCCACTTTTTGCTTCTTTCTGATGTTTACAGATTATATTGGGCCACTTTGCAATGGAGCTTATTCCGGATTATATCCTGGGATAAGGACCTGACATTTGCATGCTAGAGCCAATTCAGGGCCTGCCATAGTCAGCACTATCATGTAGATGGCAGGTTGCTATTCCGACATATAATGCAGAATAGGCCCAATGCATAAAAAGCCACAGAAACTTTATGTTATCATTTTTTAAAATTCCAGCTTCTAATTATTGTCTTCTCTCCTTGCAGGCAATTGTTTAGACAACACACAGGCTACCCTCTATAGGCCATCTTTTTCCTTAGGAGATAATGTCTTCTTATTCTAAAGAACAGAAGCCCCTTCCAATCCTGCATTTCAGGAAGTCTTATCTAAGTACAAGGTGGTCAAGGCATTGTCCTCTGGATGCTTCTAAACTACAATTCCCATTGCCTATTGTCCATGGTCAAAGCAGCAGGGGCTGATGATCACTGTGGACAAACCAGAATTAAATGATGGATTTATCCTTGGATGCAGAGCATTAGATGTAATTCCATCCCATGAGCTAGGAACAGCTTGATGTGATGCTGCCAAATCTTCACATCCAAGCATCTTAATCTACCGCACTACTGGAGACAGATGATATAGTAAATGTCTCACAGTTGGTCCTCTTGGCACTTTGGTGGGTTGCTTGAAAATAGGTAGACAATTATGAGTCATGCAGAGAACCATGGAGGGCGGTAGTATACATAGCAGGCAAAGCTATGCATCAGGTAGACTCTCATTAGAAATGACTGGCTAGAATGAGAACACAGTTTCCAAAGTAGAATCTAGAATAGCAGCTGGAGGAGGCTCCTTCAGCCAGGAAAACCATTGTTTCCTCAGATTCCTCGTAGCAGCTTTGGTCTTGTAGAAGAAACCTATATAGGTAACAGTAGTACCACAGCACACAGCATAGGTCCTTCCCTGGTGGAAGAGGAAGTGTGCTAGACTACAACTAAAGTTTATTTGTATAATGCTTCTTTTGGCACCCCTAGTCCACCCCATTGCAGAAGCACAGCTGACTTTTGCTGGTACAGTAATAAGCTGGTTTTCTGCATACCATGCAATACGAATCAGTTTTTTAAATAAATGAGATACATAGTTCCTTTCTGCTACAGATCTGGATCATGGAGAGCCAAGGACCAGATAAGCACCATCTCCAGGGATGACCTAATCTAAAGCTTCCCAAGGCTGTGAAGCTTGTGGGAGCTTGGAAGCCACCTCCTGATGACTGGAGGAGTGACTTTCTTTGCTGCTGAATGACAGTTCCCAGTAATTCTGGACCACAGAATTAGTCCAGTTTGGAAACCTGATATACTAGGTCTACAGTAGTTCCAGATTAAGGGCCACTTAATCCGGATCTGGGTCCATCTTATGCAGATGGAACTGGAGTATGAGCGTGTGTGTCCTTTATCCAGATTAACATGTGGATCAGGAGGCCCAGGATCCAGATTAGAGGGCCTTTGATACAGATCAATGGGGTAGTGTGGAAAACGCCAGATCCCTGCCAATAATACCAGAAGACAGAACCATGAACTGTATTTTAGCACTTACGGGGCACAAAACTATCCCAGTTTCAGGAATTCATTGTCCCAGAATAAAGAGGGACTTTTTTCTGGGATAGGCAACCCTTCCCATGCTGGGGCAGGTTGCTGTTGGGCTGGGATTGAGCCATTAGTATTTGGACAACCCCACCTCATCCAGGCCTAAGCACTAGCTGTGAAGGCTGAGCCCAGCTCTCATAGTCAACACATAGCCTTTGAAGGCCAGGTTCAAAGTTCCTGACTAGATCTTTTTTGGAGGGTTACCCATTTCCAGCAGTGCTTCCTGTTGTGCTGCCAAAATGCCCCTCTCATATGTTCAGTGCTGGTATACCCCACTGAGGAGATCTGTCAGGAGACACCCTATTCCAGTCACTTGCTTTGTCCAAAAAGAACTGAAGTCTGCTAAGAGGGCCCAGAGCTCCCATTACCCTGCACCATAGTGACAAATGGGGGCTCTGGAGCCCTTCCTAGCACAGACTACTTTCCCATAAGTGTGGGAAATTGTAATGCCCAAAATTGAGGCAAATTTGGGTTTAAGAAGAACTTTGTTCATTTATTGACAGTCTTTAGAAAAGGCAAATAATAAAAGGATTTAAAAGCTTAGATAACAGTCACAAATATTTTTAATTCTGATGCCATTATTTCTGCTCTGCTCTTTTAGAGGAAAAAAAAGTGTTTATCTGTTTGTTAGTTTTTGTCCTAGAATTAATTCTGGTAATTGTGCTAAATGGTTGAAAATGAGCAGTGTATTTTCTAATTAAATTGTGAGGAGATAAAGTGCTCTGGTTTTTCTTCTCCTTCACTGAACAAAAGAAGCCAGATCTACATTTAGAGTAAATTAAAACAACAGCAATTTACATAGAAGAGCTTGCAAAAACAAATATAAATATAGCCAATACAAATGCAAAAGCTATAAATATAGCTAAGGTTTTAGACTTGTGTGTGTGAGTTCCAGGCATGTAAGCTTAAAAACAGATACAAAGGACATTAGATTAAGTCACAGAGCATTAGCCTTAAGCATTTTTAAAGTAGTTTTCAGTACATTCCTGGTTTTTTTCTTGCTGAACCGCTGCATGAGGCTGACAGAGTGGGACAGAGAGGTGATAGAAATGCTTCTGCATAAATTCCCAGTACAAAGGAATCTTACAGAATGGTGTTGGTTCACCGCTTCTTTGCTGACCTGTCTAAGACCTAGGCCCTGTTCAGATGGGGGGAATATAGTTGGACCGCCATATCCCTGAGGGATATGTTCCATGCCCAACCACGGATAACTTGGGCCCATGCCTTAAGATCTGGTCCTCCTAGTTGTTCCACCACCTTCAGAAGTAGGCTGGTGGACACCCGGGAGAGGGCCTTCTCAGTAACGCCCCCTAGGATATGGAACAGTCTCCCCCTTGAGATGCGTCAGGCTCCTTCTCTGATTAGGTTCAGGAAGGCGGTGAAGACACACCACTTCGCTGAGGCCTTTGGCTAGCTGTTGGTCATGTTTGCCCCCCACTGCACAAGCTACTGTTTTAATTGATACTGTGGTGGTTTTTAATGTGTTAGTTTGAAATTTTAATATGGGTGTTTTTGTTTTGTTTTTTTGATATGCTGTATTTTAAAAGCTGTTACCCACCCTGAGACCTTTGGGTATGGGACGGGATATAAATAAATAAATAAATAAAAAATCACAGATAATACTGACACTGGGAAGTGCACACTATTTCTCATAATCCTAGCTCAAGATGCACTCAATTTCCAAAAATTCCTGAATTATGGGAAATCTCATGCCATTTCAGATTATTTCCTGCCTATCCCAGGCCTCAGAGGAGTTTCAGGCATAACAGCACCCATGGGGAGCGGGGTTGATCCGGTCACCACAGAAAATTGAAACCATATCTACCAGATTAGTGGATATGGGGTGTCAGACTCTATATCATCATTACCCCACTTTCACCCCTTTTAAAAAACAATAAATACTAAGTATTAAGTGCTGCAGTGCTGGTTGCAGTTTCCAATAATAGTGCTTTTTACTTACCTTCTCGATGGAGCACTATCATAGCTCCATCCACCACACATGTGTGAAGGTCAAAACTAGTGTCCACATTATGTGTGAAGGTGCCGACATACATGTCTGGAAGTTCCTGGAGTCCTAATGCCCAGATGCATGCAACAGTAAATACCTGAAGACAACACTGTTAGGCAAAGAGACAGTAACTGTGGAGGGATGATTTCCTTCATTATTGTCTTGTAGTGGGATATTTGGGCACTATCAGCAGGTGACCTTGGATACAGTGGATCTCCATAATTGGGAGATCTACATTACCATGAACCCATTCAGTGGTAGTACAGCCACACCTCGATTCCCTATTTGGTGATCAATGCGGCCAATCTTACCCTGGTTATGAGGCTGTGTCAGGAAGGGGAGGAGGTCATTCGAGGTGAAAAACCCACTTCAAACTTTGTTTAGAGACCAATTGAACTAACCATGCCTCTGGCAAAGCATGCTGGACACCTACTGAAAAGCACCACTACTGCAAAGAAAGCATAGTCCAGTCATTTGGTCTTGGCCAGCTGGACAAAGGAGTTGAAAGGATATTCTGAATCATCATGAATTTGTTATGCTGAGCTCAGTGAGCAACATCTCATCATAGAATTATAGCGTTGGAGTCATCGACTCCAACCCCCTGCTCAATGCAGGGTTCCCTAAGCCATCCCAGACAGATGTAGATCCAGCCTTTGCCTGGAGACCTTGAGCAAAGGAGATCTCAGCTACTTCCCATTGTAACCTATTCCATGGACTGATCACCCTTACTGTCAGGAAGTTTTTTCTAATATCTAATCTGTATCAACTCTCTTGAAGTTTCATACCATTGTTTCTAGTCTTCTTTCCTTCTTTGCAGGAGTAATGGTCATAAGGATCTGGTATAATTTCAAGGAAGTGCTTTTAAATTAAAAATAAATAAATATGGTTGACCTCTGATAAACAAACCATCGTTGGACCTGTACATCATTCATACAACCACTTCCAATTGTGCATCCATGTGGAACAAGATCCGTGAAATCTTCTACTAAATCCATCAGAACACCGAACCTGTTGTGTCCAGATTGCTGCCTCTTGCAGACAAGCAGCAGAGAATGATGTGCTTATAAACTCCCTTGCACACCTTAATAAGGCTTGGTTGGTCTTATGCATAACAATGTTCAGGTTGATCTATTTTGAGCCATTTCTTTTTTTAATAAATGCAACGATTTTAATCAACTCTGCTCAGGAGGGCAGAAGATTAGTTAAGAAGAGAAGTAAATGCAATGTTAGATTAAGGTATCACTGGGAATTAAAAATGTAATTTTGCGTTATTACCAGGGCTATATAATGAAGAAAGAATATGCAATGTGAAATTAAATGTAGCACAATGCAGAAACCAAGGAAGAAAAATGAATCTGATATGCGAGGCAGAAAAGGTCACAAATGCTTAAACCCAATTCACTTGTGCTTTGCTCATTTCTTCCTTTCTTAGTTCCCCTCCAGATTAAGTGTGCAAAAACAGGAGAAAACTAGTGATTAAGGTAGCATAGCT
This sequence comes from Aspidoscelis tigris stejnegeri, assembly GCA_023333525.1. Taxonomy (NCBI): domain Eukaryota; kingdom Metazoa; phylum Chordata; class Lepidosauria; order Squamata; family Teiidae; genus Aspidoscelis; species Aspidoscelis tigris. The sequence continues at coordinate 15,624,705 of JALMGA010000002.1, forward strand.
TGATGATTACAGAGCTGATTGTCCAAGGAACCATGCCAGCTTAATCCAGAAAATTCTGGCTTCATTGCGGTTTCATTGTGGTTTCTTTAGAGTAGCCATCCAGAAGGGGCAATTTAAAGGCTCATCCATGATTGATTTCTGACATGAAGTTAGGGAGCAAGGCCTTAAACTGGGAAAACAATGCAGATTTCCCCTAAGGCAGACAAGTTCCACAATGTTGTATAATGTTTTGCTGATTAATGCAACTTGCACCCAGTATAATGTGGACGATTGTATGGAGTTTCAACAAAATGTACCTGTGTATAGCTTAGAACAGCTCAAACTTCACACACTTTCCAAAGTATTATTTATTTATTTATTTATTTATTTATTTATTTATTTATTTATTTATTTATTTATTTATTTATTTATTTATTTATTTATTTATTTATTTATTTATTTATTTATTTATTTATTTATTTATTTATTTATTTATTTATTTATTTATTTATTTACATTTCTATCCCACTCCGTACCTGAAGGTCTCTGGGCAGGTAACAACAGATTAACCACCAGATTAAAAGTATATGAAACCAATTCTGATTCAGTGGTTACAGGTAATAAAAGTTCAATTCCTTAGTACACCAGTCTTAGATCTATTCCGTACTGGTGATTTTGTGCAGGGGAACTGACAGCTAGAGTATCATAGACTGTTTCTGCACTTGTGACAGCTGGACTGCTGGACACTGTCCAATTGTCCTGGAACAAGGCTATTCACATTGGACAGCCTTGTTCCAGGACAAGCTCTGCTGCAAGTGCTGTGAAATACAAGAAATGAGCATTCTTGGCCTCAGAGCCTCAAGGGGAACCCACTTCAGCAGCACAATTTGGTGTGCTCTTGAAATGGACCCCGTTGCTGGGTGTGCACTCTTCTCACACATTCCTATTCCATTCCAGAGGTCCCCAGACTGCCAGCAACTGGTTTGCTAGTCCCCTGTTCAAGGTCACCTAGACCAGGGTATGTTGATCACCTAGACCAGGGTATGTTGTGTCCAATGTGGGCACAATGTGCTAGTAAGGAGGTATGGCCTCTCTCTTCCACTCCAGCATGTGGGAGGCCCTGGTCACACAAGTCTAAGACAGGATGGCCTATTCATTCATTTGAATTGAGGTCGTACCAGTGCTGGTCACACATAGGGTTGCCCTCAGACCATCCCCACCTTGGGTGGCATTGCTCACACCTTTCTGCATCATTGACCTGAGCCTCCTCCACAAAGCTTTTGTCTCTCCACCCCTTTTGCTGTGTCAAATCTACCTCTTTCTTATTGGATGCCATTCTGTCACTCAAAGGAGGGGAGGGTCTGTGTGTGCTGTTCTTTTTTAAGCCCGCTCCCTCACCTCCACACACCTCTTCCTTTTTTATGTACTTTTCCATACGATTAATTTTTAAAATAATAATTTAAAATTTGCATAAAAACACTAGAGGAATCATATGCATAAACTAAAGAGAGAAGGGGAGATGCCTCATGTACTCCACATGGCTGAAGGAAAGACTTGACCCCTGCCTTTCTCTGCTGGACTGCTACTTGAGGATGCAATGGTGGTGGAAACCCCCCCTTTTTTTTCTGCCATCACAAACACATGGTAGGCACAATAATGTGCTCTAACCTGTGTCCGGTCAGACTCACAGCTGGATTTACACCACCTGTGCTTTAGCCATCAACCTTCCTGTTTCATGGTCTGTAGCTCCATAGAATACCAAGGAGCTTTTCAGGCTCTACAAGCATGTCGAGGACACTTGGGAGCAATCATGTCAATAGCCCTGTTCATCTCCCAATTCCAGAGAGAAACCAGGGCTTCAACAGGCTCACCAGTCATGCCAACCAGAAAATCCCCCAGAGCATTCAGGAATCACTCAGATTCCATAAGTCTCCAGGGGTGGACCATCTCAATAGGTCCCACATCCGCACAGAGGGGAGTTGCCATAGTAAGTCCAAACCTCACCAGCGAATGATCCATCCATGACAACAGGCTCACAGCCAACCCTATCAACGGATCCTCACCAGTCTGCTCTGAGGCAAAACAAACAAACAAACAAAAAACAAATCAAGGGTGTGGCCTGTTGTGAGTTGGGCCAGATACAAACAGAGACAGCACCATGGTTATCATGGAGTCCATGAAAAGCTGAGCTGGTCCTCTGAGCATAGCCTCAGCATAGATGTTGAAATTCCCCAAGACCGCCATGGCAGGGCCTTCCAACACCATGTCCAAGACCACCTCAGCCAGTTCAGATAGGGAGGATGCTGGGCAGTGGGGTGAATGGTACACCAGCAGCATCCCCATTCTGTCTCTCTGGCCCAACAACAAGAGATATGGAAGTTCAATTGACCACAGCAACACCCCCTCCCTTTACCCTTGGTCTCGAACAGTGCTGCACTGAGTATCCTGGAGGACAACGCTGGGTTACCCAGTTCATCCATCCAGGTCTCAGTTATACACACCAGATTTTCCTCCAGAATTAAGTCATGGATGACTTCTGTTTTATTTTGGACTGATCTGGCATTCAGAAGCAGCACCGTTAGAGAGGGGAGCTGGTTGGCAGGCCTCTCCAAACTCTGCAGGCTGGGAGGCAGAACAGAAGGCGTGATAGCTTCAAAACCTCTGACATCCCTTCTCCTCAACTGTCTCTTCTGCCTCCCAACGCCGTATCTCACCCTGCCTGTCACCACTGTAATAATGGCCCCTCCCCCTCCTACCTGGCCTCGACACATGATCCCAGATGCTCACTCACTTACACACACCAAAAAAATAAAATAAACAATAGTAAAGGTATAGCATATTCACTTATCAACACATGCACATACAACACACTCATACAACACACAAAAAAACTACACAAACACACACAGCATACACAACCCTCTCCTATCCTCCCACTGTCAACTCCTGCAAGGAGAAGCAGAAGAATCCAAAATGCTCAGGTGGAATTTAAGCGCTCCTCCTTCCCCCCATAGTTAACTCTTGCAAGCAGAGGCAGAAGAGTCCAAAACGCTTAGGTGGAATCTAAACGTTCCTCCTTCCCTCCATAGTTAACTCTTGCAAGTTCCCTCAAACTGCCACAGAGAAAAAATGGAGGAGCAGAAAATGGTGCCTGTCACCGAGTTGTTTTGAGAAAAGTGGGGTGTAAATGAAATAACTAAAGAGAAAAAGAGAAGAAATCAACTATCTATTTTATGTATAAAACTTTCACCCAAAGTGGCTTATTTCACATATTCTGACATAAATTGTGATTGTGCATTTCTTTGTTTTTTAAAAAATAGTCACACAAATGAATATAACTTATTCATCAACACTGAGATAATATGAACTTAAACTGCCCCTTCTGTACCAAGCTTTGTGCTTCTTATTAATTAGAAGCAAACCCACATCTGTGATATAACTGGGAGGGACAGTAATGCAATGGGTGTGATTTCAACCAAAGTACTGGCATAAACATGTGAAGATAGGCAGAGAGAAGAGAAAAGGAACATAGAAAAAGTACAATATTCCACACTCTCATATAAAAATCACTACCATGGCAACTATACTTTAGAAAACAAACTGGGAACATAAGGTGAAAGCTCCTTTGATTACAGTGACAAAATTAAACCTCATAATAGAAATAGCTCGAAATCTGCCAACATTTGTTGTATTATTCATGCTCTTCCATGTTATTTCAGTGTAGTTCATTATATCTTTCTTTGTGGACTGTTAGTTGTTATGGATTTAGATAACTTGTTATCTGTTAATTGTTATGGAACTGTTGCAAAATAAAATGTGTCAATATTTCACATTTCTAGAAGTTTCAAAAGAATTTAATGGATTCAGAATAATCAATTGTTCTTAAGTGAATCCAGGGAACCAGCAATTTTTTCATCATCCCTGCGAAACCATTCAGTTTATATCATTCCAACACAATTATGCATTTTCACTTTGTATCCTGGTTCCTGAAATCCATTTACAATAGCTGCACATATTTCAAAGGAAAAGGGAAGAGTTCTCTTGGTGTGTTTGTCTTTTGATAATGTGCTTCAAAGACCAAGATGCAACATTTTCATTATGCCATCATACTGGAGAACAACCATCACCATATTCTGATGCTTGATGTGCTGCACAGGGCTTATGGAAGTTTGTCAATTCAGCCATTTGCCCAGATAGATTCCAAATGGCATAATGATGCTCCCTAACCTGCCATTCAACATAATTACACCCCTGAAACGAGGGCTGTGGTCACACCTTCACTTTAAAACTTCTTTGGTCCATCTTCAAGTCCGACTGCTCATACCTTTTCATTTCTATCCATTTTATTTGTGGACTTCCCATTTGGGAAAGTCCAAACGGAAGGTTGAAACTCCACAAATAAAATAGATAGAAATGAAAAGGCGTGAAGATGGGCTGAAGAAGGTTTAAAGTGAAGATGTGACCACAGGTGATTGTAAGTGAAACAGTTATACAAATTGTCTTTTTCCCCAATGCAAAATTTTGTTCACTTCTGCAAATAAGATGTTATAAGCACCACAAACCCTATGCACAAACTATTGTATGATCCCATGGATTCATTCAATTCATGACTGAGGAGCACATCTACATATGCTGTGCAAATGGCAAGCGAAGATATTTTAATCAGCCAAGAGTTCAGCCACTTGGTATAATTTCTTTGCTCGTATCATGTCACCTAAATAGGGCTTCATTTTGGTTAAAACAATAAGGGCAAATCCGAAGCATGCCACAGTGATTTAGCACAGGAATAGGTCAGGCTTGAAAGGTGACCTCATTTAGCCCTGTTAAGAATGCATAGTTATTTATGCCAGACTTGTTCAGTGAAGTTGGAAACGTATTTGACTTGCAACTTGGAACTCTGATTAAATTTGTTAGAACTTTGAGGAATGGAAAACAGCAGAAGGCAGAAATTTGTGCCTTTCTTGGTCTCCATTTCATTTGTGAATGGATGGTGGGGCCTGCTGTTCTCACTGACACTGTTGGTGACATATAGCATATAGATGGCGAGGGACAGAATCCAAAGTACTAACAATCATGTCCTTTAGGCAATACATATAATTAGCTGAAAAACAAGCCCTTATGTCACTGAGTGCTATGTTTTGCTCCACTGCAGCCTATAACAATGAGGAATTCCCAAATCCAGTAAGGTACATTCAGGCCCTTTACACACTGGTCTAAGGTATCCTTCTCTGAGGCCTAAGCCCAGTACAGGCAACCTGTCCCAAGGTGGGTTGGATTATCTGTATCCTGGTACAGGTGTCTATGCTTTCTGGCTTGGCCCACCCCTGAAGGCCAGCTTCAAAGGCTGGGCCCAGTTTCAAAGGCTAGGAATTAGCATTCCACACCTTCAAAGTTTCCAGCCAGGGCCCATTTGGTGGCATATCCTGGAACAGCACACATCTGGTGCTCCTTCCTGGTGCACCACTGACAAAAAGGCCAGGCATGGTACACTAGACCACAGGATGTGCTATCTGCATGGTCCAGTACACCAACAGTTATCTGACTATGGTTTAGTTTTAAAAGGATTACAGGTTGCCACTGTATCCCCACAACTTAGTGTCATGCAAACAGGCCATACTAAGGGGGTGGGATCTTTGCTAGTTAACACTGGCATGGGGACAGAAATTCTTGTACTGAACCATGGTCTGGTTTACCGTCCACGGCAGAAAGGTCCTTAGGACTTGAGCCAACATGCACTATCCCCCTATGCATGTTAGCATCACAAACATTAAACATTATATGCATATTTGCAACATATCATGTTCTGAATTTTCATCAAGTGCAGTCTGACAGCAACACATTTGGGACTGGTGGAAGAGAACAGAAAGTGCTGCCAATATGCAACAAAATGTATTTTCCAGTCATGGTACCAGAACCTTGTATATGGGACTTCAACCAATCAGGATGGCGCTGAACCTGGTGAGTGACTGGATCATGCGTTGTCTGATTCTAAGGGGAAGAGAGAGCACTTTATGAACAGAAAAGGTAGGATTTTTGATGCTGCATGATTACTTTGTTTGCCACCCCCTCTTTGTGTGTGCACAATTTTTGTGGGATACACCTTCACAGAAATTTGCCCTTTGAGCATTTCTACTTATGTCCTTAGTTTATAATAGAATGCATGCTTGCCAAAGCAGAAATATCTGAATTCTTTGGCCTTTGGGAAGCAAAAATTATTTTATTAGAACTTCACACTCTAGTATATGAAAGAAAAGATTATCCTCTGAATTTCACAATTTCCAAACATCAACATTCCTGGAATATATTTTCTTCCTCTCCTGTTGTATGTCCAATTGAACCAAAGCACATGCTGTTTGGTTTGGACTTGAACCAGGTTGAAGAAACTCAATCCAATTCAACGTGAATCTTAAACAGATTTTGAAAGTGCTTTAAAAAGCTCTTTCTAAAGGGTAATTGTTACCGAACATGAAACAGTTCAAAAGACACACACATTCAGTTTGAAATCAAACTTCGCTCCTCAAAAAGGTAGTGGCTTGGATTGGAGCTTGCATCCCACCTGGTTTGATTTGAACCAGTTCAAAAATGGGTTTGGTCCATTTCTAGGCATTTGTTTCAGTGATGTAAATGGCGCCTATGAGTCTGTGATGCTAATTCTGTGTTAACCAGTAAGAAAAGTGTGTGTGTGTGTGTGAGAGAGAGAGAGAGAGATGCACATATTTACAGAGAGATTATTCAAAAATTGGAGCAGCTTGTCTGGAGATGTTAAGTCATTGGTGCCTCAGAGACCAAATCACATAATCAAACTTTTCCACTGTTGTACTAAACAAGGAACATTTTATTAACAATATTATGTCAAGTGCTACATTTGCTTTTCTAATTCTGTAACTAAAAATAGGCAAATACTACTTATGTATGTGTGAATATATTATAGTTATCTGTGTTTTACAGGAATATGTAAATGCTTTGTTGGAAAACTGTATTGAACATATGAAAGTTTTATCTGTACCACTGTTTTAATTCACATACCATCGAACCTGTTATAAAATTGTAGAAAGCAAAATAATGCTGTACAAAGCCATGCTATTCAAGGGAGGTCACCTTTTCCATCCTTATTGTACAAAATGGTGTTACACAGGGGGTGACTATTAATTTGATTCAGATTAAGGCAGAATTTTGATGGAAACAAAATTTCAATGAACAAAGTGACACACTTTCCTGCCCAGCATCTCTCTTTAATGCTACATCCTAAGTCTCTTTAAAACCAACAGGAAACATCTACCGTTCATTCTTATTCCTTACAGGGCAACAGAAATGAAATTAGAGAATTCCAAGGGTGATTTCCATTGCAAAGCAAATGTAAACCTACTTGTATGCAAAGATTCTTGAAATACTAGAGTGAGTGAGTGAGTGAGTGAGTGAGTGAGTGAGTGAGTGAGTGAGTGAGTGAGTGAGTGAGTGTGTGTGTGTGTGTGTGTGTGTGTAAAAGAAGACAGGATCAGTTCTTCTTTTCACTCGTATTTTTTTTAAAAAATTCTATTCTACCTCTAGTTCTATGAACAAGGCAGATTATATTTTCCCTAGTTTCATACTTTTGCACAGATGAGAACAAGCCGATATCTGATCTTACATGTAGGTATACATTCATTATAAATATTGTAAACACAGAACTATTGTTAATAATGGATACATATACATGCAAATGTTTCCATAATTATAATAAGTACGTTTGATTTGTGCTTAAAGTATCATCTGCATATTATGCTCATTTGTTCATTTGTATTCAGGTACATTTACACAAAAAGGAGGAACAGGCGGAGGTTTTATGAATAATTATATATGAAAGTGAATAGGACATCCATCAAAAATAATTCCAGTCAGGTTGCATTCGTACAAATTTATCTTGAAATTAACTGGGCAACAGATTTCTTCCCAAATTTCTTTATTTCTACATTGTTCTGATCTTCAGTCTGAACCAAAATTTATATTTAGGATTCTGGTTCCATCAACATGCTCCAGCAATTGAAGACAAATTGAACTCCTCTTCAGAGGAGGACTGGTAGAGTTTTCAGATGAATTGAAACCAAGGCCCAATCAGGGTACAAAATTCAAAGCTTTGGTAAGACCATAACATGTATCTTTTTACTCCAAGGATTCTATGAAACTTTAGAACCAGATAACTGATGTAACCCTTGACCATTGCATGACAAAAGGTGGCATGCATTTCTCACATACAATTTCAACTTGGAAAAAAAATCCTTGTCAATTCTTATTTAATGTATACTGCAGTCAGTGTCTTTTGTGATTTAAAGATCCATTGCTCAAGAGGCTTTCAATCTTTATCTGGTTGTAGGGAAGACTGCAAAAAAGAGAGGCAGGAGTGAAGAAGAAAAGTGTGTGAGAGAGGGCAGAAACTTCGTGTTCTTAATTTTACTAAACTCATTCTTTAGTTAGTTTTGTATTTCCAATGCTTCATGAATTTCCAAGAAGAACAGTAGCATTCGATATCTCTGTACCAAAACAAAACAGACCAACAAGTTGATATCATAAGCTAGTTGGCTGGCTTGGTGAGGCCCATAAACTGGTTTAACTGCAGGTGTGGATTTATTTGATGCAAATTAAGCCCAGTCTCCTAGAAGCATCTCATCCAGGTATCAGTGAAAATATTGCCAAGTTCTGTGGCAAAGCCATCAACATAAGAAAACAATTTGTAAGTATCTAATTGCATTTATTTCAGTTATTTGAAATATGTGTTCATGTTTATATAATCTTGGACCCTAAATAAATCAAACTTATTTCCATTATACATTGCCATATAATCTCTACTGAATTTATTTGGCATCACAGTACCAAAGCAAAATTGATCTGTCGATTTATATTTTTCTCAGAGAACAAAGTGCATAATTTTTTGGAAATGGGCGGGCTACTGGGAGCAATCTGGACTGGCACAAGCAACCAGAAGTGAAAAATCAGTGCTAAATCAAAATATTGACTAAATGGAAGTTGGAAGGCAGAGCCAAAGAATATTCAGGACTTGGAAAACTGGGAGCAGAGTCAATGACACAGTTGGAAACACAAAATATGTCAAAGCCCAGGTGGAAATTATCAGAAATATGGGACATCAGAAATATTGTGACATCAGATGTTGTGAAAGATCCTGGATCTAGGTCTGCTTTTTAGTTTAGAAAGGAGATGAATAAGAGGAGACATGACAGAGGTATGGACAAAGTGGAGCTGTTGTTTTTCCCTCTTTCTCAGAGGTCATCCATCCACTGAATCTTAATTCTGGAAAAATTGCGACAGATAAAAATATTTTATTTTTCAAACAACAACACGTAGTTAAACATTGGAATTTGCTACCGCGAGATGTGTTGGTGGCTACCATTTTGGATGGCTTCAAGAAGGGGTCAGACCAATTCATGGAAGTCAGGTTTATCAATGGCTATTAGATCTGATGGTAGTAGTAGTAGTAGGTGGCCTGCCTCTGAAGGCCAGCCCTTGGGAGATGGCAAGTAGAACAAGCCATGTGCTCATGGCCTGCTGGTGGGCCTCATTGTGGCCTCACTGGATGGCCACTGTGAGGACAGACTGCTGGACAAGATGATGCATGGATCTAATCCAGTGGGGGCCTTTCTTATGCTCTTAGGGGTGAGAAGTTCAGCTAGCTCCCTCAAATAAAGCATGCTTATCAGGCTTTCGCATGTTCAGGAACTGAAGGAGGAAGTGCAAGTAATGATGACAGAATGAAGAGCTAAGCCCCAGACAGTGATTCATGCTGTTACTAGATGCCAATATAAACAGATGCCAATGTAGCCAGGATGTGAACCATCTCAGTGTATCTTCACCACTTTCTTGAATGATAAAAACTCCAATAAGCATGTCTGTTTTCAGAAGTGGAGGCAAACCCCTGCACATGCCTAATCCCCTAATCAAAAGACCAGGCTGATAACAGAAAATATGATCAGGTAGACTAAAGTATTTTGAGTTTCCTTTCGTTGTGCATTGTTCATTTTCCAAATGTATTTATTTGCCAAGAATTAGTGCCTTTCCATACTTGACATATGAATCAAGGTGGGGAAAATCCTGGATGGTACATCTGAATCTCAAAGAACCAATTCTTAACCAGAAATGCCTCTGTGCATCTAGGACCATCCCGAAGGCCATCTAAGCCACACCGAGAATAGCTGCTGGGCTGCAATTTCTGATCCACACATCTTCCTGTTGGAAGACATGCAGGAAGAGCACATGTCTGGCAATGCATGTGTGCTGATGCGCTGCATTGCCAGGGTTCCCTGGTGCAGGCACACTGGTACCATCTGCAGGGCTTCACGATGGCCACTGTCTGGGCATCTATTTGCATTTGGATGCTTAAAGCCTTTTAACACTATGCCTCCTAGATGACAGAGTCGTAGTGCAAATTTGCCCTTAATAATCACGGGTACTGCCTACAAGGAGGCTTGAATGAAGAAAGCTAGATGTGCAAATATTTCAAAATTAAAAGGGTGTCTTTTAATTGCCTATATATTTATAGTATATCATACGCTTATAAATACTGAGAATCAAAGCGTATCAATATAAATAAAGGATAAACTAGAGCTGATCTCTGTCATAATAAGTAATAAGGTTGTACTTAACATAATATACTTATTACTCCTTGCACAGTCTAGCTATTTGGCTTTAATTTCTTCCATTTATAACAGGCTTTGTTTAAATATTTTAAGTGTCATGAATGTACGGCATGTGATTAAACTTTTTCAGGGAGGCTAGGCCATTTCCAGGGAGAGAAAGCAAAATGTTAATTGGTGTTTAATGTGAAACCTGTACAATTTTAGAAGAAAGCCATTGAAATGCAGATGAGTTAGGATTATTCAAAATAAGTGAAAGAAGCAGAGATTTTGAAATGTTAATTAAAAACACAAGGGACATGAAAGAGTTAGGGGAAAAAGTGTTGATTGTGAGAAATAAAAGAGATCAGGAACAATGGAACTCAAGGAACAAAAGAGCAAAAGAAAGTCGGAAAAAAGGTGAATGGGAAAATGCACACTGTTAAAATGCTTCAGGTGAGGTGGACCTACATAATTATTTTAGTCACACAAAAGACAAAGTTTTATTAGTACAGTCCGGTGTTCAGAAATATGTTGAGCAATATTATGCATGAAGTAAGCAATAAGGATATGCACTGATGTTTTATTGACATTCAATTTGAATTGAATCCCTGAAAATCCGATTCGATTCAAATCTTATACATTTGAACTTAACAAGGTTCAGTTAGTATTTGCCAAATTTTAATCTATTCGTTTGAATTTTTTATTTGAACAGAGGAGAAAGGGATAGGAGGGTCTAGCCTCTGGGCAGAGGAAGACCAGGACGCATGCCATCAACAGGGTGGACATGTGGGCAAGCTTTTAGCTTGGAGCTGAGTGAAGGCAGTTTGTTATTGCTGTCTGCTTTATTTAAGGGAGGATCTTCGCATTGAATGGTAGTGGGAATCCATTTAGGGGCAGGAATCCTTTAAGATATTTGCTTTCAGTGGAACTCCTTGCTGAGGACTGAACTTTATTTCATTTACACGTGGGACTGGGCATGCATTTTGGGTGTCCCCATGACATTCCTGGCAACGCAGCACCACCTCGTCTCCTCTCTGCCCCCTCTCTCCTCATTGGAAGCCGGATTGACATTCTTGAAACAGGGTTGGAATTACCTCCATGGAAATGGCAGAAAATTAAAAAAAAACAAGCCGTTTTCCAGCCTGCCTTTGTGATCGGCATTTTTAAAAGTCAGCGGCTGCAATCTTCAATGGACACAGCAGGGACAGCAAGCAGACTCCACCTCCCAATGATGTGAGCGCAAATCTCCTCCCCGTTAGCCCCCATGTGCATTCCTGGCTCACTGAGCAATGTGTGCCGGTCCCCTAAACCATGCCGAGTCTTCTTTTTGGCACCCCTCTGGCATGGTTTGGGGGGGGGATTTGGGAGGCTTTTCACAAACCAAATCCAAAACCCATGGGGACAAACCTTACTGATCCCGTGCTCGGAACTACACCAAAGTTGCATGGGGACACAGCCTTAGCGTTTGGATAACACTGGTGCTTATTGTGCTGCTTCAGGAAGAGGGCTTGATCTCAAGCCATTGAAGCAAGACACCTGTGGGGGTAGTATTGTTCAGTTCATATACTGACCCCAATACATTGGTAGGCAGTCGGGGCATGATGCTCAATAGCCTTTTCCTTGCTGCATAGCTCTGCGGGGTATGAGTCACAAGGGGGGGATTGGACTGAGTTGTCAAATGAATGCCCTATGAATATTCATGTACATCCCTAGTAAGCAGTGGGGCAAAGTTACTCATCCGGTCTTGCCAAGGCAAGCAAATTTAGCCTGGAAGATAGTATTTCTGCCAAGTTACATCCTGGAGCTGTGTCATTGGATTCTTCACCATTAAACCTGACAAAATGTGCTGGATCCTTCATCATGACCTAAGACCTCCTTTCCATCTCCAAGGAAGTTGATAGAACCTGAAGGAGTTAATTGAGTCTTCTATATCCAGAGAACAGTGAAGCTATAAAAGATGCTTCCAAGAGTTGTGTCAAAATATAGCACTACCAGTAGCAAGCAGTCACCACAATTTATAGGTCTTTTGTATCCAAACTGGGATTCCAGAGATAGAACAAGCAAGAAGAATTATGTCCTGCTTCAAGGGTTCAAAAAAGCTTTTGACTGGGGCATTGTAAGAACAGCATGGCCTGACTTAGCAAATACTGAACTAAACCCTGCAACTTGCTTCAAGAGACTGGATAGTCTAAAATATCAGAAATCTCAAAAGAAAAGGGAGGTGATTCTTTATGCAGGAAACTACAACAGAAATGGAATGAATTTTCATATATTCAAGGAGCTTTAGATGAAATGCAGTTTTATTGATCTGGGCTGTTGCTTTGAAAGACCCAGTGAAATGGCAGTCCAGTTTCTTAGAAAGCCAAGGTGACTTACAGTGACAGATGGAGAGATAAACAGAGTCACCCACTCCCACTTGGATAGCAGAACCAAGAGCATGTGACTTATCCATAGCAGCATTAGACACTTTTTAGCTAGCTGCAACACAGCTTGGAGTTCAGACCACAGGGACTCATCTAAATTTTCCCAGTCTGAAATGGAGGAAGGAGCTTGTGGATCAGAAATTAGGGGAGGAATGGCAGTTACATCAGTGCCACGCATAGATTAAAAAAGGGGAGACCTGTAAGAAGGAGCGGAATTGATTTATTATAAGGAAATTCAACTAAAGCCAAATAAGCAGACTAATCATCTTGTTGGAAATTAAGGAAGTAATGAAGCTACAGTTATGCTCCTGTGTATGCAGGGGATAGGTTCAGGTTCCTACCGCAGTTACAGGAAATTGTGGATATTTGAAACACTGGGAAATCTCATAGGATTTCTCATTACTCCTGTTAAAGTGCACGGGATTTTCCATGACTACCAGGAAATTATGCAGGATTCCAAAGAATCATGGGAAATCATATAATATTTCACACTATTTCCAACTGCATCAAGCCTCCAGGAAGCCTCCAAGATAAATGAAAATACGGTAACCGGATCAGCGGATATGGGGGCATGCCTGTATTGTTCTCGAAGTCTGATTGGCATATTCTGTGTTTCCACCAGAGTGGTAGGCAAAGAGACAAGTCAATGTTCAAAAAGGAAGTTAAAGGTTTCCAGAATTTAGCAGTCATTTGAGATCCACTATCAGATATAATTTGTAAAGGCACCCCTTGGAGCTTAAAGAGTTCACCATGAAGTGTTTGACTAGCAGAGGGGCAGATAAAATGAAATGAAATGAGCCATACAAGAAAAGTGATCCACCACAGTTCAAATTACTCTAAATCTGGATGAGGGATGGTCATTTTCTCCCCATTTTCAAGACAGCAGCTCTCAGGAACGAGCAGCCACAAAGGGTTGAAAGGGAAGAACTGCAGCGACTCTGGCATAAACCAGCAAAGGTGGTCCCAGTGGTTCTCGGCACCCTGGGGGCAGTGCCGAAAGATCTTAGTGGGCACTTGAAAAACATCGGCATCAACAAAATATCCATCTGCCACCCCAGAATTGAGAAGCTCACCAGATATGACGACCTGAACTTCAGCGACTCTGGTGAAAACCAGTGAAAGTGGTCCCAGTCATCCTCGGCACACTGGGCGTGGTGCCAAAAGATCTCAGCGGGCAAATAAAAACCATTGGCATTGACAAAATATCCATCTGTCAACTACAAAAAGCCACTTTACTGGGATCTGCTCACATAATTCGCCGATACATAGTAATCTTGTTTGCTGTGTGTAACTGCTGTTTTTACATTATAATAATAATAATGCTTGGACTTTGTTGTTAACCACAGTACAGCAGAAGTGAAAATATAGGTCCTTAAAATAGAACATTCCCCTTAATTTAAACTTGATTACTTTTTAAAAATATATATGTTCTTTTAAAACTTGTTATGAATCAGTAGCCCCATGGTCTTCAAACTAAAGTTGAAATGTTGTTCTTGAAGATTGTCACTGTCCTAATGGCAGTAAAATTCCTTAGTGTTACACACTCAACATAAGACACAGTTTATTTATTCTCAGTATCAGGGCAAGCAGCAAGCAGCTTATCAGGTTGGTTGGCTACTACTGCCAAAATTCAGAAGGATGCCAGTAGCGGGTGCAATGACTGTATAAATCACTCTTAGCTATATACCTAGGGAAATTTGGTTTCCTTGGTCCATAAACACCAGCCTTGACACAAAATAGAAAATGCCGTGTCCTGCTAGTAGCAGTAAGTCTTTTGCTCATGGTCACACTGTTAAAGTAATAACAGATCACACCCAGGTGATCTACTAACAAGCTCAGTGACACATTTGGGAAAGGATTAACATCAAGTCATTCATTCGCTTGTGTAATATAAGAGCTTTTGTGGATGTATAACTGAGCTACTGGTCTTTGATTCTGCCCTCACTTGTGTAACTTGACAAGCCGTCAGATTCTCATTAAAGCTTGTTTACCCAAAACAAAAGATGAGTTACTACTGGCTAAGGCCTATGTACCATCCCTACAGAATCAGTGTGATTTAAAGAAAGGGAGGGGGCACTACTTCTGGATTTCTAACACATTTCCTAAAATATTTTTAATCTTCTAATATCAAAATTTACTATAGTGAAGGTCAAGAGTCACCAACATGGTGCCATCTCACTTACTGATAGATTCCAACTCTGCTTAGCTTAACAAGCATTGCCAAGGATGTGGAATGAAAAGAATAGTTGACTAGCAACCTCTAGAGAGCATCACATTCTTTGATCACACCAAAACAGTTATTTCAACCTGTATCTTGGAAGGACAGCATAATCACTTTAGCCTTACTGCCTATTCATCAGTAGGAAGGTGAAGGCAAGGAGCTGCGAACCAAGGATTATAAATAGAGCCATCTTGCCAGAGAACCAAGCACAAAATTGACATGGATCACACCATAGTTCTGTTAAAGAACATAAGAGCATAAGAGGAGCCCTGCTGGATCAGTCCAGCATCCTGTCGCACACAGTGGCCCACCAATTGCTCACAGGCATCTCAAGCAGAGACAAGGGCATACTTTCTCCTGCTCTTGAATCCCAGCAAATAGTCTTAGAAGTGTCCTGTTTCTCCCCCGCCCAGCCTGAAAGATGTACTTAGGCATCCATTCTAGTAGCCATTGATACATCTGCCCTCCATCTGTTGATAAATCATTGATACATCTTTTCTGTGGTCCTGTTCCTATCTCTGTGGTCGACTCCATAAAGCAGCAACAGAGAGCTTTTGTTCAGCACCTTGGGAACCTCAACACTCTTCAACATCTTTATGAAACCACTGGGGGAAGTTATCAGAAAAAATTGCAACATGTGATTCTCCTAAAAAGGACCTCCACTAATTCGGTAAACTAGAAGAAGAAGAAGAAGAGTTGGCTTTTCTACCCCGCTTTTCTCACCCATTTAAGGGGACTCAAAGCGGCTGACAAAGCTTTTCTATTCTTCTCCCCACAACAGTACACCCTGTGAGGTAGGTGGGGCTGTGAGAGCTCAGAAGAGAGCTGTGACTAGCCCAAGGTCACCCAGCTGGCTTCATGGGGGAGGGTGGAATTGAACCCAGTACTCCCAGGTAAGAGTCCAGCTGCCTAACCACTAGACCAAACCTGCTCACTCATTTGAAGTAGTTTCTGGATAGTCCTGAAGGCAGATTCTTGAGTCTTGTCTTCTTTGCACTAATCTCCATATGTGATGAGGTGAAAAGGGTTGTGTGGTTATTTGCAGGCTGAGAGCCCTGCCTGGGTTTGTCCAGGCAAAGGACCTTTTCAACCACAGTAGCTGTAGTAGCACTGTCAGCAACTCCTTGTTTGGAGGTCCAAGCCACTTCCCTGCTACTGGGACCCTAAGGATGGCCATGGCCTAATCCATCCTACCCTTCTCTCTTGGGTTTCCGTAGAGGAATACTATTAACTTAGTTCTTGGTAGATCTGTCCATAGAGATGTGTGACCGGGCTTCTCTTTTCCCAGCTTTTAAAAATAAAACTCTTGATTGAAAAAGAAAAAAAAGAGAGAGACAGAGGAATACATACAAGAAGAAATCACATAAAGCAGATCGACCAGAATCAGCAAGCTTAATGCAAAAGACATATAGTGGGACTGTCCTTGGTTGAAAAAAACATTATCCAAAATAGAAGATGGTTACGTTGCCAGTTCCCACCTCATAACACACAGTCTGGTCACATCTAACTAGACAGTCCCTACACACTTAACTATCTTTTCCTGGGAAGTTTTTTCCTCTTCAGAATAGCCTGTCCATTCTACCTGAGGCATCTTGAGGTCTGACTTAAAGCCAAGTCATGGGCTGCCTCACTGCATGGCCCCCAGCTTCACACTCTTTCTTTCATCTTCTTCCCAGAAACCCCATGGCTTACTTCTCCTCGCAACCTTCCAAGAGTGCCTGAGCCAGTCAGGTGTCTAAGCCAGCATCCTTTGCCAGGATTCCCTTTGGACACTGGGAGTTAAACCCTTTTTATCTCACCCAATGACCCTGTGAGATCAC
Source organism: Aspidoscelis tigris stejnegeri (assembly GCA_023333525.1). Lineage (NCBI taxonomy): Eukaryota > Metazoa > Chordata > Lepidosauria > Squamata > Teiidae > Aspidoscelis > Aspidoscelis tigris. The sequence continues at coordinate 15,641,752 of JALMGA010000002.1, forward strand.
CATATATGGCCATCCCTACTCTGTCCTGCAAACTTCATTACCAAAATGAAAATAAAGCAATATGGGGACATCACATGATTCAGTCTGAATATTTTGCACAAGTTGGATCCACTGAAGTGGAAATATCAGTTCCACAGCAAACCTCCTCTGAACAATTTTAAAAAGTAAAAAACAAAAACAATCAAACCCTCTCTTGTGGTTAGAGTGCAGGACTCATATTTTACAGTCATGGGGTTTGATTCTACACTCCTCCATGAAGCCAACTGGGTGACCTTGGGATAGTCACAGCTGTCTTTCTGAGCTCCCACAGCCCCACCAACATCACAGGGCATTCTCCTGTGGGGAGAAGTACTGAAGGTTTGTCAGCCACTTTGAGTTCCCTTGAATGGGTGCGAAAAATGGGGTATAAAAGACAACTTCTTCTTCTCCTCCTCCTCTTGGCTCACAATAGATTCTGACTATGAAACAAAGCTAAAGCTGCTAACAAGAGAAGTGTCTATTACCCATTTAAAGCACACTGACACATTTATGGCCTCACATATGTACATGAGTGGTTTTTTGAACTAGAAATTAAAGCCAAGGTTACTGACATTAATTAGCTTCTATTAAAAACCAATTTCTATAGGAGCCCAAAGGTGTGATAATTTGCCAAGCTCTGTAATTTTTGAAAGAATATATCAGACATTACTGAGAGACGCATAGATGCATGTAAGTGGAAAGAGGGGAGAGAATTTTTTTTTTTTTAAGAGAGAGTACCACTGCAGTTTCTTGGAGATGGATCCGTAAACTACCATAATGATGTACAGGCCCTCCAGATTTTTCTGAACCTACAAGTCCAATCAGGTTCAATCAGCATCACAGTGTGGTTCAGTGGAATTTGGATGGACACCTCTTGGATGAACACCAACCACCCATTTCATTAATTTAATAGCTTGGATTACTGGTTTTCAAAATACAAGCATGAGAAGACAACATGAGAAGACAGGACAAAGATGTGAACAGATTCAGGAGGATCTTCTGTTCTTCTCCCCACACCAGACACCCTGTGAAGTAGGTGGGGCTGTGAGAGCTCAGAAGAGAGCTGTGACTAGCCCAAGGTCACCCAGCTGGCTTTGTGGAAGAGTGTGGAATCAAATCCTGTGACTGTGTTATATGAGTCCAGCACTCTAACCACAAGACCAAACTGGTTCCCATTTGCCCATTTTGATCTGTAGGCAACTGGAGGGAGAGGGTTGGTGGTGTATTCCTTTAATACCATTTGGAAGAAAAAAATCTCCCGAAAATAAGATGGAACTTAGGATTCTCAGTAAGAATGAATTGGAACAACGTTACTGATTATCTGTCTTCTCTCTCCACTTCATAAGAATTTATTTTCCTATTTATTTATATTTCTATCCCAATAAATATTTTATATTTCTGGTCCCAAAGGTCTAGGGGTGAGTTACAGTAAAATTGTTATAAAAGCAGTTAAAATAGATAAGTTAAACATTTTGAGTAAGCAGTTTCTTAAATTACACTTGGGAGGTCATGACCTCACTCTGGAGAATCAAAGCAGTGCTCAAGTTGATGTTCTTTTAGGAAGGGCCATTTTAATGTCTCCTTGTGGAAATGAGGCATTAGAAATTTGGCACATCAGAAACCTAGTGCTTACCTCTCTGAGCTGTTGATATTGGGCATTTGATTTTTTTCCCTCTCATTTCATCTTCCTGCAGTGAGAAACACCTGTTTAAACATCCCTATGGCTTCTTTATGATAGGCAAATTTTCAAGTGTCTACCGCAGAATAAAACTGTCCTCTGAAATTAAAGGCATTATTTAAACAAGGAAGAAAGGAACCTTCACTGCAGCAAAGAAGAAGATTGGTTGTCAAAGAAGAGGACATGGCATCCTCTTGAGATCAAAAAGTAATCATTCTCACTATTTTAACCCCTCCATAGCTGTATTATCACTAACAAGGTCTCCTGAGAAAGATATCAAAACTACTAAGGTATCGACTTGAGAACTGAATGGCTGTAGTCCTAAGGGTTTGCTTTCCTTGGAAATTAGATGTGGAAGAGTTCAAGAAATATAACACAATCTGGAGAAAGAACTGCTCCATAATTTTAGAAGAATTGGGGAAAGTAACATGTAAGTAGAACCCCCCCCCAAAAAACCCCCCATTAACCTAGACAGAGGTAGCCTCATAAAACACGTGAACCCAAGTTCTCTAGTTTTAAATTTGTGCCCCATATATCTTGTCCTGGAATGTATCTTTTCCAGATTGGTTTGTTGTACTTTTCAGCTCCAAGGTGCAATTCTAGGACTGGGGCTCATTTAAGTGGATTGCAAGTTATGGCCTGAACATTGCCTTTATGTGATACCTTTCCAGCTTTAAAGACACCAGTGTCGGGGTTTTGTTGTTGTTTTTGTTGTTTAAGATTATAAAACTAATACCTTTCTTGAAAATAAAAGCAGCAAGTACAATACATTTAGGCATTCGGTAGAAACCAGCTTCTTCAAATGAGCAAAACAGTTAGCAGGTGGATATGCGCAAGCTGTAGATGATTTTTGATATGGATGTAATATCCATGTTTTCTTACCACATTTTTTTTCTTTTATGCTCTTCTTAAAATGAACAGCCAGTATGCATCAGAGGCTCATGGAACACTCTCGTGAGGGTGGCAGGACTGGTTGGAATCTCTGTTTTGTCAGCTACTTTGTGTCGCTTTAAGTGGGAGAGAAAAGCAGGGTAGAAAAGCCAACTCCCTTCTTCTTCTTCTTCTTCTTCTTCTGCTTCTGCTTCTGCTCCTGCTTCTTCTAGATATTGCTTATATATTATGTTATATTTGTATATTCTGGAATAAAGCATGGATATTCTGGAATAGCCATGATTTATTCAGGAATAGCTAAATATAGCAGAATAAGCAAGTGACGTTTGGCTGCAGCATTATTCTATTCCGTCTTGAGGGCCTGAAAGCCCCTCTCCCCACCTGAAAGCTGACAGTTGCCCTGCATCCAGCTGAGCGACTTTCAGGTGGGGAGAGGGGCTATTGTGCACACGTACAGAGCACCGCTAAAATGAGAGCAGTGGCTTTCGCAGCTCTTTTAATGATTTTATCTGGGCTCTGACAGGAATTCAACCCCCCCATGTGTGTGTGTGGAGGAGGGAGAGAAAGAAAGAGGGGAGGGGAGGAGGAAGACGTTCCTCCAGGAGGGATTCTACCCTGTCTGTGCATGCGTGTGTGTTCAACACATTCAGGCAGGGAAGGGTGGTGGAGAAAACTGCATTATCCTGATGCAGGGATTTACCACGGTTTTCATGGGGATGGGTGGGTTCACCTGGAACCCACATTGTCCTCCATTACCATGGGGACAGCTTAATGTTAATGTCTCGCTTCCACTCCGCTTTTTATTTTAACTCCATGGGGACGCACCCTTAAAGTTATTTGGAAGGGACCTTGTTTGCTTTATTTCATGCTTCCTCAGAAAAGTGCCATTTAGGGGTATTTTGTCAAACTTCATAATGAGCTTTCATATTATCAAGGAGACACAGTTTCTACCTCTGTCCTTTTAACAGCAAGTAAACCATTATGTAACTGCGTAACCCAAGCTATTAAGACAATCACTTCCCTTTCTTGAGCTGTTTTTATTTCTTCATGTAATTATACCATTAATTTTCCACCCCCCTAAAAAAGCTACCTTCTGTTACTTTCAATAGAGAAATGTGCAAAATTGAATGTTGCAGAAGGGGGTGGGGGCTTACAGAAATAAAATATGTGCAAACAGATGTGGACAGCAGGAATGTATGATCACACTTGTAGCCAAGCCAAAATTCAAGAAAGACTTCTAAGCTGTGCAAATCTATGGCTCTGATAAATAAAAGTCTAAAATTAACAACTTATCAGTAGATTTTGACAGAGGTTATAAGAACAGGAGTGCAATGAATGAAGTAGACAAAAATTTGTAACCCAGGTAAAAGAATAGTTTAGGTCAGTGGGAGAAAACCCATCACTCAAGCAGTACCGCAGCAAAGTTCTGGAATTCAATGGAAGTTGGTATCATCACCTAGGGTGCCTCCGCAATGGCCGCCAAAAAACAGATGTAAAAAGATCTGTTTTTCGGCGACCTGTCCTCCCCCTGATCGGTCACAAATAGTGATGGATCCAAAGGGCCCTCACGTGCCCACACATGTGCCAGGAGGCTGAATTCCGGAGGATGGATAGAGTGGGTGCTGTGCGGACGCATCAGCACCCATTCCAAAAGTCCTCTGGCTCGCACGCCGGTAACACCACCTCCGGAGCTGCAGGTCTGGAGCATGCAGCTGCCAGTCACTGTATGGTTCCAGCGGTGCCCAGTGAGTGGGGGAAGGGCTTCAGAAGCAGGCAGTCCTGCTTCTGCCGTTCCCAACATGGTGGGCGGAGGGAATACGTCCCTTCGGCTGGCCATGCATGGAAGTGTCCTGCTTCTGCACACATCCAGGCAAAGAGACGGATGTAAGACCTGATTTTTCAGGTCTTACACTTAATCCGGATTTCAGTGGCAAAACCGGTTTTAAAAACTGGTCTTGCATGGCAAAATGCGGAAGCGGCCTCCACAAAGGGTCGTAGAAGAGAACTCTAATGCGGAAGCCATTTAAGGTAAGAGTTCTTAATCTGGCTTAGGGGGGGTTAAAATGGTTTCCGCAGCTAGTGCGGAAACGCCCCTAGTCAGAGTGGTTGTGTTCCTTTACCTGCTGGAATCTTTCTGTGATGTATTTCAGATTGTTCACACTGGGATCACTGAAGATACTGCAGATGGGCTACAAACCAGAACCTCCAAATTCTGTGCTTGGAGGGCTGAGTGACATTTTCAGGCTGCATAGCTGATAGAACTAATTTCTTTGCATCTTCTGGTATAGAAGAGCTATCTTGAAATCCTGCTTCCTTCTTGAAATCTATTTTTAGGAAAAGCTTTCACTTTTGTCCCACTTTGTGAAGCAATCTCAGAATTTGGCTCTGCAAATTGTTCCAGCCCTTTGAGAGAACAAAGAGGACTTGAAAGATGTCATCTACAGTTGTGTTTGAGCTAGTCTGCTCCCCAGGAGCCAGCCTCCAGAGGCACACTGCTTCTCATGTTAGAGAAGGCGGCACAGTTAGAGAAGGCCGCCATCCTACTGTAGGCCTGAACAATGCCTGCTAACTGAAAACTGAGCAGCTTTCCATACCATCATCCTTGCTGTCAGCCATGATTTCTGCCATGCATATGTTTCCTGAGCTGCAGCAGCTGCCAGAATCCCAGCACAGGCTACTTTTTGCTTGTCAAAACAGCCTTCTGTCTATTGGAAGCCACAACTCAGAAGTTCTCACTCCTGCTGGTGATCTGGGGTGCTTTTCCACTGTCACTAGAAGTACTTAGTGGGTACTTAATGGGTACTTCTAGTGACAGTGGAAAAACACCCCTGGTTTCCTAGGATTGGCACTACGTTCAAGCTGGTGATTCCCTTATGCAATTGGCTACAAAATTTAAGTTAGAATTACCACACCATTAAAACCACTTCAAGCATAGGACTGTTGGAGCAAAACCATACTTTTACAACAGAAAAAAGTGAGGGAAAAGAGAGAGGGGGATAGACCAAAACTGTGGGATAGCCAGAGCCAAGCCTTTCAGTCCCATTTCAGTTCCCAAATCTGCAAGATCAACCCAATGGTAAATTGGGAGCAATGATTCCTGGGTGACTCTCCGCAGCAGTTTCTTACTTTCCCTTAGGCAGATGCTGCCTAATGAAAGGGAATCAGAAGACTAAAGGCTTCTGGGAAAAGTCAGTACCTCTCTATCTTATATTAGTAGCTTAAAAACTGTTGCTGACCTTTCCATTCTTGACCTTTGTTGCTCATATATTCCAATAAATTAGGACATATTCCCCTGAAATTCCAGACAAATGCAAGGCCAAGTACACGTGTACAGTAAAAGCAGTTGTTTCTGTGGATTTCATTGAAATCTCGTGGTTAGCTAGCTTCTTCCTGTCATGTAAACACGTAAGGTTTTTCACTCTCTATTTAAGCTGTCAGTTTCATGGTACTTGTTAAGACAGAGAGAGAATTCCACTCCCCTGATCTTCAACCTTTTAGTCTTGTAAGAATAAAAAAAGTTGATCTCTGCATCTGGTTGCCTGATGTCTAATTTTTGCCTTCTCATGAAGTAACTTCTTGTTTAGTTGGAAAAAAAATCAGGTACATTCAGCCATAATAAGATGTATCTGTGTGAAAAGTGTAGCTGATTAGGGTGTTTTGTTTGTTTTGTCTCCATTGTTTTATCTGGAAATATAATAAATCCAAACCCTTCACTAGCCTTTCTAGTGCTAACAGTTATCTTCAATCCCCAATTAGGTCTTTGTTCTCTTCTTTTCTATTTTCCTCCTCCTCCTCCTCTTCTTCTTCTTTTTTTTTTTTTGCTTGAGTCATAAGCCCCCTTTTTAAGAATAACTTGGTACTAGTCCAATTAACTATGTAAAAATAAAAGCAGGTGCAAAATATTTGCTTCACTGAAGATGAGCTTTTCTTTTTGATGCATGGCAAAAAAGCAATTAAAATGTGCATAGTAGGATGGCATGGCATGGCTTTAAGCACCAATAAATGTTTACATTTTTGTAAAAAAGAAAACCAAGATCTCAACAGTGCAAATCCTAAACTTATTGGAATCTATGGGAATTTTATTGCTAACTTTAAAAACAAAATGTTAGGGGTTGCGCCTAACAAAAACTCAAAGGAATTCTGGCAGTCATTCATCAAGGCCCTAAATCCTATATCATTTTCTATGTAAGTTTTATATTTGTCAGAGTGCATATATCATATTTTTAACTACCAAAGCTGCATCCAAAACATTAAAACAAGGGAGTTCATAACAATGAAGCCAGTAGACGAAAACTTTAATATCCAGTTCCAAGAAATACAAAACTACTTGCAAGCATAACCACAACACTTTGACAAAGCCACCAGAGGCAAGTAAAACTGATCAATACTAATAGCCTACTGCCAGCAGAAATCTTTGATGCTTCCCAATGCAACTCATTCATCAGACTAGAACCCCCATAAATTAGTGAAAACATAACAGATCACTGAGAATGGACAGTCGGGTTTAGTATGTTTTCCCTGCTTGTTAATTCTCTGGAGAAAATAATTTCTGTGCTTTCTCACTATCCAATCAACAAAGAACTTTGAAGTCCATTTTCGCAGCGGAACATTCCCTTCAATTTTACTTTATTTCAGTTAATCCATACATAATTTAATAAATACGGATGTCTCTTTCCTGGAAACAAATTATTTAAGATTGGAATAAACCATATTCTCAAATTGCTTGTGTATAAATGCAGTAGTACGCTTATTGATACCTTAGCAGCATGACAGTTTTCTAGTCTAATCATTTTTTTCCAAATAAGGTATGCAAGTGGCCTGAAGTAACCTGGTTGCAACTTTACCAAAATATGACTTCCCTCATTTGGAAGCAAGTGGTCTGAGGAAAGAGGAGTGTATAGTCTAACTTCACCTTTTATTTTCTTTGTCTTCCTGTGTAGCTACTTTAGAAATGGTTTTGAGGAGGTTGTATGCCAGATGGCTAATACCCACTGTACAGCATTTATGATGCAAAAATAAGTTCTTCTGAGTAGTGATATGGGGAGATCTAGTCTAAAATTCCAAAGACCTGTTGACTATCAGTGTTTACAGTACTAACTGAGATGCCCTGGTTTCGCATGTTTTCAGGATTATTCTTATATTTAAAGTGGAAGGATCAAATTAGCAACCATAGTTCTTCCTTTCCAATTAAACCAGACAAATTGTGCATACTACAAAAAGAAACTCAAACACCCACTTGCATGTAATCCTAAAACAAAAGATTTGCCCATGCTAGAAAGGGATGAGGAAAACTGGAAGAATCTGTTCTTCATGTGTATCTAGGACGCTCTTGCAATGATTAATTTTCCTAACTATGACTTATGGCCATGATTCTGATGCATAATATGAATTGTTCAATGATAGTGGAAAGGAAACATACATTCATTTTCTAAACAGAAAAAAAGCTCCTCTAGGATCTCTTTGCTACCACCAATTGGAAATAAAGAGTTTGGCAGAAGTACATAGAAATGAAAAAAAAAACCCTCTGAAAAAAAGAAAAGAAAATTCTGCCAATGAAATTTTGAAAAGGACCACTGCAAAAAAAATGGTTTTCTAAAATGGTTTTCTACTTATCCTCTGGAGCATCAGGCACCTCTTCCCGGTGGGACACAGCAGGAAGTGACAAACAAACAAAATTCCTCCTCCTCCTCCTCCTCCTCATCCAGTTTCCCTTCTGTGTATACAGTGATTTAAGCTGCCAAATCCTATCCTTTTCTGACACAGGCACAAACATTTATTATGTTTTCTTTTTCAAGCCATTGTCCTTTAAAAGAAAAAATAACAAAAAATGTGAGACATCACTAGTGCTTAGGATACATTTAAGGAAAACGTAGTGCTATTTAAATTGTTGTGGGAAGAATGGTATCATAAGTTTATGTTATTCTCTTCCTTCCCTAGTTGTTTTTATGCTTTACAAAGCAAAAGGTGCTCAAGGTATTCCATCTGCACCGTGCAACAGTACAACAGAAAGGGCCTGTTAGCTACTCCTTTTTGAACTAGAAATACCCAGAATCGATATCCCCAGGGTTTCCACATACCAGGCAAATGTTAAAGTCCAGAAACTCTTCACAACACATGAAAGATTCCACACTAAGTCAACAGAGTGTACATAACCCCTAGCCATTCTGCCCTTTGGCTTAACAACTGTCCAGGTGTAATGAGGAAACATTCATGAAAACATCAGTGAAATGGGCCCTACAGAAGAACTACTAAGAGAATGCTTCTGACAACTGCAGACAAGCAGCCTGAATGAAGAGCAAGCAGTGGAGGTACCTTGGCATAACAAGCCCTATCCTATCAGAGATTGGGAAAATCAAGACTGAAAGACAGCAGTGAGGTACTAGTGGTAGCCGTACAAAAATAAGGACTGGATTCAAGACCAGTAAAACCAGAGGTCTACAATAACAAGCAAAGTCCCAGGCACAGAATGTGCAGAAAGTCTCCTGAGACAGTCCGGCACATAGTAGCAGGGAGCAAAAAGCTAGTAGGAAAGGTGTATGTAGAGGAGCACAACCAAACTGCAGGAATTGTATACAGGAACATCTGCAGTGAGTACTGGGTGGACATCCCAACGTCTACAAGAAAAAGTGCCTGAGAAACACAGAGTCAAGGTCCTGTGGGACTTCCACATCCAGACCAACTAACAAGTACTGGCCAATCAACTAGACATTGCAGCTCTAGATGAAAGACAAGAAAAGAGCAGCAATAATAGATGTAGCAGTCCCAGGTGATGGTAAAAGAATACGATAAACTGGAGAAATACCAGGGGCTGAAAGATGAACTAGAGAAGATTTGAGAGAAATAGTCCCCATGGTGAGAGAAGCACTGGAGGCAGTTCCCCGCAAGTTGGAATCATGGTTTCAACCGATCCTAGGACAAACTCTGGAGATCCCTCTTCAGAAGAGTGCAGTCCTAAGTAGGGATGGGCAAGATTTTTTTTTTTTTTGGCATTCTATTCAAGTTGATTTGAATAATCAAAAATTTGATTCAATTTGAATTTTTTAAATTCAAATTTAACAAGATTTGATTCGAATTAAGCAAATTCAAATCTATTTCTTTGAATTTTTATTTGAATTTGAATTTATGAATGTCGACAACATTCGTAGATGCTCATATGCACCTTTCTGACAATTGTACACATCTGTACGCATCTGTACACATCCGTATGCATCCCGTAGTTATCCTGTACACAACCCTAAACATACGAATATTTGAATAATTCAAACGAATAGATCCAAAATTTGAAGTTCAGTTCGAATGTTTAAATGTGAATTTTGGGGCCTTCTATTCGGATTTGAATGTCAAAATTTGGCACATTTGATCGGATTTTGAATGCCTACAAATATTCATTCACATCCCTAGTCCTACAAATTAAGACACCGCAGAGAACCCTCAAACACCCCAGCATTTGGTTATTAGGTTATATAACATTGGTGTCAGTTTAAGATGAGCCTTTCAGGCCCTCCCCTCTCTCTTTTATAAGTCTTGCAGTGTAATATTTTTATATAGTTGTATATTTTCCATGAAACTCTTGAAATTGATTCTGGCAGATTCATTCCCATAAATTAGACATGTGAGAACTTTAGTGTACAGTCATTATCCCTTTTGTGCCCATTTGACGAGTTATTACTTCCCTTCTTTTAAAATACATGTTCCTCCGCCTTTTGGTGGTTCTTTTGATGTAATCTGGTCTGACATCTAAAATGTCCCATACAATTTTTAAGTACTTCAGGTTAAGTAAATTTCATAGCATGAGCAAGACATAAGCAGACACAAAATTGCCCTGTGGTTCCTTAATAGTACAGTATTTCCAGTTTACCCTTTGGGGGGAAGAAACTGACGATGTGACATTTGAAAGGACTCATTAACAATTCAGCTCTATAGCTTTAACCAGAATTACTCAGACTTTACTTAAAAAGGACTGGTACACGGTGCATTTGGATGACTGATAATTGAATTTAAAAGCTTTTTGTCAGGTCAGTTTATTATGGCCCACACCAATAATAGATTCCTCTGATTATTAATCACTCATTGCACTCTCTAATGGTTAGTTTTATACCTGAAGTAAATTGCTGGCCCTGGGTGAAATTTTAATTTTGATCCGCCATCACTAGTCCCGGTTGACTGCTGATGCACATTTCGTGAGCTGTGAGAAACACAGGTCAGTTTGAGAGTGTACTCAAGTGGAAGAAGAACACTCTCCTGAGACCAAGCACTAGAGGAGGGTGTTGGTGCAGGCCTGACCTGGCCAAGTTGCCCTGAGGAATATCAGTGCATGAACACCAAAGTCAATTCTCGGGCTTCATCAGCCAGTAATGTGGTGCTAGCAGCTCCTTAATTCAGCTTGCAGCATTTCTACGGCTTCTGTGAGCTGGGATAAGGGATTAGGGTGCATAATTAGAATGATGGGAAAGTGATTTCTGGTGCTGTGAGGAAATAGGACCTTTCTGCACAGACCCTTAACACAGATTAAGGGTCCATGTGGTATGTTTCCAGGCCTCATAGATGTGCTCCATCTGCACAGACAGAGTGTGATCCAGACTAAAGCGGCCTTAATCTTGATCCCTGGTAGACCTATTCAATAGGTCTACCAGAGGACCTGTGTAGGGTCCCCTGAGAGGGGTGCAGACACATGTCTCCAATGTTTGGGACTAGTGGGTGTTCCTTTCAGTGGTCCACTATGGCAAAAAACACCCTCCAGAGCCTTCCAGGCTAGGAACTTTTGTCTTCAGACTTCAGGGAACATAAGAATATAAGAGAGGCCCTGCTGGATCAGGCCACAGCCCATCTAGTCCAGCATCCTGTCGCACACAGTGGCCAACCAAACGCTCATGGGCATCTCAAGCACAGACAAGGACAAACCTTCTCCTGCTCTCGAATCCCAGCAAATGGCATTAGAAGCATGCTGCTTCCCCCCCTCCAGCCTGAAAGATGTAATTAGGCATTCATTCTAGTAGCCATTGATACCTCTGTCATCCATAAATCTGTCCAACCCTACCTTAGGTTAGGGCTAGGATTAGAGTAATGAGGGTGCAGCTGATCTGGATCAATGCCTTAGTGCAGAAGGTACTGACCCAGTCCATGCCTTCCCATGGTTGGCATCAGTGGACCAGACTATCCCAGACCCACTATCTTCACCATGCTCAGGTAAGTGCAGAAAGGCCCATGGGCTGATACACCAATGCACTTTACATTCTATTCAAAAGCCTCACAGACAGTTTCTAATTCCGTCTCTAATCCATCTTCTTTAGACAGCTTCATTCTATTTCTCCCCGTTTACAACTTCAATGGCTTTAAAGGCAGTAGTGACCAGTGGTGCAGTGGAAGCCACTGGTTAGAAGTGAAGTGAAAGCACCAGAGTCTATGGAATTTGCTGGTGGAAGAGGTGAGAACAGCAACCAGCCTAGCTGGCTTTAAGGAAGGGTTAGACAAATTTATGGATGACAGATGTATTAATGACTATGAGAATGGTTGCCTAGGTATGTCTTTCAGGCTGTGAGGATAAGCAGGATGCCTCTAAGGCCATTTGCTGGGATCTGAGAGCAGAAAAAGGTTTGCCCTTGTCTCTGCTTTAGATGCCCATAAATAATGGTTGGCCACTGGTGAGACAGGATGCTGGACTAGATAGGCTGTGGGTTGATCCAGCAGGGCTCCTCTTATGTTCTCATGTTCTTATGAGAGATTGCTTTCTTTTCCAATTACAACAGACTGAGATGGCAACAGGTGCATATTCTTTTCAAAAAAAAGTTTACGGAGTCAGTTGTATAAATTGGAACAGCTATGGCATCTCTGCATTGTTGCTGGTGTTGGTCCAGAGTGGATGGTGTCCTGTACGCACATGCAGATGACACTTCCTGTGCTTGGTCCAGAACAGACCACTACAAGCAAGCCAAGGACATAAATGGACTTATATTCAGAACTTTCATATTACTTTGGATTGGGTTTATTTATTTATTTATTTTAAAATTTCTCTCATTGTTTAATATTGTTTTACCATCTTACCTGAGGCCGGGAATGTGGCAGGGGCGGCCATTGGAGTTGTGCTGGGGAATGGGAGGTATGGTTGTAACAGAGGGAACAGATGTTACAAAAGAAGACGGGATCGCTGTCTGAAAGCTATCCCGTCTTCAGTTCTCTCTGTTTCCCAGAATGGCTTGGAGAGCAGACCAACCATTCCACAGAACCTCACTCTGCTCCTTTGCAATGCCAGGTCAGTAAAAAACAAGACCTATATCATCCAGGACCTCCTCCTGGATGAAGATGCCGACCTGGCTTGCTTCACAGAGACCTGGCTGGGAGAGGATAGCACTGCCATATGGGCGCAGGCCCTCCCAGCTGGGTACTCTGTCAGTGAGCAGGTGAGGGGAAGTGGGCGAGGGGGCGGAGTGGCTCTGGTTTATAAGAACACCTTAATCTTGACCAGGATACCTGTCCGGAACACAGTACATTTCGAGTGTATGTACCTCAGCCTGAAGACCAGGGATAGTCTGGGGATTTTGCTAGTCTACCGGCCACCCCGTTGTCTAGCAGACTCCCTGACTGAGCTGACACAGCTGGTCTCTGAGCTGTTGTTGGAGACCCCCAGACTCTTAGTTCTGGGGGACTTCAACATCCCGCTTGAGACCAGTTTAACAGGTGCGGCTCGGGAGTTCATGGAGACCATGACAAACATGGGCCTATCCCAATTGATCACAGGGCCAACACATTGTGCAGGTCATACACTCGATGCGGTCTTCAGTACGGAACAGGAATATCCGTGGGCGGAGGTGGTAAGTACCTCCGCATTGTCATGGACGGATCATTTCCTGGTCAAGACGAAACTTAGAGCCAATATCTGCCCCACCGGGGGTGGCGGACCCATTAGAATGGTCCGCCCTCGAAGGCTGATGGAGCCCATTGGATTCCAGACAGCCTTAGAGGGCTTAATGGTTGGGAATGCCGGTGATCCTGTTGATGCTCTGGTCAATACCTGGAACACCGATCTTACCAGGGCTATCAACACGATCGCTCCCAAGCGCCCTTGCCATCCCGCCCCAAATCGGAGGCCCTGGTTCACGCCAGAGCTGAGGAAGATGAAGCGGGTTGGACAACGGCTAGAGCGCAGGTGGCGGAAGACTCGACTCTTATCCGACAGAACTCGCCATAGGAACTTTCTTCGTTCCTACCGGGAGGCAATACGTGCAGCGAAGAGAGCCTTCTCCTCTGCACGTATTGCGTCTGCAGAGTTCCGTCCAGCAGAGCTGTTTAAGGTGGTGAGGGAAATGACGCAGGTGCCCCCTGCGCCAAATCCCTTACTTAACCCGACGACGGCCTGCTGTGACGCGTTTAATAACTTCTTTGCAGACAAAATCTCTCAGATAAGAGCCGACTTAGATGCCACCGTTGAAACAGAGTCGACAGGCGAGGCGTCCAGTGACTCCGCCGATGTAGTCATACTGGATCAGTTCCAGTCTGTGAGTACTGATGACGTGGACAAGCTGCTTGGTAAGGTGAGGAAGACAACTTGCCCTCTTGACCCTTGCCCATCATGGCTGGCCGTCCAGGGGGGGGATGCATTGATGAGATTCCTCACGGATATCATCGGTGCATCCTTCAGGGAAGGATATGTTCCATCTTGTTTAAAGGAAGCGGCGGTTAGGCCGCTCCTGAAAAAACCTTCCCTAGACCCCCTGGATATGAGGAATTATAGGCCAGTGTCATTGCTGCCATTCTTGAGCAAGGTGATCGAGAGGGCGGTTGCCCTTCAGCTTCAAGCTGTCTTGGATGAAACCGATTATCTAGACCCATTTCAAACCGGCTTTAGGACAGGCTTTGGGGTTGAGACCGCCATGGTTGCCTTGACCGACGATCTGCGTCTGAGCATTGACAGGGGGAGTGTGACCCTGTTGGTGCTCTTAGACCTCTCAGCGGCTTTTGACACTATAGATCACGGCATCCTCTTGGACCGCCTGAAGGGGTTAGGCATCGGGGGCACTGCTTTGCAGTGGTTCCGGTCCTTCCTCTCGGGCAGGTCTCAGAGGGTGCTGCTCGGGGACTGTAGCTCCAGTAAGAGGTACCTCACTTGTGGGGTTCCTCAGGGGGCTATTTTGTCCCCGATGTTATTTAACATCTATATGAAGCCGCTGGGTGAGATAATAAGGAGTCATGGTGCTGGGTGTTATCAGTACGCTGATGACACCCAAATCTATTTCTCCGTGTCTCGTTCGTCGGCCTCGAATTCCGATGGCATCTCTTCTCTCAATGAATGTCTTCAGGCGGTAATGGGCTGGATGAGGAAAAACAGACTGAAACTGAATCCAGACAAGACGGAGGTGCTCATGGTAGCGGCCCCGAAACCAAGAATTGGGTTGCAACCTCCAGTCCTGGATGGGGTCACACTCTCCTCCAGTGACTGTGTTCGCAGTCTGGGGGTGCTCCTTGACTCGTCGCTCCTGATGACAAATCAGGTAAATGCGACGGTCAGGAGTGCCTGTTATCAGCTTCGGCTGATACGCCAGCTGCGCCCTTTTCTGGAAGTAAGGGGTCTCGAGACTGTTGTGCACGCGCTGGTAACCTCACGCCTTGACTTCTGTAATGCACTCTACATGGGGCTACCCCTGTGCTTGACTCGGAAATTACAGCTGGTTCAAAACATGGCAGCCAGGCTTGTCTCAGGAACATCTAGGAGGGACCACATCACTCCCGTTTTGAGGTCCCTCCACTGGCTGCCTATCAGCTTCCGGGCCCAGTACAAGGTGTTGGTTATTACCTTTAAAGCCCTAAATGGCTTGGGTCCAAGCTATCTCAGGGACCGCCTCCTCCCGTACAATCCTCCCCGCACTCTCCGGTCCTCTGGGAGGAACTTACTGCAGCCTCTAAAATCTAGGCTTGCGGCGACCTCCCAGAGGGCGTTCTCTGCTGTCGCCCCCAAACTCTGGAACGACCTGTCGGATGAGATCCGTCAGATAACATCATTAGACAGCTTTAAAAAGGCGGTCAAGACGGATCTCTTCCGGCAGGCCTTTCCAGATTAACCATCCCGGCCCAGATTCCCTGATTCCTCTCGTGGCCCCATCTTAGTGATGGTTGAGGATCAACAGAGGGACATCAGGGTTTTTAGTTTTTAAATTATTGTTTTACGTATTGATATTGTGTTTTAATATGTTATATTGTTTAATACTGTCTTAAGGGGGGGGAGGGATAAGGTGTTTTTAATTGTTATATTTTACATTTTACTGTTGTTAACCGCCCGGATTGGTTTGCCATAGGGCGGTATATAAATAAATATTATTATTATTATTATTAAAAATAAATATTATTATTTATTTATATTTATATTTATATCCTGCCCCATACCCAAGGGTTTCTGGGCGGTTCACAACATTTAAAAACAAACATATTAAAAGTCTTGCTTTTTTTATATATCAAAAAGAGGTTAAATGTATGTGTTCAGCTGCTTGTCAAAAGGGGGGGGGAATACATGCCCTTGCAAGGCCTTCTTCATATCTGGAAGGGAAGCTCTTAAGTATAAGAACATTTCTTTTTTCAAATACAAAAGAAAAAAAACTTTAATGACAGTTTGTCCCTTCCCACATTGCATGGCTTATCCTGACCCACAGAGTAGGAGGCACTAAGTGCAGGTCTTGCTGAAGGAGGCTAGCAGAAGCCCACCCCAAGGGCTGTCTACATTTTGGACAGCCTGCCATGGTTGTCAGTTTCGAAGTCTGTGTCTGTGTAAAGACTTTGGCCCTTTCTGCATTTACCTGCAGTAGATCAGGATCACTGGATTCAGAATAGCTTTCTCACTGATCCTGACTGTGGGAAGGCACGCGCAGGATCAGTGCCATTTGCACCAACAGTGCTGATTTGGATAAGCCCTCACCTAATCCCTGTTTGGGATTAGGACTGCTGGTCAGTCTGGTAATCAGAATAAAAGCAGGGGGCATTGGTCATATAGATCTATGTTAATGTGCACGTCTATAGGGCCTACAACTTTCCAACATGGGCACTTAATCCTAATTACGAGTCCATGCAGAATGGGCCAAAGGGCCTTTACAGGTTCCAGAAGAATTTATTTCAGTGGCACATTGATTTCTTGTGCCAAATCTGGCAGTGATTCCTGGATTTCCACCAAAATGGGTCCCTATAGTATTGAGGTCCATGGGAGTGTGCTGTCACCACATTTTTCATAGTTCAGAATATGAAACCTCTACTTGCAGACCTCTTTTAAGATGTTGAAGCAGAATCAGGATATAGCACCATTTTAGTAGCATGTCCCTGTCCGTATTTTCATTCAATACAGATTAAGGATACCAGGAGGGGGCTAGGCCTGCTCTGTTCCATACTAGCATGCAGAAGCTAGTCCTACAATTTCTTTCTTGTTCCAAATCACAAGTAAGCCTGGAAAGGGCCTCTGAATATTCAATTTGGAGTCCAGTTTGGTCTAGTGGTTAGGGAGCCGGAGTCTTATCTGGGAATACCAGGTTTGATTCTGCACTCCTCCATGAAACTATCTGGTTGATAGTGGGCTAGTCACAGCTCTCTTCTAAGCTCTCACAGCTTTGCCAACTCACAGGGTGTTCTGTTGTGGGGAGAAGAATAGAAAACTTTGTCGGCTGCTTTGAGTCCCCTTAAATGGGTGAGAAAAGCAGGGTAGAAGAGCCAACTCTTCTTCTTCTTTAGAGCTGCTTTCCACAAACAATTTCTTCCAGATCTGGACAAACATTAGTCCAGTGCATGAATGCTACCTATAACCTGTTAATTCCTATAAAATATTCTCCTATGAAGCAACACCACTATAGCATTCAAGGTGATCTTTATTAGGAATATTCAAAGCAATTCTTGCTTTACATGAGATTCACAGAGGAAACCTGCACACTCACTATAGAGCAATCTTTCACACATCCCCAAAGGCCTTTTAATTAGACTTTGCAAAATGGACCAAAGATTCACCTTAGCTTCACTGCTGGGTCTCAGGTTAATTCCAGCTGAGTTCAAGTGCAATTTCAAAATGTTATAAAGCCTTTTATTGCATTTTCACAGCTTAACAACAACATGCGCTAACACTTGGGCTTTTTAAAAAAGAAACAAGGTAGTGAAACAAAATCCTGGTTATGTTAAGACAATGGTTGCATCCAGACATCAGTTAGTTATTCCATTATATCAGGACATTCTGGAATATTCATACTGTATTCTGGAATATCTAGATACAGGAGAATAAATAACCAACATCTGGCTTCAGCACTGCCCCCAGTGTGCTGAAAACCACTGCAACCACCTTTGCTGGTTTATGCCAGAGTCGCTGTAGTTCTATTTTAAAGTCTTCATATCTGGCAAGTTTTTCTAACTGTTTTTCATCAATCCTGCTGTCGCCTAGAATAGCAATGTCAAAGATAAACACTTTGTCTTTCTCCATGATTGTGATGTCTGGCGTGTTATGTTCCAGTGTTCAATCAGTCTGAAGTCAGACGTCCCACAGTAGTTTGGCTTAGTTTTTTACCTCTTTTTCTGGTTTATGGTCCCACCAGTTCTTTGCCACTGGCAGATGATAGTTTTGGCACAAGTTCCAGTGTATCATTTGTGCCACTACATTGTGCCTCTGTTTATAGTCTGTCTGTGTGATTTTTTTACAGCAACTCAGAATGTGGTCGATTGTATCATCATCTTCTTTACAGAGTCTGCACTATGGGTCTTCTGCAGTATTGGGAGGAGATGCATCATGAAACAGGTAGGACAGCCCTTGTCATCCCTCCTTTGCAGAGGAATTTAAAGTTTCCCTTGGCAGGCCACATCTTGGTTTCATTTTCACCCACTTCACACTGATAACAAGTAACAATTCACCCAGTCCACTTCACATTGATAACAAAGTTTCATTTCCCACCCACGCATCCCCTCACTTTCTCCTTTTTCACTGTCTCCTTCCTGCATGGGTGAGCAGGAGAAATGTGCGATAAACGAGAAAGTGCAGTCTAGGCATGGGCAAAGAGGCTTAGGGATGTGATTTTGCACAACATCATAAAATGGGGCATTGAAGGAGGGGGACATTGGGGGAGGGATGGGGGCTCTGAGGTCGTGGGGTCCCTTGGGACAGGCATTTAGTGAGCAACTATCTGGCTCCCGGG
Source organism: Aspidoscelis tigris stejnegeri (assembly GCA_023333525.1). Taxonomy (NCBI): domain Eukaryota; kingdom Metazoa; phylum Chordata; class Lepidosauria; order Squamata; family Teiidae; genus Aspidoscelis; species Aspidoscelis tigris. The sequence continues at coordinate 15,660,478 of JALMGA010000002.1, forward strand.
TAGACCCTCATCCCTAATGGAGTCTGCTGTTGAGACCCGATTCTTCCCATGTCAAGGAAGTGAGAGCTAATTAGCTAACAAGCCTGCCTCCTATCCCACCAAATCCTGAAATTTTCTGAGGGGGCTATAGAAGGATCTTCTTCTAAAAACTCCAAGGCAGCTTCCTGTGCTGCAAGGCTGGGAGCACTTCCCATGGTCAGGCTTTGGTATGTGGAAGCAAATGGCGGCTGCAAAAGCAGGGGGGGGGAGTTGGGATTCCCCACCCTTGCCCAGGTCATCATAGGATCAAACCCAATTGGGAGAGAGGGGTGGGCACCCCGGCTGGCAAACAGTGGGGGGGAAAAGATTCACGTTCTCTGATGCATTTTTGAAGCATTTTCTGTGAGGACAGCAGAATCAGGGTTGCCTGTGATTTAACATGAAATAAAATGGGAATGGGCAGAATGCACCTTTACATCAGGTTTAGTTTTGTTTTAAAAAACTTAAGTGGGAATGCAGCCTTAGGGTTATGCTTCTTTCCTTTTTCTTTACTGAAAAATACCAACAATAATTCAGTTCCCATGTGAATGATTGCATGCTTTGTATGAAGAAAAAAAATAATCATAGCATTTATTCTAACACTGGGTATTTTTTCTATCTGACACTGTTACCAGTTCTGCTCCAGTAATAAACTGGAAGCAACTGTGGAGGGAGTAAAATTTGGATAATTTGGATTATTTTCGAAGCCCAAAGAACACCAAATTTAAACTTCCCAGGGGAATAAGTAGCTAGATCTTTTCACAGGTTTTAATAACGAGGAATAACCAGAAAACAGAGACAAAACCCATTTCAGACTCAAAAACCAGTATTCCTTGTTAAATCAGAGCAAAGAGTTTATTAGAAATACAGAAGAGAAGTTGAAATGAAATATAAAGCCATATCAGAAGCATTTTTCATTAGACATTTAAGCAAAACAAGGACAAACATGCAGGGACTTTTAAACATGGCTAAACAACTAAACAGCTTATATCAGAATAATTCTATGCATTAAACTGGTAATTTTAGCTTTGGGGAAGAAATGTGCCCAAGCCAGCAAGGAGGTAGAAAAATCACCCTTAATACTAAATATATTCCCTAACCAAAATTAAACAATATAAAAAACCATAGGAAATAGGGGGAGATAAGGAGGAATGGAATTTGCTCTCACCACTGTGCCTTAGTACACCCAAAATTGTAGATGGGAGATTTCAGCTGATCTGTGCCTCTTCAGGAACAAAAATAGAAAATAAAATGAAAAATAAAAATAAAAAGATCCTTTTTATTAATCCGGTCAAAAAAAATGAGTAAAATATCTAATAAAATAAAATAAAATAAAAATAAAAGCCAGTTGAAATGGGCTTCTGCAATTTGTTCTGACCAAGCAAAATTCAGAACAACTTTCAAAAGTTAAAAAGCAGCTCTGTGTAGCAGGAGAAAGAAAAAAAAATGAAAAAAAAAACAGCAAAGTGTCTGTGGTCTTTTCCTAGCTTTCCATGGCAGGAAAACTTTGGCTGGATGAGGAGAGGGAGATTCCTTGCCCCTGGACTCCTCTCTCCCAGCTCTTTCTCTTGTCCTTCCATGGCGGATATGAGGAGGGAGACTCCCCCTGCACTCCTTCTCTTCTCTGCCTTTCTTATATTCAGAAATTGGAACCAAAACAAAAACCCTGCTGATTATGGCTCTTCCTTTGTTAATAAACGAAACATGTACCTGTCTATAGTTGCCCAAAAAGATGCAAATCAGCCTAACAATATCTCCAGAAGTCCTTCCTGAAAGGCAATCCAGGTGTCCCAAGAGAAGTTAGTTTTATGCTAACATGTTTCCTTTGGGCAATCTTATTTGTCTCTTTGTAATGGAATGGCCCATCTGTACTTATCAGATTTTTGCACCTACAGGGCTCAAGACACCCTATGAGACCCACTTCCTCAGGAACATCTGAATTATTTTATTAAAACAAAGGATATTCTTCCCCTCCAAACCTCAGCGATCAATCATTAACATCAATAGAGCCAATATTTTAGCATTCTCTGCCCTCTCTGGTATTCCTGATTTACCAACTTAAATGGCCCATTAAGGCTTCAACAGTACCAAGAGGTCAGTAGGAATTGCTGCATCACCAGATCTTGAATGGAGAGACAAACCTGTTTTGTTTCCTTTGTTCTGGCCCCCAGGCACAATCTTGAGTAGCCCATCAGAACCAACAGCAATTTGTAATTCAATGGAGAGATCTGCCCTTTCCTTTTGCAAAATGCCACAGATCCTTTCCTTGCTTTTAGAAACATTTTAAAAGTCCAAGGCTTTTATTCCAAGTTAATGGTCTTAACCTCTTTCTTATTCCAACTGAGGGAGTCCCAAAAACTCTGATGGAACCACACCCCAATCTTGGATTCCTGGCCCAAGACACTGCCCTCACCAGAACTTTTTAGCCAATTCTTTTTTTTAATAATCATAGCTGGTATCAACACTTGGAGATCCATAGTTAAATAGGATACTCCAGAAGTGAGGGTGTTCAAGGACACAACATCTACAGACCTCCATATCTTTTGGAAAGAGTTGGTTGGGCCCTATTTTAGTTTAAGTCTTAAGCGTTTTCATGTTTTTATTATTTGGAGTATATTGTAAACCACCTGTGATCCTATTTATTTCTTTATTTTTGAAGAAATGTGGGGTATAAACTCCGTACATAAAATAGTGTCAGCCACAAATTGGTTGAATTTTTTTCAGATATTTATTAGACATTAACATACTTAACTTACATCTACATATCTCATGTAAAAACAGCAGTAAATAAACAAAAAATGTACCAATACATCCCTTCCCCCTTCCACTGTGACAGGCCAATTCAGGTGACTTAATTGTGGCTCCTATCTAGGCATACAGCCACTTTAATAGAAAATTCTTTTCTGGAATACATGTATTAATTTGTGCTAACAATCTTTCTATACACGGTTCCCATATTTGGTGGAAATCCTATTGATAGAATATACAACCATTTGATTAATTCTATGTCAATAATTCTACTCCCTCCAAACCTACTTTATAACCCAACTTTAATGGGCAATTTCCAATGACTCTCATTTGTGAACCACCATCTTCCCACATGAAAGATTTTACTTCCACCAGAAGACCTTCTGACTCTGGGAAATCTGAAGACAGTCAAACCTGCAGGGATTAACAGCTGGGTTTTCCCTCCTCATTTGGTTCTGTAACATATGGCTGAGTCTTTATTTTAGACTCAGATAGGGGATTCTTAAAAAAAAAAAGCAGGACAGGAAAAAGACAACCAAAAAACATCTGTCTCCTCTTGAACATCTGTTCCTAGATTCCTCCCGTACATACACACTAATCTTCTCAAACACGTCCTAGTCTTGGTCCCATTTCTGATTCTATTGAAGACTCCCTCCCCCCTCCCCCAAAGTGTCTTCTGCTGAAGAAACTTTATTTAAAATTCATCACCAAAGCTCTTCTAAACTTTACCTGGAGCAGATTTGTTTAGAATGCCTAGTCCTTTCATTTGTTGAGTCAAGTAATTTAGTTGCTAAGAGAGTAATTACGTTTATGCTTGCTGTAGTATTGTTAAGAATTCATGATCTAAAATTTTGGCCAAACAAATGCAAAGAGAAAATGAAAACCCATAGCAACTAAACACATCCCTATAAAAATGCCTTTAAGGTAGAGACAGACAACATATGGCTGACCAAGTTGCTTCTGGATTCCAACACTTTAAGGCTCTAACAGGCATAGCCAATGGATAGGAAAAATGCTGATGAGAATATTGTTCCTTCCCTACCAACTGTTGATTCTAAAAGAGTTGGCTTAAGATCAGTGGTATGTAGTCCTAGAGATGCACGTGCAACGATATAAGAATATAAGGGAAGCCTTGCTAGATCATGCCACAGCCCATCTAAACCAGCATCCTGTCCCACACAGTAGCCCACCAATTACTTCTGGCCAATCTCAAGGAGAAGACAAAGGCAAAACCTTCACCTGCTCTTGACTACCTGCAAATGGTGTTCAGAGGCATCCTGCCTGCCTGTCCAACCTGGAGGTAGTACCTAGGAATCAATTCTAGTAGCCACTGATACATCTGCTCCCCATTCCGTTCCATTCCCATTTTTATTTGTATACTGCCTTTCCAAAAAACAAAATTTTGCTCAAGGTGGTTTACACAGTACTGGTAGATGTTCTTCCTCCTTCCCCAGCAAGGCTTCTGCCCTTATATCCTGGTGAAGGAGAAGCAGCCATGCCCAGCACAGCCCAAACACAGTACCGGGAGATGTTCTTCCTCCTTCCCCAGCAAGGCTTTTGCCCTTATATCTTGGTGAAAGGGAAGCACTCACGCCCAGCACAGCCCAAACACAGTACCGGCAGATGTTCTTCCTCTTTCTTAAGTCTATCAAGGCTGGCTGTTTTCAACATTTCTTCTGATAGTAAATTCCTCAGGCTGACAACCCACTGGGTGGGAAAACAACAACACTTCGGGCGCCCCCCAATTAAAAATCGTAAAAATCTGTGTTGTAACTCACAATAAAGTGTCCCCATGTGGTTTGGGGCAATGCAGATTCAAATCATACATGCCTGTCCTCATGGAAGCTGCAGCGTGAACCTGCATCTTTTTTCTCCCCACCCACCCTCTCCCCTGATAGGAAGCCAGGTTGACATCATCATAACCCATCCCGCCCACTGCAGCGATGACAGGCAAACACCTCAGTTGTACCTCCACAAACACAAAGATCATTCCTTTCCTTGGCCGCCACAGTTAAAAGCATAACCAAAAGTTAGTTAAAAGCATGACTAAAAGCAGATCATTCCCTTCCTTGGCCGCCACAGATTAGTGGGAACAGGGAACAGAGGCAAAACCCTGCCCGCTAATACTGTGACTGCCAAGCTCCACCCCAAATAACCCGGGAGCGTCCACATGACCCCAGGACAATACATGCAAGCCCCTTATTTCAGATGTAGTACACTTGTTAAGTGGAGTTAAGGGCTTTCCATGGAGACGCTCCCAAGGCAGACTTGGAATAATTTCGGAATATTTTCAGCTCAGCATGGGGATGGGCCCTTCCTCTTGGTGGTCTTAACTTTTCTGTTCATGTATATGAATACAGCAAAGATGAAAAATACTACACATGTGTATGTCCAGACCCCACATTAATTTACAAGATTAATTTGTAGCCTTCTTGTAATATGGGATGATAGAGGATTGTATTATAGCTCTTTTTAATTAATCCGATATTCTGTAGAAGATAAATAAAGAAATAAACTGCTACATACAAGGAAAGTGTTCTTTGTTCCCTTCTGTATTGTTTAAGATGATACATTGTGGTATCTCTGGAGCTGCTGCATTTTACAGGATCATTTATTTTTAATAATTATGATGTATTAACTGGGGGGCAGGGAGGAAGATTCAAGTGTTCCAGAATAATAACTGATGAATAAACCCATGCATTGTTTTGCCTTAAGGTTAGACTAAAAGATATTGGAGACTGTGAAGATACAACATATCTTATTGATTATGGGTTTTAGCTAGGATTTAAGGAATCCAACAGCATATTGGAGCCAGAGTTTCTGTAACTATAGGCTAACTATTCCCTATTTGTGTATCAATATTTTATTCTCTGTGTGTGTGTGTTATATTAGTGGTTCACACTTCTAACTTTTTTAATTTTCATATTTTTTCCAGTTTCAAGGGTAGAATGTAGCATAATTCTCCAAGGCCATGGTTACACCTTACCATTTTAATCCACATCAGGAAGGCAGCTGTATCCAAGCCTTTTTCAGCCTGGAATGACTTGGTTACACCTTCCTGTTGCTGTAGCTGGTAATCCTCAGCTACAGGGGGTGAAGAAAGGCTGTGCTTAATGGGGAGGCATTCTGGGATGATAAAGGGGGGTGAGGTGACAGGTGGGGGCAGGAGGAGGGTGATGGGGGGCAGCAGTGATGGGGTGAGGAGAGGAAATCAGGGCAAGAGGGAGGTGGAGGGAGATCACTGATTGCAACAGTGGCAGTGACTACGGCAAGGGGGGGGGGAGGAGATCCAGCGACAGGGAAAGGAAATCCCTGCAAGAGGGAGGGATCCCTGCAAGATTTTGACAATGAGGCAGAGGAAGCACTGTTAAGGGGAAGTGAGGTGGAAGGGGCAGCCAGGGAGATGGAATGGTGGCCTCCTGGAAATGGATTAAAACTTTAATGCTGTGTTGGCCTGAATGAAGGAAAACCCAAATAGAGGGAGGGAAATCCACACACACACACACACATACAAAAAACCTGCCTTAAGTTTTAAAGATGTAACCAAACGGGCTGGAATTTCAGCTGAAGGAGAATTAAAGTAAAGGTATAACAGTGGCCAAAGCTGGGTACAGAGGACAGAATGGGCTATCACTTGATTCCAGAGCAGACACTTCCAATTACCTAGCTATGCTGAGTTTGTCTTACAACTGAATGGAAAAGTCCAGCAAATATCTTGCAGTAGGAGGAATCATTTACAGAGCTCTATGGAGCTGGGGCTGCTCCTAAAGTTAGTCAAGTAAAGAGCAATCCTATAGAGTAGAAGCTGCTGTGGCTGAATACGGGTGGAAACTCGTCACTCCAGGCTTGCACAATCAGGCTATTTAGCACTCCGCGTACACACAAATAAGACACCTCTCATGGGTTTAGGGATATTCTTTTACTGCAAGTGTTCAGCCGTTCTGCCACAGAAAGGTTCAAATTCAAATGTGTTTCCAAAGCACAACCATACACGAGTTACGCAAAGCATGGGGCAATCTATTTGTGACTAGGGCCGCAGTTACACCTCATCATTTTAATTTGTCTCAGGAAGGCAGCCAAATCCAAGCTGTGTTTGGCTAGGAATGGCTTGATGCTGTCCTTCCTGCTGCTGTCACTGCTAATCTTCCCCACTGGGTGGGAAAAATACTCTGCTTGAGGTGGAAGCATTCCAGGAGGGTAAGGGGTGGGTGTGTGAGGTGGCAGGTGGGGTAGGGGTGGGAGGAAGGAGGAGGGAGATTGTGATCACAGGGTGGAAGAAGGACTGTCATGTCAAGGGGGAGGGGAGGAAAGAAGAAGAGTTGGCTTTTCTACCCCACTTTTCTCACCCATTTAAGGGGACTCAAAGTGGTTGACAAACCTTCTGTTCTTCTCCCCATAGCAGAACACCCTGTGAGGTGGGTGGGGCTGTGAGAGCTCAGAAGAGAGCTGTGACTAGCCCAAGGTCACCCAGCTGGCTTCATGGAGGAGTCCAACTCCCTAACCACTAGACCAAGTTGACTTACATAGGAGGAGCAAGAATCAGAGCAGAGGCTTGCAAAGGTATCAATTTCTGGGGAGCAGGGAGCAGGGCCAGTGGCCTCCTGCAAAGGGATTAAAGCCTTAATGCTGTGTTCGCCCAAATAAAAGAAAATCCAAGCAGAGGGTGGAAAATTGAGAAAAAAAATCTGTTTTAGCCTTTAAAGCTATAACCAATGGGGCTGGAATTTGAGCTGAAAAAGGATTAAAGCACAGGAGTCTCAGACTGAGGCCCCCAGGCCAAACCTGGCCAGCAGTATAATTATGTTTGGCCATGAGGAGGAGGAGGAGGAGAAGAGTTGGCTTTTCTACCCCACTTTTCTCACCCATTTAAGGGACTCAAAGCAGCTGACAAAGCTTTTCTATTCTTCACCCCACAACAGAACACCCTAGGCACATCCCCATTATAAGCTTAATCCAGTTTCCCTAAACCGAAATAACAGAACCGGATGCAAACGCGAATGTGCCTGTTCCCATTAATTAAAATGAAACATCATTGGTTTTGCCACCGCATAGGCTTTCATGGTTGCTCATTTAGAAGTATGGAACAGAATATTACTAGTATTTCCTTCCTAGAGATATTTCTGCATACAAACCCTTAGAAATAGGGAAAGAGTAAATGTTGTTGTGTCGGCATGAGAGTACAGTCCTATCACATGATCATAAGTCTGTTGTTGGAAAGAAGCTTGATTGTGCTTAACAGCCTTTTGCTTTTGAGCAACGGTGTTTGGGATCAGTGTAGGAGTGTGCAAGCCGTGCCACAATTGCTGCATTTCAGATTGCTTATTTGATCCTGTCAATTAATGCTCATTTTAAAATGCTTGTTCAAGTATAATTTTTAATTGCTCATAAAATGCATTTTAAATGCTTTTATAGCAACAATTTGGATTTAACAACCAATTATGGCTCCCAAATAAAGTGTTAATAGTTAGGAAAGACCATTCAAAGGCTTTGCAGGAGCCTGGAACTGCTATCTGGAAGATGATTCCCTGGGTGGTTACAGCACGGCTTGAACAAAAGAACTTCAATGCAATCTGAACCTTAGGGGCAGAAAGCATTTCCACACTACGACTTCCAGAGCACGTTCAGGATGGGAAGAAGGGCCCCTGCCAACAGGAAACCAGGGCAGGAGGTTTGAGGTGGGAACACAGCAGCAATAAGGAAAAAAGGGGGCTTCTACTTGGGCAGGAGAACTTTCTATACGACTTCCTTATTTTATTTAAGGCAGCTTCCAGATTAGCAGATTAAATCCACAGATACAGAAAAATACACAGCTTACCTTTGGCGACACGAGAACTCCTTGTTCCCGCTCCCAACAGAGGTCTGCAGCTTCCTCTTCAGCGGCTGCAAGACTTCCGCGGCATGCACGGTGAGGCGCGCATTACATGGGAAGGGGCAGCCAATGAGAGCCGAGCTGAAGGCTCACCTCTCGTTCACTGTTCTCGCAGTCCTGTCGGGACTGGTGGGAACATTTGAATTTACCTTATATTGTAGCGCGAGTATTGATTGTTCCGCAGTAAGATAAATTCAAAGTAGCGGCGGCAGCATAATGCACCACTGCTACTCAGGATTGGCCGTCAGGTGTGACCCCCGCAGCTTTCTTAAGTCCAGACATACCCTAAGTTTATCTTTTACCTTTCATGCCACCTATGTTTGGAGGCCACTCACACATTCAAAAATAATGCTTTACCATAGGATGCACATTGCAGAATTGCCAAATAACCTGCCTATTCCTGCCTTTCCCAACTTGCCGGCATTCCCAGGTTCTGATTCTTCAAATTAATTGTCCCTGGAGTTACTGAGGGTGTTTTGATAGAATTGTTATCTTCTCCTGCAGCTGATAAGACCTGCTCAGTCTGTAAGGCAGGATTTAGTAAGAAAGCACCAAGCGACAGCCATCAGGAAGACAGGAAGCTGTGATAAGGCATACCTAGGTTGTGGCTGCACCTTTACTTTAATCCAGGGGTGTCAAACTCAAGTACAAAGTGGGCCAAAATTAAAAACTTGGAGAAAGTTGCAGGCCAACCTTGATATTTATTGGGGAAAAAATTCTACAATTGAATGTTTTCCTTCACATCAGATACTGTATAATGATGAGCCTTTTCACATGGAAACAAACTTAAGTTTTGCTTAAACATTCAATCTGGAACAAGCAAAGCTTGATTAAACACATGTGAAATCAAATGTTGAATACAAGACACGTCTGTGGCATTCGTTGTTCTAGAAAGCTTCTGAGATTGCTAATGAATGTTAACAGAGGAGGGGGCACTTGTGGGTCCTGAGTGATGTGCCAACATACCAGCAGAACATTCTGGGATTTGGAGTATTAGTGGTGCATGCACTGTCTACCAGCCGGCCAGCTCTAGTAGGCATTTGGTAGTGAGCCAGTTTGGTCTAGTAGTTAGGGAACCAGACTCTTATCTGGGAATACCGAGTTCGATTCCGCCCTCCCCCATGAAGCCAGCTGGGTGACCTTGGGCTAGTCACAGCTTTCTTCTGAGCTCTCACAGCCCCACGCACCTTACAGGGGGCGAATCTCCACGGAAGGCTTATTTCGAATTCAATACGGGTTCAATCCTCGCAGACCCCGCGTCAGTTTGTCGGCTGCTGTAAAGGGTGGATTTTTACACTGAAATCACTATCTTTGGAAACAAGCTATTGGGGGAGGGAAACCCTAAACATGGATTCTCATCCCTGGTCCCCACAGTAAAAAATGTAACACGTATCAAGCCCATGAACCGGAGTGAGACCTGTTAAAATGAGGGTTAACATTTTCAACACTTTGGGGCCATTTAACACGCGGAAAGTATGTTAAGCCAAACTGACGTGGAGTCTCCAAGGATTGAAACCATATCAAAACCAACTAAAGCTTGTAATGGGGATGCAGCCTATATCAGTTGGAAGCTTTCTGCACAAGGTTGGTGTTAGTATGGAGAAAGCCTTTGCTTCCACAATATCTTGAACAGGTGGCACTATCAGCAAGCCCATTTCAGATTAATTCAGATTCCAGTTGAATTAGTATGGGATAAGGTTAACATTTAGGTACCCAGGACCAGATTTATTTATTATTTGCATTTTTATCTTGCCCTGTACCCAAAGATCTCAGGTCACATTCATTTAGGAAATTTATTTAGGAAATGTATATCTTACCCTTCACCGAATGATCTTAGGGCGGGTTACAATGAGCATAAAACAAATCACATAGGAAAACATAATTAAAAATATAACCCCTCCCTCTCTCCTTCCCAACCATCCCCAGATTACAACAACTGAAACCAAATATAAAAATGATTGTATTAAATCAACAGCAGTGTCTGAAATTGGGGAGAGAAAAGCTGTTTCCCCTTCTAGCCAAAGGCCAGGGCAAAGAAGTGTGTCTTCACTGACTTCCTAAACATGTAAAGTAATGCACTCAAGGGGGCAACTATTCCATAGTCTGGGAGGCAGACGCACCGATTTGGGGCCAGTATAGCACTAGCAGCACATACAGTATTAGCAGCCAGTATAGCACTCGCAGTGCATGCCAATATTAGCATCATTGTAATGTGTTAGGATGAACATCTGTGCATGAGTGTTATCCTAGGATGACCTCCATGTGTGTCAAGTTAACTACAATCCTCACCATCTATCTCCAGCCAGCATGGCCAGTAGCCAGGAATGATGGAAAATACAGTTCAGCCACACCTAGGCCCTGGTCATACCTATAGTTTAGGATGACTTCAGGTCATCCCCAGATTGTGCTACTCACATTATTTTTATTCAATTTGTTTTCCAAGCCAGACTACACCTGTTTGATCCTTCTAACGAGGGTCCTTATTTTCAGAGGACACAGCCTGTCCTGGCATTCCAGACCGTTTTAACTTACTCAGTTGTGAGTGGAGGGACGGGCTAAAGGAGTCTGAACCGTGGTATGGTGGGTGGGGTCCAGTCTTTCCTTCAGCCAATATGCATACACCTCGCCTTTTCTCCTCAGTTTATGTGTATGATTCCTCTATCTAGTATTTTTACACAAATGTATTATTACTATTTTTTTAATATTAATCACAAGGAGAAGAAAACCACATATGAAGGAAGAGGTGTGTGGAGGTGGGGAAGGAGGCTTAAAAAAGAACCACAAGCACACACCCTTGCCTTCCTTGAGTGACTGAACAGCATCCAATTGCACAGAAGCAATTCCTTCATATAGCTCCTTCCATATTTTGCAAACCAGTTAATTTGCCCAAGCCAGAGAAATAAGTCACACATTGCTACCAGCTTTTTCTATCACTGAGGCTATGCAACTGTCCCACTTCTCAGCTGACTCTGTGTTGGACAAGAAAGACCATGTCCATGCAACCTGGACCTCTATCATTCCCCTCACCTCCATCCCCCCTCCCCAACTAGGTGGCAATTTCTTTGAACCTTTCCATACTGGGCTAGTTGAGAAGGTCAAAAGGCACATAATGTCACTTTGTTTGCGTCATGATCCAAAACTGGAGATGATGTGCCGTATCCCACTTCAACTCTGGACTGTTTCTAGCAGTCTACGAGCATCCATCTGTGGTATACTGGACCATGGCCTGCATGGAGATGCCACATTTTGACCAGACACCTGGAAGCATCATTTCCAAGCATCCAGCCAAAAAGCCCACAACAGGCAACTTTGAAGGCCAGGAACTTTTGTTCCCATCCTCCAAAGCTGGACCAGAGACGTTTTCGCACGGGGGAAAATGGAACGCGAAAAAGCCAGCTGTGGACACGTCATCCGCATTGGCCGCGCGCGCCTTGCGTTCCGACGTGTCCGCAGCTGGCTTTTTCGCGTTCGAAATGTAGAGCACTTCGAAGTGCTCTACACGCGTTCCAACGCGGACGAGCCGCCCGCAGGCGTTCGGGAGAAGAAGCGTTCGCGCCGCTTCTGTCTCCCGATCGCCTGCCGGCTCGCCTCCGACGCCGCGCGGCTTTGACAATCAGCTGTTTTTCAAACAGCTGATTGTCGATCTGCCTCCGCGGCCGCCGGCGCGCCCCTGGCCGGCGTTTGCCGGCTAAGCCAGCTTCGGGCGCTTTGACCATTCGCACCCAGACGCTCCGGAACGCGTTTACACGCGTTCCGGAGCGTCTGTGTGTGAACGGGGAAAGCGCCCGAAGCTGGCTTAAGCTTTCCGCCTGAACGCGTTCGGTTTCGAACGCGATTCAGTGCGGAAATGCCTCAGGATATACTGCCCACAGTGCAGAAAGCCTTAGGTGCAATCCAGTAGCAGTTTTCCCCACCTTATAATAGGTTCATTGTGGCATGGGATGGCCCTGTGCAATGTAGGAAGACACCAAAATAAAGTCCTATAAAAGAATAGGTATTTCTGTAACACTTAAAAGAGATTATTGTTGTGGGGGCTTTTTGACAAAATATGTTTCCTATGTTTGCCTGTCAAAACTATAAAGGAAAATTAGTGCAGCCATTTTGTGTGTTATTGCTTTAAATAAGTAGTCATTGCTTACAGAGAAATAAACCCCACTGAACATAGTGGAGCAAATGCTCTATCCTCTGCTTTGCTCTTCAGAGTCCCAAGGACGATTTCCTCTAAATTCATTCTCCCTAAAACGAAGATGGCTGTACATTCTGCTGTTTTTCAATTTATTTCTTCTAACAAAGACTGAATAAAAGGAGCCACTTATGGACTATAAAGAGGCACCCTGGGAAATTCAAGGCAGTGCTCTTTATGTACCTCTGCTATAGACAAGTTCTTGAAAACTGATATGGGCCCAAAAGGCAGAGGCCAGGCTATTGACATGCATTACTTCTAAGGAACTAGTTTCGAAGCTCCACAGAAATTCCACAGAATACTTTTTTTGTCCTCCTGAGAAAACTTCAGTGTTTTTCCACCCTTCATTCAGTCCAGAAGTGCTCTGCTGCCTTCACCTTCTGCTATTTCCTGATGCCATATGTCACAGTTTCCTGTCTCTCCCCCTCAGAAACCCTGAGATTAAAAGTTGGAATGTGCATGCAAGAATTGTATAACAACAAAATCTTTTCTATTGGAACTTTTTTTTTTCATAAAACAGATCCTTTTTATGGTACATGAAAAGAACCAAGAAGAAGGGTCATCATCAATCTATGAAATTTACTATCAGAAGAGGTGGTGATGTTATCCTGGATAGCTTTAAGAAAGGGTTAGACAAATTCATAAAGGGCAGGTATAGCGATGGTTACTACAATGGAGACCTGGGTACAACCTCCAGCTTGGAGTGACAGACAGGATGCAAATATTCAAGTTTTTCGTTATTCGATCGAATGCGAATGAATTTGGATATTTGAATTCGAATTGAACGTCCAGACATTCATTTTTAGTAGTCGAATGAATACAAACATTTTGAATTATTTTTACAAATAGTTCAAACAATCGTGTGTACGGTTACGTAAGCATTGTATACGTATCTGTACGCGTGTTATTCGTATCCGTAGGCATCCGTATGGATATGTACAGAATGAAACAGGATGGGTACAGGATAAAAACAGGACATGTACAGATCCGTATGAAATTCGTATCATCAAATACATATTGAATATTCATACGAACAGATATAAATGTATTTGTATTGGTTCGAATGTCCAGACATGTCCGATATTCAAATTCAGATATTCAAATATTTGAATTGAATTTGAAAATTGCATTTGTGTGCATCCGTAATCTCAAGACCATTTTCAGGGAGTTGAGAGCAGATGATGGTTTTACCTTTGTCCTCTGCTTGAGAATGCCCACACGCAATTGGTGAGCACTGTGTGAGCCAGGATGCTGGAGTAGATGGGTTCTGGCCTGATCCAGCAAGGCTCCTCTTATGTTCTAAACTTTCCAGGATGCTGGAGGCAATGATCCCCCCCCCTCTCTCTCCTCTCTTTTTCCTATAGAAATATCACCAGACAAGAATTTCCCATAATCACATTTGAAACAATGCATATTTCACCTGAAGGAATAAAGTTCTGCAATGTGATTTCTTTTAACAAGCAGCTGCTGTTTGCAATATTCCCTGAATAATAGCAGTAACTGTTCAAATTGGGGGGAGAGGGGAATTATGGAATATTATCATTGTTTAGCTAGCGCTTTACTACACAGATTGCCAGTAATGTCCTTTCAGACAATATTGCTTTTGTCTTGCTAGCTCTGAAGGAAACAAGGGCAAAAAAGAACAAAGTCAAAAACACAGGTCTGTTCCCAAATGGTCCCAAATTGTTACACTGATGGCAACAGAAGGTCACAGAAGGAACTTACCTTGGGTCAGGTGAGACAGTCCTCAACTATCAAGAACTATTTCCCAAGGTCCACCTGAGAAATCTGAAAGGGAAAGTAACAAAGGCAGTTTGTGACAAAGCTGACACCCAGCACTCCAAAAGGAGCAAAATCAATTGTGACATTTTTCATTTATTTGTAAATGCCTCTTTGGCAGGATGCTCACTCAAAACGACAGTTGCCTCTTACGAAATTGAGGAGGTGATGGCAAAATAGAGGGACTCTGACAGCTCCCTTAATGAGATTCCGCGTAAAGACCACTCTACCCTCTTCTCTGCTCATTCACTCTTAGCCTCCCCTTCCCCTAATTTAGAAGAGAAGCATTTGATGTACAGAAACCACACCTTGCCTTTTATCCGTTTCATGTTCAAGTCCAATGTGCTCACCACCTCCTTTTCTCCTAATCTAAATGCACACAAATGAAGTTTTTCAAGAAAATGTTTAAGTATAGTAGTGCAGAATACAGATTGCCTTGAGACAGAATGGCACCAGTTTTGTCAAGGTGAGTTTTCCTAACCAGTAAGCAGTGCCCAGAATGAGAACTTTGATCAGCTCCTTAAAAGCAGCAAGGCATGTGAATCCTTGCTTTGTAAAATTATGTGTGTGAGAGTTTTTCCCAACAAAAAATATTCAGTATTATTAGGGGTTTTAACTCTCCAGCAAAATATTTTTGATATAATTAAGTCTCCGTGTTTTCATTTCACTTGTAAACTACTAGGAAGCTGGAGTTTCCTTTACAAGTGATCGCAAATGGCAAATTCAGAAACAGCCATCAATTCAAGGTGTGTCCAATGGTCTATGTTTGGGGGCGGGGGAGGGAGAGTTGGTTTCCTTGTATCAAGTTAGATGTTCTATGATAAGCTACAATCTAAGTGCTTGGTGGTAAGTTTCTTTCATGGTTTTTGCTTTGACACTGTCCAAAGTAGGGCTGGTTTACACTTAACTCAGTGGGATGTTATAGCAATACCATCCCACTGAAGTTAACATGGGGTGAACCAGAATTCTTGCACACTTCAAAGTGCACTTGGAGGGCTGATAGTCAGTCCTGGCCTAGCCAGATTGCCATAGCAAAGGCCACAACAATTTCTGGCACATGCTGGAATGTTGCCATGGTGATCGCAATGCAGCATGCATTTGCGCAGTCACAGCCTCACCATGCTCCACCCACATGCAGCGTTCTTAATGGAAGGAACAGCGAACACTGCTTCTGGCAGCTTACTGGGAGAAGTGAAAACATCCACAACTTCAATGGATCAGGGCTGCTCCTGGACACTCCTGAACTTTCCGGGATGCTGGAGGCAGTGAGAAGTGCAGACAGAGCATCCCAGAACATGCTGGAGCATGGCCCAAAGGTAAGTGCTGGATTTTCCATCCAGAGTTAGTTGGGCTGCCCAAAGGCTTCAGCATAGGAAACATTAATTCTTCAAGCAGTCACATTATGTTTGATTCACTTTTTTTTCACTCCAATAAATCAGCCTTAACATTCCCCTTTTTTGGCAATAAATTCAAGCTGTCAAGCTGAGACGAGAAGGATGGTTTTTAAGTTCTCATTTATTATTATTTTAATTGGTCCACAGTTGCTCTTGACTAATTATTGCCCCTACAGGCCAGCTATTAACTCAGTATGTTTTTAGAAGTCAAGCTTTGAAAGTTTTTTCCCCCAATAATGAGGTGCCATCACATTGGGTCTTTGAAGATTTCTATCTCATTACATAAAAGATGATGGCAAAGTCCAAATATAATGCCAGAGCCATTATTTGAAACTACTGGCACAGCCCCATTTAAAATTGATTTGCAATCCCACTTTTGAGAAGAAGCACCAGCCATTTGTCAGCTCAGGCATAATGCCAAGCTATATTATGCAATAAATAATTATTTGTGAATTTATTTCATGAATTTAATAACCCACCCTTCCTCTGAAGAGTGCAGGATATTGAAAGAAAATCCAAACCCTGCAAATACAATAAATACACCTTCATAATACTACAAAACAATAGCACTATCAGCAACATTTTCCTTTTCAGAAAAATATAGCAATCTCCAAAGGTTTCAACAGAAAAAAAAAGTTAGATCTTCGGGAATGTGTCCATACGCATTGTTAGGCATCCTGTGCACATCTGTACACATCCATACACATCCCGTAGTTATCCCGTTTTTGTCCAGTATGGATCCATACATATGCATATGGATGCGGGAAAGATGTGTACGTGGAAGTACGCATCCTGTACGAACCTGTACACATACGAATGTCTGAATAATTTGAATGAATAGTTCCAAAAATTTGAAATTTGTTGGAATGTTTAAATTTGAATTTATGGACATTCAGTTCGAAATCAAATGTCGAAATTCAGATGAATTGGATCAAATTTCAAATGTTTTCAAATATTCGTGCACATCTCTCTAAACGGTTCCCTTGATAAGGTGTGGCCACTAAGGAGGCCTTGCTGCTCACAGTTGCTCACATTATCAGTTTCACTGATTATGAACAACTCCCACCAGGCAGTAGGGCAGAGGCATTTTTTAAAAATATATTTGGATCTATGCATATAAGGACTTGCATGTCATTGCTAGAGCCCTCAGTCAAGATTGGTAACTCAGCTGGAGCTAGTACAATATCCCTAGCACTGCCACAATATTCTTCTAGTTAGGGTGACATTAAAAGCTTAAAACGGTTTCGAAATGGTTTCGATCCTCGCAGTCCCCACATCAGGTTGGCTTAACACGCTTTCCGCGTGTTAAATCACCCCAAAGCGTTGTAAATGTTTGTGCATTTGAAACATTTTACATTTCTTACTCTGGGAACGGTACAGTTTTAGAGGGATGAGAATGCATGTTTAGGGTTTCCTTCCCCAATAGCTTGCTTCCAAAGATAGTGATTTGTAAAAACCCACCCCTTACAGCAGCCGCTACACTGTAGCAATCTACCCACTTCACACCTGATAACAGTGTTGTAATTTTGCGCAATTCTGAAAGTTCTGACCTTTAGAAAGGGAAAACAAAGGAAAGCAGCTGCAGGTTGTGGGAGATGAATGTTTTCAAGGCTGTGATGGTGAGCAGGTGAAAGGGTCTTGAGTTGCCGCTGCTGCTGTGTGCACTGGGCAATGGGGAGAGGAAGGAAAAGAATCGCTGGCTGCCCATGCCATTTTTCATCCATCCAGGCAAGTGGCAGCCACCCAGCCAGGCTCGGTGAAGGGGTCCATTATGGGTGGCGCGTTCACGCCAGGAGGAAGAGGGCAGGGCAGCCCCAAAAAGCAGCTTTTAGAAAGTAGCCACTTGAGTCCCCCCCTTGAGTCATGTATGCCACGTACAATCCTCAGAATCCAGATTGAACGTGATTAAGTTGAAAGTAATGGGATCAGGAAAATTCGTGTTTGCATCCAGTTCTATTATTTTGGTTTAGGGAAACCGTCTTAAGCTTGTAATGGGAATGCGGCCTTAGAGTCTGCATTAAGCTCATCCTCCTGTTTTTAAATTTTCCTCCTGCATGGAGAGACAGGCAGGGTGTCTCTAGAGAGGGCTAAAAGAAGAAGGTTGACCGTGCAAAAGGCTCAATAAAAAGTCCCAAAGTCACATTTATATCCTGCTCCATGCCACAAGGTTTCAGAGCTGATTTCAATGATTAGAAACCAATACAAAACAAGTTAAATCAAAGAAAAGAAAGATTTAAAATCAAAGATTAAATTGCATTCAATTTAAAATTACAGTCCCCAGGAAAGACTACTGTTGAATTTAACCGAAGGCTTGGATAAAAAAGCATGCCTTAACCAGGAGGAGGAAAACCTTGCCATCTCTCCTGGGGGTGGTCTAGTGGTGGCAGCGTAGACCACTCTGCCCTCTGGATAACTCTCCAGCCAGGATGGACCCTAATCATTTGGAGCTGCTTCCTTGCAGGCCTGGGTCCCTCTTGTCAGATGGTCTGGACTCCACCTCGTCTCAGCTGCACCAGACACCACAAAAGACAGCTGCTTATGCCATCCCTCCTGAGGGTGGTCTAGTGGTGACAGCCTAGACCACTTTGCCCTCTGGATGACTCTCCAGCCTGGTTGGGCCTTGATATCTTGGTGGAGATGACTCTTCGTGGGACTGGGACCTTTTGTAAGCTTCTTTAGTCTCCATTTGGCCTCAGCTGCCTCAATTTTTTTTTTGTATGTGTTTTGGCTTATTTTCCAATATTTTGCATGACATACAATTTTTATAATGTATTTTTATTATCATGTTTTGATTATTACTTTGCATTGTATATTTTCTATTTGCTGTAAACTGCCTTGGGCAAATTTTCTTTTGGAAAGGCGGTATACAAATAAAATGGAAATGAAATGAAAAAAAATGAAATGTCTACACAGTGAAGCCTGACATCCCTCAGATGGCCAGCTGTTCTATAATCTTGGGCCTAACACTATGAAGACTTCTTACGCATCCTCACACCTTTAACTACTTAGGGTGGTGGCACAGTTAAGAGGACCTCACTGAAAATTACCTCACTGCAAACTGAAAACGTGACATAAAAGTGAGGTAAAAACCAGCCGCTGATGGCTCCGTTCTCCCAATATAAATACTGGCAAACTGAAAATGGTTGAACCTAGACATTCCTTGGTTTTTCTCATCTTCTTCATGTAAGCCAGTTTAGTCTTGTAGTCAAGAGTGTCAGATTTCTTACTTGGTGGTCATCAGGTTTGATTCCACACTGCTCCACAAAGCCAGTTGGATGACCTTTGACTAGTCACAGCTCTCTTTCTGACCTCTTTCTGGTGGAGAGAAGAACAGGAGGTTTGTCAGCTGCTTAGAGTCCCCTTAAAGAGTGAGAAAAGCAGAGTAAAAAAGCCAACACTTCTTTACAAAGTGCTTCCTGTCCTGACAGTCAATGGTGGCCCATCAAGGTGTATATGGACAGAACTCCCTTCTCTGCCTCCATACGAATCTGAAGGCTTCATTTTAAGTCCATTTTAAGCATATATACCTTCCTTTGATCAAAATGGTGCTGCATCAAGAAGTAGATAGATAGATAGATAGATAGATAGATAGACAGACAGACAGACAGACAGACAGACAGACAGACAGACAGACAGACAGATAGACAGATAGATAGATAGATAGATAGATAGATAGATAGATAGATAGATAGATAGATAGATAGATAGATAGATGGCAATGATGAAAGCGAGACACCTAAGTATTGCCAAGCAAAACTAGCTATAAAAATGTACAAGGCAGCTTTTGGTAGATGAAAGCTACAGATGAGCACTTTTTTTTCTTTTAATGCATTTACCGTATTTGTAAATTACAGGGTTACTCCCTCTCTCAGCACCATTTTTCCCTCAAGGACTTGCTGGCAGCTGACAAAGCACTTTTCACACTGAGTCTTCCATTTGCAGAAAGTTTTTCAACAGATCCTGGCAGAAGGGCCTTGCTTATTTCCAAGTCCTTGACTACTATTCCTTTGGATTAGGGTTCCAATTGTGATTTCCTTCAGGAAACCATTTCAAGGAGTCGTTTAAAGATGGCAAAGCATGAAATCGAGCAGGCATGAAACCACAGTTTAGATAAGACGTATAATTGTGCGGTTAGATGATATAACTTTCCCAAGGGATACAAATGACCCGGTAATTCAAGACAGACAAAGTCAAAGACAAGGTATAAGCTTCTTGCTTTTCCCTCGTCCTCCTCCTCCTGTTACTTGGGATAAATATAATTTCTCACGGCACTGTATGTCTCTCTCTTAAGCCTCAGGTGGTTTTAACTTAATGAGATTAGTTCCAGCAGGGAGTGGAATCCCACAAGATAGGATTAGTATTTTATCGGTTTTCGCCTCATCCAGCAAGTTCAGGGTAGTCAATCTTGATGATGTTCAGTTATTGTTGGCGCCTGGACCTTGTTTTCAAATGTAACACCGTCTCCTAACTCTGCCATCCAAAGCTCTGGTGGAACATAAAGAATCTGCTTTAAAATATCTCAGAAAAGGGGAGGGGGGGATAAAAACAGGCCTCTGTTATCTGTTCCTCGAAAACTGATGATTTCATCTTCCTGTTCCCGAAAGCTAACCTTAGTGTAAACATCATAAACAAAGCTGGTGCAATGAGATGGAATATAAAATATGCTACCAGCCTTATCTGCAAATATCTCCATTCACATTACTGTACTGAGCACTAGACACTAAGGGAAAACCCACTGTTGTATCAAGGAAACCAGGCAGAGGGGTTCCGGATGGCTATACTACTGAATTTAAGGTTGTGTCTCCACTGACTGACTGAGGTAAACTGTTTCCACTTGTGGTAGTAGAAAAGGCACTATTGTGGTGACTGTGTCACTATATTACCAGGCACCATTGCCATCTGAGGGGCCAATTTGTGAGTGTGCAATTTTGGTAATCCTGGAGACCCATTTCAAAGAATGCCTCCTCACTTGAAAGCAGAGACAAGCAGGTGCCTTTCTGAGCAGTGGCTGTGGAACCTCTGCCGCATGAAAGCAAGTGGATATATAATCAGGCTGTTGTGAGCCAGTTTGGTCTAGTGGTTAAGGAACCAGACTCTTATCTGGGAATACTGGGTTCGATTCTGCCCTCCTCCATGAAGCCAGCTGGGTGGCCTTGGGCTAGTCACAGCTCTCCTCTGAGCTCTCACAGCCCCACCTACCTCACAGGGTGTTCTGTTGTGGGAAGAAGAACAGATGCTTTGTCAGCCGCTTTAAGTCCCCATAGATGGGTAAGAAAAACAAGATAGAAAAGCCAACTCTTCTTCTTCTTTAATTCCTCTTACATGGTCGTTTGAGGAGCAGTATCTTCATTGAGAGATTCCATTACTATCTTCCCAGGTCACAAAGATGGAGGCCAGCACAAACACAAAATTCCCTCCCTATATACATGAATTTTGTTTCTGTCAGGAATGGTTTGTAACACCTCTTCGCTCTTTATAAGGAACGGAGTTGTGCATCCATGACGTTTGTGTATTTATTTATTTATTTATTTATTTATTTATTTATTTATTTATTGCCTTTCCTTGTGGGAGAGGGCCTTGCCTTCCATCAGTACTTCTTCGTCTCCCCTCCAGTGGTTCTTCCTATGACATAATACCCCTTCCCATTATTTCCAGTCTTCTCTGCTGTCTCCCCTACAAATACCCCACCTTCTCCATGTAGGTCATTTGTCTGAAGAAAGTTCACAGGGAAAATACAAGGGCATTTATTACATATTTCCCTCCTACAAGGATCAGTGCTGCTGTTTTCATTAATCCCTTGTTTGTGAGGGTTACGAAGAATCAAACCCTCACAAATATGGAGGGATTTACTGTGTAACAAGATATACTATAAAAATACCATGTCAACATTATAAAAGATACAGTAGATTTAGCAACTGAGCCCAGCATGCAAAGACTAAAAAGAAGGCAGCAGCAGTGCTTTCTTAAAATGTCTATTATCCTTGCTGAGAAGATGCTATGAGGATCTAGCCAACTCCATGAGCGTCCATCACAGCATGCAGAATGGAAGCTCCTAGTACACTTCCTGGTCTGGTACACCAGCCAATACAGAATTGCACTAAGACTGCATCCACACTGAGGCAGAAACAAAGCCCTGCATTGGAGCAGCCACCCTGGAAGCATGGATACATGGTGAATGGCACTGTTGCAGAATGCAAAATGCTGTTGCAGTGGCCCCACAGCCAGAATAACTGCCAGAGCTCCCTGTAGCAAAAGCACTTGTATTCCCAACCACACATTTAGCTCCTGGGCGGTACACTCAATCAAGAGGCAGACTATGTTGAATGTAGGCATGAGGATGCTCCAAGGGTAGTTAATTCAGGGTTCCCAAAAGGCTACCCTCATGACTCCTCCAGGAATTTCAATGGCTGAAAGTGGGCTCAGGATCTAACATGTTGGTTGTGTTCACATTGACATTATAGGCCTTCCACTCCTGCCTCTTACATATGTGGTGCAGACCCAATGCAGAAGATCATAAGACACCTCCAGCTGTATCAGAGGCAATTGCACCTTTGTTTCCTTTACTTTCACCAAGGCCTTAATCTTTCCATCACTCTCTTGGTACAGGACCTATCTATGTGTACCACTACATAAGCACCACATGGAGACTAATGTGACTTCTTAGGCCATCTGAGGGACACAGGATCTGTCACACAAGTGGGTCAATCATGGAGCTGGTACTTCTCAGACTCCAAGATCCTGGCAGCTATGGAATGACAGTTCTGCAGTTGTGAGGCTTCAGTTTAATGTCCATCCAGGAATGGATGAAAATCAACCTGATAACTATTTGCTCTATAACACTTTATCCTGACCTACAACTAGGGCAGCTCAGAGGGCAGAATCCAGGACAACCTGCTGGTCAATTTCATTTTTAAAAAAACATTTATCTACTGAGCTCCAGGCCATATCTTGCCTGTCTGGATGCAAACTTAGACTGCATAATTTCTTACTATGATATTTTGTTCATACTTTTGCATGATGTGTTGTTCTGATTCACTGCTCTGCACTGGAGTGTATTTTCCCTATATTTTCCTTATTTGGATGCATGCCCAGAGTTGAGTTTGCAGCATTCTGAAGTGAAGCTAATCAATACAACTTCCTTCAAAGGTTCCATGGAAGCTGCCAATCGTGTTATGCTTTGAGTAACACAGGCTACCATTTAGCAGTGGGGTTGGGCAATGAGCTACAGGTTAAACACATACTCAGGTTGTAGTGGGTGCACTGAAAGTGGTCAACAGGGTGCTGTAAAGGTACAGTAGGAGCAAATACCATGATGGTTTACCCATGTCACATTTTTCAGGCCAGATAACAGGGCCCTGTTTTTGCAAACACAAGAAATGGCTGGTTTCTGCAGTCATTTCCTGTGCTTGTGAAAACACTGGCTGAAAACACTGTAGCTGGAGAATGAAAGTCTCCCAGCTGTGATGTTTGTGGAGTCAGGAAGGGTGGGAGGCATATGAACAGCATGGCATGACTCTGAGAATAGTGCTTTGCTTAGGCCTCATTCTGGTCAAAAAAGTCCAGGTTTTAACCAGGATTTTTTGGGCAGCACCAAATGCTCCTTGAAGCCATCCCAAATGCATTGGGGAAGAAGTGTTGCTCTCTACAGCGGGAGGGAGAGGATGACAGACACGCTGATCTCCTCCTCCATCACCTGCCATTTGCCTTCCCCACCCACTTCCTCCATCTGTAATCTCTCCTGCCATTTGCCTCCCCCACCCCCGACCCCATTCCTCTACCTTTCCTTGTCATCCCACAGTTTGCCTTCCCCATTGCTCTCCAACAGATGGAGGAATGGGGTGGGTGAAGGCAAGCAGTGGGAGACGATGAAAGACAGAGGAATGGGGTGGGGGAAGACAAACAGTAGATGGCAGCAGCGGAGACTGGCATGGTGGCAGCATTTCCATTAATAAGTATTCGGATTATTCCAGGATTCCGCAGTGAGTCCTGTTATAATACAAATAGGAATCCCCAGATTTTCAGACACTTAGTCTGCAAAAATGGGGAATCCCTTCAAAAGTGTCAGGATGCTGGGGGCTCAAGCCAAATTCAGGCCAGGCTAAAATGCTAGTTGAAACACAGCCTTACAGGGTTCTTTTTTGTGTGCTGTGCAGCAGTGTTCTTCTCACAGCACTGCCAGCAACCCTCACATGGATCTTGCCATAATCAATTGCTTTAGTTCAGTATGGTACAGAAAACATTTTATATTAAACAAAGGATACATCTAAACCTCTGACAAGCCCCTCCAAGAGCTGTCTCAGGGAAAAAGGCACGCTTGTATGTGATTTAATTTACATAGCTGACTTCAACTTTTGAAGAAGGTGGTGGTTTCTCTCCAACCCTTTATGGGTTTGCATTCATGGATCTGCTTAACCTTTTCCCTCAGTGCTGTATCTTTCCTCCTGTTAATTTTCTCTACTCTGCTCTCTGTAGACACGGTTTTCTCCAAGTCTCAGTGGGAAACAACCAAGGACTCATTGAGTGATGGGCCTGAGAGATCTATTTTAAAAGAAAAGACACGTCTTGTTGCAGCCTTCTCAGACAACTAACAGGAAATGGAATTGCTGAAAACGAAGGGTGTAGTATATTTTTCAGAAGACTTAGTCCTGTGTTTCTTTCTTGGCAAGTGGCCTCATATTTCTCAACTTGCTGCAAATGGCATAAATCCGCCAAAACAAACTGATCCTTCCTGCCACCCAGTAGCTGGGAAAGCTTGTTACTACAAATCACCTGACAAGACTGAAATGCCAAATGCTATTCTTTGCTAGTGCAGCTCTTCATGCAAATAGATTGCAGGTAAAGCTCTTCAATCACTTGCCAAATTGTGAAAGCTTTTTAGCACATGATTTCTGGATCCTTCACTCCTGCTTCAGAAATTAACACAGCATAGGAGGCACAGTGCTAGAATGCTCTAGCCACCTGGACTTACGGATGGCTAGAACACTCAAATCCTCACCTGAGTTCAAATGGCTACCTGGATGGCAGCCATTTCAGAGCTTCGGTGAGGGCACCAGTGCAAACAGTGTGCTGCCATCACTGGCACAACCCAACAACACAATGTGTCATCACATCTGCACCACCAGTCATGTGCTTCTCCTGCACTTTTTACACCACATTTATACTTGAGAGGTAGTCCAGAATGCTCAGAGCTGTTTCTGGTTAAATTAAGTGTGGAAAGACCCAGTTAGGATGGCCATGAGGTTCTGCCCATGACCAATTTCTTCTGTTCTTAGCTTCTCAAGAAAGTTAGCATTTACACCACCCCACAATATTTATTTTATTTTATTTATTTGCATTTTTATCCCACCCTATACTCAAAGGTCTCAGGGCGAGTAACAACGATAAAAAACAAAATATAAATTGAACATATTAAATAAAAATAGTAGGACAGTAAAATAATAACTGAATGCTGTCTTTCAGTTCCGCAAATCTGCCATAAAGCCGTCCTGGTCAATAAATAGGATTATCATGACCTTAAAGATCTCTTTTTCCCCTCTCCTCTTGCCAGTTTTTTGGCTAAGCTCTTCAGCTGAAGCAGACGCTAAGCACTAAAAAATAAACAAATCCAAGCCCATTCCATCCCTGTAAATATCATTAAAACAACAACAACACTGCAAGGGAATTTTCTGTCAGACTGCTGTTCTGTAACATGACCTTCAGGGCTTTTTAGGTACCTGACTGGATCTGGTTTGAATATTTGCCCAAACCACAATAGGTTTTATTTTATAAAAAAAATAAGCCTGCATCCAGATGTGGATTACTTATTTTGCTATATTTGGATATTCTGGATATTTGGATATTCCAGAATATCCCAATGTAACAGAATGAGTAAGCAATGTCTGGATACAGCCATAACTCACCCAAAGGGACTGCTGCAAAAATATTAAAAAAAGACTTTTGAATAGGGGTGGGCACGAAGCCATTTTTGACATTTGATTTGGTGTGAATGTGGAAAAATTCAGCTTCGGCTGAATCCCACCCCCATGAATGTGAGGGGCTTAATATTTGTGCATGAATATTCAAACAAATATTCATGCACAAAACGAATGACAGTGCCAAAACAGACCAGGGGATGCCACCGAGAGGGCACATGGAAGGCAGGCAGGAGGCCTCCATGGTGTTCTCAGGCCCTCTGGTTCTGCACATGCACACAGAACCAGAAGGCCTAGGAAGAAGGTGCAGTGATGGCAGGTAAGTAGGCCAAAGGGGCCTCTGGGGGGGAATGGGGGCTCCACGGAGGGGCGAGGGGGATTCAGTATCTGCCGAAGCTTTGACGGATACCTAAATATCCAATTCGCAGATGAACATTTGTAGGCCCAATTCAATTTGTCCACAAATATCAGAATTTGTACCTACTCATGCAAATTCTGACTTTGTCAGTTATTTGTGCACCTCCCTGCTTTTGAATTCAAATGCTGCATTCACATACAGTAAACAAAGTGGCTCAAAAGTAGCTTAGATGTGGTAGCATGTGGCAGTTAGTGTTCCCATCCTACCTCTAACCCACATTAAAGGCCAGAAGCGCACTTTGGAAGTGCATTGTCTGGCCTTTAATGTAGACTGGATGTGGGATGGGAACATAGCGTGTGGCAGTTATCACCTTCAAGCCACTTCTGGGCCTCAATTTATTTATATTTCACTCCTTGTGGTTGCAGCCTTTAAATGCAATTGAAACACAGAAGGTAAAAGATAAAAGGAGATAAATACACAAATTGCACATAAAGATGTGCTGTTGCTGGTTAAGATGTCTCTCCCATCACTAAAGCATTCCACTATTTGGGAAACATCAGCAGGCCAGTGAAGTGATTGGTGTAGCAACACGGTTTTCAATTAACTCTAACAAGCAAATAAAATCCGAACAATATGACAATGAACCTCCAGGGCCTTTACACTGAAAGCAACACAATTATAAATGCTGTGGAAACATATTATGTCATCTGTTGGCAAAAGTATACTTCCACAGTACAACCAGAGAGTCATTACATATCTCCTGCAGATTGTATCCTACACTTTCTTTGTGGCAGTTGGTTTCCTTTGCATTTAATTCCTCTCCCTCCCATTTCTTATTTTCCATGAACTTTCTTTTTATCCATACACTTCCAGAACAACCAAGTAAGGATATAAGCATGTCACAACAGTACATTATGATGCCTCCAGACACGTGGTAAGCCGTGGTGCCCAAGCACAGCTTTTTTCAAGCTACAGCATTCTATCAAAGTAAAAAGATGTTGGTTTATCAGCATCTTTTTTCCTTCACTCTTACGTTAGAATGCTCTGCCACAACTGTGGGCAACAGAGCATCCTGTCTGGCAGACAGGAAGCCACTGCAAAGGGGCGCCACAGCTTCTGTGTGATCCACCTGGCAGACTGGAAGCTCCTGCAAAGGTGTGTCACAGCTTACCAGTGTCTGGAGGCACCCTATGCCATACGGAAATTTCATGACTAAGCAAGCAAGATATGTCACAGTGCCTTCAGGAGAGGAGCAGACAGAGGAACGGAGTGTGTAGGTAAATAGACAGGGACCAAAATGTTATGGGGTCTCCTCTGAACCAGACACATGTGCCCCCATTCCCACATGCGGAGACCTTTTAACTGCTGATTTTGGCTGTGTTCGGACCTAACAAAAGGGGTGCCTCAGAGATGCCTGTGTGAGGCCCTTGTGCTTCAAAGCTTCCTTTAATCCACCATTTCTTCCACAGAAGGTTTAGGAGAGGGGAAGGGGCAGACTGGTATGTGGACAATCCCACCATGAAGCTTTTTTTAAGCCACCTCAAAGTAGGGATGTGCACGGATATTCAAATCCGACAAATGTTGACATTCAAACTCGGATCGGGGTTTCGAAAATCCGAATGTACACATTTCAAACGGATTTTGGATTTTCAAATGATTCAAATGTATAGATTTGTATCTATGGTATACGAATCTGCCCAAAATTATACGTATTATCGTATTTAATGTGGGATGGAAATGGGTTACATTCAAATTAAATACACAATAAATACGTATTTGCGCAAATTTGTATTTTGGATATGAATCTTATCTTATTCGTATATCCAGATCCGAATCTAATATACGAATGTATGGACCTGGATAATTCAGATCCAAACTGGATTTTCAAAATTTGATTCGAATTGGATTTTCAAACATTCCATTTGAATCGGATTTGAATGTGAAAAATACATTCATGCACATCTCTTACCTCAAAGTCACCTCAGAGACGCCCTGTTTTGCAGTGTCACAGCCTTGGTTTCATAGATACATCGCTGATGAGCTGATTCCAAAGGTAAAAAGAGAAGAACTTCGAACCACTTCAATTTTTAATTAAAAATAATAATTGTATATAAATGATTAAGCAATTATAATTGTTATAAAGG
Source organism: Aspidoscelis tigris stejnegeri (assembly GCA_023333525.1). Classification (NCBI taxonomy): domain Eukaryota; kingdom Metazoa; phylum Chordata; class Lepidosauria; order Squamata; family Teiidae; genus Aspidoscelis; species Aspidoscelis tigris. Next base: position 15,688,882 of record JALMGA010000002.1, read on the forward strand.
AAAATATTGGAGTTAAAGCTTTAACACAAATAACACAGTTCCTAAGCTGAACATTACTTAAGGCCCCCCAAAAGGTATCTGTCTGAAAGTTGAATACAAGTAGCAAAGCAAGAGTTTCTGGCAAAGTGACTACTTTCAAGTGGCAAAGCACAACAATTTCTGTTGGTCTCTGATCCAAAGGCTATGCAAACAATCATCTAAGCTGTCTTGGCAACTGTGTAACAGAGAAGTTACAAAGGATAAAGGGGGCAGAAGAGAGAAAATCAAGGTCGAAGAGGGAGCTTAAATTCAGCTGGTATGTTTCAGCTAAGTAAGTTTCCCCGAGAGCTTCTTTCTATACTCTGCTGTGGAAATGAAAGAAGCAGCATTGAGTGGGGAAGGGGATGGATGGGTACCCATTCTGAAGGTTTCTAAGACCCTTTCAGGACTGGGCCTTATTCTGGTTTATATCCCAGACAAGAGACCTGCTATCCTCATGCTGGTTCAGATTCACCCTGCCTGGGACTAGGGGTGTGCATGAATGCAATTTTGGGGATTCAATTTGATTCAAATCTTTAAAATTTGAATTTAACCAAATTTAATTTGAATTAAGCAAATTCTAATCTGTTCATTCAAATTTTTGGTTCGAATTTCCACTTATGAATGTTGACATTTGTATGTGCCCGTACACATCATTATACTTCCCGTATGCGTCCAAACACATCCATACACATCCGTATGCATCCCGTATTTATCCCATATGCAACTTGTTTCATCCTGTATGGATCCATACAAATGCGTACAGATGTGGGAAAGATGCATATGTGCAAGTACGCATTGTATATGAACCCATACATGTATGAATGTCCAAATAATTCAGATGAATAGATTCAAAAATTCTAAATTCATTTGAATCTTTAAATTAGAATTTATGGACATTCAATTTGAATTTGAATGTCCAAATTTGGATGAATTCAATTGAATTTTGAATGTCTTCAAATATTTGTGCACATCCCTATCTGGGACCTGTCATAACCTGCAGTATCATGTGAATGGCAGGTCCCTATTTTGAGATATAATCTGGAATAAAGCCTAATGTGGATAGGGCATAGGTAAGGCGCTGACTGCAGTTTCTGGTTTTTAAGCATCCAAGTGAAGTGCTTCCTGGTAGCACATGGAAAACCACAGAAAAAGGCAAAAGTAAAACTAGGAAAGCAACAGTTTCAGAGGAGATTCTACCAAGAGTAAAATGGGCAGGAACAGAGCCTAAGTAGACCTTGGGTCTATTATATTGACCTCCTGGTAGTCCAAATCAACAGGTCTGGAATAAGAAATCCATCCCAAAGCTGGCAAACATTGCTGTGGACTGGAATAATGTTGTCTGCATAGTGATGATCTGTTCCAGTGCAACCTCCACAGCAGTCTGAAAGCCTACTTGAACTTCAGAGCCATAATCTGCAAGATCCAATAACCAGGAATGAAAGTTCCTGGCCCCAGAGCTCCAGGGAAACCTTAGTGCATTGTCAAAATGGGTCATCTGGAAAACTGAACAGAGAGGCATTCACCTTCTGCATGTCTTTATGATCTAGATTACTCCCAACTAGTACACTAGTGGACATGATAAACCAGCTCCATTACTAATCCAGATCTGGATCATAGTCCATCTGATGCAATAAAGCATGCAGACAAGGGATGATATCTCTCTAGTCTGTGCCAGCACACTGACAAAATAAACCCTGAAGAGGACTATAGGTGAACAAATCTGGATCCAAGGAAGCATAGGAAGGCCTCTTGATTTAATGAGTGGATACTGACCTCCAGGGAGAGGTGTGGGACTCCTGGATCCAGATAGCCCTGGGGCTTCACTCTGAGGTCCTGGACATAAACATGGGGAATCTGGACTCTTTTAAATACGTTTTAAAGCTGTGTCCGCATATAGAGCAGGAGGTTTGAATGAGTTGTATTATGGGGTTCCTTCAGGCGACAGGTTAGTAAAGCCATTTAGCCAGAAGCAGTTTGATTTTTCCTTCTATACATTTTGATTTCATCAATACAAACTTGATAGACTGAGCTCCTAGAGTAAGGACCCGATCAAAGCTGTTCCATGGTTTTGCCGCTTTTGTAAATTGAAGTATCTTGCACCGACTCCGTTCTGCTGTCATACTGATTGAACACAACAGAATTTGCTGGAGAAGTATCATCTTTCCCCCCTCCCTCTTTCCATCACTGCTCTTCTGATCACATAGCCTGACCTCCAGTGAGTGAGGACTACAAACAGCAACACGAGGGCATCATGTTACAGAGGGGATGGAGGCTTATAAATATTTGCTATGTATCAACACTTGCTTAAATTTTTTTTGACTGGAACGTCACTGGTTGTGAAACACTTTCTCCATCATGATACTAAAATAACATAAAAGCCTAAGTTCCTTTCATTTGTTTCTGCATTATCAGGGATGGCCCTATAATAAAGAGGGAAATGAATGGCTACATCTAAGGGCTGTGATGTACTATGATAAGTGCATGTGATTTGGTCAGAGTGTCTGATTTTACAAAGAGGGACTCTCGCAGCGATTGGCTTCCCCCCTGGAGTTACAAAGTGGGGTTGCTTCCTCTCCCCTTCCTTCCGGGATCTGCCTCTCTCTCTTCCCATGTAGCAGGATGTGAGTCAAAGTAACAGAGATGAGACCATGTGCCCAATTTTGCAAAGAGGGATTCTTCTGCCAGCGACCGAGAGGCTTTGGAGGTTTCGGTCCTGCTCCACCCTTTCCTTACTTTGCCTTCCTCTCTGCTTCCCCATCACAGTCATCTCACTCCCTGCCAAGATGGGGGGCCGGGGAGAAGTGAACAAAAGCTGCTGCAAAAGATGATCTGAATCAAGCTAATATAGGGAGTAGGGTTTGGATCCCTGCTGCAAGAGGTCTGGGTATGATGGAAAAGAGAGTGGGAATAAGACTGCACAATAAGCTATGAGTGGGAACAAACAAAAAAACATTTGCGTATGTTGAAAAAACCACTGCTTCTCACGGGCGGGGAGTTAAGTGAAATTCAACAATCCAAAAACAAACAAAAATCCTGCAGCTGGCAACTAACCTAAGCAAAGTATATTAACTTTTTTCACCCCAAACCTTCATTTTAGAGGCTCATACATTTAATTAGGGAAAAATCTGTAAGTTCAAAGAGAATAGCAAACCTGTTAAAATGTTAAAATGTAAAACTCAAAAATATTTACTTGATTACTGGAGGCTTCAAAGGTGTGACCCCGCTGAGATAATTGCTGTGCGAAGCCAACAGGTTTGAAAATAAATTAACACCCTCACAAAATTGATTTTTAAGCTATCAATAAAACTAAATGAATTTTTTTAAAAAATTATCTTACAAGGAGGTATCCAAATAAGTATTAAAATACAACAACAACCTATGCTGTCAGAATGTTACATTGGCTTCCATAAGGGGTAGATTTCCATTTCAGACAACAGCAAAAGCAAGGAACTGAAAGCCAAATCAAACCATGTATCCTAAACAGCTGATTTATGCAGCATTTACTCCCTGCAAAATCTGACAATACTATCTAATTAAAGGTCATGTTATAATCAACTTTCCCAACTATTAGGATACAATGATCACAACCAGAGGCCTAGCCTGTAGTGCAGTGAGGCTAGGGCAGACGGAGACACTTTCCCCATTCACATCTAGGCAGGTAAGGAATGTGTGGGCACACATTCCTACCTACCTATGTGTGAAAGGGGAATCCATCTCCATGTGGCCTAGCCCGAAAAGGCTGGCATGGGGGCAGGAACTCCCACACCTGCCTCTCATTGGTCCGAATTCGACCCAGGGCAGACCTGTCACATTTCTTCCCCAGGTTCCTGCGGGTTCTAGGGTACGGGCCTATGTGGGGATGCGCGCATGAGGCACCTCCTTCTTGCTGGGTTCCAAAGTGACTGGCAGGCTGGCAGTGTTGTGCACCTGCACGCCCCACTGGCTCTGATTGGCTAGCTGATTCGCTAGCTCTGATTGGCTAGCTGTAGCTAGCCAATCAGAGTGGGTGGCAGGCGCAGATGCACAGCACCTCTGGCCACCCTTGCCACTTCAGAACCCGGCAAGCACAAGGTCAGTGTCTCTCTTGCACGTGCATCCCCGCGTAGGCCCATGCCCAGGGTGGTGGGTGCTGGGGAGGGGGTTCCTGCAGGCCCTAAGGGACCTGATCCGGTCCCCTAGAACCTGCAGTAATCTGGGGAAGGAATGCAACAGGCCTGCCAAATGGGCACAGCTGGAGACAGGGCTCATATCTGGCAGGCAGGGAGGCCACGAACGCCCTGGGCTGGGTATAGAGTACAACTTTGTGCTCTACACCTGGAACGTGTGTCGATGCCCAGGGATGGGCTGGGGCAATTCTGAATGGAACCACCAGCCCAGCGGAGCAAATGCCCCATCCCAGGGCGTTCTACACACGTTCTGGAGGCCCTCTTGCAAATAGGCCTCAGTTCTCTGAATTAATCACATTTATTGGACTATTGTTCCATCACAAAAGAGGTTATAGATTCTGCTTTATGCCAACCTCCCCCCCCCCCACACACACACCCATCCTATAACTACTTGGTATGATATAAACTAGCCACATCCCCTCACCTTGAGTTTACCCTATTACCCCCTCACGATCCAACTTCATTTTTCCTTGGAAACTATCTAGTTGCCATAAACTCTCTCCTGTGGTTTCTACCTCCTCCATCTTCTCGGAAGTAAAGGCCTCTCTATACAAGAACAGCCTAAGCTGGGAGCTACTGGATGGATCCAGCTAGGGGGCTGTTTGTTTAATTTAATTTAATTTAAATTAAATTAAATATCCATTTTACTTATATACTGCCTTTCCAAAAGAAAATTTGCCAAAGGCAGTTTACAACAAACATAAAATATACAAAAGAAGATAATACCTATAATGTAATAAAAATACATTATAAAGTCATTATTGTCAAAATAATACAATAGGGGGGAAAAAACCCTTACTGAAGCCAGGTGGAGCAGTCCCATGAAGAGTCATCTCCTCCAAGATCCATCAGGACCTAGCTAGGCAGGAGAAGCAATCAGCAGGTACAGTGTTCTAGGCTACCACCCCTAAACCTACTCCTGGAGCAATGGCAAAGTTCTCCTTCTTCTAAGTGTCTTCCTGGCTTCTGTAATATCTTGCAGGTAAAGGCCTCTGAATAAGAGATCTGCCTGGGCATAGGGTGGTGGTGGGCTGGAAGCGACTCAGTAGATCCAACTGGGGGTGGTGGTGGTATTGATTGACTCTGCCTGAGTTCTTTTCTGGCTAGTGTCTCCATGCCTTCCTATCAGTAAAGGCCTCTTCAAAAAGATCTGCCTAGGACTGGGCATGAAGACTTCTCCAAGGGGGAACAGCTGTGCAAGGAAGATAAATTATTCTCATTCCTTTTGTCTGGATTCTATATGAAATGTATTTCATATTCCATTATTTGTTAATATGGGACTCTTACATTTTGCTTTGTGTTCTGTTTCCCTAACAAATCTTCAGAAACTTTCATCCAGATATTTCATAGCATGTTTTCTTGGGGTAGGGAATGCTTTCTTTGGAGCTACAAGTGGCAATTCATGATGAAATGGTGGCTCAATAAAAGGAAATTTGCTTTCATTTTCTGGAAGTAGATTGCTCAAGACCTTGCTGTGATGGTGCAGTTCAAGAGGATAATGGTTGTAATGCTGTTTCTTCTAAGTGAACTGTGAGTTCCAGAGTGATTTCAGAAACGGTCTTGTGTGGACAGTTGTGGTTGACATGCATTATTGTTTACAGGACAATAAGTATTATCTTTAAGTTCAATGCATAAGGTTATGTAGATACTAGTCATCTCTGGATTGTGGCATGAATAACACTTCTGGGTTGTTTGATGTGGCCATGAACTTCACATATTGTCATTAAAGGCTAGCATTGCCTTTGTGGGTTTGAAATTGTCTGAAGCCTGGATGTCCAAGGTACAGTTCCGTGTTCCAAAGTATACAGAATTTCCATAGCAAGGAAATTCTTCAGACAGATCGTGAATGAGATGTTTGATTAACATTGGGCTTGCAGTTAGATACACTGACAGAAATAATCCAAAGGCCACTCAATTGGCAAGACGCAAAACAAATGGAGGCTAACTCCCATATTCTGCTACCTATGCAATCTTCAATAGTATCTTGCTGGGTCAGTGCAGACATGATTTCATTCCTCAGTAAGGGCACAGCTAATGAACTGGCAAGGACAGTATTCGGGAAGGAAGGAAGCTCTTGGCACCAAGATGATCTAATGACTGAAGACAAGTTCCCATGTCCAAAAAAATATAGAAATTTAAAAGAGATGCTGCATGGAAGGAAATGGACCAAAGTTGTCAAGAGACTAATATAACTTTGGAAGTTGCCTCCTCTCTAGTTTTACATACACTTTATTACATATTGATTGATATGTTCACCATTTTATAGCAGTGCACATTAGATTAGGGCTGTGGAACGGACTAGATATGCTATATTATATGACAGCTAGGAAAATTAAAAACCCTTGAGCTGTGATCTCATCAGATCTCAGAAGTCAAGCAACCCAAGCTATTTCAGTAAAGGAGTGTGAAAGTTGGTTACAGCTCAGGTGCTAAAGAAATTGCTGGTAGTTCTTCTGTACTTTGAATTAACAAATCAAATAATAGGTCCATGTCAGACTGCAGTATCATTACAGTAGCACAGCACAGAGAATCTCTTCCCATTACATCAGACAGATTTCTGAAGCAAACGAGATGGGTGATTTGGAATTACCTGGCTACAATTGTCTTCGATGTTATTAATGTTGGTGTAAATAAAGCAGACGCGGCCGGCAAAGCAATCTCTGCTTGCCTCGGGAACTCCTGGCGTCCTTGGGTTTGTTCAGCTTTATCAGGAAATCCCTCCTGCCCGCTGCGTAAGACACAGACTGGAGCAGAATCTCTCTCCTCAGAGGTTTTATTCTTAAAGTTGCTGCATTTACAAGATATACACGCTTATCCAACTCTCCAACCAAACTCACGACCAGCAACCCACACACACAGCAGTGTGCGGGCAATTTATACCTTTTTATCATGCGGTGGTGACTCACTTCCCGTGTGTTGCACAAGCTTGCGTAATCCAAGCACATATTCTGACCTTGAACACTTTGCCTTCAGCCGCAGATAGTTATGTTCCTTAACCCTTTTACCTCCTGTTCACATCTGTACATTTTCCTATACTGGCTTCAATGCCTAACAATCACCTCCAAAATGTATAGATGTGAATTGGTACTGCCACATGCATGTTTGCTATATTTACACTTTGTACTTGTTGAACTATGCCATGCCTATCAAGCATGATAGTTGTTCGTGTCTTTCACTTGGCAAAGCTTTCGTGAGAACATCAGCAATGTTATCTCTGGTGTCAACGTATTGCAGATTTATGACTTTGTTCTGAACCATTTCTCTTACGTTCTGATACCTCACACCAATATACTTTGTTCTACACTTTAAGTTCTCTGCCTCGGACATAGCAATGCACGATTGTGAATCCTCATGAACTATAGTGGGTTCTTCACACTTTCCCCCCAAATCTACAAGCAATTGCCTAATCCACTGGATTTCTCCTGTAATTTCTGACAATGCTGCAAATTCAGCTTCTGTGGTGCTTAAAGCTACGCGGTTTTGCTTCCTGCTGCGCCACACTATAGGGCTTCCAGCATACCTTATCAGCAAACCTGATACTGACTTCCTGTCATGTAACTCTGAAGCAAACTGTCTACATAGCAATCCAGCTCTTGCTCACTGCCTTGTATTACTAATTTTCTTTCCTTGGTTCCCTTCAAGTACCTTAGCACGTGTTTTACTTTGGTCCAATCCTGTACCTTTGGAACACTTACTTTTCTGCTAAGTACCCCAACAGCGAATGAAATGTCTGGCCTAGTATTATTTGCAATAAACATGAAACTGCCTACAACACTCCTGAACAATTCTGGATTCTCAAATTCCTTTGATGATTCCTCATCAGAAGTTCCAGGAGCCATTGGACTTTTTACAACCTTTGCATTCTGCAGGCCACATTTTTCAATCAATCTCTCAATCTTTTTCTGTTGGCTCAATAAACACCTACCATCCTCAGTCCATTGCACCTCAATTCCTAAATAAGTTTTGAGATTCCCTAAATCCTTGAGCTTAAACCTCTTGGACAACTCTTTTTGAACTGATACAATCTCTTTTTCTGACCTCGCTGTGACACATAAATCATCAACGTAAATCACTGCAATGACATCACCTTTTGTATACACGCACGCATCTGCAATGCTGCGTTTGTATCCTAGCTTAATCAATTCTTCATGAGTGCATAGATTCCAACAACAAGCACTTTGTTTTAAACTGTATAAAACCTTTTTCAAGTTGTATACCTTTCTATCTCTATCCACATCAAAACCTTGAGGCTGTTCCATAAAGATCTCTTCATCAAGATGAGCATTTAAGTAAGCAGTCTCAAAATCAAAGTGTCTCACTATTTGATTCTTTCTAGCTGCTAAAGCTAACACCAGCCTTAAACTTTCTGGCTTTGCAGTAGGTGAGAAAGTTTTATCAAAATTTTCAAACCTCTGTTGTGAAAAGCCTTTTGCAACTAATCTAGCTTTGTATCTATGGGTTCCATCTGGCATTTCCTTCCTTTTGAACACCCATTTGCACCCTACAACCTTGTGGTCTCTAGGTCTCTCAACTACTTCAAACACTTCTTTCTCTAGCAAAGACAAGTATTCCTGATTCATTGCAGAAAACCACTTTTCCTGCTCCTCCTTAGGATATATCTGCAAATCCTCAAAACTTTCCGGCTCATCTGCCATTACTGTGCAAGTTGTTGCACTCTGTATTACAAACCTATCTGGAGGTTTCCTCACTCTTTGAGTTCTCCTTGGCACAATTACCTTTGTCCTGTCTTTTTAATCCTCACTGTCAGAACTAGTCTGTACCTGTGTGTTCTCCATGGACACCTTTTCAAACTTTTGTGTGGTGACAGGTGAATGTAAAATTGGATGTGTTTGTGTGTGTTCGTGCCAAGGAGAACTCAAAGAGTGTATGCCTGCAAGATGCAGAAAGGACAATTAAGATATGTTGTGATTCTTATTTACACAGATCATTCTTATCATTTGGAATTTGTATCATCAACACAATTTATTGCTTTGGGATAAATAACAGTGAGAAGATGCAGTTTGAAGGTAGAACCACAGCTTCTAAGGCAGATGGTTTAGGTATGATGAGAAATGTCTTCTCTAAGAAGTCCTCTGACAGCTAACACAACTATTATTGACTAAATGATTGTAAAAGAAGAAAAGGCCTCTATTTCACTAAAAACATAGATCAGAACCTCTAAATGCTCCAGTGTGATATGTTATCATCAGTAGTGTATGCTTAAAGGCTAGGCATGAGATTGAACGATTGATTTTGACATTTATATCCTACTGCTTCTTCAAAAATTCCAAGGTGATCTCCTCTGTTCTATTATTTCCAGAGCCCTATGAAATCAGTTAAACTGTAAAACAATGCGTGTCTCAAGGCCATCCAATGAGTTTTCATGGGGAATTTTTAACATTCAAACCCAAGGACCCCTTAAGTTTGATATCAACAGATGGATCTGGTAAGGACCCTATAGCTAAATCCACCATAATTTTGTAAAGGAAGAACAAATACTACCAACTATCCCTAGGTCATTGTTCTTGTCCTGGTGTTGACTCCAGTGAGTGAGAGGCTGGACACATCACTGACTATTTGTGCATGCATGCATGCCTTCTCTTGGCCACATCCCTGATCCTTGGGGGAAGAATTATTTATTTTTAGTCCTAAAACTTCAGTTTCCATTTGTCTTCATGACTGCTCCTTGAAACAATAAAAATCTAGGCTGCATCCTCACTGCACAATTTAGTACAGCTTTAAATCCCAATAAATTTAATCTGCATTGAGTTCTGTTTTTTCAATGTTCCCATTTATAGCTTATCAGGCGGATTTAGGGGTCACCCAGCAGGCTTCATAGGGGAGTGTGGAATTGAACCCGGTATTCCTAGATAAGAGTCTGGCTCCCTAACCACTAGACCAAACTGGCTCAATAAAGCAGCAAGGGGAGGGGAGGGGAGGGGGGAGATAAAAAAGAGTCCTTCTTCTGATCCTCAGTATCCCCCTGCTGTAACAATGTAATTATCTCTCCTAACATTGCAACAGCAGCTGCCAGCTCTGCTCTAGCTGCTGAAGCTGGCGAATAAAGGACGGAAATAATTTGTGATTATTGGTCAGGGGGAACTGAAGAGAACTCTCCTTCCCACCCCCCCTAAAAACCATGCATTCCCATTCACAAAAAGTGGGGATTATTTCTTAATCCCATTGTGAGACTTCTTTTTATTCAAATACAGATAGTACACATATGGGGACTTTTAATTCTCAGAAACTGTGGATTTCTCTAACCCTTTCGGAACACCCAGCTCTGAAAATGGATTCAATTTGCTTAAAAACTTCAATGGAAATGCAGCCCACAAGTTAAATCAAACTAAGTTTTGAACTAGTGAAACTTAAAAGTATAGCAATAATTAAAGGTCATGTGCAACTTTGCTAACTATGCAGGCATGTCTATAAGCAGCTTGCTATTGCCTTCTTCCAGGGAGATACAGCAAATTCAACCTGGGGCATTGTGCAGACAAACTATGCATGTGCCAAATAGCTTCATTACCTTCGCATTTCAATTAAATTTGGGGGGGGGTTGTGCCTTCACACAGAAAGGCAAATGTGCCCATCCTTTGCAGTCAGCATCCACGTGCAAAACAACAACAATCACATTTGTGGAGGCTACACTGTTTTTGCAGGGCCTGTATTCTTCATTTTTTACAGTCTCTGATTTCCTATTGGTTCCTTTGTGGCTTTCTGCAATTGGTGACTGGAGGTTAAGTGACAATTTGCATAGCTTATTGGTTGCCTTGGTGCTAGGGAAAAGAGTCTTCTAACCAGATTCACCCAGGAGCGTCCCCAAGCCTCCATAATAATCCGGGCTTGCCTCCTGAACCACAGCGAGAACGGTTTGCAAGGGGAGTTTATTTACCACGAATCTGGGCAATTTGTTCCCCATGTAGCCCGATTTGGGGGCTTTGCATGGGGACTCCGTGAGTCGAATTCAGATTCGATTCAGAGTATAGAGTGCATGGGGACAAGCCCCACGTCTGACCTATTCTGTGGCCACAAAAATAATTTCCTTTTCAGCTTTGTCCATAAATGTAACCTGGCGCTTCCTCTGTGACAAAAAAAGGTTGTCTAGTAAAGGAAGAGCTGCAAAAGAATTTCAAGAGGTGTCTCTATCATGGAAGTTGTTGCAAAACATCAAGGACTCTAAACACTTTCCTGGAAAGTGTTTTCCAAGGAAAACTGCACTAAATAAACAGCAGAGTTGACCAAGTTCCCTGAGTTTTCACATCTACAGTTCACCTTCAGCAAACCTCTTGCTGGTATGCCAATAGTATAGGGTAAAAGAAGTTGTAGTTGAGAAACACCTGGAAGCTGATTATAGCAATTCAAATCAGTGGTGATTCATTCACTAGAACAGGTAAGGCAGAGGGAAAAGGTTCAACTCTTCCCTTTGTCTGTACAGACTGTGCTTTGAATACATTGCAGATCAAAATGTGTTTGGAATCATCAGTGGCGAGAATCAAATGGAAGACAGCAACACTAATGAGCATTTTTGCCAAATATGGGAACCATGTATAGAAAGATTGTTAGCACAAACAAATACATGTATCTCAGAAAAGAATTTTCTATTAAAATGGCATGCCATTAACTGAATTGGTCTATCACAGAGGAGGAGGAAGGGATGTATTGGTACTTTTTTGTGTTTATTTATTTATTTATATTTATATTTATATCCCGCCCCATACCCAAAGGTCTCTGGGTGGCTCACAACAGTTAAAAATGAACATATTAAAACCGTATCCGACTATACTAAAACCCAAAACCCTTTTACTATTGCTTTTACTTGAAGTATGTATGTAAGTTTAGTATATTATAGCCTAATAAATATTTTTGGGGAAAAATGTGTTTGGAAAAATCACTGGCAAGAATTAGGGATGGTCACACACAAAAAGCCTGCATGCTCATTTCACAGTCAAATCAAATATCCATTGATCCATTTCATTGTCGAATCACTGAATCAAAAAATCAGTTTTGATTTTTTTTTCAAAAATAAAATACCATTTTTTTTCAATTGAAAAAAGCCCTTTTCATGACCAAAAGCACAGCAAAACAAGAATGTTCAGTGGAATTTTTTGTTTTCACAACCAGGAGAGTGGTTCGTTTCTTTCTAAGTTTTGAATAGGCAAAAAGAAAAAAACAACAGATTTTCACTCTGATGAAAATATTGACAAACCTGAAATTTTCAGTCAAATTTATAAAAATGAACCAAATCATGCACATCCCTAGTAAGAATCCAGTTTCTCAATCCTTCCCCATCAGGCCAATTCACCACTGGTTCTTCTGCCCAAGCTGCCACTGGTTCTAATTCCGGAGCACTCGGTATAGGAAGACCTTGCAGAGCTTCTTTATAAAGCTTGTCATCACTTTTCAGAGGCTCAGAAGTTTATTTTCTAAATGATGCTATCAGGTATACATTATCAGATATTCATTGCAAAGGTGAAATATTGCTTTAGGAGACATAATTCAGATCTTTCCTTTCTCTCTTTCTCTTTCCCTTCCTTTCAGATTTTATGTTTCATTGACTTTATCATTACCGTAAAGAATAGCACTGTCTCTCCATTTCATTGCAGCGGAAAGATTCTTCTGCCCACTTTTAAGCAAATAAAAGCAGAAGCATCACTTATTCTGAACATCTGATAACCTTGAGTATTAAACCTTTCCTGCCCACTTCTTTGAACTTTGCTATCCAAAGCTAAAATAAATGTACATAAATATATAAATGAACAAATGAACAAACCCTAAACATCCTTGGATAAAAAAAGGCTAAATTGGCCAACTTTCTATTATTTATTTTATTTAGGAAGCACTTCTATTACAATTACAACATTTATATGTATATTTCAGACCGCCACCGATGCTTGGCAGTTTAAATTTTTCATTTTCGCAGTTGGATGAAGCTCAGTGAATTAGAGATTATGGCGATAGCGGTGGTGAATTTTTACTGAGAGATCTTTCCACCTTTTTCATCCTGTCACATCAGGATAATAATACAACAGAGCTCCTCTTTAAAAGATGGTTCATTAGCTGGGTACATCAGAATCAAGAGTAGGGAACATTAACTGTGCAATGCACATTGCTTTGCAGTAGTAAAAAGAAACAGTTTTGGAGCAAGATCTGAACCCGCAAACCCAAAGAATGGGGAAAGTACATAGGGCTTGTCCCCATCCTGAAAATATTTCAAAATTATTCTAAGGTCGCCTTGGGAGTGTCTCCATGCAAAGCCCTAATACGGGCTACATGGGAGACAATATGTGTCAAACCCCCCCCCCCCTTAGCAAGTGTACTACATCCAAAATAAGGGGCTAGCACGTATTTTCCTGGGGTCATGTGGACACTCCTGGGTTATTTTGGGTGGAGCTTGGCAGCCGCAGTATTAGTGAGCAGGGTTTCGCCTCTGCTCCCTGTTCCTGCTGTTTGTTGTTTTCCTTTAAAGCCTCAACTCCATAGCTAGTAAAGCTATCATCTTTTAAAACAACAACAACAACAAAAATCTTGAATGCCTGTTTGTGGCAGTAGAAATCCTTCTGCTCAAGATTCTATTTAGAATTTTAGAACCAGAATTGCAGGGCAATACAAACATGTGGATATGCGCACCTCCACTAACCTGTGGCGGCCAAGGAAGGGAATGATCTGCTTTTATGCTTTTAACTAACTTGTGGTTATGCTTTTAACTGTGGCGGCCAAGGACAGGAATGATCTTTGTGTTCATGGAGGTGTTTGCCTGTCATCGCTGCAGCAGGCAGGATGGGTTATGGTGACGTCAACCTGGGGTGTTTTTCCACTGTCACTAAAAGTACCCACTAAGTACCCATTAATGGGTACGTAATGGCATTTTTGTACCCATTAATGGGTACTTAATGGGTACTTCTAGTGACAGTGGAAAAACACCCCTGGCTTCCTATCAGGGGGGAGGGTGGGTGGGGAGAAAAAGATGCCGATTCACACTGCAGCTTCCATGGGGATAGGCACATGCGATTTGAATCTGTGTTGTCCCAAACCACATGGGGACACTTTAATGTGAGTTACAACACGGGTTTTTATGACATGCGTCACAAGCGAAGCAACCAACTTCCATGGAGACACGCCCATAGAGTACCTTTGGTTGTACTTTTGGCGCAAGCACATAGGGGACAGATAGGTTAAATGGCCTCCCCAAGATGTTATAGACAACAACTCCTCATCATTCCTGGTAAGGTCTGGCAGACATTTCGGTTCATTACTTCTACAAGATTCATTCTGCTCCCCCATGTAAGTACCAACCTGAGAACACAGGCCTCATGTCTCAATGTGCCGCCCAAAGCAAGGCCTGTCAAGCTCTGCAGCTTCAGAACAAGAGAAGCTTAGGATTTTGGTGTAAGGATATATTTCGTATAGATAAGAGGCAGTAACAATAGTAGCAAAATAAAAGTCTGATCCTCTTACAAGTTAATGTCTGATTTAGTGAATCCCTTACAAATACATGTCTCAGCAGCACATCTAACAGCGCCATTCATGTAGCTAGCAACAAAAGCCATCATTGCCTTGACAAAAATACTGACAGTATACCTGAGCAACAGTGGTCAAAAGCAATAAAATTGCCCCTTTTCAGCTGCACTGGTAGAAAACCTGGCTCTGATGCAATCTCTTGCCGCCTCAGCATTTCTCCTTCCTTCTCCTCTTCCTTTTATGCCTGTTAATTTTTCCTGATACCTCTAATACAAAGCTGCCCAGTTAAGCTAAGAAGTGGCCTCGCAAGGCATGGATGCAATGCAAGGAGCCACTAAGCCCTGCTGTTCCACCACAGCACATAATGGTCTTAGTCTTGAGGTGGAGGGTTTTGTTGTTTTTAGAATAATGAGGGAACATTAAAATGGTGAGGCAATGGTTACAGGCACTGTCTGGATACAGCAACTTATTCACTGATGGTTATCCAAGAAGAAGAAGGAAAAAAAAAACATGATTGGCATCACACCCTGAAGCAAGGCCCAATTATATCCACTCAAAAATTCAGCAACGACAAAGCCCTTCACATACCCAGAAAACAACACTTTTATTCAGTGTGAAGAACACCATGGCCCTTTCTGTATTTACTTGGTAATGCAGATGAAGAAGCTGCTAAGAACACATCATTTGCACAGTGGTAAAGTAGACCCAAATCAGAAATCTGAGGGATTTTCGCACTGCAACGCGTTCCAAACGGAACGCGTGCAGGCGGGCAGCTTAAGACACTTCCGGGCGCTTTCACCGTTCACGTGAACTGCTTGTCCAATAGGGGGGCTAGGTGGGCTGCGTCTTGCGCGATCCCACAATGCCACCCTCAGATGGACGCTGGACGGCCACGAGGTAGGTGATTCCTCGCGCGCGCGTCCTCCCAGGACCCTGGGGGAGGGGGGGAAACATCTTTGCGGTGAAGGTGCCCCGCTGTGGGCACCTTCACCGCGATGATCGGCCCGATCCGGGCCGGAGGGTTGTTGGGGGTGGGGGTTTTGGGGACTGGGGGGGGTGGCTGATCTGCGGGGCACTCGCGCCTCGCAGATGGCCGCGATGGGGGCGGGGGGGACCCTTGGGGGACCGGAGCGATGCGCTTCGGCCACCCAAGGCGTTTGTCGCCCTCAGCCAGCCCAACATCGACCTCCTGCCACCCCAGAAAGGGGCGACAGGACGCCGATGCTGGTGGCTCCTTCCCGGGTCCGGCAGCCCCATTGGGGCTGCCTGACCCGGGAAGGAGCCACGTCCCGGCGGCCGTCGGAGACGACAGACGGGACGCACCAAATCGGGGTTCCCCTGTCCCATCTGCCAGGGTCACTGACCCTGGCAGCCGGAAAGGGGAACCCCGATTCGGTGGGTCCCGTCTACCGGCTTCGCCACGCCGGCGCAATCGCCGGCCCGGCAAGTCGGGCCCTGGGGGCGTGCCGACGGCTGTCAGGGAGAGAAGCGTGCGAACGCTTCTCTCCCGGAACGCGCCGGGGCGGCTCGTCCGCGTTCGAACGGATGCAGAGCACTTTAAAGTGCTCTGCATCCGGAATGCGTGGAGGACAGCTCCGGACACGCCGGGACGGAAACCCGGCCGCAGCAATGCGTATGCTGCATCCGGAGCTGTCCTCCACGCGTTCGGGAAAGGCCAATGCGAAAAGGCCTGTGGTCTAATCTGTGCTAGCACTTCAGCACACGTGTGCTGTTCAAAAACCCACTCAGTACAGTTGTCTCTACCTGTAGTTGATCTGGATCTAGCTAATATAGGCCCTTTTCCCACTAGGGCTTAGAACCCTTCTAAGACCCCATTAGAAACCCAATTAGTACCTGACTGGTACAAATTGGGAAGACCCTGTCCCCATCTGGACCCCTATGAAGGCCCCATATGCAAGGCCCTGTCCCAAGGGCAGGGGAAATCCTGATTTAATGGGTCCTTCGGGCCCTTAAATCTGGATTTTGTGTGGTCCTGATTAAAGGTGTCCACAACGAGGTCTTCAGGCATCTTCAAGACCCGGATCTCCTGGAGGACCCAATCTCAAAGATCTGGATCTTGAAGATCCACATCTTTGATTGTGCATGGAAAAGGGGGGATAGATTAACTGAGGTGCGTGTAAAAAGGGCTCATGTTTCAAACCAAACTCTTTCCTGTTGAGAAATATCCTTTTGGGTAACCCTTTATCCTAGATAATACTGAAGTGGCCGGTCAAATAATATGAAAACTGCAACCCAAAGTATTTGTGAATAATCCCAGCTCAAATCTCACTGTTGGTTTATTTATTGGCCTATGCCCACTTTGAAGACCTACAAGACAGCTCATATGGGCAGCAAGGTAGACAGCAAGGCAGCTAATTCAAAGCAAAACAGGGACCACCCAAATGAAATGGCCCAGAGCTAGCAGGTAATTCCAACAATTCTGCTTCAAATGACTGGACCTGAAGTGCTATGGGAATGCAAACCAGAAAGGATTCAACTGTCCAGACAGGCTTACTGAGGCATAGCCTTCAAAGACAACAATTCTATTCATGAAAACACCACAAGAGCAACATTTGTGAGGAAATGTGTAAGTGCTACCTTGTTGCTGTTGCAGTTTACTCATGACAAGACATAGCTTCTCCGCATCAGAAGCCAGTCCACAGCTTTTATGCTTCCAATCAGGTCTTTGCAGAGAAAGGCATTTATTGTTTCACAGCCCTCCTGGCTTTATTTTATCGCTCAGCTAGACAATTTCCCTCCGCCATATCCCTCTCCAGCACCTGAACCCTAAATCCAGCACTCCAAATCTCCACACTTTTCTTTGGTGCCAGTAAATCCCAAAATGTGAACAGAGGAGACAACTTTCATGGGACTAAAGAAAAGACAAGCATGTTGGAGAGGAGTCTCTCTTTTGATATTCCCAGTGTGAGCTGAATGCTATAAAAGTGCTAGCGTACCCCAGGGCCTGCTTACAACCACGGCATCCATGTTCAGATCAATGAATCTTTCTGGTTTTGCTTTTTAAGTTAATTGCAAATTATTATTTATGCACAGAACTGACATGTATTCTCCAGGGGGACTCACTTCAGACAGCAATCTCCCTGGGAGAGATGCTGAATATAGAGCTTCCCAACCAAAGAATACTGTAGGCATTTGTGTATTTTTTGGTGATATTGCCCAATGGAGAAAGGGTAGTTTCAGAAGGACTTCTTAAGCCTTGAATTATCTCTCATCCCAATGAGGGACACAGGGCAACTGTTTTGCCCTCCCTGGTCAGTTCCAAGAATGAAAATAAAAATGCGTTTAGTAACTTTTGCAGATTGGTGGCCTGCAAATATATTTCGCATTGTCCACCACCCCAGAGCTGGTAAGCAGTTGTGTATCGTTTCTTGACTGCATGGATCACTACCTTTTCCTTCCTATAGAACAAGGAATAATGTCAGTCCTCTCAAAATTTGAAGGTTTAAGCTCCTCTCCTAAATTCCATGCAACCACCTAGCACATCCACTTTTCTGCTTTGTTAAGACCTGGGAAAGGCCCGGAGACTGCAGAATTACCAAAGGCTATATGGTGGCATCATAGTGAATCTCATGTCACTCTACTTCCTCATGGCTGCAAAGGCAGCTAAAAACATAAGAACACGAGAGGAACCCTGCTGGATTGGTCCACAGCAGTGAATCCCACCTTTAACGTTTGCCATGCTCTCATACTTAAATTTTCTTCTCACTTTCTCCTCAACTCCAGAGAAGACTGTACTTGCCAGGTGTAAATTCTCAAGATCTTCACCCTCTTTGAAAGGGTCATAAGAACATAAGACGAGCCCAGCTGGATCTAGTAAGCCCCTTACTTATGTTCTTTAAAAGACATCTGTCCCTTTTTGGACTTTATATTCAGCATGAGCGCTTTCTTTGGGTTGAAAGTGTTTGGACTCACCAGGGTTGCACACCTGAACCTGCCACCACCTTCAGTCGGGTGTGTCCCCACAACTAGTCAGCACTGGTTAATCGCGCTCCTCTCCCATCCAGCAGATGGGAAGGGAAGTGCAAAATTGCCCCAGGTCAATATCTCAAGGTGACTTCACTATTACCACTATTATTTTATCTGTGATACAAGTGTTAATGATTTAAAGAAAAGAGGCCAAGGATATCAGGCTTCAAAGACTTCATCCAAATTCTCACATTGTTTGAAACTTTATAGAAAGTCAGCATACAAACTAGAATCACTGATTAATGCAGTCTGAACATATAATTATTATATTTCAGTGGAATTTAGATTAGACAAATAATCTAAACAATCTCCTCCTCCTCCTCTTCCTCCTCCTCTCCTGGGAAGTGAAGGTGTGAAAAGGCCCTTTAAAAAAAATATTTAAATCCAAAGAAGAATGGTAGCAACACCATCAAGGGCATCAATACCTGGATTATCCCAGCCCTCTGATATACTACAGGAATTGTAGACACACAAGCAGTGCTAGATATACTGGTTTGGAAGGCAAGGAAAATAGTGGACATAAATCAAGTTCTTTATCCCCTTAGGGATGTTGACAGACTATGCATTGAAGGTGGATTGGGGATACTGCAGGGCAAACAGAGAGCTGAATAAGAAACAGAATTAATAGAATACCTCAGCAGTAGTCAAGAACTGCAAAAGGAGTTTGTAAGAGACATTTGCAAAGAAAAACATCATCAACAACAAAAAGTTCTATAACAATTGTAGAGCTGAAGCACAGGAAATAAAGGCTGGAGTGATATCAGGGTTTCCCAAACTTTTTTCGCTTGCAGTCTGTTTGCATAAATTGTACCCTTTATATAAGCAAGAACAGGATACCAAGGAAACAGAAGCAACAGAATTAACTGAAAAGCAAATTGTTTTGGTTGAGAAGGTTGAAAACAAAACGAAGAAATCTGAAAGAATTTGATTATCACCATTGCAGCAAACAAAATGAAAACATTTGGCAAATTTTCTGCTTAACGTTAATATGGCAATTGAATCATTCCAACAGAAACTAACACAGAAACAAATCAACTTATGTATGCTGGTGCATATGTTGTAACAGCTGAACTGGGAATTAAAATAAAGAAGCCAACAATACTGAAAATCAAAATGGAAAATTTACCAGGGGCAAAAAGTAAAGAAGCTTGGGGAAGACTTAAACAATTTGAAGATCTGGGGGTGAGAATGGGAAACCTCATGAATGGAAAAGTCAGGCTGCTTCCAGACATCACTTATTTCACTATATCTGGATATTCCAAAAAAAAAGGATGAATATTGCAGAATATCCATGCTTTATGTGAGCCAGTTTGGTGTAGTGGTTAAGGAGCCGGACTCGTATCTGCGTTTAATTCCACACTCCTCCATGACCTTGGCTAGTCACAGCTCTCTTCTAAGCTCTCACAGCTCTCTTCTGAGCTTTATTGTTGTAACAATACCAGAATTGAGGAAAAACAGCTAGAAAAAAAAATCAAAGTGCTGTGACTGAATTGGACAGCAATATGGGAGGGAAAAAAAATCAATTGTGATATCCATTGTTGTTGGGCCTCCTGCGGTAATACCAAAAAAAAAAATTCTGAGAAGCATCTGGAATTTTTATAGACTTGGAAAGGCTGACATTTACAGAAAACCACCCTCCTTGGAACCAACTACAAACTACAACTTTAGTTGTAGGTCCTTAGTTAGGATCTGAATCAACAACAGCAACAATAACAACAGCAACTGAATTTTCAGTGACAGTCAATGATGGTCTTGTGTCTGTGTTGTCTCTGGCCATAATGTATGGCAAAACTTAAAAGAGACAAACTCATGGAGGTTAAAGGGTCTCCCTTTCCAGTCTGTGAGAATATACCCTCCATGAACCCAAAGAAAAAAACCACTTCCAGCCATACTGCTTTGCTCCAGTCAAGGGATTTTGCTCACCGTCTCTTGGTTGGCATGTTTCCCCATAAACAAAAGTTCACCAGGTTGGAGGGAGGGGAAGCTATTGATGACTAGTGTCCGTAATGGAAGCATGCCTCTACATATCAGCCTCCAAGGGTGAACTATCACGCTCACATGTTTATTTATTTTGGCATTCCATCCCATAATTTTTGCAAGGAGCTGATGCTGGCAGGACACATGGGGCATTTTTGTATTTCATCTCCTTGAAGTTCTGGTTCTTTTGGGATGTCTGCACTTAGGGATACCCAAAGCATTTGAAATTTAGCCAGCATTTCACTGGGCACTGGCTAAGTGTGAATCCCCAGCATTATGGTGGTGATCGCTTTGCCACGGTAAAGCTACCCACATGCCTGCATTGCATCATTGTCAATGCAACCAAGCATCACAGCATGTAGTCACACCTGCAAAACTAGTCATATGCTCTCCCTGTACCTCTTCCACCTGAAAGAAGTACAGATGGAGGTGTTTCAGGCTATCCCAGCCCAACCACTAGTGCAGGTGTGAAGCAAAACTGCTTCATGCCAATACACATGGGGAAACTCCAGCATGCACAGAGTCATTTCTAGTAAAGAAGCAGCTCCACAAAGTGCAGATTCACCAAGCCAGAGTGTCCCCCATGCTCACCATCAAGGTCAGTGCAAAAAGGCCTATGGTTTTCCTTCCTATTTCATCCTCGTGCCACAACACTGTGTGCTGGGTTAGGCTGCAAGGACACTTCCCACAGGCATCTAGTTAAGCATTATGAGGACAGACTGCAAGTTGTGGTGCTGTCCATTCCCCTGGTCCTTCAAGCCTTCACTATTGGATCTACTGTTTCTATTCAACATTCTTAGTGCATGCTTTGTTACTTAAATGTGCACATTTTACTTCGTACTGACTGCTTAAAACTGTTCTGGAATATACTGTGCAGGATAGCAATAGACAGGTTGATAGATAGCAATGCCCAGAAAGGAAGGACAGCAACACAAACATGTTCTGTGGAACTGGCAGCATATTAGAGATGGGTAAAATTCCACCATGCAAATCAGAACAGAGAGCCTAAAAGGTCTACCACAGACTGGCAAGTAGTAAGCTAGTTTTTATAGCAGCCAGGGGCTGCTATCCTTCACACAGATGCTAAACGTAGCAGAAGATTTGAATAAACGCACATAACATTTCAAAATACGGGGAGATTTCAGCCAAACAGCTAAATCTTGATCATAGGAAATGAGCCACAGATGAAGTCTTAACTATTCTCCACAGTTAAGGTCTGAAGTACCATGAATGGAAATAACAACAACAGCTGTCTTTCATTTTTGGGAGAAGTTTGGGACAGGTGTAAAATAGGGGGGGGAGGACATTTTTAAAAAAGGATTGTAAGGAAATGTTTTCCTTTGCCCGTGAAAACAAATGTTTTAATTTAGAACTTTTCATTCGAGTTCAGCCTCCAAACTTTAGTGAATCCAGGCTTCTGAAATATTCAGTGCAGCTATTGTATATGGTTAGGACTGTGTGTTGAAATAGCAAAACAGCTTTTCTGAAGGAGGAGGAGGCTTGTGTGTCATCACCCCCTCTCATGTTTCCCTTTTTCCACAAGCGCCTGGCTTTATGAGCACTCTTGCCTGGATACTTGAGTGTTGAGTGCTCAGTCAAATCAAAATGAAATGGAATGTGTTGTTGAGACTTTGGGCAATTGGCAGAGCTTGCACTTAGCAAATACACAGCAGTTAGCATATGATTTTGGAGTTCACATGCAAAAATAGAGTCTTGGTTGTATTCCAGAAAGGAAGGTTTTATTGCTTTATGGTTGCAGAGTAAGTACTAGGTAAATACATGGATAAATGCTGAATAAATGTATGAGTATATGAAATAAAACAGGTACACAACTTAACCACTAACTATGAATATCTTCTACATTGTTACTATGATAATCCAACATATAGAATACTGGTGAAGACAGTTATACATGTGGAAATCTATAATGTCACGGAGCAGAAGCCCATGTGTGCACATTACAACTATCCTTATGGAGACCAATTTCTGTGTTGCAATGAGCCTGTTTTCATAACACCAATTTGGTTCCCACAAGAACAATTCTTGTTTTGACTACGTTGTAAGATTATAGTGCAGCTGTTATTCTGCAGGGTGGAAAGGCCTAATATTTTCTCAACACAGTTGTGCACCTTTTGTGGCTCTAACATGTGTCCCTAATTTGTGCATGAATCTATGGCCTGGCATGTATTACTGAAACCTGTGGGAGATACAGGTGGAATAGCCCTGAGCCAGGTTTTTCAGTGCAGCATCAGCCCAGACTGGAGGCTGAGGAACGGGAAGTGGCTGCAGCTTACAGAACTGTCATTCTATGGACCAAAATCCCTTGAGACATGGTGTAGAAAAGGTGGATAGAGAAAAAAAATTATTTATCACACAGCACTACAACCAGGGGGCACTATATGAAGCTGATGGGTAGGAGAGTTAGGATTGGCAAGGGGAAGTATTTTTTTTCCACTCAGAGCATCATTGGTCTACTTTATCTACTACCAGAAGAGGTGGTGACAGCAACCAGCCTGGACAGCTTTAAGAAAGGGTTAGAGAAATTCATGTAAGACAGGTGTAGCAATGACTACCATAAAGAATGCTTAAATATTGCCTCCAGGTGAGGGACAGCACTTTTTGTGCTACACCGCTATCCAGCTGGGGACAGTCCAGGATGTGCAGACAGACTTTGGGGATGGAAACAGCTTTGCGCAGTGTGTATGCCCTGGGCTGGAGGATTCACGGACTTCCCCTTTCAACAAAGTACAGAAAAGCATTCCTTTTCTGAGCAGACATCTAGAGTGTGGCTTTGGGGCAGCATAGTCATGGTCACCCTGATGTAGAGTTATGGAAAACCCAACTCTGTTGATCCTTCTTGATCTTTCAGTAGCCTTTTGCATCATTGACCATGAGGCAAAAGTTTTCCTTCAGTTTCACTCAACTCTTGTTGACTATCTGGTCCAAAACCATGAAGTTTTCTTGGCTTACAGAAGATGCATTCTTTGATGATGATGATGATTTTCCAGTCTACTCTACAGCCTTGGCTTTTTCTGGAGGAGTCCTAGTCTATAAATATCAAGGTATGGCCCTGCTTACCTTCAGAGATCTGCCAAGGTCAGCTAGATTTCACCACCTACCAAAAGTATGATTTCATAATGTTGAACTATACTGCAATTATCTTATATTATCTTATTATGTTTTCTGCTACTGTTTAGAACTTTAATTTGTTTTTATCTAGAATCTAGCTGAAGGAAGAGATTTGTAAATGTCCTCAGTCGTGAATTAAGTCCCTAAATACATAAAATGTAAATGTAGCCACGCATATATATAAAATTAGACTTTGAATGAACTAAAAAGGGGAAACAGCAAATACAAATGGTCCCCTTTATCTCTGTTTCTGCTTTACAGTGCTAATATAACTGCAGCTAGACTAGCAATTATGGTCACTGGCACATGGCATGTGGCTTGAGTACAGGCCAGAAAAGAAAAAGCAGGATCATTCGTAAATTCCCCTGGTTACAGTGGAGTGAGATTTGGAATATGTGAAGTCTTCTGGTTGCCAACGAGGCTGGATTTCTTCAGCCATCAGAAGAAGCAGTGGGCATGCTGGGACTACGTGTCACATACCCAGGATACTGGCTTCAGAGCACACTGCAGGTATAACATATGTGATTTTCATTACCCATAGAATAAAAATAATTTCCCTAAAATATAACAAGAATACAGTTCTAACCTTGCTCTCCTAGAAGTAAGTACTACTTAACACAATGAGTCTCTCCTTGGTGTATTTGGAATACAGAAGGTAGCGCATGATTAGTGAACTTCTGGTAAAGAGCATCTGCATGTGCAGTAGGCTGTTACAGCCTCCAAGCGTTCTCTGCCTCACCAGAAGTGCACTAATTGTTGATTAGGTGTAGAGCACTAAATCATGCTCCACACCTTAACCAACATTACCCAGAAGCTTATCTCAAGCATCTGGGCCAGCGACCATCCGCACCAGGGTCAAGCATTATAGACACAACTGCGTGTGCTCCCGGGTCAAGCACTACAGATGCAACTGCACATGAACAGAGCATCAGCATCTCAGGGTAACAGCGCTGATACGCACACAGTCAGAATGCGTGCCACAGCCAAAATGGCGGCACTCAAGGGAGGACCAGTCCCGGATTGAATCAAGTAATTATTCGAATGCGGGGTGAGGGAACAGCCAAAGTTGACTAGCGCTCCATCTGCAAGCGTTAATCAACATTGGTTAATCACGCTTGTTTTTCCGTCCAGCGGACAGGAAGGGAAGTGCAAAATTGCCCCTGGTTAGGAAAACACTCAAAACATTCCATACTCCCAGGGAAATGGTTTCACCAGAAAATAACAGTGAAGAGATAGAGTATTCTGCCAGTTTCCCATTTTCATCCCATTAGTTTTTAGCTGTCCCCATCCTAATCTATTAAGTAGTTTTTAAAAAGCATGATCACCCAACGGAATGTGAAAGACAACCACACCCTCAGATACAGAGTCCTTCCAGGGCTGTGAAGAATCGACATTTCTCCATGCTTTTTAATCCCCTGGGCAGAGAGAAAGGATCAAGCCCTTGCAATGCACTGGTTGCCTTTGGAAAGACAGATTCCTCAAGCCTCGTAATATTAAGAACATAAAGGAGAGCTTTTCTGAGTGAGACTGATGGTTTACACAGCCCCAGCAGCTTTTTTTCACAGTGTCCAATCCTGGCACAATTTATAGAGAGGGATTGTCAGATAGGCAGTTCAGGAAAAGAGCGCACCAGAAAGCCTCAGTGCAATCTACTCATATGGTCACCAGAGGGGTTCAGGCAGCAACCAGCAGAGACAGATGCAATTAATGTTTTTAACTGAACCATGGTTATGGAGTTACACCTCCTGCTCTGTGGCTAAAATCCACTTTTAATCAGATATTTAAGCAGGGCTTCTTTTATATTCTTATGCTCTATTACTGCTTTAATTATTCTGTTTTATCTGTTTTTATAGTTATTTTGTAGGTGTTATAGGCCCCAGTTCAGTGAGACTCGAATTCCAGGACATTTTGCAAGGAAAAACAGATTTTATTGCTAGCAGTTGACACAGTATGATCATTCATAAAGCCTGTGTCCTGAATTATTACAAACGGCAGTCTTTTATACAGTTTCAAACAGAAGGGCATTCCCTTCTTTGAAAGATAAGCATACAATTTAGTACTTTTCCTAATACATTTCAGCTGGGTGGAGGTCATTCCTAACTTCTAACCACATCTTCTGCTGGCTAGTTTTTAACTGTAAATTCTTCTCCTTCGACTGATCATCTGTGTCCAGAAAATCAGGAACACAACAGGGTGTTAACTAGTAGGAAGGGGGAGCAGGAGGGAAGAGAATTCAGCCTTGTAGCCTGCTACTGCAAGCATCTTGCTGTATTCATTCGAGCAGAAGATTTGCATTTAGATACAGAACCTACAGAAAGCAAATAAGTGCAATTCATTTTTATATTGTTTCCATTTGACCTCCACAATTTTATTGTGATCCACCATGAGAGTTCTGGGTATAGTGTGAGATACTGTATAAATATAAATAAATATAAATATAAAAAGGATTTCTCAGATATGCCATACTGCAACAGTCCAGTCTGGAGGTTGCCAGAGCACAAACTACTGAGGCCAAACTGTTTCTATCTAGAATGACTATAATCAAGGTGTATCCAGGCAAAGCCTAAAACCCAGGATTATCCCAGGACTTTACTGGGATTGCTACATGTATCCATAGCAATCTCAACATAGTCACGGAATATAGTGGTGAAGTACCAGCTTATCGCTATTCTAGGAAAGTCAAACAGGGATAAGGCATACCTTGTCTAGACACTTGCTCCTGGGATCCATCTGTCCATGCATGGAGACAAAACCAGACCAAAAAGGTTCATTGCATAACTGTAAGGGTCATCACTTATGCATTCCCACATATTTTGCACCATCAGTATACTCAGAGGTACTCATTGCACCATTGTAGGAACAGTGCCAGATAAGGTAAGGGACTGGCCTCACCCTGTCATCTAGCAGGAACTGTGAGATCTAAGCAAGATCCTATATTTTCCTCTTGCCTTCTGAAGGCAGTCTTAAGAGAACAATCCTCAGCTAGACATAGGCATTCTTGAACCCACCACCACGTGCACATGAGCCTCCAGCAAAAGGATCCCTTTCTGCACTGAGCCTTATTCCACCATATATCTCAGAATAGGGACCTGCTATCCTCATGCTAGTGCAGACTATGGGAAGCCCTAGATGGGACCTGCCTTAGTCTGCAATAGCATGACAGCAGGTTCCTATTCTGGGACATATTCCAGAAAAAAGGCCAGTGCAGAAAGGGCCAGTGACAAATTCATGTGTATTCCCAAAACATACATCCTTTTGCTCCAAGGGTCAAGGCCCCCTTGAAAAGGAAGA
This sequence comes from Aspidoscelis tigris stejnegeri, assembly GCA_023333525.1. Classification (NCBI taxonomy): domain Eukaryota; kingdom Metazoa; phylum Chordata; class Lepidosauria; order Squamata; family Teiidae; genus Aspidoscelis; species Aspidoscelis tigris. The sequence goes on from JALMGA010000002.1 coordinate 15,715,911, forward strand.
AGAGTTGCCTTTTCTACCCAGCTTTTCTCAGCCATTTAACAGCACTCAAAGCGGCTGACAAAGCTTTTTATTCTTCTCTCCACAACAGAACACCCTGTGAGGTAGGTGAGGCTCTAAGAGCTCAGAAGAGAGCTGTGACTAGCCCAAGGTCACACAGCTGGCTTCATGGGGAAGGGCAGAATTGAACCTAACCACTAGACCAAACTGGCTCCCTAACAACTAGACCAAATTGGCTCACAGGCAAAAGTGAAACATTGGCTGTTGTAGATAACCATCTCTTTAACAATATATAGGGTGTTTCCGCATATGCCACCAAGAAACGGATCAAAGAAGATCCGTTTCTCAGTGAGCTGTCCTCCGGAGGATCCGTCCCAAATAGGGACAGATCTAAGGAGGCCTCCCCATATCCGCACACGTGCGAGGAGGCCAGATTGGGCAGGCAGATTGCCTGGGTGCTGCACAGAAGCCGCAGCACCCATTCCAAAGGGCCTCCGGCCTCCTGCAGAGCATACAGGAGCATACAGCTGCCAGTCACCGCGTGTTTCCAGTGGCACGTGGGGGAGGGCGGAAGGAGGCAAACTGGTCCTGCTTCCACACGGACCCAGGCGAAGGGACGGATTGAAGACCTAATTTTTTAGATCTTCATTTTAATCCGTTTTTTGGCAGTGAGACCCATTTTAAAAATGGATCTCATGCGCCGAAGTGCGGAAGCGGCCGCCTGGAAGGGTCATTGAAGAGGTCTCCAGTGCGGAAGGTAAGTATGTAAGGGGCTTAAATGGGGCTTAAATGGGGGGATAAAAAGGTTTATGCAGACAACGGAGAAACACCCATAGATTCCAGGACAAATATCATGAAAGCGAATAATAGCCCAACATCTCTGATCATCATCTATCTGTCAGGCAATAACTATGGTGAATTTTGACATCTGCAAACCTTGTACTGTTTTCTTCAGCCATGCAAACATCTGAAGAAAAGCATGAATGAAAGTAAGATTGTATACTCTTATTTAAGGAAACAAGAATTCCACAGTTATTAAAGAAATGTAAATTAAGACAATTAAGAAGAAAGGAGAAAGGGGGGAAATCCAAATTAAGAAAATGATTTTTTTTTTTTGGCTAGTTAGATAATTTCTTGTAGCCAGTAGTGACACTTTTATTTGTTCCTTCCATGGCAGGAGAAAAATGCCACAGGGCTTTGCAAAGGAAGTTTCACAACCATTTAGCGCCAACCAACTGAAATTAAGCACAGTTTGTCAGGATCCGACAACAAGACAAAATGAAGTTAAAATCAGAAATGAAAGTTATGCTTTCAAATCCCCGCTTGCAGCTATACCAGAGAAGCAGGAAATGGGTTCTGTAAGCCTGAGGCTTACCTGAATTAATTCCTATTATGATAAACTATATTTTATTATGACAACTAAACTCACACTGTTCTAACTTGAAGGGGAGGAAATGCTATTTACAAAAAAAGTTTAAAATTATCATTAACTTTGAAATAAGGATTGGAATGCTTGTGTATGGTTTGAGTTTGGAATGAGTAATTAATATCATACTTTTTATCCAAAAGAAATCATTTCCAGTTAATGTTTCTTTTAAACATATCTTAGAACCATTAGCAATGAAAAAGAGTGTATTAGAAAAGTGTCTTTTAAAAACCAGCCCCATGTAATATGCATGTGCAAAATTGCCAAGTTTAAATATTCATAACTTCAAAGCTAATGGTCCAATTTAATTCAAATTTATATTTTTTTAAAATCTCCATGTCGGACTACAAAGCAAGGAGCTTGAATAAGGTTGCTTATCATCTGCAACCTTATAAAGCTTCTTGCTCTTATAGCACAGTGCTGGATACAGATCAGTATTTACCAGGTGGGATGATTCAAAATGCATTTTCTCATAAAATCATGTGGATCAGAAAGAAGAATGAGAACTTTAAAAGAGAGAATGTCACTCAACTTTCTGATGGTTTAAAGGGAGAAAATCAGAGAGAGAAACCGTGACCTTGGACAGATGCCAAGATTGCTAGTGAGACAATGGCGAAACATACAAATCTATTTTTTTTAAAAAAACCTTAGAAAAGAAGGTCAAGGAAGCTGCAGTCCTTATGCAGCAATTACTGAGGCAAATCACTAAAATCATAATTCTGTAGGGCCTCAGAGGGCGGTTGCTATTGCTGACTTAGAAAAATGTTTGCATCTGACAGAGCAAGGGCATGCTCATTCCTTTGAGAACTTCCTATGGGCTATAGGCCAATCCAGCCATCTGCCATGCGGTGTGCAGAGCATAGTGGCATTTCATCCCCATCTCTATGAACTTTTTCTAATAACGGAATCACTCTCTACAAGAAACACACACACACTGTCATCCATGGAGGAATATCCTTGGTGCAAGAACATCCTCTAAGGAAGGGGTCCCACTTAAGGCAGCCTGATCCTTTTTCTGAGCCTGATGTCTTCCTGACTGAGACTGCCACCCTCCCAGGCACCTGGAGGGCTGCTTACCATGAAGCGGGATGCTTTGTATTCCTCATCCAAATGCCCTTGGCCACTCCTCCAAATCAGCAACAGAAAACCCCTCCCCCTCAAACCATGTGCACGGGCTTGCTTAAACACGCGCACACGCGCGCACACACACACACACACTCTCATATGACCATGCACTCACACCAGAAACTACACCTCTCATCCAAAAAAGAAAGGGTGCCCATAACACCTGAGTTTTTGGATAGGGGAGGCTGCAAGACATAGACCCTGGCCACACAAGTCTAAGACAAGACAGCCTATTAATTCGAACTAAGGTCATACCAATTAGTATAAAGGGAGGTGAACTTGGATTAATTTTGATTAATTAAAACCCAAAGATACCCCAGACTCTGAATCCCAGGGGAGATACTGAGATTGTTTACACATAGGCTTTAAAAATGAAAAAGACCCTTAAATTGGACACATGGACACACAAAAACATCAAAAGTCATTTTCTTCCTTAAAATCATCCAACTTCTTTATTCCAATACAAAAATGAACAGAAATTACCAAATTCAATACTTCATATGGAAGAATGCCAAACAATATTGGTAAGTATACATTTTCAACAAATATCAAGGAAAAGTTGACCTTTACAAAACATCTCCCCCTGAAAAAATGCCACTATTTCCCCTCAAAATTATATAATTTCCCCTATTTTGCTGGAAAATATGCATTTACTAAGCAACCCACTTTTAAACAATCAGTACAAGATATATTTTAAAAATACTAAGATTCTTAAAAAAAATGCAGTGTATTTACATAATGCATATGTAAATAATGTTCATATTTACATATGAATACATATATCAACTTTCACCTTTGTCTTTGTCTCTGTACTTGTGCATGCATGTACACTTGCACATGCCAGATATTAATTCAAGCACAAGGGCACTATAACCCCTTCACAAACCCCATTAAAATGAATAGAATATGCACAAGGCCATAACTTCAAGAGAACTTACAAAGGTTTCATTTCTGCAGGACTGCATGCTTGGTTTTTTTTTCTCTTTTAAATCAAAATATTGTCCCAAATATACAGTAATCCCCCTTCTGCTCCCAAGTACTGGCCAAAGCATGAGATCCTCTGAGTGAGCAAATTTTGCTGAGATATTTGCTTAAATATGGAAGTATAGGCAGCTACACCTATATCTGGGCAAGGGTAGAAGGTGATGTGGATATTGGACCAAAGATATTCCTTTCTTGGCCCTGCATCTCTGCAACAGAGATCAGTTCATTAGTCCTTGCACAAGTTACAAGATTAGAAATGCCTGAAGGCCAAAGAATGAACAAAAGATGTGAGGTAGAGCCATTAAGGTTTGATTCAGTCTGTGTCTCCCATTACTTGAATAGGGTGCCTCTGCAGACCAAAGAAGGTCTCCATTTTCAAAAGTAGCAGGGTTTCATAGCCATTGTACAGTCCATTTTCAAGTGTGATTGTTTGTGGAGGAACTTCTACTGCTGGGTGGTTTCTTCCTACCCTGCACGAAGACACTGCAGAAAATTGTATGTGTGTTTTGTTTTGTTTTCACAAAAATGACACATCTTTACTTTTTACCACATTTCCTTGGCCTTCACTAACTGTTAAAAATTGCCTTAAGAGTGCGTCCCCAAGCAGTAAAAAGCCTGCTAAAAAGCTTCTTTTGCCTCTGAGCGCCCCCATGCCAGGCTTTTCTCCGAGCTTCCAGCATCACAAAAGGAGGAAAATCCATCGAAAAAAGAGTGCACTTTAAAGAAGACCACCAGAGCACTTTTTGGAAGCCGCTGGTTTTTCTGGCAGCATTTATCAAGGGGACGCTCCATGGCAAAAGGGGCAGGGATTGCCGCCTGCACACACAGCCATAAAACATTCAGACATCTCCCAGAACTGCAGCAGCTTCCCTTCCTTTCCCTTTCTGAAGGTCAGAACATTCAAAGAGCCAGAATTTCGGAGAACTGCAACATTATTATCAGGTGTGAAGTGGGTGGATTTAGAATTGCAACATTGTTATCAGGTGTGATGTGGGTGGATTGCTACAGTCACCGCTGCTGTATGAGGTGGATTTTGACAGTGATCAGAGGGAAAGTGTTGAGAGTGAATGAGTGAATGATTGTGAGGGAGATGGCAAAAGCCGCTGCCTTTGCCGGCACAGGAAGCCATTTCATGGGGGAGAGATCTGGGAGACCAACAGAGAACTGATGGCTATTTTTCCTTTGGACTTGTTGGGGGTTTCTTCCTGGTTGTGGACGTGCAGAGCTCAGTCCCTCCCCATTCCCGCCGGCACCCTATCAACAAGAGAAGGGGCGGGGAGAAAAATGCGTGCAAAGAAAACACGCTTCTGTGGGGATGGTAGGTGCATTTTAAACACGCGTTTTGCTGAGCCTCATGCAGACGCTTATTCCGGAATTGAACAGCACTTTTAAAGTCTGCTGGAATAGACAGACAGTAGAGGGAAACTAGAGAGGGAAATAAGTTTCTTGGGGATGCAGCCTAAGACTTGAATTTCAAGATTTCACTTACTCGGATACCCCTGAGCAGAGTGCCAGAGGATATCCATAAAATGTCTTTATCTTTAGTATTATGACTGAAGTGCTTCAACTTCCTTATAATGGGTTCTATGTGAATGTTACATGGTTAAATGCCTATTTATGAATTTGCACAGAATTCTCTCTGACAATCCTTCCCATTTATGAAGTTTATCATATACGTATACCTCCTCCAGTCAACCTGAATGCCTCCAGATATTTTTTTGCCAGCATAATTTATTTCCCTGCTAATAAAGGCTGAAGGAGCAAATGTCTCCTGTAGCTCAACTATTTTCTTGCCTTCTTTCTTAGAAGAGACAATGAAACAAGGGTTTACAATGTAAAGCCAATTAAACTTAATGTAGGCAGCAATCCAATGCAAAGCATTGTTAGCCTGATGTTTTCCAATTTGGAGATGTCAATCCATCAGCTTGGTTTCCCTCAAGTAAGGCAAAAGTAATGTATGAAATATTTTAAATTAAGGATACAAAAGTGGAAAGCTGCCTTATGCTGAGGCATGGCCCATCTAACTCAATATTATGTACTCTGACCAGCAGCGACTCTTCTAGGTCTTTTCAAGAGATGCTAAACACTAAACCTGAAATCTTCTGTGACCTAGCAAAAGATGCAGCTAATGAGGGTTTGTCCCCATGCTGAAAATATTCCGAAATTATTCTGAGGTCGCCTCAGGAGCATCTCCATGCAAAGCCCTAACACGGGCTACATGCGAGACAATATGTGTCAAAAATACCCCACTTAGCAAGTGTACTCCTTCCGAAATAGTGTCCTGGGATCATGCAGACGCTCCTGGTTTTTTTGGGGTGGAGCTTGGCGGCCGCAGTATTAGCAGGCAGGGTTACACCTCTGCTCCCTGTTCTTGCCGTGCACGCTTTGATCAGCAGCCACTTGGGGATTTCTTTAAATAAATGGCTACAGTTATTACACCCCCCTTGCCTGATAGCAAGTCTGGGACCTGAATTGGGAGAACATTATGAGCCGGTTGCGAGTGGGGGTGCCCCCTGTGATGCCCGCTGTCATGCGGATGTGCAGACCTCTGCTAACCTGTGGTAGCCAAGGAAAAGGAATCAACTTTGTGCTTGTGGAGGTGCAACTGAGGTGTTTGCCTGTCATCGCTGCAGCGGGCGGGACAGGTTATGGTGATGTCAACCCGGCTTCGTATCAAGGGAGAGGGTGGGTGGGGAGAAAAAGATGCAGGTTCACGCTGCAGCTTGCATGGGACCAGGCACGTGCGATTTGAATCCTCGTTGCCCCAAGCCACATGGGGACGCTTTATTGCAAGTTATAATGCGGATTTTTATGACACGCGTCACAAGCGAAGCAACTGGCTTCCATGGGGATGTGCCCTGAGTGATATCCCCCCCCCTTAGTAACAGAAAGCTAGTTTATAGCTTAGGATTGATGATTGATGGTTCATCACCAAGACAGAAGAGTTAGGTATCTGAATGCTTTCAAATGAACCCATCAAAGCTTGGATCTAGATGAAGAGATAAAGTGTCTTGCTTTGTGTGCAAACAAGGGAGAACTGGAAGGAAAAGTACAAGGCAGCATTATTTTTTCCTCTTGTAATCTGAAAATGCCCTTACCAAGATACTCAGTCCCAGGAACCAAGTTTAGCAAACCTTTTGTTGTGGCTTATAGAGGGATTGCTGTGATACCTGCTACAGACTCCCCAAACCAACTGCTTCCAGTAACTATTCAAAAATGGAACACTTAGCAGGCAGTCTTAGGGTCTCCTTTCCTGAAAGTACTTCAGATAATGTAATTTCTGCTTGCAATTCCTATGTCTTTTTATTCCTACATTTGTCTGAAGCTGGGTTAAACTCTAGGTGTGACTACAGCCTCTGTACCAGCTTGAGACCTGTAAAAATCAAGACTCAGAAAAGTACGATTGAAAGGAGGAAAGTTCACAATTGAAAGAATAGGACTAAAAGGGTGTGAGCAGTCAGGTCCAAAGACGGATTGAAGAAGGATTAAACTGAAGGTGTGACAGGTCGTTTTCACCCAGAAAAGGCTAATTCTGACACTGCAGAATGGAAAATTCCTTTGAAGTCCTTTTTATCATCTGGAAAGCCAGGCTTGGGTATGGAGAAGCCTCCACTGGGTCAGATACAGCTTCAGGATTTTAGCCTAAAACTTTGTCTTACTCACAGGATTTAGTCTTCTAATATTCCAGCGTTTTGAACTTTTCAGTTTTTGTAGCAGAGCTGGACAATCTGTGGCCCCAAAGATAGAGCTGAACTACAGTTTCCATCGTCTTGGACCATTCTGACTGGATCTAATAAGAACTGATGCTTAACAACATGTGCTGGCTGCAGGCTGGACGCCCTGGCATAAGTAAAGTAGGTACCTAACAGAAGTAACCATAGGCCTTTTCGCACTACAGCCAAATGGCTGTAATACAGTAAGGCTAGGACACGTGGAGACAGATTCCCCATTCACAGATAAGGACCACATGCTCCCTCACAGATTCCCCTAGGCAGATAAGGACCGCATGCTCCCTCCCTGACAGCTACAGGCCCCACTCCAGGTCTCCCGCCCCTGGGTCTTACCTGACCCAATGACGACAGGCCTGGGGCAGGGCCTGCAGCTGTCGGGGAGGGAGCATGTGAACGCTTTCCCTCCTGAACAGCTGTGGGATGGGACGGGATGGCCGAGAACGCTCTGCGCTGGGTGTAGAGCACAATTTTGTGCTCTACACCCAGAATGCATGTAGGGCACCCTGGGATTGGATGGGGCAGTTCCAAATGGAACCGCCAGCCCAGCGGAGCAAATGCTCCATCCCCGGGCATCCTACATGTGTTCCAGAGGCACTTGTGTGAATAGGCCTCATGTCAAATCTCATTCACCATGTACCCATACTTTTTTAAAAAAAAATAGTTGTATAATTTTAAGGATGGAGCAGAATTCTTCACTTTACTAGAAACTTACCAGCCATCAGATGAACAGTAATGCAACTCACTCTTTACACACACAAAGAAAAGAAAAAGAGGGGGGAAACCATGGGAGGTGGGAACTATTCAATCAAACCCTGAAGTCAGCATTACAAACTGTGAGCATTTTCCATAAAGAAAAAAGAAATTTGTCAAATAACTTCAGATGCACACCTGCCACATATGATACAGAAGCAACAGTACGCTTGCTTCTGGCAGAATAATGCAACTTTACCAACCTACAAAAACTTAACTGAAGCCTTTGCTACAAACACCATCTGTTATCTTTCACTCTTTCAAAGAAAACAGTGTAATATCTGGGGTGGAAGGAATGGTTTCCCCCACACACATGCACACCACCACCACCATCAAATTACTAAAAGAAAAGGATTATTTTCCACAGTACATTGCAATGACAAAAACATATGTCTAAATAAAACTTTTCTTGCACCACACTTAAGAGTCTTCTTTAAATAAGAAAAGCAAGAATTAGCTAAAATATGCTTGACTCCATGTGAAAACTGCTAATCCACATGCGGTTTTCCAACAAGAGCGCACCTTGTCTCTCACTAATTATATTATGTTCATACCTAGTTAAGAGTTTTGTCAAAGTAATCCCTCTCTAACTACTAACTATTCAGCAGGGATTTAGAAAATCATTTCTGTAACAGAGCCCCTTCAACAGCTACTTTCTGCAGCAAGAGAATACAGGCAGTATCCTAACAACCAGAATTTTAACCTCCATATAATGTTCTCCCACTGCGTTATATCTGAAGATGGTTGAATTCCACCAGTTCACGCACAGGGAGCTGGGAAACAACAAAGTCCTGCCGAACACAAAAGCTACTTTATTAGTGTGATAAATGAAAAGAGAATATGGTGTAGCTCTTCATTATTTATGCAAAGCCTACAATTAAATGACGGAAGGAGCAGTACATCTATTTGCTAGAACAAACATCAATGCTAAAGGTATTCTGAAAAGCATATTTTTAAATCTGTTGTATGATGTTGCAAATAAACTTCTCACAATGATCTACAATGATGGTCGATTAGTATACAACGTTGCTAATACGCCAAGAAAAGTATAAGGTGGCTCCATATCACCTACAAATCAGGGAGGTGAGGGATTGGTTATGATTTCTAGCACTTGTTTCTTTTTCCATGAAAGTATTTGGGGAGGGGAAGTGATACAGGGAACCTGCGCAATCATATGATTTGTTTTTCAACCATTTTAAAGATCATTCTAAAGTAGAGGCTGTCAGGCTGAAAAAGCCCATAGGAGGAAAAATATAGTGTTGTGTGCAAAAGAGGTAACTAGAAGTCACAATAGGTAATGTGTGCAGAGAATCACCAGATTGTCACCAGTTGCTCAAGGTGAATGAAGTAAGAATTACAACACAGGGATTGCACAAGAGTTGAGCAAGACTGGGTAACAATTGTGAAATGCCAGGATATGACACACCAACTCAGATAGTGAAAAAGGTATAAAACTAGTCACATACGGCTGTGTGATGCCTTGCTTAGCTGATGGAGACTGGAGAGGAAGCAACTGCTAAGATGTAACAGCTAAAGGAAAATAAACAAACCTCTTTGGAGAATTTACGGTGTCGCTGTCTGTTTGTTTACACTGGCCGCAGTAGGAATCTGCAGGCTTTCCCGGGACCGGAGGAGCCTAGGCTTTCAGCACCTTGGAGAGCTACGCTGAAAGAATCCTGACAGGCTGAGAGCCAGCTAGGCACACACGGGAATTGATTTCTTTCCAAGCACGAACCAAGTGCAACTCTGCGATGGAGATTTATCACCACAGGGGGGTACCTGACACCCCACTACCCCCTGACAGAGGCAGTCATACGTGAAACATTCACCTGCCAGATTTTGCCACCACGATATGTGAAAACACAATCCATTGCGCACTTCACCCTCTGTCCTGCCATTAATACTGAGGGTACATAAAACAATGGGCATATCACACGGGACAGCCCACCTTTTTCCGATTCTGCTTCCCTTCTTTTGAAATTTCCCTACAATTTCTCTTTTTTCCCTATGCCTTCTTCTTTTCCCTATGCCGGTTGTTCCCTTATGTGCAGAAGACAAAACAAGGTGGTCCTCCTGAATGAAGCTGTGCTGTCCCCAGTACTATTATGCATGAGAATGGTAACATAAAATCAAGGCGCTATGCTTTGTGGCTGAAATTTCATCCTTTTTAAAGGCACAGGCATTCTGAATTGTTCTTTTAAAAAAGCTCATTGAATGTTCCTAGTGTTTGGTTCTGCACTGAACATTTAATTTGAACAAACGGGGTTGTTTGGTTCAAAAACAAATATTTCGAACACCCCCGTATGCTACAAACTGCATTTGAATAGTACGAGTATAGCACATCTTTAGTATTTGTTCTTTCTTCCATACATACTTTTTTTAAAAAAAATGGGGAAGAACACAATGCTTATGATGTGTAGAAAATACAAAGTGCATTTGGCTACAGCTTTAGTTACAGTTCTGTGTTCCACGTAGCACTGAAGTATAGTATCTTGTCCATATTTGGGAGAACTGGTGGCACCTTCATTTTGATAATGAAACCTAGAGATGTCCCATGTGTCATATAAAAGGATGTAGCAACCTGAAAGTTGATCCCCCATTCTGGCCTAGCAGCCCCACCTGTGGTTAGCAATAGTTAATTGTAATATTGTTGTAAGCTGATTTTTGCAGAATGGAAATAATTTCCTCCTCTTCAACTTCAGGATGCCAAAGGCTAAGTCACACCCTCACCTGAAGAAACAAAATCCATTTTCCTTGTCCCAGTCTCTAGAAAAATGTCACCAAGTATGAGAACCTGCCTCTCCAAAGACTAAAATGGAAAGCCTTGGTTAAAAAATAATGCAAGAAGGATAAAATAGTCATAGCAATAATATTGTTTGGCTGTAGCAAACAAAATTCTTTGGTTGCACCTTAATGTCACTGAAGCAAGCTCTGCAGAACGGCAGAACTTACATTCTAAACAAAAATGGTTGTGTGATCTTCTGTGTGTTGTATTGCCACTGCAGGCATTCTATTCCACTTCATTGGCTTGCACTAAGACAATTCTCCATTCAAGTCAAAGTAATCATCAGGCAAGTTGCTCAGCCCAATGCAAGTCAAGGGGCATTTTTGCACTTAGTTGATTAGGCTGCCGTGAACTAGGGCTAGTAAAGGTCTGGTAAAGGTGGACCATTTGCACTTGTCATGAGGAAAGCTTCCCCAAAGCATCCAACACCGACCAGAAGTGTGAATGGTCCTCTCATTCACCAGCCCGTGCTGCTGTGTAAAAAGCTGGAAGTTCCACCTCCTCACTGCTGTGATTGGCCATTCTGTGACATGCTTGGACACTGCTGCAGAGGGGCATGTTTGAGCAGAGGGATGTATTGCATCCAATCACATCAGCACCTGCGATCTAACACTCAGCGCCCCTACTCAGTTGCTGATCAAATGCCCCTGTCGTGACTCAGTGGTCAGTGGTCTGGTCACATCAGAGGTCAGCAATTGATCACAGCTGCCAACGCCAATGTGCCTGTGCAGACCCTGCCTCCCCTGCCCACCAACTGAAGGGAACCAGAAGAGGGAATGAAGCGTTGGACGCTTCAGGTAAACTTTTGGTCAATGTTGGTAAAGGTGTGGTGCACGATTTAGTTCTCCACACACAATCAACGATTAGTGAACTTCTGGGAAGGCAGGGCACGCTTGGAGGCTGTAATAGTCTACTCAGAGTGTGCATGCTCTTCACCAGAAGTTCAGTAATTGTTGACTACCAACTGAAGTGTGATTAGGCCCAAAGTAACATCCAGGCAAGTTGGTTAGCCCAGTGTAAGCCAATGTAAGAAATCATGCAATGGCAAATTAATGGGGAAGAACACAATTTAGCAACTGCATTAAAGTGAAGCTGCACAAATCAAGGTGCAACTATACTGGATAAGGACCAAATTAGGTACAAATAAGGGGAATTAGTGTATTTCAATTCATCCAGCATCATCCTACCTTTCACCTGAAATAACAGAAGCCTTCTAGGGAAATAACATAGCTAACTGTAAGGTTACTGATTTTGATCCTGGGCTTCTCACCTCTCTGTTGTGCAGTGGATCAAAGGAATCCAAACACAAACAGATTAAGAAATGCCACTGGTGGAAGATAAAACACTCTGCATCGATACAACAGAGCTTCCTTTATTTCTGACATAGATGCTGGGGAAACTGAAAACTATGAGGGCTTTATTTTTTAAAAAAATTACATTGTTTTCACCTTTGCAGCAAGGCATAGGGTCTCTTGCTTCCCACTTGATCCTCACAAGCTTAGAAGAAGAGACAATGGCTGGCTGAAGATCACCTAAGGAGATTTATAGCCAAGTGGGGTTTAAATCCTTAACTCTCTAAGGCACCAGCCCAGCAGTTTTGTCTAGTGGTTAGGGAGCCAGACTCTTATCTGAGAATACTGGGTTCGATTCTTACCTCCCCCATGAAGCCAGCTGGGTGACTTTGGGCAAGTCACAGCTCTCTTCTGTGGGTAGAAGAACAGTCCCCTTAAATGGGTGAGAAAAGCCAGGTAGAAAAGCCAACTCTTCTTCTTCTATCAGATGAGATTAATTCATCTGATATAGTTAAGAGAAGGACAGAGATTAATGGTAAACCAACTGCCAAGAAAGTAAATGCTTCAAATAGTGTAATTGTCTTCACATACGTGAAGTTTCATTCTGGATGGCTCCAGGCAGAATACTGTGGGTAATCCTCCTTGCAGTTAGCCACAATGACCAATAGAGGGCACATTTCAAAATTCCATAAATAATCATGCATAACCGCCCTGTCCTCCAGTCATTCCTCAGTCGCAGTGAAAGCCACATTTGAGAGAGAGCTTCTCAATACGTCTTCAAGGCTGAAGGCTCAGTTGTCAAAATCTAACAAGACTCCTAAGAGAGGTGAGACTGGGTTGCATAACCCATTAGGAAATATTATAGATTGATTGGTTCTTAATCAGGCTTTCCATGCTTCATAGGTCTATTGGGCACTACTACTGTTGCTCATTCAGTTTAACAGTTTTTTGAACTGAGCTGGATTTTTTAAGCTATTACCTTCAATAACAATTGTTTTTATTCTAATTTCCATATTTCCCTTATGTATTTTCGGTTTAGACATAAGGTTTTATGATGTAATGTTAGAGAGACCTCAGAGTCTAGGAGGACTCAGTCTCCCAAGGTCCTTTGTGCTGCCTACCAGCAGGTCACTACGGTCATTGTGGCTAACTGCAAGGAGGATTACGCACAGTATTCCTCTGGAGTCATCAGAGAACATGGTTCTTCTCTGGAAGAAGGGAATGGCAAACAACTTGTCTATCTGTGCTAAGAAAACTGCAAAGATGGTTCATGTGGTAATCAGGAGTCAAATCCAACTCAATGATACCTAAATAAAGCAAAAATAATACAGTTACCCAGGACATGGGACTATCTACAGCATGAAAGAATACCATATCTTAACAGCTCCACTTATATTCTATAAACTATAGAGATATCAGTTGAAAGGGTTTCATTTATGCAGCAAAATATCAGGGTTCAAGTTCCAACCCTAATCTTACAGAGTGAAGGCCAGCCGCTATACAAGATGCTATTTCCTAACACATTTATCATACTCATTTATAGAGGTTTTTGGGCTGTGATGCCATTTTCCAGGTTTCTTCTTCTGAGAACCTAAGCTTTCAGATGTAGCTGCGATATCCATCTTCAGAATTTCTTTGCAATGCCAACAGGATGCAGCCAGGGAAAAGACCAATGACTAATTAGCAACTCAAACAAAGGAAGAGCTGACAAACAACCAGCCGACATCTGTAAGAAGAGGGACAAGATCTAGTAAGACACCAGGCCAGTCACCCTTGACTTGGCAAAGAACGAAGACCTCTGAAGATGGATATCGCAGCTATATCCAAAAGCTTAGATTCTCAGAAGAAGAAACCTGGAACACAGCATGACAGCACCAAAAACCTCTACAAATGAGGTTGCATCCAGCCATGAAAGCCTACATATGGACATTTATCGTACTTCACTACTATTTGCTCAGCAGAGATGCTCAGTTTTCTTTCAGACCTGATGTACCTACGAACCAGCCTACATCAAGCACATTTGAAAAGTTACTCTTTGCTCTCTTGGCTGGCTCCTGCATAATTTGGCTGTACAATCAGCCCTCTCCAATCATTGCCTCATGATCTTGAGAGCACAGAACGCAAAAATGTCAGCATTACTTAGCAATCTTGAATGACCCCAGTGCATTTCATTTATCTCAGTGACCTTATCATTCCCTTTTACTACAGTGCTAAAAACTGTCTCCAGAGAAGATGCAAGGAATCTATACGTGACGCCTAACAGCTTGTCTGGCTTCCACCTTTCAACTTGATTTCTGCCCTCCTTGTCAATTTGTCAAAAACCAGTTTTGTGATCCTTATTCATAGTCCTTCTATTTGCTGCTAATATTGCTTCAATTTATTCAAAGCAGGAAGAAATTTCAAGTAGTCTGCCAAAGGCACATAAAAAGTGTTGGGAGCATTTTGTCAGGTAGTTAAGATATACCTCTTTCTTCAGCTATTTGGATGGCTGAAAGCTTTTTCCTGGTGGGGAGCCCACCGGGGGGGGGGGGAGATTAATGCTGTGTTTTTCAGAGTACTAAGGACTTTGTGAGCATGAACCCATTGTTGTACCTTTGTCTTCTATTCTAATTTTATTCTTGTGATTATTCTAGTACTATCCTAGGTGGATCCTCATGACCTCTTTTTTACCATCACAGTGTCAGTAGCAACCACCATCACGTTCTAGTCACTGCTTCACAAGCTTCTTCCAACATTCCTTCTCCTGGGTGGTTCTTTCCTTTAAGTTACCGGCATCATCTTTATCTTATTGATCTAGGTGCTGTAGGAGCAGCCCCCCCTGGTCTTTTCAGATCATTTTATATCCAGTTGAGTATTTTCGCTATCTACCATTGATTATCTTTTGGTCTAGCAGTTAAGGAGCTGGACTTTTATCTGAGAATACAGGGTTTGATTCTGCTCTCGTTCATGAAGCCAGCTGGGTGACCTTGGGCTAGCCAAAGCTCTCTTCTGAGATCTCACAGCCCCATTCACCTCATCGGGTATCTGTTGGGGGGAGAAGAATAGAAAGCTTTGTTAGTCCCCTTAAATGGGTGAGAAAAGCAAGGTAGAAAAGCCAACTCTTCTTCTTCCTTTCAACATACCCAGATTATGGGTGTGCAAAACTCTGAAAATACCAGTTTGGTCCATAACGAATCAAAAGTGGCATCTGGACATATTGTCTGCTATCAAATCCAGACTGGCCTGTCTGTTCAGCAAACTTCCCCTCTGGCTTCTTTCTTTCTTCCTCAACAGTGCCCTACCAACCATGGGGCCACACTTCTTCACCCCCCATTGGGTTCATGGGGTACTTCCCTCCTCCCCATCAGCCCATTTCTCAATGGTTTCCATTCAGAAACAAATTCCACCCTCTTTCTATCCTATTCTTGTAAAACTCATTCATAAGAACATAAGAGAAGCCTTGCTGAATCAGCCACAGCCCATCTAGTTCAGCATCCTGTTGCATACAGTGGCCCGCCAAATGCTCATGGGCATTTCAAGCAGAGACAAGGACAAACCTTCTCCTGTTCTCGAGTCCCAGCAGATGGCCTTAGAAGTGCCCCAGTTCCTCCCCCCCCCCTCAGCCTGAAGGATGCACCTAGGCATTCGTTCTAGTAGCCATTGATACATCTGTCATCCATAAATTTGTCTAACCCTACCTTAAAGCCATCCAGACTGGTAGCTTTCACCACCACTTCCAGCAGCACATTCCATAAGCCGATGACCCTCTGGGTGAAGAAATACTTCCCCCTGTCAGACCTTATTCTCCTACCCATCAGCTTCATGGAGTGCCCCCTGATTCTAGTGTTGTGCGATAGAGAAAAGAAATTTTCTCTATCCACCCTTTCAAAACATCCCTAAGTCCAGGCCACTTCCATTTTAACCCATTTTATTCTGGAATTGAGAGCAGATGAAGGTTTTGTCTTTGCCTTCTGCTTGAGAATGGCCTGAAACAATTAATGGGCCACTGTGTGAGACAGGATTCTGGACTAGATGGTCTGTGGCCTGATCCAATAGAGCTCCACTTATGTTCCTAGCTCTTCCTGAGATAGGCCAACCTGATGTCAGATAGAAAGATTAGGTTAGTTTTTCATGATTTTGAAAGGTTCTGGGTATTTCTGCACCTTCGCTTCCTGAGTTGCTTGAAAATTTCCCCAGGATGCAAACACGGGATAGTTCTGGTGTCCATTTAGAGATGCCTGCTTTTCTCTAAGTGCTGGTGAGGTGAAAATCACTCAGCAGCAATTCCCAGAACCACACCAGCGGCAGCAACATGCCTGTGTGGTGCCACTGTGAGGCACTAACCACACTTGCATCTCCCCTCCCCAGGGTCTTTTCAGATCTCTCCCAGCCTGGCACCAGGGACTGTACAAGTCACCCCTGCCACAGTAACTCTTCCAGGAAATGTAGATGATGCATGCAAGAGCACTCACGGAGTTCTCTAACATTTCAAATGCAAATATTCACCCTTAATTTCAGTTCTACCATCTCAGTTTCTTAACATGCTTTATCACAGCAGTGAATATTGAATCATTGGGCACATCCAGACTTGTTAACACTGTGCAGCGGAATGCACAGTCATATTGGATGTGTCCCACATGATGATTGCTGGATTGTAGTGGTGACACATTATACCAATCCTAGTGCAAATTTACTTAATGCTGATTTAACAGCGTTCTGCACAGTTTTAAGAAAATTCAATTCTTCCTGCCAGTCTGGACAGAGTAAAGAGAAAAGCCAACAAGAACAAGAGGGGTAGCTCAACTCCAGTTGGCTGCGTCATCCCATGTCTCCCAGTTCTCTTACAGCTAATACAATTCTAGAAAGATGGAGGTCTCTTTCTCTGCACTCAGAGGCACCTAAGAGAGGACAGGACACTTGGATATTAATTTGCCTCAGGAGAGCAGGTCCCAGCAAATGAGCTAAAATGTTCAGGAAATCTGGCCTTTTTGTTTTTAGATGATTTATATCACCAACCTATGGAAAGGTTTGAATCTTGGCTCAGCTCATAGTTTGAAACTTTCCCAATGCTGAGTTATGATCTCAAAGTGTGTCTCAGAGACACAAGATCAATGCACGGTACAGAAAAGATTACTACACCGCATTGCAGCCTGGACCTCTAAGAAAGGTTAGAGTCAACACCCATTTGTTCAACTAAAATAAAAATTGTTAGCCCCATCTCAGTGATTTTCATTGAATATTCAAGTGCTTGTCGATTTGCTTATACACAAGTATATGAGCTGTAAAAACACAAGCAAAACAAAAACTTTTCTGCAATTAAGAAGATAAGAACATAAGGAAAGCCCTGCTGTGCTTATGAGCATCTCAAGCAGAAGATGGGGGCAAAACCTTCACCTGCTCTCAAATCCTAGCGAATGGCCTTTGAGGAAGAACAGTTGGCTTTTCTACCCTGCTTTTCTCACCCATTTAAGGGGACGCAAAGTGGCTGACAAAGCTTTCTGTTCTCCCCACAACAGAACACCCTGTGAGGTAGGCGGGGCTGTGAGACCTTCAGGTATGGGGTGGGATAGAAATGTAAACAAATAAATAAATAAATCTTAGAAGAAAGCTGTGACTAGCCCTAGGTCACCCAGCTGGCTTCATGGCAGAGGGCAGAATCAAACCCGGTATTCCCAGATAAGAGTCTGGTTCCCTAACCACTAGACCAAACTGGCTCTTGCCTGTCTCTCCAGCCTAGAGGATATACCTAGGCATCCATTCTAATTCATCAGTCATCCATGAATCATGATCTAGGCTGGTTGCTGTTGCCACCTCTTTTGGCAGCATGGTCAGAATCAGTGGGGCTGGAACAGCCAGATGTGCTGACTCACACCATGAGAAGACATGGTCTAGAACAGCAGTACTGTTAACCCATGCTACAGCCTTGAAGCTTGCACAACCTTTGGCCGCATTCCCATTACAAGCTTAATACGGTTTCCCTAAACTGAAATAATAGAACTGGATGCAAACGCGAATTTGCCTGATCCCATTACTTTCAACGTAATCGTGTTTGATCCGGATTCTGAAGATCGTATGTGGCGTACATGACTCAAGGGGGAACTCAAGTGGCTACTTTCTAAAAGCCGCTTTTCGGGGCTGCCCTGCCCTCTTCCTCCTGGTGTGAACGCACCACCCATAAAGGACCCCTTCAGGGAGCCTAGCTGGGTGGCTGCCGCTTGCCTGGATGGAGGAAAAATGGCACCGGGCAGTCAGAGATTCTTTCCCCTCCTCTCCCCATTGCCCAGGGCACACAGCACCAGCGGAAACTCAAGCCCCCTTCACCCACTCACTCCACAGTCACAGCCTTAAAAACAGAACCTGCAGCTGCTTTCCTTTATTTTCCCTTTCTAAAGGTCGAAACTTTCAGAATTGCGCAAAATTACAACATTGTTATCAGGTGCGAAGTAGGTGGATTGCTACAGTGTAGCGGCTGCTGTAAGGGGTGGAGTTTTACAGTAAAATCCCTGTCTTTGGAAGCAAGCTATTGGGGGAGGGAAACCCTAAACATGCCTTTTCATCCCACTAAAATGGTACCATTCCCATAGTAAGAAATGTAAAACCTTTCAAATGCACGAACCGGAGTGAGACCTGTTGAAATGAGTGTTAACATTTACAACACTTTGGGGTGATTTAACATGCGGAAAACGTGTTAAACCAACTTGACGTGGGGACTGCGAGGATTGAAACCTTTTCAAAACCGTTTTAAGCTTGTAATGGGAATTCATTTTACCTTATCAGTATCTGAAAGGCTATTTTACCTAGGGTTCTCTATGGTTCCCTTATGTCTTCAGCTGTTGGTGCATTCCACTGCAGCCATGGCATTTTAACATGCAGTACCCTTGGCACAGCAACATATTAAAATTAAGCATCCAATTATATGTTTTGCTGCATGAGCACTAAGTTATTAAAAATGCAATAATGCACCGGGCTTTTCATGAAAGTAACTGACTTCATCTTATCCTCCTTCTATGAGTTGAATTTCACAGTTTATGTGAATGCTTCTAAACATTTTAAAGGTCTTCAGAGCATTTATCCATAATACAGTGGGAGTTAGTTCCAAGTAAACAGGTAGAGGCTAGCACAGTAAATCTCATTTTTACTTAAAATGAGGGTTCATCATGTAAAAATTGCAGGTTTGCACACAGATTGCTCCAAGCAAGGTGAATTTACAAGAACAAAAGATAGATTGTCAGTCTTTTTGATGCAAGTATGGTGGCTTTATTTTTAAAGAAAGGGAAGATGATTTCTCGAACATCCTGGAGAGCTGGTAATTCAATTATAAAAATATAAGTGTCAACCTTGGCTAAAAAAAATAAACTGTGAAAAAAGGAGTCTCTTAACCTACTTTATTCTTTGTCTGAAAGCATTTTTGTCTGTAGCGGACAAGTATCCATGAACTATATTAATATTTTACAAACAAATATTGTTAAAGAAACTACTGTGCCATTTAGTACTGTTTTTTTGTTTTTTTCCCAGTGAGGATGTTCTGAAAATGTATGCCAGAACATGGGTTGACCCAAAAAGGAAGAACCAACACAAAGTATGAATAAGAATGGGAAATTTTCCTGATACACAGGCCCTTTTTGCTAAAAACACATTGGCTGCATTCACACCTAAGTCTTAATCCAGCTTCAGTCCACTTTCAGAGTGACACAACACATCAGCAAAGTAACAAACTGATCATTTTGTTTCCACTTTATCTAATCCAAAGGTAGTTTTTCTGAGGTAGATAATGCCAAAAGCAAACAGCTTATTATTTCACTGATGAGTTATCTCATTCTGAAAATGGACTGAAACTGGATTAAAGCTTAGGTATGAACACAGCCATTGTCTGCACTGCAATCCAGATCAAGGAGCTGCACAGAACAAACTATCTGCAGGGAAACAGAGTAGATCAGGATCTGAACTCTGCTAAGGATTAGTAGTAGACCAAATAAATGCGGTCTATATTCCTACTCAATACGCAAATGCTTCTTCCTATGGTTGATCTGGATCAAGCGAATACAGAACTAGCTAATATGGATCTAGCTAATATGAATTAATGGAGGTAAGTGCAGAAAGCCGCACATATATACACATTGCAACAGTAACAGGAAAATTAGCCTAATTGTACCATATTCAAAAATGTTGAGAATGCAACAAAATGCAAGTATAAGAACATAAGCTTGCTAGATCAGGCCACAGCCCATATAGTCGAGAAAATCCATTTCAAAACTGTTTAAAATAAGAGAACTGGGAGAGAGTTTTCCGTCTTTTTGCATAGTCTGGACATGTGTCAGCAAGGGAAATCTCGGTTTAAGTGCATGGATTTGCACTTGGGAATGGTAGTACATACACATCAACCTAACTCCCACGCGTCCTGAAACGTACCTCTGTCCATGCATGTATCCAATTGCTCGCAGGACACTGCCATCTTGAGCATGGCAACTGCGTGTGAGCCAGCACTATTGTCATGCTAATTTTGACACTCTGCACACATGCATTCGCATTTGGGGTCATCTGAGGTGCCAGCATGCTTGCGTGGCACGTCAGACAACCCTTCGGCTCACTGGCTGGATGCGTCAGGTAAATTTCAGGTAAGGGTTAGTTTGCATGTGGTGCACTTGTCCAGATGTTAACCTATTGCAAACTGTGAGGTCAAGTGCAAATTGGCCAGAGGTAACGGGAAAATTATCCAAACTTCAGTCAGGCTGCTACTCTTTACAAAGTCAGCAATAGAAGTAAGGTATGTTCTTGCTCAATAGAAGACACAAATGAACAGAGAGCCTGTCCCCAAGGAATAAAAAGTCTGCCAAGACTATCCTTTTGCCTCTGAGTGCCCCCAAGCCAGGATTTTTAACGAGGTTCCAGCGCTACAAAACGTGGAAATCACGCGACAAAATACATGCACTTTAAACAACTCTTCCAGCGCTCTTTCTGTAAGTCGCGGGTTTTCCTCGCTACATTTACCTTGAGGACGCTCCGTGGCAGAAGGGGCAGGGATTGCCGCCTGCACACACAGCAGAAACACAAGCAGCTTCACTTTCTAAAGCTCAGAACTAAAGAGCCAGAATCACGCAGAATTGCAACATTGTTGCAATTGATGTGAGGTGTGAAATGGGTGGATTATTGCTAGGGGTGGATTTTAAAGTGATAACAGGGAAAGTGATGAGTGAATGAGTGATCGTGCGCTGGACAGGGTGGATTTTTGAAAGCAATAACAGGGAAAGTGGTGAGAGTGAATGTAGCCATTTCGGGGGGGGGGGAGATCTGGGAGACAAACAGAGAGCCGATCGCTGTTTCTCCTTTGCACTTGTCAGGGATTGTCAGTGAATGTTTTCCAGCACGAGAAGCCATTTCGGGGGGGGGGGGGAGATCTGGGAGACGAACAGAGAGCCGGTCGCTGTTTCTCCTTTGCACTTGTCAGGGATTGTCTTCCTGGTTGTGGCCACACCGAGCGCAGTCCCTCCCCATTCCCGCTGGCACCCTATGAACAAGAGCAGGGGCGGGGAGAAAAAGATGCGCGCAAAGAAAACAGGGATCCTATGGGGACGGAAGGTGCGTTAAAAACACGCATTTTCCTGAGCCTCATGCGGACGCTTCTTCCTGATTTGCATGGTACTTTTAAAGTCCACTTCAATAGAGTGACAGTAGAGTGACAGTGGAGAAGTAAATAAGTCTTTTGGGGATGCAGCCAGAGAGTCATTCATCATATTACCATTTTCCCCAGTCTTTCAGGCCAGAGGGACAAGCAGTATGCCTCTAAGGCCATATACTGGGATTTGAGAGCAGGAGGTTTGTCCTTGTCTCTGCTTGAGATGCCCATGGGCAATTGGTGGGCCACTGTGTGAGACAGGATGCTGGACTAGATGGGCTGTGGCCTGATCCAGCAGGGCTCCTCTTATGTTCTTATGTTCACCTCCCTCATATCACGTGATCCTGCACTGAATGAAAAAACACATGAGAAACCATGCCAGTTAATAGGAAACCAAAAGTCAGGAAAAGTAGAAAGTGGTGTCCACCTCCATTTTTATTTATTTTTTAATGAACCACTGTGTTATAAGAGAAGCTACTGCAAAGACCAAACAGATCCTGGATATGATGGGGCAGTTTAACAATGAAGAACCTTGCTACTCCTGTTGTTTTCAATTTTCAAACCACACCAAAACTCTTGAGTCTCAAATAACTGGTTTATCTTTTAATTTGTTCAACATAAACGGGCAGTAACAGGGTTTCAAAATTCAATGTTTCCAGTTTGTATCAGTTCTTCTGCTCTTGCAGAATCACAACCATTATCACAATAAACAAAAATCAAGTAATACACTAAGGAACGACACTAGATTGCACTAATAGGTTAGGTCAGGTTATTAATCTAATTGGGGAAAATATTAGACAGTTCCATTCATCCACAACCATAGCAGAGTATTTTATTTGGAAAAAAAGAGGCTTCATTACCAATTCACCATTAATTATACACTCATTTAAAGACTGCATCCCTAACATGCTGAAACAAATACTTAACTACCTTTCTGGATGAATAACTGAATGCAATGAAGACTAAAAAAATGATAAAGTGAAAATCACTGTGACAGGACTAGCAATCATATTAACGTGGAAGCTGTTTGCAGAATGCCAGCTACGTTGTAGCATTTTAATGAATGCAAAGCAGCATTAAAGATCCAGTGAAAAATAAGAAAATCATGCTGTCTTTTCTTCCCCCCCCAAAAAATGCCTTTGTCTAGGATGAATCACCATTTATTTACATTATGCAGATAAAAATGTCAGAACAATTAATTTCAGTTTTATCTGAATCTAATATAGCATGCAACAGTGAAAACCAGACATTCAGTTTGCTGAGCTGGTGTAATTGGCAAACAAATTTAGCAGTAAATCGGGTTCTGATATGAAGCTACAAGCAATTATGGGCACAATCCAGCCAGAGTAGAGCACTTTTCAAACTTCAGTCTTAAGTCTCCAGCAAAGAGGAACTCCTATTAAATTCAGGAACATCATTTTTAAGAGTGACCATGCATGAGTTAAAACCATATTTTTTCCCAGAAAGTCTAGCTCTTTACAAACCTATAAGAAGTCCACCTCAACTGAGTGTGGGTCCTAAAAACATTAATTTGAAAAGCAGTAGGTGGGTGGGTGCAACCAGCACAAACCTGGCATAAATCTAACATCCGCATATGAGTCACAGAACTGGAGTCTTTACAGTCCATCACAAATGGGCTCCCTGAAACCATAAACACAAAGTGCTACCTGGGGTTCCTAGCCTTTGAAGCCCAGTAATCATATATGGAATGCCTTGGTGCGTGGAAAACAATATTCTCATGGTTTATTTGCCATGTGCCCCAAACTCTGTGGTTTGTTTTCAGTTCGATTTTCCCATATCAAACAGCAGATAAATAGTAAGAACTTTCAACATCAGATCCTTTTTGCCTGAAACTATCTTAAGTTTATCCATGAGGTCCACCAAGTTAATTTTGCTATATTCCCATACAGAGATATTTGAGAATAGACTCTATGGAATACAGTAGGATATAATCAGGAGTTGAAATTATCATAACTCTCACTAAAGTGGGCTTGTGTTTTGCTGTAAACAGAATGATCCTCAATATGAAGGGTGCCTGTTTGTAATCTATTTTTAAAAGTGGGAGTATATCTTTGAGGATGTTAATAATTGTTATCAACATAACCCAAAATTTCTATATTAAATGTTTATAGCTAATGTATAAATGGGTGCTGCAAAGGTTTATGGGACCACTGCAAAACCATGGACTTTGAAACCTGAGGCCCCAGACATAAAAACCAATTGGCCTACCAAGTAAACATGACTCTTGGAGTTGACTCCTTCTGTTTGTTTATCTGATCGAGTTAAGTTGATTTCCAGTACATATCATTTGCATTGTAAATAAAACAAGAGATCTCACAAGATTCTGAGGTGAAACATTTAAAAGCAAAAGCTTTTATTTTAATTAGCACCTTTTCTTTGGTTTCTGGAGTAAATGAAACAGTCACTTAGGCCATGTCCCCATGCAAGCCATATGGCGCTGTTTGGGCACTGTTTGGGCTTGCATAGGCCAAGCGCAGGACCAAAATCAAATCTCGGGCATCCCTGTGCCATTCGCCCTAACGCAGGCTGGGGGTGGGCTGGGGGCAGATTCAGCTGTCCTCAAGCAAACCACACTGGGGTCGTGATTTTGCTCCCTTTCCCAGGCAAATCGCTTGCTTGCCTCTAAAGGAGAGTAAAAGCAAGGGAGTAAGGGGATGCAGAGGCTTGAGTTTTCTCTCTTTTCCAGGGAGGCAACATTATTGCCCCCCTGGGGAAGAGAGAAATCTCAAACCTCTGCAACCCCTGTTCACAATCTCGGCTGACAGGACAGAGGCTTTGCTGGTCCCCCAAACCTTGCTGAGATTTTTTTTTCAGGTATCAAATTTGGCACCTTCTGACACGGTTTGGGGGGGGATTTGGTACGCTTTTTGCGGACCAAATCCAAAACACATGGGGACAAACCTTGCCAATCCCACATTCAGAACCATACCAAACTTGCATGGGGACACAGCCTTAATGATTTACTGAACTTGGGATGAGGAGACATGTACACAATTACATTTTTAGAATATAAAAAGAGAAGGTTTTAGATCTAGTCAGTTACGAGTTGGTAGGAATTAGTTAAGGAGTTAGTGGGAGTCAGAGAAGAGAAAATGTAGATTTCTATGCTGCAAAGTGATTTCTTTCACTCTCTTCAGAACAGGTAATATGAACCTTTAGGAATTTATCTTACAGGTTTTTTCTTCTGGGAATTTTGGCTAATAGTCTTGATTATGAGAAGTAAGTTATTTTGCCTAAGAATTAGGAAAGCATTATATTCTACGAAAACTACTATGCCGTGGCTCCTTTCTAGTGTTTATTTTCTTTTACTTTCATTAAGACAACTTAGATTTTTGCTAGAAATTCTACTTTGCCTTAATAATTTGTTAAAGCTTATGTCATTATGTCATCCCTTATGCCATTCCTTATGTTATTAAAAGCTGCTTTAAACTTATTTTGGTTTGAATTGCTCTAATGCCATTCTTAATAAATGAAATATGGTGTAAGAGTCCGGATGGTTATTGCCCCTCCCTGATGGATCAACTGCCAGTTGCTTGTTCGTTAAACCAAGCCCATTGTCTCAAAAAGATCTCACAACCTCTGCACGTGTATAGGGTGCCAGAGCACATTTGGATAAGCCTGGACAAGCAAACAGCTGTCAGCCTCACCAAAAATGGCTAAGGTGTGTTGCTTATCTATGGCACTCATTTCTAAATTTACATTGCAAGTTTTATGGAAATATGATTTCACTGGCTAAACATTTCCGCTGTTTAGCCAGGGTCACATCTTCATTTTAAACTTTCTTCGGTCCATCATCAGGTCTGAGTGCTCACAACTTCTCATTTCTACCCATTTTAATTTTGTACTTTCCAATCTCCAATAAATAAAACAGATAGAAATGAAAAGGTGTCATCAGTCAGATCTGAAGATGAACCAAAGAAGGATTAAAGTGAATGTGTGACCATGGCCCTTGTGAGTATTGTCAGATTGCCGCTATCACTTTTTTTGTTGTTGTTGTAATTTTTCTTTTTAAAGCACTCTCTGTAAATAGGTCTTCAAACAACTTTTCATCAAGATCATCATCTTTGAAAAATATGATCATGTGGGAAGGGGCAAAATCATCCATGAAACCAATAGCTGACATTTGCTGGTTGTCCCTACGCCCTATATTTCAACATAAACTCCATGGACCTGCATATCGAGCAAGATGTACATGCAAATGGTGCATTAATTGCCTTTTAAAAACAATACCAGGGCAGCTGAAAATTCCACGTAACAAGATAAAATTTCAGATGAAAAAATTGAAATAATCAGTTGTATGCCACAAATTATGACCTGTGTTTCCCCTTACCCTCAGTGCATGGTACGCACACACCCTTCCTGCATGATCTACTTACACTAAAGTTGTCACCACCTGCTCTGGATTGTCACACAACCACATGGATGGGCGCATGATGGAGGGAGAGAGGTGGCACATGTGCCTCTGCAGGCCAATGCCTATAGGTTATTTTTGGGGGTGTGCCTGTCCCCTTCTTCACGCAAGAGAGGACCTGGCTGGCAACTCCCAAAGCAAAAAAAAAAAAAAAAACAGGGGGGACTGGCTTTTGCATGATTGTTTCCTCCCATTTTCTTCTGCTTCAGGGTGCTGTGTTCAAGCATAGAACACCCCCCCCCCGACAGTATGTATGGCCTTCGGGGTTCCCCCCCACCCAATCTACCTTTTCTAGTGCAGAATCAAGAAGGGGGGCAGAAATAGTGTACAAAGAGTCCCACCTGGAGGCCTTCTCTGCAGTGCCCCAAAGGTGCTTTTTTTTGGGGGGGCTGTGCCTCTGATTACCGCCTATGTCTGAGCTTCGCTCTTCAGCTCTTGCCTCCTCTGCATTCCACTCTGCCCCTCTTGGGCGGTGGTCTCACCTAAGGTTCAATCCAGCTTCAGTCCACCTTCGGGGCGGGGAGAACACATCAGCAACGTGACCAGTCATTTTCTTTCCACATTATCTATCCCAAAGGTGAAATGTCTGAGTGATTTGAAAGAAAACCGCTTGTCCCTTTGCTGACGTGCCCTCTCGCTCTGAAAGTGAACTGAAGCTGGATTAAACCTCAAGCGTGACCACAGCCTTTCTCCATTCCCACAGCCATAAGGGTGCGTCCTGGCTGCTTTCCTGGCCCCGACGTCTTCATTCATTCAACCCCACCTTCCCACGGCACCCATCCACGGCCACATTTCTGCTCTGGCTGGCAAAACAGAAGCGGAGGCGACACGGCAAGGCGCGGGGAAGTGTTGGGCGCAGCAGCAGCAGTAGCAGCAGCCTGAGCGCGCAGCTGCGCTCCCTCCGTCCAGACCAGACACAGTTGTCTCCCTGTATGCCCTGTGCTGCCCTCGGGCGGCGGGCGAGACGAGAGAGTGGGCGGCCGCGTCCCATGCTACCTGTGTGCATATGTTCAGGTGTGCGCGGCCCCTCCTCTTGGCCACCTTTCCAATGCCGCCCACCAACTCCCTTTGGCTGCCTCCCCATACATGCCAGTCCAGTCCAGTCCAGTCCATCCTTTCCCCCGTCATTGCTTTTGCTTAGGAGGCGCAGCAGCAGCAGCTGTAGCGTGGTGGTCGTGGGGGATCTTTTACCTTAGGAGGAGGAGGGAGCCGGGCCGGGCCGGGCTGGGAACGCGATGTATGTGGATGGAGGGGCTGCTGAGTTAATCCGGATAGGGCGTGGGTCGTTCGCCCTGCCTGCCTGCCTGCTTCTCCCTCCGTGCAGGCGCTCTCATTCCCCCCTCGCCTGCCCGGGAGCCGCTTTGGACTTATTATTAGAAGGGATCAACTGCCCGGCTGATGCTTTGGGCATTAGAGAGAGAGAGAGAGAGAGAGAGAGAGAGAGAGAGAGACCGGGCCAAAGAGGGCAAGGCCAGCGCACGGGGGCCAGAGACTGATGAAAAACCAAAGGAATTAAGGAGATTGGGGGGTTAGGGAAGGAGGGGGGTTAGGGAAGCCAGAGACTGCATTCACACCTAAGTTTTAATCCAGTTCCAGTCCACTTTCAGGGCGAGGGAACACATCAGCAAAGTGACCAGTGATTTTCTTTCCACGCTTATCTACCCCAAAGGTGAAATTTTCTGAGGCTGTGATCACACCTAAGGCTTAATCCAGCTTCAGTCCACCTTCAGAGTGAGAAAACACACCAGCAAAGTGACCGGTAATTTTCTTTCCACATTATTTATCCCAAAGGTGAATTGTCTGAGTTATTTAACATTGAAAAACCCTTGTCCCTTTGCTGATATATTCACTTTCTCTGAATGTGGTCTGAAGCTGGATTAAAACTTAAGGTGTGAACACAGCCTGAGAAAGGAAGAGAGAAGAAGCAAGCAGGTGACAGACAGAAATTACATTTTTTTAAAAAAATTCATCCTTTTATAGTCTTTAGTTGTTTGTTTCCCCATGTCTTTCTAGTTTCTACTAGATGAGAATTGAGATAAGTGGAGCAGAAGCCAAGGTTTTGTATGGAACTGGGAATTTCAGCAGTTATGGCTTGGGATCCAAGGAACACCTGCCAAAATGTCCTCTTCTGTGCAACTGTAACGTGTCCAGAATCCTGAGCCTCTTCTGTTTGACAGTCCTACCCACAAAAGCATAGCACCTGAGATGCAAACTCCAGGGGGAGTGAATTATCTAACTGCTTCGCCATATTAGCCCTCTAAAAAGAAATTACAGATTTCTGAAAATCAGCAGATAATGAAAGAAGAAGAAGTAAAGAAGCAATTCTCAGAAACCTAAAATCGCATGCAAGAAAGTTACAGTACTGTTTCTCTTTTCCCCCACCTATTATATTTTCCACCTCATTTTCCTTTTTTTCTCATAACCAGCCGCTGCCACCTACACACTGCAATCTGCTTCTCCTTTTAAAATCTGCCCTCATACATAAATTGTTCACATGCCAAAGAAAGCAGAATAATAAGTTGGAAGGCAACCATCCATAATGCTTTTTTAAAAAAACTTTAATCCCAAATATGATTACTGGTAAGTACATTCTTCTGAATTCAGCAGGACTTGTTTCAAAGTAAACATAAATTTGAGCTGAAAATCGTCAGTATGTGTGTTTTAAAATATTGTCGAGATATACCTTACGTTAACAATTAAGGTTCCTGCTACAAATTGCTAATGAAGATTTATGTCATTAAACTGAGGTCAGGGTCCCACTGGGCAATTTAAATTGGATTTAAACAAGGATTTTTAAAATCAGCAGTGTGGTCTGGTTTTTTTGTGTTCCCACTTTTAGCTTAGAATGCGGACTTACAGGGGAGAAACCCCCTCTCCTCTACCTACTAGAACCCCCTCCCCATGCGGTCAGCAATGGGCACCCTCATGCCATGACTTCACTGGGGTGGACAATTCAAACCCCACCCCTATATAAGCCTGTCCCTGATTCAGATCAAGGCAGCAGTTTTTATTCACTGTTTCTCCCCATACCACAGTGCAGCCTCTTTTGTTAACAAGGCAATAGAAGATTAAAGATCACTTTCCCTTTGTTTTGTGCTAGATTGGTACATCAAAGCAGTGCAAAATGGCGGGAGGGAAACAGGCAGGATTGTGTGTTGGTTTGTTACAGCAGATCAGTGCGAAATTGCAGGGATCCAGGCAAAATGTGTGAATGGAAGGAGGGAGGAAGTTCATAGTACTTTTACAAATCCAGGACAGAAGCTGCCAATGTATTACACTGATCTCTTGTTACAATGTTACAATCTGCAGGCTCTGTTGATTCTTTACCTTTCCCCTCCCTTTCAGGCAGCTTTGTTGTAGAGAGCCCAGCACAGGAAATCAGGGTTTATCATTGGAGAAAGGGGGATATATTTTTAATTACATTTTAGTATTTGATATATTTTAATTTTATTGTAACCTACCCAAAGCATTTGGTGAAGGGTGGGATATAAATGTTCTAAATAAATAAATAAATAAAATATTCATATCATATGTAAGAAGCTATAGGCTAGATTTTAGTTTACAAACTGGTAGTAAATTCTGACCTCACCAATTACATGTATGAGATGTAGCATTAAGGAGACTAAAAGCAGATCAACAATATCTATTTGAACAAATGATCTATGCTGCACAGTCTACAGTAGTACTGGGATGGAAGTATAGTGCCAAATGGACAATAGAAAATTGGTATAAATATCTAATCGAATGATATAGATTTGGAAAAAAAAGGGAATTAAGATTTCAAAGCCAAGGTTTGGAACTACAATCCACAGTGGAGGATATCAGGAAAGACTTATTATGAGTGTTTTTCCACTGTCACTAAAAGTACCCATTAAGTACCTATTTCATGGGTATGAAATGGCATTTTTGTACCTATTAGTGGGTACTTAATGGGTACTTCTAGTGACAGTGGAAAACACCCTATATTACTCATCAAGACCCCAAGCACCAGAATTCTTGAGAGAAGAAATAATAAGACTATTTCTTTGAACTAACTAAAGAAGAAGAAAAAGAGAAGAAAAATCTAAAAGAAGTTGTCTTTTGGTGGGGGGGATGCATGTTAGTCACAGTTTTGTATTTTATTGTTATTTTTGTATTGATAATTTTAAAAATTATATATTTTTTTTAATTACAGGTATGAGTAAGGATGGGATAAGAAATAAAATAGCAATACCTGGTGGCCAGAGTCCTTGTTCATGCTTGCCGAGCACTGCTGTAAAAATAAAAACAAAGTTTTCTTGCTGTGAATCTTTGGGGGAATGTGTTTTGGAATATGGAGGAAATCACAAAAGAAATGTTTTCAACAATGGTTCTGGTAAGTACAAATCAGCCAATACCTCTGCTAGAGTTTCTTGGAACAGTGACAGGAAGGGATCATGACAAAAGTGCAAATTCAGTGTGTTCCTTATTATATTTTAATTGGCGACTGGCAGCTGTTAGTAACTGTATGAGATCTTCAGTGTGCACAGCTAATTTGAGGAGACCCTGGGCTGCAGACTTTGTCCAGAAGGCAGAAGTGAAGTGTGATGATTTTAGCATCCAGCGACAGACAAATCATCTTCAGCATCTCTTCATGTATTCAGTACCTATTGCAGCAGTGGTTTCATTTTCTTGCTCTGTTGTTCCTTCATATGCTTGGTTCATGGTCAGCCTCCTGCAGACTACAGCAAAGGTGAGAATTTGGAAGCTCAGCTTGGCTGGGTGCCAAAGGAAAGGAGTGCCAAATGTCACACGGTCATTATAAGTTCTGCACCAAACTGCTTCATGCTAGCGCTTGCAACTTGGCCAGTTTGATCACCAGCACAGAACTGTTTAGTGCCAAGCTGAAAGCCATCTTGCAACTTTCTTCTCTGCTCTTCTAGTTCAAAACTGAGCAGTGCATACCCTTGGTCTGGGGGATGGCAAAAAATAAAAAGCGGATTCAACTGCCTTCCTGAGATGGATTGAAATGCTAAGGTGTAACCACAGCCAAAGACTGGAGGGGAGAGAAAGGCAGAAGAGGCCAAAGGCCATCTGCACTGTGGTGGCCCAGACTGACTAGCAATTTTGGAGACAGAAAACAAAAGCTCCCAGTGCCCAAAGTTACCAGCTGGGGCTTTTTTAGCAAGAAGGGGTGCACTTTCAGGGCCACTTGGGGGGAGCCTGACAAAACAGCACTGGGCTCCACATTTGGTAGGCACAGCCAGCCATACAGCATCATCTGCAAACAACCGGCTGGGTTGGTCTACTGCTGGAGATTTCATTATAGTGAGATCTGGCACCATTTTCATACTGGAACTTATTCCAGTGTCACGTCCTGTGCAGACATGGGATTCTACAAGAAGGCACAGCCTTCTTCAGGTATTACTCAAGGGCTACTTGGCCCAGTTTAGCAGCCCAGTGTATGTCCTGCCTTTGATATCAGGCAGAGCACTGCTCATTTATCCCTAAACTTTAGGGATATTTAGGGATGTTTAGCCTGCAATAGAACTCCTTATGCCAGTCCCAAATTGTATGGTCTAGTAGGTACGGAGCCGGACTCTTACTTGGGATTACCAGGATTGATTCTGCTCTCCTCCATGGAGCCAGCTGGGTGACCCTGGGCTAGTCACAGCTCTCACAGGGTGACTGTTGTGGGGAGAAGAATAGAAAGCTTTGTCAGCTGCTTTGAGTTCCCTTAAATGGGTGAGAAAAGCATGGTAGAAAAGGCAACTCTTCTTCTAATTACTGAGAATGAAAGGCCAGTGAATAAGGGAAAACAGCTGGCAACATCTTGGCACATCATAATAATCAACACAAGCCCTCAAACGTTTTAAAATATTATATTGAAACAAATTAGGAGATAAAGGAGAAAAATCTATGTATTTAGAGTTTGCCTCTAATGAAAAAGGGGGGAAGACCTAATGTTTGATTTCTAAATAGAAGCAAGCTAATTCTATTTTTTTCTGTGGAGATGCCCTTGAGTGAATCTTGACTTGGTTACTACCTGGGTACATCCATGCAGCATTCTTGGCTGCAAAACAGAAATGGTTTGAAGGTAAGCCTTGAAACAAGCAGATAAAATGTTGCACAATTGGAGAAATTACAGGTTAATCTTTTGTTGAACCAGGTTTTATTTAGTCCTTGACAAATTGGTCCATTCTTAAGCATCCATTAAAATCACACATTTCAAGTACCTGTACTTGAAAATAAATTACACAGGTCAGGTGTAGGTCATTGTCTTTCTAACACACCAGATGGAATAACAGTCATTCGGGCAACCTACTTCTTTTCCTTCACAAGCAAAGCAATCCTTTAAATAAAATGTTTGAAGGGAGATATTATAAAATAAAAATAAAAATTCCTTCTGCCATTTTTGCTTGGCAGCTTGACAGTGCTGTGGACAGTGTTGTCTTTGTGCATTTTAGAGATGTGCACATCTGGTTATTCATCGGGCCATTGCTATGGCAATCATGATGCAGCATGAGACTTTGGGCCTTTCCGCACAGGCTCTAAAAACGGGGAAGGATTTGGACGTGGCATCTGCACAGGGAACCCAATTAGGGTCCCTTTGAGGATGCCACGTCCGCACATCGGCAGGCAAAACCAGTTGTTTAAACCGGTTTTGCCGCTGAATCCTACCCAGATGTAAGAACTGAAAAAATCAGGTCTTACATCTGGCTTTCCCCCTGAAAACGGTTTGGAAGCTAACGCTTCTGTACCGGAGGGGGAAAAGCCGGATTGCCGGCTCATGCTCAGCTGTCAGAGAGGCAGAGCGCATGCTCTGCGACTCTGACAGGTGGGCGAGTCTGGCAGCCAGCTTCCCTGCCCTCCCCCTGGCCAGAGAAACGGCAATCTGCCGTTCTCTGGCCAGGGTACGGCGGCTCCTACTCTCACCCCCACCCCACCGAGAGTCCCTCCGACTTACCTCATGGTCTCCAGCCCGATTCTGAGGCTGGCAGGGCCGGTGCCAATTGTGCATGCATGTGCTGTGGCCCTGATGGTCCCAGCAGCCCAGGCCTACAATTCCCAGCAGCCCTGGGCTGGTGGGACAGTCAGGGCTGCGGCACGGGCATGCATGATTGGCGCCAGCCCTACCAGCCTCAGAATTGGGCTGGAGACAATGAGGTAAGTCGGAGGGACTCTCGGTGGGGTGGGGGTGAGAGTAGGAGTAGGAGCCGCCTTACCCTGGCCAGAGAACGGCGGATCGCCGGTTCTCTGGCCAGGGGGAAGGCAGGGAAGCTGGCCATCGGACTCGCCCCCGTCAGACTCTCAGAGCATTTGCTCTGCCTCTTTGACAGGTGGGCATGCGCCGGCAGGGCCCATTTGGGATGGGTGCTGGTGCATTTGCACAGCACCCACCCCAATCCATTTTCCCATCCGGCCCTGCTGCCGCCGCCTGTGCGTGTGCGTACACGTGGGGCCTCCAAGAATCTGTCTCTATTTGAGACAGATTCTTTTTTAGAACCATTCCGCCAGAAAACAGATCTTTTAGATCCGTTTTCGGCGGCATGTACAGAAAGGCCCTATGCCATAATCCACCCCACCCTTACTTGGTATTCACACAAGGAAGTAGTGCGAACGCTGTGTCTGGGCACTCCCAGTAAAGAAGACTGAGCTGCTCTAAAATGGAAGTGGATACAGAAGGGTCTTGCACACCCTGGGCTGCCCTAAGATAGAAGTGGCACTGCAGGTGTGCAGATACAGTGTCCCAGGGCATGCAGGGCCGCCCTGATCTTCCAAGTGCAAAATGGCCCTGAATCTGATTGCATGAAATCAAGACTGCTCAGAAAATGACTGGAGCTCACAGGAGTAGGGATTATCACTGGCGAGTGCAAGGTACTTCCGGTTGGGAAGATACAAGGGATAGGACAGCCTTTGTACAGTCTCATGCTTTCTATAGGTTTGGGCTGTGTTTCCCACCCTCTTGGCTACTGCTGTTGACAGGAGTTGTAATTCATAATATATAGACGTTACCTAGTAAGTGAGGTGGTGTGAGTTGAAGTCATCTCTAGTAGTGAATATTCAGGTAAGATTTGCATAGACCCACCAAAAGACTGGTGGGGTGTGTCGAAAGGATGCTAGGGCCACATCAACTGCATGTCACAGTGTATCAGACATGCAGTGACTGCACATCACTAAACTTATGTAGTGGCCGTTCCTTGGGAAAGTTCATTTTGCAGAGTGATAAAAAGCATTCTGTAAAGGAGAATACAAACCTTGTTGCTCCTGTGGTCTTCATGTGAGGGCCACTGGCTGTAGAGGAACCTACCTCAGCTACTGCTGTCTGGATCCATGATGTGAAGTACTGAAAATGACCAACTTCCAGGGGCCAATTTTAGCCATTTGGATCATGGCTCTAGTTGGAAACTTTGAAACAGAACTTCTGTTTCCCAGCTCCATAGTTTATCCTTCTTTCCACTCCAGGGTAGTCTAGGTGCCTGCCTATTCCAACCCCTGAGCAGATCTTGCCTGTATTTTGGCAAGGTGGGATGTCTGTGGAAAACTCATGCCGTTTAGCTAGACTGGATGAACATAGTTTTTCAGATGAGTAGAGATTTTCACTTTCCCTATATCGTACATAATTTTACAAACCTCTATCATGTCCTTCTTTCCTTCCTGGAATTGTTTCAGCTTCCTAGTCATCTTAGCTTTCTGCACCATTCCCATTATAATCCATTATTATGCAAGCTTAATTGATTTTTTGAAAGCTGGGTGTGAAATGAAAATTTGCATAGCAAATTCCCCTGTCTGTTGTTTACTCTGCCATTGCAGTCTCTTAATAAGAAAAAATCTTCCTGTTTAGTGAAGAAAGGGTAGAAATCTGCACATCTCATGTAAGTGAAATCTCTTACTGTGATTTCACATATCACGAGGAATTCAGCTTCCGTGTTTGAAACTTCCTTATTTGAGAGAGTCAGAGACCAAGCCCTGGGTCTTCATCAGGAATATTAAATAATAGATTTCTGTAATTACATCAAGTAATGGCAGTGCTATGACTGAGCAAGGCTTCCCCTACCCAAATCCCTGGTTTCAGGTTGCATACAAAAGCAGAACAGATGTAGAATAATTTGGTTTATTAAAATAAAAAGGCAAAATTTGAGTAAGTACATAAAAATAGCAACAACAACAAAAGAACAAAAATAGTCCAGGAAAATAAAAAGATTTTACCTTGAAAACCATGGGGTTCAACTTTAAAGTTCCATAGACATTCAAAAGACATATAGTTACTCCACCGCATTATCAAGACAAGAGCTGAACATCAGGACCAGAACAGAGAGGATTGGATCAGAATCAGCATAACTAAGGCTAATACAAGCATAACTATATTCTAGCTCATAACTGCATCAGATGATACCTATTAGTCAGTGGAATGCCCACAAACTTAGAGTTTTCTGGAGAATGAGTAAGTAACACCCTCCCATCAGGTGATGTGTACAGTTGCCCCTCCCATTACTAAAGCCAATTAGTGTTATCTCCCAATGAGCTAGTTCTCAGCTGCAACTTATTGTGGATGGTACAATGTTAAGGCTAAGCACCCCTTGCTTTAGAAATTTGCAGAGACACCTGTTTTCTCATGGGAAGATTAACCCTTACACCCTCCAAAGATGGAGTCAGTCAGGCTTCTTCTGTTGCACACCATGATAGTAGCAGCTTCATTTTATCATCTCTGGATCATATGCCTTTTCTCTTCAGAGGTTCCAGGTGTTGGCAATTGACCACAACATTAGGGTTATTCTCCCAGTGAAATCACTGCCAGTTGAAGCACCATTGGTATAAATTTTATTTTGTTTTATTTATTTATTTTGCTTTTTAACTCACCTGCATTTAAAGGAGCTATTATTTGAGAAGTCTTCTCAAGCCTTTCTTGTTGCCATTCTGAATAATTTGCTTGACTATCTCTTTTCTTACTTACAGTATCAAACAGTTTATTAAGGGCCTTTCCGCACTAGGCCTTATTCTGGAATATATCCTGGAATAGGACCTTGCTGTCTGCCAGCTAGTGTAGACTATGGCAGGCCCCAGGCAAGACCTGCTATATCCTGCATTAGCAAGCAGACAACAGACCCCTATCCTGAAATATAATCCAGAATAAGGCCAAGTGCGGAAAGAGCCTAATAGGGCAGCCTGTTCCCATTACAAACTTAAAATGGTTTGGAAATGATTTCGATCCTCACAGTCCCTGTCAGGGGGTAGTGTTGGGGTGTCAGGTACCCCCGTTGGTAATAAATCTTCGCAGAATTGCACGTCCGTGCTGGAAAATACAAGCGTCTGTCTCTCGGCTTGCTGGCTGTCAGCTTCCTTCAGCGGAGCTGTCCAATATTTCAGGAGTTCCGTTCTTCCTTCTGCTCACAGCTTAAGAAAACAGTCTGAGACCAGAATTCTCCGTAGAGGCTTTGTTTATTTGTAGCAGTTACATCTAAGCAGTTGCATCTCTCTCCCTCTCCAGCAATCAATCAGCAACAATAACCAGCAGTGTACAGGCACCTTTATACCTTTTCCTTATCAGAGTTGGTGACTCATTTCCCTTGTGATGCACAAGCCTGTGTTGCAAGTGTTACACAATCTTACTCAAGTCTTGCACAATCCAACCTTGAGCACAGTCTGGTGATAGTTAGCACTCTGTGTCTCTTAGTTACCTTTCTGTACACATCTCTACATTTTCTTTATATGGGCTTTCCAGCCTAACAATCCCCTCCAAAATGTATGGATGTGTGTAGATACTGCCACATGCGTGTTTGCTATTTACATTTTATACCTTTCGAACTATGCCATGCCAATCAAGCAAGATAGTTCTGTGTGCCTTTCTCTTGGCAAAGCCTTGGTGAGAACATCAGCAAGATTGTGTCTGGTGTCAACGTATTGCAGATTTATGACTCCGTTTTGGATCATTTCCCTTACGTTTTGATACCTTACACCAATGTACTTAGTTCTACACTTGAGGTTTTCTGCCTCCGACATCGCAATGCAGGATTGTGAATCCTCAAACACTGTTGTGGGTCCTTCACACTTTTCTCCTATATCTACAAGCAATTGCCTGATCCACTGGATCTCTCCTGTAATTTCAGATAATGCCGCAAATTCAGATTCTGTACTGCTTAGGGCTACACAGCTTTGCTTTCTGCTGTGCCACACTATAGGGCTTCCAGCATACCTAATTAGCAAACCTGACACTGACTTTCTGTCGTGTAGCTCTGAAGCAAATGAACTATCCACATAGCACTCCAGCTCTTGCTCACTGCCCTGTATTACTAACTTTCTTTCTTTGGTTCCTTTCAAGTACCTTAGCAGGTGTTTCACCTTGGTCCAATCCTGCATCTTTGGATCATTCACCTTTCTGCTAAGTACTCCAACCGTGAAAGCGATATCTGGCCGAGTGTTGTTGGAGATAAACATTAAACTACCAACAATACTCCTGAACAATCCTGGATTCTTAAATTCCTCTGATGATTCCCCATCAGTAGTCCCAGGCATCATTGGGCTTTTTACAATTTTTGCATTTTGCAAGCCACATTTTTCAATCAATCTCTCAATCTTTTTCTGTTGGCTCAGTAAGTACCTCCCATCTTCAGTCCGCTCGACTTCGATTCCTAAATAGGTTCTGAGATTCCTTAAATCCTTGAGCTTGAACTTCTTGGACAACTCTTTCTGGACTGATATAATCTCTTTTTCTGACCCAGCTGTGACGCACAGGTCGTCCACGTAGATGACTACCATGATATCACCTTTTCTATACACGCACGCATCCGCAATGCTGCGTTTGTATCCCAGTTTGATTAACTCTTCATGAATGCGTAGATTCCAGCAACGAGGGCTCTGCTTTAATCCATATAAAGCTTTGCGTAACCTGTATACTTTTCTATCTCTATCTTCATCAAACCCTTGAGGCTGTTCCATAAAAATCTCCTCATCCAGTGGAGCATTTAAATAAGCAGTCTCAAAATCAAAATGTCTCACCACGTGATTTTTCCTAGCTGCTAAAGCTAACACTAGCCTTAAACTCTCAGGTTTTTCCGTGGGTGAGAACGTTTTATCAAAGTTCTCAAACCTCTGCTGTGAAAAGCCTTTTGCAACTAATCTAGCTTTGTATTTCTGGGTTCCATCTGGCATTTCTTTCCTTTTGAACACCCATTTGCATCCTACTACCTTGCGATCTCTAGGTCTCTGAACTACCTCAAACACTTCTTTCTCTAGCAAGGACAGGTATTCCTGATTCATTGCATGGAATCATCTCTGCTGTTCCTCTTTAGGATAAGTCAGTAGGTCTTCAAAACTTTCAGGTTCTTCTCCTGCTATCACTGTGCAAGCGTTTGCGCTCTGTACTACAAACCTATCTGGAGGCTTTCTTACTCTCTGAGTCCTCCTTGGTAGAATTACCTTTGTCCTGCCTTTTTCATCTTCACTATCCGAACTAGTTTGTATCTGTGTGCTCTGTTTGGACACCTTTTTAAACTTTCGTGTAGTGACAGGTGAGTGTGTTTGTGTTTGTTCATCTGCAGAAGTACTAGCCTCACTATCTGTGGATTCTTCTTGCTTTAGTGCCCCTCCATTCCCAGTATCTGTGGCACTCTGACCTAGCTTGAGAAAAACTTCCTTGTTAGCATGGAGCCTTTCCCAGACGGAATGGTTTTCAAAGTTGGCACTCCTGGACAGTAAGATTTCTCCATTACCTGAATAAAATCTATAGCTGTTACCAGAATACCCCACAAACATCAACCTTTTCCATTTTGGATCCCCCTTTTTCCTGAAATTTGCAAGTACATATACATTTGCATATTGCCCAAAAACTCTCAGATATTTAAGGTTCGGTGGTCTACCATACAACATATGATAAGGAGTTTTCTTTACAAAAGAATTCCAAGTACGGTTAGCAACATGATTTGCGGTCAAAATTGCCTCCCCCCACAATTGCTGTGGTGCTCCTGCATCCAGCATCGTACATTCTTTTATCTGCTTTAAGACTCCTACGTGCCTCTCGGCGAGGCCATTTTCCCGGGGGACTCCAGGGTTTGTTGTCTCGTGACGAATCCCTTTCTTCCTCAACCAATTTTTCAGGTTGTTGGGCAAGAATTCTCCCCCTCTATCTGTTACCAAAGATCCTACTTTGTAATCGAATTGCCTCTCAACCATGTTGACCCAGTTTTTAAAGTGTTCAGCAGCTTCACTTTTCTCTTTCATAAGTATCACATACGAATACCGTGTATGACGGTCCACAATGACCATGAAGTACTGATTCCCGCCCATAGTCTTTGCTAAAGGGCCAGCCAAGTCAGCATGCACAATCTGAAATGGTCTTTCTGTAGTGCGCTTGCTAAATTTGGCTACCGGAAAAGCCTTAAGCTTTACCTTGCTACAAACTGAACAGACCAAATGGTTTGAACAAACAGCCATCCTAAATTCTGGACACACTTCCTGCATTTTCCCCAAACTTGTGAAGCTTGAATGTCCCATGACCCTGTGGTAGTAATGAGCGCAGTTCAAGTGCAAAGGCACATTGTTGGCTAGCGCACATTCTGCCTTGTCAATCATAAGATACACTTTGTTTCGCTTGACTGCCTTAGCACAAATCTGGTCATTCATGCTAATAGTACAATCATTCCCCTTGAAACATAAAGCATACCCACTGTTTGTTAACTCAGACACACTGATTAAACAGTTTTGCAATTTAGGAACACATAATACATTTGAAAAATCCTTTCCAAAACTTGGGATTTCCACAGTCCCCATCACTTTTACCTCCTTTGTTGCACCATCCGCCAAAAAAACTGAATGTACATTAGAAGGCATCTTATCTTTCAGGAGCTTTTCACAATTAACCATATGAGAAGATGCTCCCGAGTCCAACACCCAAATAGGATTTGCAGCCACATAGGCTATATAGTCACGTTCTTTACAACAGCTACAACACCTTTCTTGCTTGCAGCATTCTTGGGCTGTTTTCTGGCCCTTTCTGCAGCCAACTTTTTACAGTCCTTGATGAGATGATTTTTTCCGCCACAGTGGAAACACCTTCTCTCTCGGGACAAAGCTGCTTTCTCCGGCTGAAAGTCTTTGAAAGTCTCGATTGCTTGAGTTTGTTTCGATCCTGCCCCTTGTCTCAGGAGTTTTGCCTCGTAGTCCCTACGTTGGCTTTCCTCCAAGACTCGTGAAGCCACCATCTCTGCACTCAGCTGTCTTTGGTCAACACACTGTAGACTCCACAGGATATTTTCAAACTCATCAGTCAAACTCCCTAACAACACATATGCCTTTTGTGCCGGGGTGATTTCAACTCCCCTTGTTGCTACTTGGTGAAACAAATCTGCCATGATTTCCAGATGTTTCTCAGGGGCTTGTGCTTTCTACATCTTGCAGGCATACAGCCTCCTGCACCAAATCATTTTTGACAGAGCTGTCGTGGATTGATGGATCTCCTTCAAGGCATCCCACACTTCTTTTGAAGTTGCTTTCTCCCGGACGTGGTTGATTTGCGGCGGCGTGATAGTAAGCAGAATCGTAGCTCTTGCTTTTTGATCATCCGCGGCCATACCAGCTGCCACACCTATGTCAACAACGTTCCAGACTCGTTCTCTAATGAGCAACGCTTCAGTGTAAACACACCAAGCAGAATAGTTCGTCTCATCTAGTTTGGGAAATCTTACTGCCTCCATTCTCAAGCAGTATAATATCCTCCCTCCTTCTTCTGTCAAACGTGACAAAAAACAGACACACGAAACAGACAATCAGACAGCCGTCCGATTCTCTTTCCATTCAGCCTTCCGGCACTCACAGTCAGTTGGTTAACGCTCTGGGCAGCCATAACCCTTGTCAGGGGGTAGTGTTGGGGTGTCAGGTACCCTCGTTGGTAATAAATCTTCACAGAGTTGCACGTCCATGCTGGAAAATACAAGCGTCTGTCTCTCAGCTTGCTGGCTGTCAGCTTCCTTCAGCGGAGCTGTCCAATATTTCAGGAGCTCCGTTCTTCCTTCTGCTCACAGCTTAAGAAAACAGTCTGAGACCGGAATTCTCCGTAGAGGCTTTGTTTATTCATAGCAGTTACATCTAAGCAGTTGCATCTCTCTCCCTCTCCAGCAATCAATCAACAACAATAACCAGCAGTGTACAGGCACCTTTATACCTTTTCCTTATCAGAGTTGGTGACTCATTTCCCTTGTGATGCACAAGCCTGTGTTGCAAGTGTTACACAATCTTACTCAATTCTTGCACAATCCAACCTTGAGCACAGTCTGGTGATAGTTAGCACTCTGTGTCTCTTAGTTACCTTTCTGCACACATCTCTACATTTTCTTTATATGGACTTTCCAGCCTAACAGTCCCCACGTCAGGTTGGCTTAACACGCTTTCCATGTGTTAAATCGCCCCAAAGCGTTGTAAATAAAACACTCTTTTCAACAGGTCTCGCTCCTGTGCTTGCATTTTAAACGGTTTACATTTCTTACTGTGGGAACGGTACCACTGTAGTGGGATGAGAATGCGAGGTTAGGGTTTCCCTCCCCCAATAGCACTCTAGGAACTCCCTGCCCTTGTCACGTCAAAATTTTGCGGCAGGAGGAACCCCAATCAGAGAGAGGGGGTGGGCACAATGACCAGCAATGGGGCGGGAGAAAAAGATATGCTTTCCCAAATGAAGTTATCAAGCACTTTCAGAATCGGGATTGAACACGATAAAAGGTGAAAGTAATGGGATCAGGCAAATCTGTGTTTCCATCCGGTTCTTTTATTTTGGTGTAGGAAAATCGTTTTAAGCTTGTAATGGGAACGGGGCCGTTGTGTGGAAAACACCATAGCAATCAAAAGTTTGGTCTTGTGGTTAGGGAGTCGGGCTCTTATCTGGGAATACCAGGTTTGATTCCACCCTCAACCCCATGAAGCCAGCTGGGTGACCTTGGGCTAGTCACAGCTCTCTTCTGAGCTCTCACAGCCCCATCTACCTCACAGGGTATTCTGTTTTGGGGAGAAGAATAGAAAGGCTTTGTCAGCAGCTTTGAGTCCCCTTAAATGGCTGAGAAAAACAGGGTAGAAAAGCCAACTTTCTTCTTCCCATTCTTGCATGTGGGCTGAGTTTGGTAAGTATAACAGCTAGCAAGCCTCCCTGTCTCTACAACATTAGCTCAACTTGCTTTTGGCTGCCCCTCCTGGCCTTCTTCAGAGATTTGGAGGAATGAGAACATCAACTTCACCACCTGGCCACATGATGGCATCATAGTGCAGACCGATGCAATTTGGGACCTGCCAGGCTTTTCTCCAGCTTCTACCAGGCCCTCTAAACAATTGTTCAAAATATGGTTTGGAAATATAAAATGAGGCTTCCTATAAAAGTACCCTCCCCATCACACCCCTAGTCTTGACACATGGTCCACCATTGCCTAAATCCTTGTCACTTTCATTCCAAGGGGTCAAAGTACCTCCATGAAGCTCTGTTGGGTTCAGAAGTTCTTCTCAGCAGATACACTCCGGGCCTGATTCTGCACACTCAAGAAACCTCCTGTCAAATCTTGGCATTCACTCAGGCAGCTTTTGATGAAATGAAAAGATTATATGGCTTCCGTTTAGACTTTGGCAACATTTAATTTTTCACCTTCCAAAACAGCTGGAGAAAAGGGCGCAGCTGTGTAATCTGTAAATTGAGTTTTAAAATATTACACTGCCCGACTCCATTGCAATAGCTTTGAATAGCATAGAAAAGCCAGTGCTGCTTTCTGTCTCTCTTTGGAACCAATTAGCTTTCCAGATGTTATTATTGAGTAAAACAAACAAACAAACACAAAACATAACTAATGTTAACAACTTGAAAGCAATCTTTTCAGGTTTGGTCTTGTAGTTAGGGAGCTGGACTCTTATCTGGGATTACTGGGTTTGATTCTGCACTCCGTCATGAAGCTAGCTGGGGGGCCTTGGGCTAGTCACAGCTTGTCATGCCTCATGCCATCAGCCCCTCCTCCTCTGAGGATGGGGAGGGTGTCAGACATGCTAGCCAAGCAGAGACAAGCTTCCCTGTCAGCTTGGGTGATGAAGGAGCACCTTAAGAGTCAAACATAAACAATGATCTTGTCTCCCAAGTTGGAGACAGCTGGAGTGAAGATGTTGAAACACACCCTTTACAAAGCTTTTTCCAGCAACAGTGAGAACACCTGAGATGTTCTGAGTGTCTGCAAGTCAAGCGGCAGCTGCACCAAAATGGGTGCGCCTCTCACACTGCCTGTCTGCATGCTAAAAATAATACGAAAGTATTCCATGTCTGCCCTGCTAGCGTCTCCATGCAAAGCCCTCATACGGGTTGCATGGGAGACAATGGCAATGTCTTCACGGCAACCTTATGTCGGATTCAAAATATTTTCAATCCTCGGAGTCCGCACGGCAGTTTGGCTTAACACGCTTTTCCCATGTTAAACCACCCCAAAGCGTGGTGAATCTCAATTCTGATTTCAACAGGTTTCACTCCGGACCGTGCACTTGAAACATTCTAGATTTTTTACTGTGTGGACAGTACCGTTTTAAGGGATGAGAATCCATGTTTAGGGTTTCCCTCTCCCAATTGCTTGCTTCCAAAGACAGTGATTTCAGCGTAAAAATCCACTTAACAGGGATCGCTACATTGTAGCGATGGAACCACTTCACACCTTGATGGTTGGAATAACAATGTTGCAATTTTGCGCAATTCTA
Source organism: Aspidoscelis tigris stejnegeri (assembly GCA_023333525.1). Classification (NCBI taxonomy): domain Eukaryota; kingdom Metazoa; phylum Chordata; class Lepidosauria; order Squamata; family Teiidae; genus Aspidoscelis; species Aspidoscelis tigris. Next base: position 15,759,686 of record JALMGA010000002.1, read on the forward strand.
GCTCTTTGGAGTTCTGACTTTAGAAAGGGAAAGGGATGAAAGCAGCTGAATGTGAATGTTTAAAGCAAAGGGGCTTTAGTTGCTGCTGCTACTGTGTGCCCTGAGCAATGGGGAGAGGAGGGGAAAGAATCGCTGGCTGGCTGCTCGCTGCCATTTTTCCTCCATCCGTGGAAGCTGCAGACACCCAGACACCCAGTTAGGCTGAAGGGTTCCCTTATGGGTGGTGCGTCCATGCCAGGAGGAAGAGGGCAGGGCAGCCCTGAAAAGCCACTTGAGTCCTATCTTGAGTCATATACGCCACGTACGATCCTCAGAATCCGGATCAAAAGCGATTAAGATAAAAGTAATGGGAACAGGCAACTTCGCTTTTGCATCCGGTTCTATTATTTCGGTTTAGGGAAAGTGAAATAAGTTTGCTGTGGGGATTCGCCCAATATGTGTTAAAAAAAAAAACCCACTTTGCAAGTGTGCTTCATCCAAACACATATTGGCCTGGTGTCACGCGGACGCTCCCACAGTTCTACTTAAGAGCCGCTCAGACAGAACAGGAGCTGCTCATAAATCTGCAGTTCCAGACTTCGTGACCCTTGCTTCTTAAATTATTACTGACAACACTGACCCTCTTGTAACTTTGACCCCAGCTTTCACTGACTTTGCTTAACTCTTTTAACCCCCGACAGACTTTGGAACTTGCTACTGCTCACACTGAGTATGTGTGTGTGTGTTTGCTGGCCCAAGACATGAGAAAACTCTTTCTGAGCTCTCACAGCCCCACCTACCTCATAGGGGGTTCTGTTGTGGGGTTTGTCAGCCACTTTGAGTCCCCTTAAATGGGTGAGAAAAGCGGGGTAGAAAAGCCAACTCTCCTTTTTCCTTCTTCTTACATAAGATTATTAGTTATTAATATGAACCCAACCAGATCAGTATAAATATATTCCTTCTTGATTTATTGATGCATGCCTATTGTTTGTCTTGTAACTAGGTTCTTGTCCCATTGGTAGTAGCCAGGGGTGCCTGGTGGGGAGGGGGTTTCATGGATGAAAGCATTCTCCCTGCAATGCCTCCAGGCATTTCTGCTAGTAAATAACCAATGACCCTCTGGGTAAAAGAACAAAAACCAAAAAGCATCTTCCCCTAGCTGTCTTGCCCTTCATAGAGCACCCCCTGGACCTAGTGTTGGACAATAAAATGTATTTCTTCTCTACTCGCTTGTTCAACACAATGCATGCTTTTATAACCTTCAGTCATTTCTTTCAAGGCTGAACCTGCTGCAGCCTGATCACATAACAAAGGTGCCCTGTACCCCTGATCATTCTGGATGCCTTTTCCTGTGCTTTGTCCAGTTTCACATGGCCTTGCAGCGGTGTGGTAACCAGAAACACACTCATACCATGTCCAGGTGTCTTATATCTTCTAAGAGCTGAATTGTTTCACTGTTTTACTCTGTTTTTATTTTTGTAATGAACTCTTAAACAACTGATATTGTTTTGGTATTTTATAAGAACATTTGTATGCCATACAAGGAGCATTTAGGGAGATTTACACCCACAGAGATTCATATGACTGCATTTGAAGTATACAGCTTCAAATGTATACAGATTTTGCACTAATTGGTCTGTATGCCAATTATGTACAATTAGATGGATGCAAACATGAATACACATGCACCTAGATCCAAAGAAGAAGGAAAATTTCACCCTAAATTGGCTTTTGTGTTTATTTTAAATTTTCCATTCCCCAGAACTTTGTAATGAAAGCATGTGAAATTGCCAGGATTCTCTAACCAAAAGGTGAGCCAGTTTGGGTCTCCTGGTTCGATTCTGCAGTCTTACACAAAGTGAGCTGAGTGACCTTGGGCTAGTCACAGCTCTTTTTTCTGAGCTTTCTCACAGCCCCACAGGATATCACAGGGTGTCTGTTGTGGGAAGTAAAACAAAACGTTTGTCAGCTGCTTTGAGTTCCTTTAAAAGGGTGAGAAAAGTGGAATATATTAAAAAAACTCTTCTTCTCCCCTTTCAAATGGCTTTCCCAATTTCTAGTCTTCACAAAAAGTGCAGACAAGTGTGTATGTCTGAAAGACAAGCCAAATATTCTATAAAAGCCTTTTATTGGATTATAAGATCTTCACTGTGACTCTGATGTGTCATCCACATGGCCCCTTTCAGGGTTGCAAATCTGGGACCTATTCACACTACAGCTAGGACAGCTGTTCGAATGGGAAGCTGTCCTCCATGTGTTCCATACGAATCGGCCATTCCGGGACTCTGAAGTCCTGCCCCTGGGCTGCCACAATTGGCTTGGAGGCGGGCTCCCCTCCCAACTCCTCTCGCTGGGCTGGAGTCTGGGGTGCTGCAGGGACCTACAGGGGGGAACCCCCACATCCTCCAGAGTGTGCAGGCCCATCCCGGGGGGGGCACAATCAGCTCAGGCCACCCTCCCTCCCCAATGGTTTGAAATGGCATGGGCAGAGCTGGATGGACTGCCACACCCTTGACCGCCTGTGCATCGAACTGCAGGGACAATTTGATGCATGGGCATTTTGCAAGGCAGGGCTTCTTCAGCCTGGGGGGTGGGGGTGGGACATGGTGCACCAGGTCACGGTGGCCATGGCTGCTCCAGCTGGTTGTCCAGCAAGGGCAGGGGTGGGATCAGGATGGCCAGGGGCGTGGCAGTCAGGCTATCTCAGCTCATGCCGTTTCAAACCACTGGTGAGGGATGGTGGCCTGGGCTGATCGTACAGCCCTGGGACAGGCCCCCATGCCCTTGGAGAAAATGGGGGTGACCCCCTGTAGCCCCCCTCATCACCCCAGACTCCAGCTCGGTGGGAAGGGGTGGGTAGGGCACTCTGATTTGCCCTCCTCCCAGCATTTCAAGCCGTCTGGTTTGAGGGAGACACCAGTTGGTGATCAGGGGACCCTGTGCAGGTCCCCACATCCTGGGGAGAGCCTGGCTATTGCCCAAGCCCTGCCTCCCAAGTTTGATGCTTGGGAGTCTGGCTCCATGTGCAATCAGGCAGGCCAGGGGACACCTCCCCCGGGACATTGCATGTGGTGAGGGGGAGCCCTCTGGTCAGCTCAGAGGTGTGTGGGCATGGGCAGCCCACCCAGCTATGAGTAAGATACCAAGCCTTCTCCCTCCTCCTTCGAGCTTTGGATTGCTCTCGATATGTCACAGGATGATGTGTCAGCAGTAGCCAGTAGGAGAGGCCAGAGGGCGGGAGCCCCATGCACCTGGGAGGCAGTAATGTGAATCGAATGCCTCCCGAACGTAGCAGGTAAGCCCGGGGACGGGTGGGGATGGGATGGGTGTAGAGCACGATTAAGTCTAGAACGCCTTGGGATGGGATGGGGTGGTTCCAAATGGAACCATCAGCCCAGCTGTGCTTATGGTCCATCCCAGGACATTCTACACATATTCAGGAGGGCCTGGTGCAAAAAGGCCCTCGTGTGAAAGGCTTGGAGCAACCTGAGCTGTGGCTATTTGTTTTGCAGAATCCCTGGGAACTGTTCTGTTGTGAAACATTCATTATCGTGTTTGGAAGGGGATTGTGGACATCATGCTTAATGGCCAGCTTGCCTAGTCAAGTGAAAACAAAAAAGCGTTCCACTCACCCCTAGCAACCAGGAAAGACTTCTTGGTGTTGAGTGGCTGTTTCAGAACACTTTTGCTTCCCTCTCCCACGAGACACATGCAGTGGATAATGTGCTTAATGTGTGGATTTCACTAAGGAGCGGCAGTCAGACTGAAGAACTAACCAAGCCACTTTGCACCGATTTAAGTTATCATTAGAGATGCAACAAACTGCTTCTTGACTGACTCAGTTCACAGTGAACAAGGCATGTTTGAAAATGTTTGCTATCAAACAAACTGAAGTTCACATGTGAACATGTGCATTCAAAGTGAACTTGTGCATATGCTTGACTACCTGTTTGAAGCAGTTTGAAGGGCCTGTGCCTTTTAAAAACGCATAAAAACTCTGCTCTTCAGCAGCTGGGCAAGACCAGTTGCCTAAGGAGTTAGTATGGGTCTTCCTGCCATCCCTCAGATCCCCAATGCTAATTTTGGGGGCACCAGCTTAAACCTTAACACATGTTGGACAACCTCACAGGGTGGTTTTGTTGCTGCAGTCAGTGTTGAGCTAGAACCTCCAAAATTCACATGTGGGCCATGGAAGTTGCCAAATAGACCTCTGGTAAGCAGCATGATGTTTGGTGACTGCTCTAAACTTCTTTCTTTCTTTCTTTTTCTTTCTTTCTTTCTTTCTCTTTCTTTCTCTCTTTCTTTCTCTCTTTCGTTCTTTCATTCTTTCCTTCCCTTTCTTTCCCTTTCCTTTCTTTATTTCCTCCTTTCTTCATTTCTTCCTTCCTTTTGAGGGGACGGAAATCTTTCACCTGCCCCAGGCATTTCCAAAAAGAAAAGAATTCAAAAATCAAATTTCCACATCAGTTTTGGAGTCTCCAGTAAAAGTTTATTTTTGCCTCTCCTTCCCCCATTGTTTTTTCTGTTATCCCTCACAACAGTTCATTAAACTTTCAAACTGAACTTCAAACTACTTTGGGACATTAGAAGCTCAATTCAAAACTGTTTACTGTTTGTGATTCAGTCAGAATCAAACTGAAGCAAACTGGGAGAAAAACGTTCACGCACATCTTTACTTGTCACTTCATTTGCCGGTCCTCTTGGTATCGTCTGAGTTTTCTTTCTCTTCCCCATGGCCTGCTGAACTGTGTAACTTGTGTGTTCCAATCCTAGAATGGAGAACAAATTGCAGACTTGGGGCACAGTGATGAGAAAAGGCTTTCATGTAGAACTAAGTCATTAATCTGCCTTGAGGAAACTCTTTTCATACAAGTAGACTGTCTTATAATGGAGATCATTGAATTCAAGATCAAACTTTACATACTGACATTAAGGGAGCTATGCTAAGCAATAAAAATGCAAAAATTTCATGGCATTATAAGGGCATGCGTAATCCATACAGCCTTGGGTGGGTGGCTATTCTTATTTCTTACTTATTAATTGCTATTGACATAAGCTAAATGTAAGTGTTTTCATTTCAGGAGGTCTTATCTAAATATGTGAGATTTCCACTTCCATTTATAGTGATGGATGTTCAGGGGGGTAGAATTAGGGGACAAGATTTCAGACACGCACCCACCTGTCTTGGCACCAAGCACCCAGAGACAAGTAAGCAGGAAAACCACTGTTCCAGACCTCATTCCATCGTGACTAGGGATGTGTATGAATGTGGTTTTTTATTTGATTCATATTCAATGAAATACAAGAAAATTTTTATTGTTTCCATTAGATCCCCTTTGAATGTGGTAGGATTCTTATTCGATACAAATGTTCAGTCCCATACAAATGTGTATGAATCCCATACAAATTTGATATGAATCCGATATGAGTCCCATAAAAAGCTTCATATGAAGTTTCATCTGAATGTATCAAAACACTCAGTTCAAATTTGAATGCCAGTCTTTCAATGTGCCAACATTCTATTCGAATTAGAATATCCAAATTCATATGAATTCCAAATGTTACGAATATTCGTGAACTTCCCTAATCATGTACAAAGACTCCCCATTCTTCATCCACCCAGGACTACAACTTTTCTACTTTCCCCTCCCCTCTTTCTTTCTTTTCTGTTCTTGGCCAGAGTAGGGTTGGTGAAGTGAGGTTACTCCAAACCCAATAAGATTAAAAGTGGAAATCTTTCAGCTTTTACTCTATCCCTCCTATTCCATATGGCTTGTCCTTCTCTCAGGAAAAAAAAAAAGGAGTCTTTATACTCACAGTATGTGGCAGCCTACTCCCCCAGCCCAAGGTGGGATTTTTCCCTGCCCCTTCCTCCTGTTAAGAGGCCTGAATATATTTAGATTTGGTAGCAAAAAGAACAGTGCCGGCCATGCCTTCCCAGCCTTGTGTGAGAGAGCACACCACCCTCCTTCTCCTTTCTCTTTTGAAACAAGCAGTAAGCATTTCTAACTGGCCACCCTGTGGTTCACTTTCTCTGGCTACTGCTTTCCTTGCTTCTTAAAGCTATAGTAGCCCTTCTAAAGTAGTGTTCTCTTTAGCTTTCTAATCACTGAAGGCAATACTATATATATATAAGTTTATACAATAAAGCTTGAAACTTTATATATATAAAAGTTTATATATATAAAAGTTTCAAGCTTTATTGTTACAATGATTTCCAAAGGTAAAGTAAAACAAATTAGTTGTGACATATATCAGTGTTCACAGAAAGACCACACACATACACTCCTTTTTCCCTAATGCCCTAGGCTATCCTAGCCTTCCCTTCCTGGCTTATCACAGCCCAAGAAGTATGGATCAATGCAGGTAAGTTTCCCTCAGGGTGTAGATCAATATAATCTGAAACCTCCCACACCCAAGTCTTCCCAGCAGCCATCACCCTGATTGGCTGCTCCCAAGGTATTCTCCCCCCCTCCTTTATGTTAGTTAGAATAACTAAGCCCTGCTGCTTACCTGTCCTTGCTAGATGAGCATATTACATAGGCAATTTTAAACTAAATACATTCAAATACACTACAGTCAACATAAATAAACACGTTAAATAGGCCCGGGCACCACACAGTACATTAACCTTTCCTCTCTGTTACATTCTGATTCATGCATTGCCTGATATTGTCTAGATTTGCTGTATTTTTCATATTGCCTGCTAATCTCATTGACAGATTGCATATTGCTTTGTGTTATTTTACTGGTTATATTCCTGCAATGTCACTGTGGCACATTGCTGGATCTTTGATTATTGCTCGATTTATCAACATTGCATTTGCTCCTGTGATTTCTTCAACAAAGAAGTTTCTTTTATTCTTGCCCTGAGATGTGTGCCCAGTATTCCCTTTGTTTTTACTTCATGCTAATAGGCAGGTGGTATGCCTATTTATTTATTTATTGTATATTTCTTTGTGTGATTTAAAGCTCTTTGCAGAACAAACCTCCATGGCATAGCCGTCATTATAACAGGTAAGTGCATAGGAAAAGGAAATGATGGACAGTTGTCAAGACTGGGGCTACATCCACTGGGAAATGAAACAGAAATATGTTCTGTGGTCCATCAGCCTTTTACTGTGTGTGCCTGTCAGCCTCTTCCTCACATGTTCCTTGTGCCAGCTCATCCATTTCACATGCTACCTCATTTCTACTCACGTTTCTTTAGGTGTGAACAGTTGATCCAGAAGACAACCACCTCCAATCACCTCCCCTGATGTAACACTGATGTCATTTCCCCCACACCCCTGCGAGAATAAACTGGGATATCTTTTTCCACCTGTAAGCTGTCTCCAAGTCTCTTCATTTTTCCTTGCCCCCCTTTTCTGTTCTGATTAGAGTCAGCCATCACCACGTGGCTGGCTCCTGGAATCCGGGCCGGTCGGGTATCCAGCAATATCTGTCATAACATCCAGCTTATCACAGCAGCTCTTAAACTGCTGTTCCTATGACGGTCGCTCCTTTCTGCTTCCCACAGCTCCGATTGCAACAGCTCACAGCTGTTTCCCTGATTGCAGCAGTCGTGCCGTCACTCCCCTCTACATCCCAGGGCCCTTACAGCAGCAGTCCTCTCTGCTGCTTCCCTCCTGCCTCTCATGGCTCCAGGATTCTAAGTTAAGGGATGGGAGACTGCAACAAACAGTATTTAGAACACTCTGGGCCTGGGGAGGAAAAGGCCCAAGCCAGGAACATAATGGCTGCCCGTGTCCAGCTTACCCTTGAAGCCAAGAAATGAATGTTCCCTACCTTCAGAGTTGTGCATCTGAGGCATTTTTCTGCATCTCTCAGTAATGGCCCTATAGGTCAAGGACCCAGCAAAATTTCTCCAAGTCCATAATAGGGCCTGGGCCACTTTTCCTGGTGTGTGGTGGGACCTTCCTGACCTGCTGCTCCTGACACTGCACTGTGCTCCTGCCTATGCACAGTGGCAGCAGGAATGGAGATCCAGACTGATCTGTGTGGAAGACCAGTACAAAATAAAATCCCATTAGAGCATTCCCAGATGTGGTTTTGCTCCAGGAGCAGTCCATCTAGCATTCTTATGCCCTCCTATGGCACGTACTCCATAGTCCAGGTTCACATCTGGTGTCATCCTCATGGATCATATGGATGTTGCCACAACCAATATGCACTTAGATTGGGCAGCTGAATTTATACTCATTTGTGGGGCTTGTGTGGACTATGGCCTGTTTGCACTTAACTCAGGTGCCTCAGAGGGAGGCAGCCACACTTCAAACACCAGTGCAGTTCCTAGCTGGACTACCAAATCACCATGATGATCACCAGAGCAACACGCAGGCCATGCCAGGACATTGCCTTGACCAATTAGCCCACAGCATGCAACTGCTCAGCTGCAGCAGCCCTGTGCCAACCCTTGCAGCCTTCATACCCAGAGGAGAGTATGACCACTGGGAGTAACTGGGAGCTCACTAGCTGCTCCCAGTGATAATAGGGATGCAGGAAGGAGTTCCCAGATGCTCCAGAATGGTGGGAGCAGTGCAGAGCATGGGCAAGCCTCCCCCAGGTCATCCAGAACTGCTCCCTTTAGGTAAGCGTGAACAGGCCCAAAGAGTGGATAACTGAAATGAAAGTAGAGGAGAAACTGATACACCACCACCACCACCACCACCACCACCACCATGCATCTAACCTTATCCAGTTCATGAGAGGCAAGTCATCTTTTGACATTTTGACTGGCACTGAAGTCCTTCATGTCTCCCTCAAGCCCTTTTGGTGTGGACAGCCAGGAAATCACCAACTTTGGTGCCTGCTGAAGATCCGTTATCAGTCTAATGAAGATGTGGTCAAGGTCAACAACTAAATTGACTCAAGCCAGGCTGGCTCAAAACTAGAGTGGGGGGGGGGAATCATCTGATTGCACTCCTGACGTTTGGAAACAAGAATTTACTTTTTTTTTAAAATCCTCATGACTAGATAATTCTTCAGTAAAAATTAACCCTTCCTTTATAGTTTAACCCTTCCTTAGAAAATGCTTTTACTCAAAAACTAAAGCATAGTTAGGGAGCTGGACTCTTATCTGGGAATACTGGGTTTGATCTCACAGTCCCCCATGAAGCCAGCTGGGTGACCTTGGGCTAGTCACAGCTCTCTTCTGAGCTCTCACAGCCCCTCTTACCTCACAGGGTGTTCTGTCATGGGTAGAAGAATAGAAAACTTTGTTGGCTGCTTTGGGCATGTCCGTATGCAAGCCAGCTGATGCAATTTGGACATGTGTGATAAAAATCCACGTTGTAACACGGAATATAGCATCCCCATGTGGTTTGGGGCAATGCGGATCCAAACCGTAACTGCCTGTCCCCATGGAACGGCAGGAACGGCAGTGGCAGCGTCAAGAGGAGCATTGCAGTATCCCCTCATCCGCCCACTGGCAGAGCAAGCGAGCGAGGTTATTTTCCCATTCATCCCCTCTGGGAGCGTCCGCATGGCACCAGGACAATACATGTTAGCCCATTATTTCGCATGCAAAACACTTGTGAAGTGGGGAGGTGGGGGTTAAACACGTATTGACTCCCATGTGCCATGTATTAGGGCTTTGTATGCGGATGCTCCCGAGATAGACACAGAATCCTTTCAGATTATGTTTAGCATGCAGACAGGCCCTGTTTGAGTCCCTTTAAATGGGTGAGAAAAGCAGGGTAGAAAAGCCAACACTACTTCTTCCTTTGGGGGGTGGGGGTTATAATCTAGTGCAATAATATGAGACCAAACAGTCAGAAATCTACCAAAACATGGGGAAAAAAATCATAAATGCATAAACTGTCCTGGCCATAGAAAACAATTCATTTTTATTAATAGGCGGCGGGGGGGGATTTATCAGAGAATGGGAGGGAGGGAGGAACCTCAACTCTAATAAAAATAGTGTCCAAAGTGTAACATTTTGGGCTTCTTAAGGTATTTGAGACTTGACCTCATCTATTTAATTGCTCATCTATCCTGAATTGTTTCACCACTAAGGCAGAGAAGCAGATGTTATGTATCTCATGAACTTCTGCTGCTTATGGAAAATTGCCACTTTCAAGAAGGCATCTGAATACAGAATGCAACATTTGAAGAGCAGAACTGTCATCTAACATTAAAAGTGCAGGGAAAGTCGGGAACTGTGCTAGGAAGAGAAGGCTTTGTGTTATATGAATAGTGAGGCATGTCATATAAGCCAGAAGCTTCAGAGATGCACATTTATGCTCATTAGGACAAAGATAAATATTCCGTGCATGAGTTTCCAGAGAAAAAGGACATATGAGATGTTCTCACATTGAATGTTCCTTTGACACCATGGCTTCTACACTGTGATTCCCTTCCCTTCCCTTCCCTTCCCTTCCCTTCCCAGCCAAAGAGGCTCATGTAGTAAACGTGATGATGTCATACAGTTATGCATCTGATTTGATAAATACATTGTATTAAATTTCCTCTACTTTTATTCTCCTTCATGAAACCCAGGACATTCTGTATGCAGAAATCTCCTATCCATATACTGAGCAGTCCCAGATCTGCTTAATTTCCATAAAGTGGTGTCCTGAATTGCTCATAATATTCCAAATGTGGCTTCACCATAGATTTATAAATAGGTGCAATTGCTGATTTATCTTCTATACACTTCCTAACTATCCCTAGCATTGAAATTGCTCATTTCACTGCGGCATACTAATTTTATATAAAATGATGAAGTTAAGCTGATTATAATTTCCTCAATCACCCTCAGATCATATTTTCTTTGAAGATTGGTATTATTTGCTGTTCTCCTGCCTTCAGGCACAGAGTCCGATCTTAGTGCCTCTTCGTACAGAACTTTAGGGATTGTGGCTGGCATCTGCACTGTGAGCACCATCCTGCCCCAAACTAACTCAGACTTATCTGGGTCCCATTGAAGTGCAGATGGTGATTGGCAAAGTAATCCCCATGCAATGTTTGTATAGGAGGTAATGTGAACTTTTGCATTCAGGGATTGACCAATAGTGCCCTAGGCTATATGAACAATAATTTAGCATGTCTAGAAATTTTATTTCCCTCTCATAAGTTGAACAAGAGTTCAGCTAATTTAGCATGTCTAGAAATTTTATTTCCCTCTCATAAGTTGAACAAGAGTTCTGCTTGCATTCCGGGTGGTAGTCAACAATTAGTGAACTTCTGGTGAAGAGCATCTGTACTTTGAGGAGGCTGTTACAGCCTCCAAGCATTCACTCCCAAGCATTCACTAAATGTTGATTACCACTGATGACCAAAAGCTTACCTTGAGTGTCCAGCAGCTTGACCATTAGGGTCAGATGAGGTGGCATCTGTGATTGATCATTGACCTCAGACATGACCGGACCTCAGATCCCCAGCCCCAGCCATGGTGGGAGTAGCGTTCGGTCATAGAGTCACGAGAGGGGTGTTCGATCATGGGTGCTGACATGACCAGACTTTCCCAAGTCTGACAGGCTTACTGTTAGCAACAGCCAACCTGCTTTTCATTTGTGCTGAGAATGCAATCAGATCAAATGCTTTAGTGTACTGAGACTATTAGTCTTAATTTTTTGTGTCCTTTTCTTGATTGGTATTTTAAAAATCTTCTGCTTGTTGTGGATTACTTAGAAACTCAGCAGGTGGCAACACTGAGCTTTTTCTTTTTCTTTTGGTTTCAGGTGTGGATCTGATTAATCCATGGTTGAGGAGCTACCGGGATATCCCATATTTGTAGATCAAATAACTGACGACACAAAGGCAGTGTAACAGTGACAAAACTGCCACAAAGGGGGGACGGGATGAGCTAACCTTGGCTGTGGTCACACTTAAGGTTTAATCCAGCTTCAATCCAATTTCAGTGCGAGTTAATACATCAGCAAAGTGACAAGCTGTTTTCCTTCAGTGCGAAATAGCTCAGAAAATTCACCTTTGGGTTAGATAATGTGGAAAGAAAATAACTAGTCACTTAGCTGATGTGTTCTCTCGCTCTGAAGGTGGACTGAAGCTGGATTAAACCTTATCCTGTAGGATGTCCTTGTCCTGTAGGATGTCCTTACCTTTTCTACATCACTTAGAAAGCACTTCATCTTATTTTTAATTATTGCATGAAAAAGGAAGTGCTAAAAGCAGAATATCTATAAGCATATTTTATGCATATATCTATGGCTGGATGTGTGTGTGTGTATTATACAATTAACAAAAGTGTTTTGGAACAGGGGAAATATCTATAGAATTAAAATGTTCCAAACCTTCAAAAGCTTATGCTATGTGCAACCATAATCACAGAGAGTGCAGCACTTAATCTTCTTCCATCTGATCGTGCAAGAATGGAAAGACTTTATTTACCTAATTCTGTATAGTTTTCTTTCTTATTAGAATGTAGGACCTCTAAATCATATTCCACTCAACCTCAAGCAACATTTCCTGTGTAGCCCTGCTTCAAATATACTTGAACAGTGGATACAGAGAAACATGACCACAAACAACCTTTTTCCTAGATTGTGTTAGTTGCATCGTTATATTTCCAGCAAAATTGTAGCTTAGAAAGAAGAGACTAGAAATGTGCAAATTCGGTTCATGTTTGATCAGTTCAATTTGAATCAAATGGTTGGCCACAGTTCAGGATGAATTGAACCACCCCCCTGTTCAAAAAGGGGCTGATTTGATTCAAGCTGAACTGGTTGTGTTTGTTCAAACTGGATCAAGATAAATGGTTTAATTTGAACTGTTTGAAATTAAGTCCTTCTAGGCCTATGCCAGTGCTTGTGGGGAGAGAAGAGGACTAATGGCTTACCCCGCCTTCCTCTTTGCACCATATTGCCTACTGCTTACTTTTCTTTTTTTTAAGGGCAAAATCTATGCAAGTGCAGAATCATGTGCCTAAGGGAAAAATTGTATAATTTGCACTCCTTTTTAAAACATGAATAGTGTACAAGGCGTTTGATTTAGAACCAGTCAAGCTTGTATGACCTGGTTCTAGAATGAACAAAACAATATTTTATTCAATTCAAACCAAACTTACAAAATTGAATTTGGGCACATCTCAGGAAGAGGCCTACTGACATTAAGGAGGAAGAGGAGGAGGAGTTGGCTTTTCTACGCCACTTTTCTCACCCATTTAAGGGGACTCAAAGTGGCTGACAAACCTTCTGTTCTTCTCCCCACAACAGAACACCGTGTGAAGTAGGTAGGGCTGTGAGAGCTCAGAAGAGAGCTGTGACTAGCCCAAGGTCACCCAGCTGGCTTCATGGGGGAGGGCGGAATTGAAACCAGTATTCCAAGATAAGAGTCCAGCTCCTTAACAACTAGACCAATCTGGCTTACAGGAAGAGCAGGAGGTAGAAAAAGATGAGTTGCTTTTCTCACTCTTAAGGGATTCAGTGTTGCTGACAAACCATCTCTTCTTCCCCCCCTGTGGTGCAGTTGGGCTGTGAGAGCTCAGAAAAAAAGTTGTGACTAGCCCACGGTCACCCAACTGGCTTTGTGGAGGCATGCAGAATCAAACCAAGAGACCATCAGGTAAGAGTCTGGCACTCTATACTAGCCATCAGCTGGGGGGGGGGGTAGGGCTTCAAGGCCACAGTTGAATGCCACATTGCCCAGTTTCCATGGCAATGGCACCATGCATGCCCATTGCCATGGTGAGGCGGTTGCCTTTATTGCACATTCCCAGTCCTCGGTGAAGCTCTGGGTAAGTTCCAGATGCATCAGAAGTCCTAAAGTGCGGACACTCAGTGCATCCCAGAAATTCACTGGCCATGTTGCTTAATAAAAGCGTGAAAAGGCCCATTGATTTTGCATATTATTGAATGTCTCGCACTTCTTTGTGGAGTAACAGGAATGACAATAGGGCAGAGGAGTGGACATACAGGAATAATAATGAAAAAAATGTAAGTAGAATGATCATTTTCCCGATCATGCCAGTCCTCTTGGTTTAACTTGTGGCAAGTTTAGTTTCTTACATTTTGTTTTGCTGTCAGCTGCAGTTGATAAATATGTCTGCAGTCTATTTCATATTCGTTTAGCTCTTTGCATTGATGGAACTCTTCATTACATGTTTTGTGATGTGTAACGTGAAGTTCTCGGTTAGGGAACCATGTGGAAATTATATAAATCCTGGATGGGGGAGTTTGGATTGGAGTTGGGGAATTTATAAACTGGGTTTTGCCGAGAGAAGCATCTTGGTACCAGCCGAATCTCTGTGAATGGCAGTGCAACTAAGAATGCAGTTTCTGCAGCTATCATGGAGTTAGCAGGTATATACTATGGGGGGGGGGATTACATGACATTAAGGCCACATGCACATTTAAATTTTAATCCAGCTTCAGTCCACTTTCAGAAGAAGAAGAAGAGTTGGCTTTTCTACCCTGCTTTTCTCACCCATTTATTCTTCTCCCCACAACAGAACACCCTGTGAGGTAGGTGGGGCTGTGAGAGCTCAGAAGAGAGCTGTGACTAGCCCAAGGTCACCCAGGTGGCTTCATGGAGGATGGTGGAATTGAACCCAGTATTCCCAGATAACAGTCCGGCTCCCTAACCCCTAGACCAGTGTTTCCCAAACTTTTGACATATTTGTACCCCTTCTATAATTTTCGTAATGCTGAGTACCCCTCATAAAAATCATATGCTTTAATAAAAATCAAAATATATTATTTTTTTTCTTTTTTGGGTACATACACGTGTACCCCCACCAAACTCTTCCCACACTTTGGGAAACACTGCACTAGACCAAACCACTCATCAACAAAGTATGAAGCTGTTTGCTTTCAGCATTATCTAACTCAGAAAAGCCACCTTTGAAATAAATAAGGAGGAAAGACAATGCCTAGTCACTTTGCTCTGACCCTGAAAGTGGACTGGAACTGGATTAAAACTTAGGTATGAACACAACCTATGTGGGGAAATGGCAAGTGTTGGGCTCAGCAGTCAAGACTGAACTATTAATAAAAAAGGGAGAGGTTTCAGACACGTCAACATATCAAAATGTTTACTTGGACCTATTCTGTGCTCTATAGGGGAGAAGAATATCAGAGCTAAGCCCTCTTGGAGTCTGAGGCCCTTTCCTAGCACTCCCTGGAAACATGCATTTATATTAGGGATGTGCACAAATATTCATAATATTCATTATTCCTACAAATTTGAACACTCGTATATGAATCAAATGTCATGACATTTGTACATTGACATTCGTATGAATACTAATGTTTTGGAATATTTATATGAAGCATCAGAACATTCGTGAAATAGGAAGGTGGGAAAGCAGCTGCACCAGTCACATCTCCAAGGGATCCAGAGTGAATTTGACATGGTTTGAGAGCAGATTCAAAGTGGATTCAGGGCGGATTTGACACTTTCAGAGCGGATATGTTACAGGGTATGTATCAGAAACATATCAGATACATATGTGTTCGTTTTGAATATTTGTATGAATTTGTACGAATACATTGGTATTAAATAGAATCCTACCACATTTGAAGGGGATCTATTTGAACAAATACAAATTTTCTTATATTCCATTCAACATGAATCAAATGCAAAAAAAATAAAAAAAAATCAATTGATATACACCCCTAATTTATACCCATAGAGGGTAACGGTTCTCATTTTCATACCTATCGATAAAGAAAATCCATGAAAGCTATATCCACATATGAATAGATATATTTCACAAAGGACAAAGAAAAACCTGAGCAGAAGAATAAAAGAGAGAACCAAAATTATAACATATTTAGTTCTCAGATTACAGGAATATTCCCTATTCCAGTATAAGGGCCGGTGCAGAAAGACTCAGAACACGTCAGCCAGAACCATGTTGCTTTAAACTGTTTTTCACAATCCTGAACAGGAACAGAATTTTCAATAAGATAATAGATTTTATATGACGTTTCTATACAGACACACACACAGAGAGAGGGAGAGAGCAGTATCACAGGCTCAAGGTCTTTATCATTCTGCCTTTCCATTCAGAACAATTTTCATGCACGAAACTGCACCATAAGCATTTACAAATTCCTTGGGGTGAATTGATTTGTTCAAGTCCCTCTTTCTAAACACCAGCCAGAGATATTTGCATGCATCGGAGAACAAATATTGGCACTCGCATCGTTTACATGGCATGCATAATCACTTCCCGGAAAGACCTGGGAGGCCAACCTGGTAGAAAAGACTCCAGTTCTGTCAACTTTATTAAAATTGCATCTGTTCATGTCAGGTCTCAATTTGCTCTCTTCTTTCATTCCCTCCCTCTCCACCCTTCCCTTTCCAAGCCAAAATTAAAAGGCAGCTTAGCCCATTTAATCTGTTGGGCTTTTTTCTTTTCCCTGAGCAGTTCCGAGTCTGAGTCATTCTTCCTAATGCAGTCTAAAGCAATTGAGCTATTATTAAAGTCTTATAATTTCAAACACACTTTTCTGATTGCTATTTAGATGAGCATGCTTGAGGCTGAATCCCACGTGATTTCCTAACTCCGAGCCTTGGCAGAGAACATATTTTAGTAGCCATCAAAGTAAATAAAATGTTTCAAAAGCTGAAGCTGAGCAGAAGAGGGATGGGTGGTAAGGCAAAAACCGTACTCCACTCTATCAACCTCCTCCCTCACTTCTTTCTCTCCTTTCCAAAATGGTGGTCTTAAATGAGGAGGCCTGAGATTGTTAACAGGAGCCACACTGGGTGTCCAGATGGTGAGAATGAAATTTGAAAATGAGCGGAGATAAACAGAGAAGCAGGAAGCTTTGGAGAGAGAGAGAAAAAAAATAAATGAAAAATCCCACAGTGAGTTAATCCTTCTCCAAGGCTGATAGTGGTTGGTAATGAGGGTCATTTAACAATTTCCAGCATCCTCAATTCATTTTTTGTTGTGGTGTCATCATTTTATTTCCTGTGGCTAAGAATACTCCAGAGGTGAATGGTTGGCTCTGTATTAAGAACCTGATCCTGTGTGTGCGTTTGCTTCCAGCCAAAGTTATCTGTGGCTTCATTCATACCTACAGAGAATCTTTGTGTATCAAAGAGCTTCTTAAATTGTTTGATTCATTTGTATAATAGGGTCGGAGTACACAGTGCAAGAGGATAATTTAACCAAGGAATGAAAGGTTTGGGGGAAGCGGGAGTAATATTTATGTATGTGGAGAGAACAACTGGAAAATATAGTGAATTTCTGGGGGGGGGGAAATGCTATTTATTTATTGGGGAATAATGTGCCTCCAAGTACACTGCCTATTATGAATGAGCCTCTGTGGCCCAGGTCACATTAGTAGGTTGTCTTCAGGTTGTGTTACTCGCATTATATTTATTCAATTCATTTTCCAAGCCACCAAACCCCTGTTATATCATTTTAACTGGAGTGCTTATTTTCAGGGGATTCAGCCCATACTGATATCTTCACTTCCTCAGTATGAGTTGTGGGATGGGATAAAGGAGGCCAAACCATGCTGGGTCCAGTCTTTCCTTTCACCCAATGTGCAGGCACGGAGTTCATGAGGCACCTCCCCTTCTCTCCACAGTTTATTTATTCATTCATTTATTTATTTACATTTACATTTACATTTATTTACAAAGGTCTCTGGCTGGGTAACAACAAATTAAAAACAAGATAAACATTAAAGTAAGATACCAATTAAAACAAGATACAGATTAAAAACAAGATGCGCATTAAAAACACTTTAAAAATTCAAATTTAAAACAGTACACTCCATATTGCACTAATAGTGACTGTAGTTGGCCAAAGGCCAGGGCTAAGGTGTGTCTTTACTGCCTTCCTAAATATATATAAGGAAGGGGCATGACGCACAATGAGGGGAGACTATTCCATAGTCTGGGGGCCATTGCCAAAAAAGCGCTCTCCCGGGTGCCCACCAACCTCACTACTGAAGGTGGTGGGACAGCCAGGAGGGCCTCACTGCTAGATCTTAAGGCACGGGCAGGTTGATGTGGGAGAAGGTGTTCCTTTAGATATTTGGGGCCCAAGTCATTTAGGGCATTGGTAAGTCAGAATTAACACCTTGAATTGGGTTCGGGAGTGAATTGGCAGCCAATGCAATTCTTTCAAGCCTGGCATGATATGCATCCAGCTAACTGTCCCGGTCAGCACTCTGGTGGCTGCATTTTACACCAGCTGCAACTTCCGAACTGTCTTCAAGGGCAGCCCCATGTAGAGTGCATTACAGTAGTCCAACCTGGAGGTTACCAGAGCGTGGGTAACTGTGGCCAGGTCATCTCTGTCCAAAAAAGGTTTCAGTTGATGCACCAACCGTAGTTGGGAGTAAGCACTCCTGGCCACGGCCTCCACCTGAGCTTCGAGTGTTAGCACAGAGTCCAGGAGTACCCCCAAGTTACACTCATCTCCTGATTCCAAAGGAAGACCAGGGCTTCAACAGGAGCACCACTTGTGCCAACCAGAAAATCCCCTAGAGCATTCAAGAATTGCTCGGATTCCATAAGTCTCTGGGAGCGGACCATTTCCAAATTATATCCCAGAATAGGGACCTGTAATCCACATGCTGGTGCATATTGCAACCACAGTCAGAACCAACATACAGATGGCAGGTCCTTATTCCAGGACATAATCCAGAATGTCTCTCAGTGCAGAAAGGACCGTGGTTGCTCCTTCTTTTGTCAAGCTCCTTTCCTAACTTCCTATGATAGCTTCTCTTCACATTCTTTTTGTTTTCCCTGTCTGTTCCCTTATCCTTCTGTCTGTTTCTGTATCAGGTCCCCACTCACTTTCCACACCCAGTACTGTTAGATGTTCTCTTCTTTATGGTGCTATGGTATTACTTGGCTGTGATTTTTTTTAACATCTTTTCATCACCAGTTAAAGATGGTGTTATTCATACAAACTCCCAGTGCTTGTTTATTCTGTTGTATTTCAGTATTCCACAGTCGCAGGGATTGTTAGATCACAGTGAAAAACTGAGCTCATTCCAGCAACAAATAAGTAACAGTTATGTACCAAACACTAATGTTTTTAAATAGATTTAGCCTTGTTTAAAATTTATATTATTATGTACTTCAGGATTTTTTGTGCTTGTAAAGAAGGAAAATAAATTTGGACTACTGGTTTCTTGTTTGACTGTCTTTGCATGTGTGTTTTAATACCATCATCATTTAATGCATTTTATCATGAAAGCTTTAAGCTTTCAAATTATGTGTTTGAGCTGCTGACCCCCCTTCACTTTCAGGTGGGCTAAACATAATGATGGATGCCACCCTTCACCTTAATGTGGTGAAAGCCCTGTGGAACACAAAGGAGCATTTAGCTAACTATTGTATTCATTTGCCATAAGTCCTGCGGGGTATATTTCTAGGTAACTATTTCTAGAAGCAGATTGCAGATGTGCTATTATAGACGCACTTATTTAAAGAGACATCCACAAGATGGATTAGGGACACCTTTTGGTGACTTGGGTCCCTCCTACAGAAGCAGTTGTCTCCTGGTCCAAGTTTCAAAGGAGAGACGTTTTCCTGAGAGTTTGAAAACAAATTCTCAGAATGAGGCTTTTGGTGCAGTTCATAGAATCATAGAATTATAGAGCTAGAAGGAACCTCTAGGGTAATCAAGTCCAATCCCCTGCTCAGTGCAGGATTTCCTAAACCATCCCAGACAGATGTAGGTCCAGCCCCTGCTCAAAGACCTCCAGCAAAGGAGAACTCACTAATGCCTGTGGCAGCCTCTTCCACTGACTGATCGCCCTTACTGTTAGGAAGTTTTTCCTAATATCTAATCTGTATTGACTCCCTTGAAGTCTCCTACTATTTCTTGTCCTCCCAGTTTATGCAAGTGAGAATAGGGTCAACCCTTCTGCACTGTGATAGCCCTTCAGATACTTGAAGACCGCGATCATCTCTCCTCTTCTGTAGGCTAAACATTCCTAGATCCTTCAACAGTTCCTTTTAGGACACAGATTCCAGACCACTAACCATTTTGGTAGCTCTCCTTTGGACTTGCTCTAGTTTGTCAATGTCATTTTTTGAACTGGGGTGCCCAGAACTGGACACAGTATTGATACTGAGTTGCCTTAATGGCCAGAATCCTGGCCAGATCTCCTGAACGCAATCAGAATTTGACAACTTCCATGATCCAGAATTTGCTGCTTAGAATCATAGAGATGGAAGAATAATAGAGCTAGAATCCAGCAGCCGTCAGATCTGGCCTAACTTCAGAGTCTGGGAACAAAAGTCCTTGGCCTCCAAAGTTGCAGCCAGGGATATTTTCATGGCAAGCCTAGAAGAGACAAATTCCTGAGCCTTGAATCCATCAAAATGGCAAGGTTGGACAACTGGATTGGTTCACAGCTAGGAATACTTGGGAGGCCACTCTAAAACAATATCCCCTTGGAGCACTCTATGGCATGATTTTCATGCTTGGGAAGACTCCAACATTTAGTCCTGTGTGGCTAGAGCTTTCTCTGGGAGGCACAGCATCCTGGGGACCACTCTAGTCTGCAGACCCAGTGATCCTTGGGGACAGCTAGCATGGTTTCTAGGGACAATGAAGAAGCTGTCTTTCTGTCCCCAGCTGGAGTTCCAACAAGGGACTTGTTTTGTCTGCAGACTGGTTCTTAGAAGGCTTCTTTAGAAGCCCCAAGGAATCATCTGCATCATCACATTCATATCATGGCTGTGGGCAGGTTTCCAGATGTAATCCAGATTTAAACCAGGATTTTTAAAATCAGCAGTGGGGGCTGATTTTTTGTGTTTCCACTGTTAGCTTATAATGCGGACTCGCAGGGGAGAAACACCTCTCTTCTCCTCTCAGCAGAACCCTCTCCCCATGCAGTCAGCAATTGGGCACTGTCATTCCCTGACCATCAGGGCAGGCAATTCAAACCCCACCCCCTATATAAGCCTGTTCCTGATTCAGATCATGGAGCAGCAGGTTTTGTTCAGCACATCTTCCCACATAGTAGCAAAGCTTCGCATATTAACAAGGCAGTAGAAGATTAAAGATCACTTCCCCTTCTGGTGTTTTGTGCTAGATTGGTGGATAAGAGCAGCGTGAAATGGCAAGGAGGAGGGGAGGGAGAAAGTAGGCTTTTACACAAGAGCTGACAGGACGGAAGCCTCCAAAGTCATGACTGCTGCCCCTCTTTGTAAAATTAGACTTTCATCTGATCTCTTTGTTACATTGTGTTCTGATCTCTTTTTTAGTTACATTGTGGTCTGATCTCTCTTATCCTTCACCTCCTCCCCACCCACCCCCTTTCAGCCAAGCCTGATCCCCTTAGCACATAATGAGAGAGCTTGGGAAAAATGGAACGAAATCATGACTTATCGTTGGATCAAGGGAAACTGAGATCACCCCTAAAGCATGGTTCCCTCCCCCGAAAAACTACTTGGATTCCCATTGCTAAACAGTGAGGATTATTTATAAATCCAGCAGCAAGACCTCTTTTGATTCAAATATACATAATCTGCATTTGGGGACCTTTAATCCTCCAAAACTGGATTGTTTTAAAACTTTGAGAACCATGAACACTCAAAACAATTTCAAAGCTCTTTAAATTTTGAATGGGAACATACCCTGAGTCTCACTACCACAGGCTAGCTGCCCCATTTGGTAGCCAGTGTAGATATTTCCATGGTTGTGAGAAATGTGTCCATTCACAGCAGAACAGACTCCCAGACTGATGCATCCAGTTTCCAAGTGCCTAATAAAATAGAAAAGAGAATAGACAGCTTAGTTGATGTTCCTGTATTAAATTTCCAATTTCTAAAAAAAAACAAAGGAGAAATAAATAAAAAGACAGCTAATCAATCTTAAACTATGACAAAATAATTCTTTTGTCCCATATACATTTACAATGTGAATTCTAATATTGAATCAAGGGCACCATTTTTCTTTTCTTTTCTTCAAAAAATCTGTCATCTTTAACATACAGATAGTTTGTCAATTTAGACATAATCGCTGTGTCCCATAATTTGATTTACCATTTTTGGAGAGAAAGTGTTCTGTCTTGCTTCCAGTACAGATTTTTGACAGATGCACCAATCTTCCTTTTGTAATATGCAAAGCCTTTTCTTTGATTTTTTGCCTGTACTGGGCAGTTATCTGCCAACATTAAGTTTTTGATGTTTCAAGAAGAATGTATTTCTGAACATTGCATTCAGCTTCTTACGTTTATTGTTCTCTTTTCCTTTGAATCCACAGAAAACTTATTTTATTTCTGATACTCCTCCTTCCCCTAATTATTTTCTTTTCAGAAACACATAGGAACATTTTTCCTTTAGGAGGAGGAGGAGGCAGACCTGGTGTTAATTGGCTGACCGACATCTGTGTGTTAATTTACAGAATACCAGCTTGAGCTTCAGTGGGAGGAATCGGAAACACCAGAGTATAGTTTGGGAGAAGAAGTTAAAAACATCTCTCACGTCTGGTGCCAATCTCCTCTGAAAGCTGCTATTTGCAGAGGAAAACCTGAACCCTTCTAGTGAAAGGTTATCTCCTGATGCAAATGGTGGCTTCAGAGGAGGATTTCATGGAAACATTCTTTGCATTATCACACACAGTCTCAGTGCTGCTGGGTGGCTTTAATCGAATATTAAATTGTAAACATTGGACACATGCTTTGCTTTTCCATTGGTGTATCTTCTAATTTATCCTGAATGGCTTTCTATATTGGAAGAGGCAACAGGACATGAAGAAGAAGAGTTCGCTTTTCCAGTCCACTTTTCACACCCATTTAGGGGACTTAAAGTGGCTGTCAAAGCTTTCTATTCTTCTCCCCACAACAGACCCCCTGTGAGGTAGGTGGGGCTGTGTGAGCTCAAAAGGAGAGTTGTGACTTGCCCAAAGTCACCCAGCTAACTTTGTGGAGGAGTGCAGAATCAAATCCCATGATTGTGAGATATAAGGCCAGCACTCTAATCACAAGACAAAACTGGCTCCCAAAATTATCAGATCTAATTGTCGTTATATAAACTCTTTCCATGAGCACCCTAAGAACATAAGAGAAGCTTTGCTGGATCAGGCCACAGTCCATCTAGTCCAGCATCCTGTCACACACAGTGGCCCACCAAATGCTTATGGGCATCTCAAGCAGAGACAAGGACAAACCTTCTCCTGCTCTCGAGTCCCAGCAGATGGCCTTAGAAGCACCCCAGTTCCTCCACTCCCTAGGACAGTGGAGGATATAACTTTGACTGGAAGCCTCCCCTTGGTCTCCTGATCCTGTGTCTAGAATGCACTGAAGATCTAGTGGCTTTTCAGAGATATCACAATCAGAACCTCACTTCTTCCTTACTGCCCTTACAGTGAGATGTCATTGCAACAAGGAATAGCTTAAATATGCAGAATTCACTATTTAAAATAGCCTAGATGGTTAGGAGTGAAGATGTGCAACATTCCATTTCATTCATTCATTCATTCATTTGAATTTTTATCCCACCCTATATCCAAAGGTCTCAGGGCGGGTTACATTAAAAACTAGTGAACATATAAAATGGGCATTAAAACCAGGACAGTGTTTGAATGTGGGGAGGAAAGCCAATTCCTTGTTTAGCCAGTGGCCAAGACAAGAAGTGCATCTTCACAGCTCTCCTAAATGCATAAAGTGAAGTTGCCTGACACACCTCAGTGGGGAGACTATTCCACAGTCTGTGAGCCACCACTGAAAATATCTTTGAATAGGGGTCTGCTGTCTGCATGCTAATTGCAGACTATGGCAGGCCCCAGGTAAGACCTGCCATAGTCTGTATTAGCATGCAGACAGCAGATCCCTATCCTGAGATATATTCCAGAAAAAGGCCAAGTGCAGAAAGGGCCCAGGTGGAGTCCAGAGCAGCTGACAAGAGGGACCCAGGCCTGCAAATTATCAGGGCCCATCCAGGCTAGAGAGTCACCCAGAGGTAGAGTGGTCTAGGCTGCCATCACTAGACCACCACTCCTAGAGGGATGGCAAGGTTCTCTTCCTCCTCAGGCTGGGCTTATACTGTTCACTGCTCTACATGTATTTATTTTACTTATTTCTATATTTTAAAAAAGGCCTTTTGATGGCATTTTATTCACAATAGTTATAGGTAGCTGTTATTTGAATTTGTTTAAGGAGCTGAACATTCAGGTATGTTTTGAACCTTCACTGCTAAACTCATATTCCTATAAAAAAGGGAAGAATTACTTTGAGTGAGAGATTTTCTACTTTACTTTTTTTTTTCACAGCACCTATAGATCATTTCAGGCCACAGATGAAACCAATATACGAATCAAACTAGGAACTCTTTGTATCAAGAGAAATACTGGACTTGATATGTCACTCATGGTACAGGCTAAATTTTCAGATCAATTGTGAAGTCAAGTGTGAAGAAACTCAACTGGTGACATTAGACCTCAGGAAATGGTCATTTGAGTTTTGCCTTGGAAGAGAGTCCCAGCAGGCTGAAGAATCTGTATTTGGTTTAATAGCATCCACAGCAGGGATATAGAGACATAATTACATCATTAGAATAATAAAATCATTAAAATTTGGGAATGAAAGTGATGCTTTTAGACAAATTCTCCTGGAAGAGGAACAGACTGGATTTGCAAAGGTCAAAGATATTTGGAATGGGTAAAGGCAGTTTTGAGCTCATGTTCAGGTAGATTTAGGAGACACACAGAAGAATTCTAGTCCAATTAACAAAGCGAGAACTATGTTAAAGAAAAAATATATGGGTGTGTGTGTCTTAATTAGACATGCCTTTGTTTCAGCAAAACAGAACTTTCCTTTGAAATGCAAATAAATATCCAGAAATTCTGAGAACTGATTGGTAACCTCACTAATAAAAAACTAGTTTTCATAAGCACATTTTCCCCCTCTTTGCTTGACGTGCCTATATTTTTTACTTGAAAAGAGACCAGCAGAGATTTGAACTGGTTAAGTAAATGCCCGTCCAGAAAGATATACTTTATATATAAGCTATTTAGACACCACTTTGGAAATATCACAAAGAATCAGGGAAGGGGTATTGAATTTGACTTGTAGATCCTTTTGAAGCTTAATATTTTTAACATCCGAAAGCCTTGTGAAACTTCTCATCTCAAAGGTAATGATGGAGAAGATAAACAACAAAGCTATGCAAAATTTCATGTGCAGCAATGGGAAACTGAACTAAAAAACACATTTGGCACCGACACCAGCCTCACACGAAGCATATCGCAAGCATCTCAAAGACCAAACAGCCAACATGTTTATTTGTATACCAACTTTCCAAACATTGCTTGAGGTGGTTAATGAAGAAAAAAAATAAAATAAAATCCCAACCTAAAGCATCAGTCCTCATACATGCCTGAGAGTGGGTGTGGTGGAAGCAAAAAGTGTCAGCAGATGCTGCAAAAAGAAGTGCTCTTCTCCACAAGTGGTTCAGAAGGAGCTTCTCATACCTGTCAGTTCCTGATGAAGGTCTAAGGGATCCTGAGAAAGAGCCAGCTTTTGTCTGATTCCCACAAAGCCTTACCTTATATGCACACCTACACACCTAGCAACATAGACCCTATTAGGAACCCATTAGGAACCCAACCCAAACCCCATTCTGAATGTGCTGTACCCACGAGTCCCAGCAAATTCAGATTTAATGGGGTCTTTGGGCTCCTAAATCCAGATTAATGCTAGACCCCTTTAATGGTGTTTTCCGTGCAGATGTATGGGGTCCTTACCATGAGGCTTTTTGCACATACCTCCTTGAATCCAAATTTAGAAGATCCGGATCTTTGGTATCTGGTCCTCATGGAATCTGGTCCTTGAAGTTCCACATCATGATGAGGGCCCCAAGCATCTGCACAGGCCATGGTGGCAATGGGTACTAAATAGGGCCACTGTGCAGATGCTGTAATGTCCACCCGAAGACTCCGGATTGAAGACACCATTAAAGGGGTCTAGCATTAATACAGATTTAAGGGTCCAAAGAGCCCATTAAATCTGGATTTCACAGGTGCCTGTGGGTATAGCAGATTCAGAATGGGGTCCTAATGGGGTCCTTACGGGATCGTGTGTGCATAGGTGCATAGGTGATCCATACAAACTGTGTACCTATCAGGTTCCTAACAGGTTCCTAATGGGGTCTTCTTTGCAAAGAACAGATTCCAACGAAGACTGCATCTCAAAGATCAATCCGGATTAACAGAGGTTTGCTATTCAGACTCTATTGAGAAGTGAGTTACTTGCCAAGAATCATCCCTTTTAGAAAACATGTTTCCAAGGCCCTGATTAGTCACTGGCCAACAGCAATGCTACAACTGGCTACATTTCCCTCCATTATGTTCCTGCATGTTGCAACTGAAAGGAAGAATCACCCTTAGACTTATGGTTTCCCATCTGAGGAAGGGATGAGCTTTCAAAGGCTTCAAGATGTCAGGCACATGCAAGAGTAAAATGTCAGGTGTCCCTGACTCCAGTTCTCCCATGGGGCACTCCTTTAAGCATGTCTGATCATGCCCTGATTCTCAGGACATGAAACAAATAGAGAGGACCAATAGGTTTGTGCAGGGGTATGGGTCTGGACTGGACCCTTCCACCCATATTAGCAAGGCTTGGTGCTAAATCTTTCAAATGCAGAAGGAACTTCTTGTGAGCATTGCTTTCTGGTTGTTTGTGCCATATCTGAGAACCATGCCTGCGGTTTGCTGAGATGCTGCTGCTGATGAAACAGCATTCAGTGCCATGCATCTGTGGCACCATCTAGTGCCAGCAAGAAAAGCTTGTCAGCACTTTGTCTGATGAAGCTCAGGTTACTGCCACATTTGCAGGTCTTAGATGCCAATCAACAGAAACTAGATTGGGGCACTTAATTAAAGCTCCTCAGATGCTCTTTCATCATACTAGATCATGCCTAGGCAGTTTGGTGGAAACTATACTTTAGGAAGATCTGGAGAGCTGCTGTTGAGTAGTCCTACTCTGGACGGCTCACTTAGCAACATGCATTTGCATTTTTTGACTACTTTTTTTATGGAATTATGAGAGCAGTGTAAATTAAGAGCCACTCATGTGACCAGTGTCCAGTTTGCAAACATTGTCCAAATTGATACAGTTTTCCTACTTCTTAGATTCTAAGAATTATACGGTCTGTCAAAGGGCATGCAAATTATTGGTGTGTCCAGTTCTACAAACATGTCTGCTCTGTTTGACTAAATTATTCCCATTTAATTTCACATGTACTGTACCTTATTCCCCCTTTCCTAGTCTGCATACTAATGCAATAGTGTCATATGTTGCTCACAGAAGTTTACACTGTTTTAAGATGATGACACAACACAAGCAAATCCACATTTTAACATGCAGTTATATCACTTGCTAGGCTTGCTCCTCAGTAGAAAATGCATGGTATGTTTAATCTAGCATTTGCAAGATTTATTTTGCAATGAGATGGTCTTCCCAGTGAGAAACATGATGCATCTTTAAGGCAAGTTCATGCTTATGCATACAGTTTCTCTTTGAAAATTGCATTTATTTCTAGACTCATAAGAACTAACACTATTGATTCAAATTTCCTCAAAGATCTCTGCTCAATCTTGCATAGACAAGATTTAAACCGATTAAAAGCATCCAAAGAAGTAGCAAATTGATGGTTGGGTAGCACAGATGGGCATTGAGCAGAACTATAACCATACCTCCCCGTTATCAGGCAAATGAAATATATATGAATGAAGAAACAGAATAAAATGAAACTGATCAAACTTTCATTTCTTCCACATCGGGCTGAGATTTTCCTCCACATTTTTGCCTTTCATTTCCATGAAGCCTCCATCTCCTTCATGATTTTACACATTATGTTTATGTAATGTTATAACAACTTCCTACCATATTGTGTCCATGTGCAGTTTTGCCTCTCACAGTTTATGATGAACGCTAGCTGAGTCTACCCCACGTATGCCCTGTTACTTTACACTGTCACAGTACTAGAGCAAAGCCAAGATGAAACACTTTTTATAAGTGTCATTGATTTTAGTGAGATCGTGTTAAACTTCAGATTAATATCAGACAAATCAATCAAAGTGTGTTTCATTTTAGCTGAATAAAGTCCATTTGTATTAGTCAGAGAGCTACTTTAAAAAAATGAAATCACACAAATAAATGGGAAAGGTCTCTTCCCCCCACTCCCCGTGAAAATGGTTCCCAAACTTTGGCTCCCCATTGCTTATAATACCTGTGGATTATGGGAATTGTAATTCAATATCATATGAGGAGCCAGGTTTCAGAAACCATCATATATGCTAATCATTGGCTGCCATCTTGCTTTCTTTCAAGTGGTTCGCCTCTATTGCTTTATTTCAAATGGTTCATCCACTGTCAGTGTGGAGCTTCTCTGATCCACATTCCTCTTACTGATCTTTATTCTTCATATCATATTAGAAATTTTAGTAACAAATGTCATGGGAGGATGGATGAAGCTAGCTTAGATCCTGGGTTGCTTCAAAGTCTAGCAAAATGTACAAGGAAGAAGAAGGAGCAAAAAGAAAAGACTACCTGGGCAAGTTGAAGCTTATCAAAATGTAAGAGCAAAAGAAGTGGCCCACTAGATTGAACCTGTGGCTCATCTCTTCCAGTGGCCTGCTCTCACAGTGGCCAAGCAGATGCAGAAAGAAGCCCACCTGAGCACACAGCTTTGTCTTCCTTGCAGATCCCCAGCAGTTAGCTTTTGGAGATGTAGTAGCTTTTCTACTGCCACCAGAGCTAACAAATATTGATAATCTTGACTTCTATGAGTTTTTCCAAGTATCTTTTGAAAGCATCCAAGCTGGTGGCCATCACTGCACTTCATGCCAATGAACCAACCCAAGCCCTAAAGTCTAGCAGGATGCCTCTAAAGGCCTTTCACTGGGATTCAAGAGCAGGGAAAGCTTTTGCCCTTGTCCTCTATTTGAGATGCCCATAAGCAATTGGGGGGCCACTATATGGGACAGGATGCTGGACTGGATGAGCTGTGGCCTGATCCAGCAGGGCTCCTCTTATATAACACATTATAATATAAGTAATTCTTTATTCAGCGGGTAGCATGTTGGTTAATTAAGGACACAGCTGGGAGCATCTTGACACTATGACTTGTGTAAAAAAGATCTTTCTTTTGTCTTTCCTAATGTGTCCCAGATTCAGCTACCTGGACAAATCATAACAGACTTATATTTATTCATCTCCACTGCCCTTTCTTGTTCTTCCTTTGTTATAATTTACATTGTACATTATAATCCCTTTCAGTCCATTACAATGAATTGCCAAGCATTATTAGAACATCCTTACATTATGCAGTCCTGTCAAGTCAGTTCAAGAAAAGATGGACAAATGGACCGAAAGACCTCTGGAAGAGTGTTCTGATATTTCACAGGATCTGTAACAAAGAAAAATATAGTCATTCAGGGCTTTGAACTCCATTAGGCTGCACCAAGCTTTCAAAGAACTTGACACAATGTCAGTTTTTTAAAAACTTCACAACTATGAAGGACTATATAATGTCAAAGGAGATACAGAGCTTGAGTTGATATTTATACATATTCCCTTTCTTCTCCCTCCTTTGTTTTGATCTATACAGTACACCGGTACAGAATGAAATAATCCAATATGTGTGTCTTCCCCTTCCTTTTGACACCTCTTGATGTCCATATGAAGACATGAAATCCAGCATTGTCTAGCAGCTAGAGTGGAGGTCTAAGACACAGATGTTCCTGAGACTAAATCTCCTCTCAGCCATGAAGTTCAATGAGCCACCAACCAATAGGTTCAATTGCACAGCTGATTTCAGATTCACGAGATGGGTCTCTGTTGGGACTTTGAAAGGTAACAGAGCTTGCACTTGGCAAATGCACTGCAGATAGCATATGAGCCTGGAATTCACATGCACAAATGGAGACATGGTTGCATTCCAAAAGGAAGTTTTGTTACTTTATAGTTGCAGAGTATATGCTGAGTAAATACTGGATAATGTATGAGTATCTGAAAAGAATACAGGTAAACAACTTAATTACTAATATAAGAATACAGGCTCACTACTTCATCTTCTAGATCGTTTCTCGCTTGCTATATCCTACTATATCTTAGAGGAACAAAGAAAAGACAGTTATACATGTGGAACAGCATGATGTCACAGAACTGCAGATATGCCACGTGAGCACATTAGACCTATCCTTGTTGGGACTGCTCCTCTGTGCTGTACGGAATCCTGGTTCTCATAATACAACTCATTTCTCACAGGAACTTTACTTAATATGTCTACATTACAAGATTACAAGGCAACTGGTGTTTTGCAGGGTGCTCTAACACAGTTGCAGTTTTCACTGGGGAAAACTGGTTTGACAGTCTCTATTCACCTGATGAGGTGGGCTGTAGCTGGAGAGCTGTCCACAATCACTGCTGAAGAAAACAACTCCTCTGTCTTGCAGTAGTGCACCCTCCAACAGTGGCACTTCTGTCAAAGGTCACACCTGGAAATATGGTACTGTGGTCAACGCAAGGCACTGCTGCCATCAGGAATGGAGATAGGGCAGTAGCATGCACCTCCATCGGTAGGTAGAGACATGACCTTAGGCTGTCAGCCACCCACCTCTGAGTACTGATCCTGTTGAATGACTCCGTGTACCCAGTATTGATTTTATGCATATATTTGCCAGCAAATCTAGTTCTTGGGGTGCTTTGAATTGCAGCTTTTTAAAGAAACAATCTTTGATTAAGAGCTGGTACAAACTAGCATCTGACAGCATTTAGTCTGCAATCTATCAGATTTGATGGAAGTATTTATTTATCCACCATTGGTATTGTATTGCATGGTATGAGAAATCCCATTGGCCATTTATACCTCCTTCCAGCATTGTGCTTTTGTCTGGTAACAAATGGGGCAGATCTTAAGAACATAAGAGGAGCCCTGCTGGACCAGGCCACAGCCCATCTAGTGGCCCACCAATTGCCCATGGGCATCTCAAGCAGAGACAAGGACAAACCTTCTCCTGCTCTCAAATCCCAGCAAATGGCCTTAGAGGCATCCTGCTTGTTCCCCCAGCCTGAAAGATGTACTTAGGCATCCATTCGAGTAGCCATTGTTCTTACTTTGTTTCTCTCCTCTATACATGTGTATGAAATTAGGAATAGCTATCCTCTGATCCATCGTCCCAGCAGGTTCATTCCTTGCAATGAATTTTAGGGTGATAACTTCAGAGCAAGAAGAATAAGTAGCTCTGCTTATCCACTCCATCATCTCTTCCTAAAATAACTGGTTCTAGAGTGCCTTCAATCAACGGTGTGTTGAGGTGGGACTTCTGTGTGGGGAGAGGTTGTAAGGTATTTCTGCGCAGTGCACTTCAGCATCTGCTGCGAAGATCTCTTCTGGACAATGGGCTGAGGCATGCTGGTAGCTGTCTGCATGGTGTGGATCCCACCTCAGCCTTCCCTTTTCCCCCATGGCTCCTGAAATTGCAGTCCAAATATATTCTTCTGTGTCCCAGGAAATGGCAGAAAAAGTGGGACCTTTCTGAGCTTGCAAAATGTTATTGGACTCTAGAACAGTGCTGAGTTGCTCCTGCCACACCCATTTGTCTGTGTGGCAATGGCAGGATCAGGACCCAACCTGGGAATGTAGGTGGCCTTTAAAGCAGTCTTCAATGAATGCCTGTGGGTGCATTTTTTGTGCCCAGGCATAGTCCAAATGAGAGGCCTGTGCAGCCAGCATGTTATCCTGTGGAGCATGTTGGCACCCAGATCCTATGGTCAGGACGTATATCTGGTAGAGCCCAAGACTCTCTCCATTGGCTTACCCAAGAACACCTGCTTTTTTGCTCATTGTATTTCACAAAATTATCTTCTTCACCAGCCGTGGCTGAATTCACATATTTCCCACATCTATATTTGCTCCATTCTCTACTGGATATCTTTGACTGGAAGCCATCGTTTCAAACTATGTCTAGCCATTGCACACAACAATGTCACATAATTGTAGTAAGAAGCACAATAAATAAGCTTAAATTGTCTACTGCTTGGGGAAAGAAAGGGATTAATGTAAGAAGCATTTCTCGTACCTGAAATATGAAGACGAACGCTGTCTGAGAGGGCAAAGCTATTTCAGTTTGTTTGTTTCGTTTCACTTCAATCTGAAATGTGTTAAAAGAGAGAGAATGTCATTTAGAATATTTTCTTCACTAAATCAGGAATATTTGAGGAGTCACTGCAGAGAATACAAGCTGGGGCTTGTTCCAATTTACAGCTGAGATAGTTGTTTACATGTTGATGTCTCTTTCCATGCAATGAAATTTGCCCTATGATATATTCTAGTAATTTTCCATGATACTCATATTCTGTTGTGATTTCTGTAGTACAATGGCCTATACAGATAGTGTACCATACAAATAATGTCAAGTTTTGAAACAATAATATCATGATTATTTCACTCCAATCCTTTGTGTGTTGATACTGTTTTCAAGGACACCACTAGAGGTGTTTAGGATGTCTTTCACTAGTTTCTGTGTAGACTTAACTTCCTGTTCATTTTCATACATGAGAACCTCAAACCAATCTTTTTAATTCTCATTTCACTTGATAAATCAGACCTGTAATGCAGTGTATAGGCAGGCATCAAGCATATAAGCCTTTTCTGAATAACTTTGCTATGGTGTCTTCATTATCTTATATTATTGCCTTGGGAATAAAAATGAGCAACCAACAATCCTGTTACTCCAGGGTGGTTCAGATCTTCATGGCTGTTCTCCTTTTGGGAGCAGAACCAAATGTTCTTTAGCGAGCTATTGCTTTTTTTTTTTTTTTTTTGTCCTGAGGGACCAAAGGAGCTCTTCACCCACAACCAAGAAAAAGTGAAGCTTATTTCAGAGTTCTGGTATGATTCAGAGATCCTCACTGCTCTAGCAGCAAACTGGTGCACAATTTTGTTTTATTTTCCTGAGTGGCAAACAGGCCTAAAGGATGAATAATGAGGGAAAGACTGGATATTTGAAAGGGAAGGAAATGTTTCTACCTTGTAATCATTGATATCACTGAGACACTCAGTGTGTCCCCATGACTTATGTAATTAATCCAAATAGAATCTGAACTCAGGACCCAGCATCCCCATACAATTTCTTATTCCCAGATTTTATGAGGACTATTCTGCTGAAATCTGGAGGAAAATATCCTAAAGAAAACAGGACTCTGTCCCCTTTTTGGTGCCAAGTCTGTTTATTTTCCCCCACATGGGGACAGTACTGGGCCATTTGGGATGGAAGTCTAGTCTTCTGGTCAATGGCAGCCAGCTGTGGATGGGATATTGCAGATGCCAAGCTCCCCCCTCCCATGCCATGCTTGCAATGCTAGAGCCTCCTTTGAAAAAGGCAAAAAAGAGGTGAGACTGCTTGTCTTTAAAACATTTTTGCTGGAAACTTTTGTATCTTTTCTGATGTTTGTTATCAGAAAGATACATTTTAGAAGCAAAAATGCTTTATAAAGACACATTTTATCATGCTGGGCTCCCTTCTTCCCTGATCTGCTTGAGCACACAGTTCCTGGTTATGTCAAAAGGGAGATGTATGAAAGGAGAAAGTACTCACACTTAGAAATTGTTTTAAAAACTGCCAGCTTTTAATTTAAGCTCTCCCACTTCAGCGAGAATGAAAGGAAAGGTTTTGCTGCTTTTATTGCAGGCAGGGTTTGCACAGGGGGTGGGATTTAAAAGTCCTGTTATGCATGGGGATGGCTATATTTGGATTAATTGACAAGCACTCTATTCAGATTAAAATAGTCCTAAGAAATAGTCCAAACAGGACTAAACCAGGACTAAAAATGCTACATGAGGACTCACCTTCATATTAGTTTCATGGGTAGCGGCATCCTAGGATTTCAAGCCAGAACATTTCCCATGATTCAGATTTAGGAAATTTTCCATGAAAAGTATGTGCTGTCATTATGATCATTTCTTGAATTCTCCACCACCATTGAAAAGAGACTATTTGTGCTAACATCATTCTGTATCTCCAAATTACCTATGGCAGCTATATTTGAGAATATAATGGAGAGGGCAGGCAACTACTTTACCAGCAATGGCCAAGTATGAGGCTTTGGGGAAGCATATGAAGGCTGTATCATGTCATGTCACATCATGCCATCAACTTATCACTTTGCCCTAGAAGCTATATCAAAACATTTTGCAGGACTGTTACAGCATTCTCTCTCTTCAGGACTTTGCTGCAGGTGCGTAAGGGGAGACATTAAAGGCGAGATGCTGGTCCTTCATTTAATGGACCAAACAAACTTTACTCATCCTTAATTAGTGTGTAAATAGTGTCAATATTCTGTTTTGATATTAGGTGGCACTGTGTTCAGATGCATTCATGAGAGTTAGAATCCTACTAAAATGACGGGGGGATGGGAATTCACCCATATAAAATGAAGACAGCACCAGTAAGAGAGGGGAGAAAGTGGAAAAGATGGGAAAGTGTGCAATATGTGAGTCATAATGTTGGGACCCATAGGGTATTTCCGCACTGGCCACTTAAACCGCATTAAAGACAAATTAAGGACAGATATAAAACACTTGCAAAGTTGCCTTCCACATTGCAGCACTCATTAGTGACACTTTGAGGAGTCCGCTTCTGCATTGGCTCGCACAAGATCTGTCTGTAATGGGGTCTAGGAGCCGCTAAAACCAGTTTCCAGGAAGACCTGAAAAAAGTAGGTCTTAATCCGCTCTTAATCCGTCCTTGCATTGTAAATCCGCATCAATGGAGGATGCTTCTGCACACGGATGGGAGAGAGAACATATATGGGTGGGACAGGAAGCCACCATATTGAATGAGGTGGCAGGAAAGGAGTGGTGACTGATGGCAGCTCCTGGGGCAGCATGGCCCCTGGGAGGCCAGATCCGTCTGGAAATCTATGCTACTGCATCCACAGTGCAAAGGCATAATGTGTTCATTGCAATCCGTCCTTCCCAAGCGAGTGAGGAAACATGGGGCCTTATTTAGATCTGTATCTATTTGAGACGGATCTTGTCAGAGACACATTTCATAAAAATGGATTTCCTTAATCTGGTTTTCAGAGGGTCAGTGTGGAAATACCCATAGTTTCTCAGTCATGAGTAAGCAGATTTTGTGAATATAACATTCTGGTATATAGAGGGACACTGGTATATATGGGAGAATCAGGTGTTTCTGGCTATTTTTCTGTGTTTTTTATTTTTTTTATTTTTAAGAAAGATAATAAAATTCTTATTTCTGTTCCTGACTTGTATGTCCTCCAAGCCTTCCAAGTCAATTGCCGAATAAACCAACATAATTACTTTGAAAGAGATATTATACAATTTATATGATAGGTAAATTCAGGGGTGGGAAAAGTGTTGATGATTGATTGAGCAAGCAATTGCTTCACCTCAGAACAAAACTAAAGATCACATGAGTGATGAAGTGAATAACATTTATCGTAAGAGGCAATTTTCAATCAACCTTTGCCCCCTGCATCAGTTAAAATAAGGATTTCAAGACGGGGGCCTGCTTTGCTAAATGGCTTTGCCCAGTCTCTCACTTGAAGCCATATGTAAAGACTTCTGCAATTTCCTCAGCTCACCGGAAAGTTACCTATTTTTAGCAAAAGCTATTGTTCTCTCCCAAATAGGCAGCTGACTGATTAATTATCTCCATTGTACATGCAACGAGAATATTCTTTTCTAGGTGCATAAGGAAGGCAGAAATATGAAAAAAAAAGTATGAAATATGTAGTGCTAAGCAATAACAAAAGAGAAGGGAGAGAAACTGAGGAAAGGACACAAGAAAGATAAAAAGAATGAAAGGCCCCAGTGAACAATTTTAGGAGATATATACACACATACATTTCAGCCTCCAATCAATATTAAGGAGGAGAAGATTGATGCTTTAAGGTACCAAACCCCTTTCCTGTAGTTACCTGGGTTAGATCTGGATCAGTAGACATGGATTAATCGGGGGCACAGATCCTACCTACATCTATTGGTGGCTGCAAATCCCATCTGAGATTCACAACCACTTACCCAGCCACTCACACACCTCTGATGACTAGGAATGATAGCTCCTAGCCTTGGAGTCTTGAGTTAGAGGTGGTTGGCAGTGCACTGTGGCAGATGACTGGA
This sequence comes from Aspidoscelis tigris stejnegeri, assembly GCA_023333525.1. Taxonomy (NCBI): domain Eukaryota; kingdom Metazoa; phylum Chordata; class Lepidosauria; order Squamata; family Teiidae; genus Aspidoscelis; species Aspidoscelis tigris. Next base: position 15,795,704 of record JALMGA010000002.1, read on the forward strand.
TATTTATTTCATTCCTATTCTGCCCTATAACTTAAGGCCTTTTCACACATGCGGTTTTGGAACGTGCAGAAGACAGCCCAGAATGCGGCATTCGCATTGCCACGGCCGGGTTTCCGTCCCAGCCCGTTCTGGGATGTCTTCCACGCGTTCGAGATGTAGAGCACTTTAAAGTGCTCTACATCCATTCCCGTGTGTACGAAGCGTCCCTGGCCATTCCTGACAGCCGCGGCACGCTTCCCCCGGCAGCATTGGCCAAAAATCGGCCGAACAGCTGACTGAGGTCACGCTAATGACCCAGCTTGCCGGGCTAGCTTGACGGTCTCATGCGGGGGGAAGTGGGGCCCTCCTAGCCTTGGCAGCCCATTGGGTTCCCAGGGTCGGGGGGCACTGAGATTGGCTTCCCCTCGCCCCTTTCCGGGGTGCAAGGAGGCCAATCTCTGGCTGGCCATGGGGCAGGGGCTGTTGGATCCCTGGTAGACCGGACCCGGTGGGTCCGATTGGCCAAAGAAGAACCAGGAGTAAAGTGGCCCCTTCTCCCTGCCAGATCGCAGGCTTGGAGGGGCAGGGAGGCGCCCTCCCCCTGTTCCTGCATTCCCGTGTGTGAATGCTGAAAGCATCCCGAAGTTACTTAGGCCACGTGCACTACATCCGTTCTGGATGTAGTGCGAAAAGGCCTCTACACAGGGTAGGTTACAATAATATCACAATGAAAGATGAATAGATACAGTAAGACTAAGGGTGCATCCCCATGAAGGTTTGTTAGTCTTGGTGTAGTCCTGTTTGGACTATTTTTGGGGACTATTTTTAATCAGAATAGAGTTCCTGTCAATTAATCTGAATATAGCCATCCCCATGCAGCTTTCTTAATCCTGCTTTAATCCTGCTTGGACTATTTTTGGGGACTATTTTTTAAACATAAAAAACAGGACTTTTAACACAGAGACCGTGTGCAAACTCTGCCTGGAATAAAAGCACCAAAAGGTTCCCCTTTCACCTTCACTGCAGACCCCTACCCCTGGGAGACCCTTTTTGGTAGCATGATTTGGTGCACTGCTGAAATGGGTGCTCTGCTAATGGTTGCAGACGGCATAATTTTCCTAAGTGTTGAGTTAAGGGAATATCTCACTTAATTTGTTATGAATCTTCCAACATCCATCTTCTCTGGGAACTCTGGATTCTACCATTTTCCAGGGCACTTCTTTTGTTCTTACGGCATGTTTTGCAGGAAGATACTTTGGTGGGTTACGTCTGGGAACAGAGAAAATATGTGAGAGGCATGAGTTGATGTCTGAGTGTGTGTGGGTCATTCAAGCTGATGTGGATGTCACATGTTTCAAGTTCCTGCAAACACCTGGGAGACTTTTAAACCTGAGTGTGATCCTGAGCAAGTATATGGCAGGTAAGCACAGTGGAGATGGTTCTAAAATGCTATGTGATGTTTCCATAATGGAAGTAAAAATTATAGACATTTGTGCCAATAAATGCCATTGTAGGGCCGCATTCCCATTATAAGCTTTATTCGATTTCCCTAAACCGAAATAATAGAACCGGATGCAAATGCGAATGTGCCTGTTCCCATTACTTTAAACTTAATTGCGTTCAATCTGGATTCTGAGGATCATACATGGCGTACCTGACTCAAGTGGCTACTTTTTAAAAGCTGCTTTTGGGGGCTGCCCTGCCCTCTTCCTCCTGGCGTGAATGCGCCACCCATAACAGACCCCTTCGCTGAGCCTGGCTGGGTGGCTGCTGCTTGCCTGGATGGAGGAAAACTGGCAGCAGGCAGCCAGAGATTCTCCCCATTGCCCAGGGCACACAGCAGCAGTGGCAACTCAAGCAAGGGCGCTTTAAATTTTCATACATCTCCCCTGCTTTCCTTTCCTCTTTAAAGGTCAGAACTCCAAAGAGCTAGAATTGTGCAAAATTGCAACATTGTTATCAGGTGTGAAGTTCTTGGATTGCTACAGTGTAGCAGCTGCTGTGAAGGCTGGATTTTTACACTGAAATCACTGTCTTTGGAAGCAAGCTATTGGGAGAGGGAAACCCTAAACATGGATTCTCATCCCTTAAAATGGTAGGGTCCCCACAATAAAAAATGTAACACATATCAAGCGCACGATCCAGAGTGAGACCTGTTGAAATGAGACTTAACATTTACAACGCTTTGGGGCGATTTAACACATGAGGATTGAAAACGTTTTGAAACCGAAATAAGCTTGTAATGGGATGCGGCCTAGATTTATTCTAAATCAGTCGTGCATTTGATTGTTTGTCTAGTGTTGGAAAAGAGAGCAGAAACAGTAATAATGTATTATTGCTTTCTACTTATGAAACCAAACACACAGTGACACAAAAATAGAGATACACCCCAGGAAGGAAGTTATGTACTTTAAGACAGTTTCTCAAATTATGAAATAAGGAAATATCGAACTGCCAAAGACTATAAAAAGATAACTCCGAGAAGGTGCAATGACATTTACGTGCAAAATTACCATCGTGTGTTGCTATCAGCTTGAATTTAAAATAAGAGAGGGGTGATAGCCCAGCAGTAAAGTGCATACTTCGGCCCCAGAGGGTATCTGTGTGGCATCCTAAATTAATGGGCTTCAGGTTGTATCACTGGGAATAATCTTTAAATGAAAATCATGAAGATTTCCCATCCCTTAGCATTGGCTTTATGTAGCATCATGGGTAATATGGAACAATTTTTTAAAAGAGAAAACTGGGGCTAGTGGTTAGGGAGCAAGACTCTTATCTGGGAATGCCAGGTTTGATTCCACCCTCCCCCATGAAGCCAGCTGTATGACCTTGGGCAAGTCACAGCTCCCTTGTGAGCTCTTACAGCCCCACCTACCTCACAGGGTGTCTGTTGTGGGGAGAAGAATAGAAAGCGTTGACAGCTGCTTTGAGTCCCCTTAAATGGGTGGGAAAAGTGGGGTAGAAAAGGCACCTTCTAAGGCAGGACGCTTCTGAGGCCATTTGCTGGGATTCAAGAGCAGGCAAATGTTTACCCTTGTCTCTGCTTGAGATGCCCATGAGCATTTGGTGGGCCACTGTGCGCAATGGGATGCTGGACTAGATGGGCTGTGGCCTGATCTAGCAGGGCTCCTCTTATGTTCTTATATTCTTATTAGGAAGTGTCATGTCAGAGGGAAAACTGGAAATATAAGGGAACACTGAAGGATGTGAAAGGCACACACACAGAAAAGGAACATCCTATGGCATCACATTTTGTTGTAGCTCCTACTCAAGGGTGGGTAGCATATCGATGAGTCCATTTTAGTGTTCTGCTTTTGCTTTCTTCCACTTCTCACTGACAGGAACTGCAGTTACAGAAAGCAAAGGTGCAAAAAAAAAAAAAAAGACTTTATGGAATCCCAAACCACAATGATAGCTGAAAGAGCATCACCACAGTAATGTATGGGCTGCAGTAAAATGGAAAAGTGTCCTGTTGCATCAGTAAATAGAGTGTAGTGAAGCAGTGTGATTAAGAGAAAGTTAAGGTACATCAGAAAAAGAAAGGAAATGCTAATGCAATGTGACATGTTAATAGATCCCAAAAATGAGTATCTATTTTCATGCACTGTTAAGAGAGAGATACTTCATGCATTCATGTGATTTCTATGGCCTAGTTTGCAAACTGTGTGTTCAAAGCTGTAGCACTTTAAATGGTTTTTTCATAAGTCTTCCATGAGTCATAGACCTTAAGCTCAAGATCTGGCATTTTTTCTCAGTTTGAATGATTCACTGGTGAAAGATTCACAGGCACAAGCACCCTTGATTGCAGTCATTCCAGAGAGGAAATCACACAGTTCAGAATATTCTGGTTTCTTAGGACATCCCTGGGCAATTTTACTTAATGATATGTAGGCTGTAAGATTGGTGTTCTCTTGAATAAGAGGGCCAATCCAGGATTTTCCCCTAAGGATCATGGGAGGCAAATTGGAAGATCTGAAAAACTTCTGCCAGAACAACTGAGTTTAGAAGAAAAAAAATACATGTTGAAATTTTGTGAGCAGATATACTACACATAAGATACATTGGGGAAAAAATAATGCTACTTGTAGATAGAAAATATATTATTTGAAAATGAGATACCTCTAGAGATTATATCGGTCTTATCCATCTACTATTTTCCTGATGTGACATAAGAATGTTCTCCAGAGAATGTTGACAGTATGTTTTCTAAAAGTGTTCGCTGAAAATGTTTCATAATTCTCTCTACATATATTCCTCGTTAAATAGTGTATTCAAATTTATTCATTAATTTTTATGTTGCCCTCCACATACCATTCTAAGCCACCATCATTGTCTTGAAAATATAGCCATTGCCTCTCTGTCTCCATTTTCAGCAGCAACTGGTCCCTTTGAAGTGATCACATGAGCTATTTTGAGGGACTATCGCTCGCAAAAGTGTCCTTGAGGCAGGGCAGTTTCTTTTTGCCTCAAATAAAACTTCATAGAAAATGGCACCTTGTTTTTCCAAATTAAACAAGGAGGGCATCACAGATGCTGGCATCTCCCTCATCTGCCCCAAGCAGAGCCACGCCTCCCAGAAATGGAGAGTGGGAATATGGCCTTAGATACTAAGTGCCTGAGTGTTGTGACATCCTACTACGGTTTTAACACACATACAAGAATGTAAGAACAGAAGAAAAAGTAAAAGAAGAGCTGGCTTTTCTACCCTGCTTTTCTCACCCATTAGTGGGGACTCAAAGGTTTCTCCCCACAACAGAACACCCTGTGAGGTAGGTGGGTCCATGAAGCTCAGAAGAGAGCTGTGACTCGCCCAGGGTTACCCAGCCGGCTTCGTGGAAAAGGTCAAATCAAACCCATTATTTGCAGAAAAGTGTCCAGCTCCCTAACCACCAGGCCAAACTGGCTCATAAGAAGATCCTTACTGGATCAGCCCACAGCCCATCTATTTCAGCTTACTACCACTTGCTTCTTGGCATTCTGAAGTGGAAGTTTAGAGTGAAATTCTCTCTTGCCTTCAATCCCCTTTAAACGGCCTTTAGAGATATCCTGTCTGTTCCACCCACCCAGAGAAGATACCTAGGTAATCATTCTAATAGCATTGACAAACCATGGATTTGTCTAACCCTTTCTTAAAACTTTTCATTGTCTCTAAGATATCCTGAAACCCTCACCTGCTTTCAACTCCCTACCTGTTTTTACACACATGCACACATAGCTCTCTATTGTAGTTTGTTAATCTTTAACTGGATATACTTTCACAATAGAAATGATATGAAGGAAAGCCCAAGTACCAGACAGGTAAGAGATAATGCACTGTGGTGTTGAGAATGTTAGACTATAATCTGGATGTTTCCAACCTACAGGTGCCTATGAAAGCTGACGGCATAACCCTGGACCCACAACTCAAAGAAGTCTGCAACTGAGATGCAGCTCTCGCCCCTTTGACTAGCTGTTCCTGCCCAACACAGCTTAAAGTTTGAGATGCATGCATGAACAGACCCCTTCTTTCCTTCTTTCAGACTATGGAAAGCTAGGTTCCAGTCTCTTTTTGCATGGTTCCATTTCTGCTGAACTTCATCAATCACTCACAGCTTGCCTCCCAACTCATTATAGACTTTCTGCAATGTTCTTGCGATGGTTCCCCCCCCCATGTATTTATTCAGTTTATACCCCAACCCCACCCTACATTGCAGTCGAAGGGTGGCTTTAAAAAAGGAAGAAAAGGAAAGTATAAAATAGGAGGTTAAAAAAATGCATAAAATGCCCTTAAAGATGAAATGCCAAGTTAAACCGAGGCCACTTTGATGTTGGTGTGAGCAGATTTCTTTTATTTAGACAAGGCTCTGAGACAGTGATGAGAATGCCACTTAGAATAGAAGCATTAAATGCTCAATTTAGTTTTGATTGATTTGTTGTTCCAACAAACTTTGAAAACATCTTTGACTTAAGTTTATTATTTTAAATAATACTGGAATCATATGCTTCATTGCCCCAGCCATCTAGAAATCTGCTTATGTTTCTTCTGCTTTTCCAATCTCTTGAGTTGGCATGAAGAAGAGAAGCCTCACTAGGCAGCTGAGAAAAGAATGGCAACTCACAAGGAATTTTTATGGAATTTAAGTTGTTTTTATTCTCCATGTTTTGCAGATTGCTTTGAGATTATAATCTAAAGGGAAGGGATATACTGTATAAATATTTTAAATAACTAATGAAATAACGCATTCCCCATTATGTTTGTAAGAACATAAAAATGCAAGAGGAGCTCTGCTGGATTGGGCCATAGTCCATCTAACCCAGCAGTCCTCCAATTGCTTCTGGGCATCCTAAGCAGAAGACAAAGACAAAACCTTCACCTTCTCTTGACTCCATGCAAATGGCCTAAAGAGGCATCCTGCCAGTCTGGAGGAAGAAACTTGGCATCAGTTCTCATAACCACTGGTATACTTGTCCCTCATGAATTTGCTTATAAGAACATAAGAGGAGCCCTCCTGAATGAAGCCACTGACCATCTAATCCACCATCCTGTCTCAAGTAGGATGGTGGCACACCAATTGCTTATGGGCATTCTCAAGGAGGAGACAAAGGAACAACCATCACCTGCTCTCAGTTCCCTACAAATCACCTAGAAAGGCATCATGCCAGCCTCTCCTCTCCAACCCACTGGCAGTACCTAGGCATCCATTCTTGCATTTAGCAAAACTGAGCAGTGAGATGAGGTTTTATTAGGGGTATGGCTGAGATGAATCTCGGGAGACTTTGGGCTGAATAAATTCATGCCTCACTTATTCTGTAGGATAGAAACACTATGTCAGTATGTCAATGTCAAATTGCATTGATTAGTCATATGAAAACTGAAAACTAAAAATATACACAAATACAAATGCAAAGACAAAGAGCAATAGACATAGTAATGCTATAAGGAGCAGTCCCCTTATGCTCTTCACATAGCACCACAATCTGCCCTAGATATGATTTTCTAAGACGTTAAGAAAGCATTAAAATTGAGAAGCGCAAATGTTTGATTAGTGTTCAAAAATTCAGTCAAATTGTGCAAGCTTGCAGATGAGAGAGGAAGAAAGATGAAAAGGGGGCAAAATGCAAAATAAACAAATGCATACATAAATACAAGCTATTTTGTTTGTACTGGCTTTTAACTGCAGCATTATTTTCATTTAATATATTTAGCAAGCATGATGAAACTGCTACCTGATTCTTAAATGTGTAATACATCAGCAGCGCTGTTTCAAGAACAGCTTCCAACTTCTCTCCATTACTCTAATGTTGTGGTTGCATTCCAAACAGATATTTGCTTTCTGGTTTGAGAGTGGGCAAAACACTGTTTCAACTGTTTTGTGAAATGTTCAAGGCAGTGTTGCCCATCTACATCAGGGCTGTATTGGATAAGCACCAACCTCAGGAACAAGGTGAGGGATTTGATTGATCAATGTGAAAATCCAGGTGGACAGTGTCGACCACCTTCATCCATTTGTAGCAGTTTTAGGGCTGTTATGCTGTGTTCCAGGTTTCTTCTTCTGAGAACCTGAGCTTTCAGATATAGCTGTGATATCCATCTTCAGAGGTCTTTGCACTTGGCCGAGTCAACATGGCATAACCGCCCCAAAACTGCTTCAAATGAGATTGAATCCTTCTGTGAAAGCCTACATACCTCCACCTTCATCCACATGCTTACTGACACTCTCAAAGAATTCCAACAAGTTAGTAAGGGATGATTTAACTTTGCAGAAGCCATGTTGATTTTTCTTCAGCAATGACTGTTCTCTATTTGTTCATTAATTATATTTTAATCATGGTTTCCATCACCTTACCTGGAACAGATGTTAAGCTGACCTGCCTTAATCCACTGTAAATTAATAAGCATAGGCGAGAGTTCAAATTGTTATCAAGTATTTCCAAAACTTTCTAAAACAGGCAAAGTCATGTTTTGTCATCTGTGTAAAAGCTGCATTTTAAGAGAAGTCACATTTTTACTGACTATGTGAATGGCAAATGTGTCATTTGAGCTACAATAGTATGTCTTATCTCTATAAACAAGGCATGCTAAGGAACTCTGCCATAGTTTTCCTTAATCACTTTGACATAATCCTGTAAGGGAGATCTATGGACTATTCAAAGGCCCCCTTGGCTCTCGTGCGATGGGTCTCTAATGGGTGTTAAGAGCCCCTTAATACCTGTTAAGGGAAGACTACCTTGAAGGTAATCCTAATGGGTACTTAATGGGTACTTCTGCAGTGACGATACATCCATTTAGGATGTGTCCGCACTGCAGAGGTGTCCTTAAGTGGGCCCTCAGGAGGCCCTCTGCGCAGATGCTTGGCCCTGGCCAATAGGGAGGCACGCTGCATGCACGCCAAAGCGCGACAGGCCCCAGCAGCCAGAATTGGCCTGGCTGCTTGAAGGTAAGAAGGGGATCACACACATTGCCCCCAGGGTGAGATAGGGTGGGTGTAGGTGAAGCCCCCCCCTCGCTCCAGAAGCTGCAATCCATGGCTGCTGGGGCGAGGGGCAGCCCCGAGACAGGAGACCCCCCGGCTCGCTATGCTTGGCTCCAGAGGACCCAATCATGGAGGCTGGGAGGAAGGCCTTTGGAGCATGGACCCCACCTCAAATCTGTCTCTAATTCTGTCCTACCCTTGCGGGTGCGGATGGAAGGGTGGTAGTAGATTAGTATCTACTAGATACTGATCTACTTAACATGGATTTCCTAAATACAGATCTAACAGATCTGTATTTCGGAGGACCAGTGCGGAACCACCCATTCTACCTAATGCAGACTGAGCAGATTTGGGGGGGGGGGCCTTCATAAATCTGGATTCTCATTAAGGGTCCATATCTCATTTGTTCTCTGTTAACAATCTGGATGAAAGACAAAACAAAACAAAAATAGAGAATGCTGTTGAAATGTATTGGAAAATGGAGGTATGAGAAACGGTGAAAATGAAATAAATCCCATTCACCATCATGCATCATCCTCAAGTTACAGATGCAATGAGCAAGACTATTTTGCATGTATTAGGGAAGAATATGTTAGGATTTGTAGGGTTCACCCTTAAAGTAATACCCAACTGAGATATAACTAGGATTACTGATACATTTTGTTGCTAGTTAGGAATCTGGTGGAAGAACCAAAGTTTTTGTCTTTACAGTATTTGGTTGGCAAAGGAATTCTATTCTTATCGGTCTAGTTTGATGTTTTTGTTTGCAGCATATTGTGTTAGCTTGCTATTTGTGGACTGCCCGGTCTGTGCTCAGCTTGAAAATGTTGTCAGATAAACCATGCAACCCTTGAAACTGCCAATCAGCAGTTAGCACCCTAGATGACAGATAAAAAATTTCCTTGCTACATCAAAATGTGTTTATTTTTAAACTTATGATGGCTTCCAAATTAGCATATGTAAACTGCATTCAGATATCTTCTGCTTTTTAGGGAGTAATGCATATTCCTTTTTTTCTGGCAACAAGTATGATGCTATTCTACTAGTAACCTGGATCACATAAGCTGTCGTGACAGTTCAGTTTAACGGGAAAAGGTAGAACAGGAAACCTTTGTGAAGGAACCTTGAAACACTATTATAAGAATATGGAATGAATGCATAGATCATATTGTTAGCAGCATTTCAGGACTACTAGATTTAACCCCTTTCTGCACTGCACCTAGTTCTGAATAATATCCTGGAATAGGGGCCTGCTGTCTGCTTGCTAGTGCAGACTACACCAGGCTTATCTAGGTCTGCTGTAGTCTGCACTTGCATGCAGATAAAAGGCCCCTGTTCTGGAATTTAAGACCTTTTCACACTTCTGCAATCAGGATGGCCTCACACACTGTGCCAACTCTATCCCAGAATGGTCCAGAGCATGTGAGGCCATCCTGATCCTCTAAAGCTGTAGAGAAGTAAAAACTGGTCCACAACTTGACTGGGAGCATCTAGTATGCTCTTGGTCGGCTCCTGCACGCAGCATTCTCACTGCTTCCAGATGCAAATGCTGCATGGTGGTGTGACAGGTTGGCTGCAGCTGCACAGCTGTGTGCCATATCACAGTCTCCATAATAATGACCAGATGTGCTTCAGAAGTTGCCATGACCATTGCTATGGGGTCTGAGCTTTCTGCAACACACCAGGAAAGGGATCTCGGGGTTTTGGTGGACAGTTCAATGAAGGTGTCAACCCAGTGCGCAGTAGCCGCGAAAAAATGCAAATTCAATGCTGGAAATAATTAGGAAGGGAATAGAAAATAAGTCAGCAAGTGTCATTTTGCCTCTTTATAAATTATGGTGAGGCCACATTTGGAATATTGTGTACAATTCTGGTCACCACATCTCAAAAAGGATATTGTGGAACTAGAGAAGGTGGAGAAAAGGGCAACCAGAATGATTAAGGGTCTGGAACACCTCCCTTATGAAACCAGGATGCAGCATCTAGGCCTCTTCAGTCTGGAGAGACTGTGTTTAAGAGGGGACCTGATTGAAGTATATAAATTTATGCATGGCATAGAAAAGATAGAGAAAACTTCTTTTCTCTATCACAGAACACTAGAACCAAGGGGCACTCTATGAAGCTGTTGGGTAGGAGAATAAGGTCTGACAGGGGGAAGTATTTCTTCACCCAGAGGGTCATCGGCTTATGGAATGTGCTGCCGGAAGAGATGGAAACAGCTACCAGTCTAGATGGCTTTAAGGTAGGCTTTAAGGATTAGACAAATTTATGGATGACAGATGTATCAATGGCTACCAGAATGAATGCCTAGGTGCATCTTTCAGGCTGGGGGCAGTGGTGGAAGCAGGACACTTCTAATGCCATTTGCTGGGATTCAAGATCAGGAGAAGGTTTGTCCTTGTCTCTGCTTAAGATGCCCATGAGCATTTGGCAGGCCACTGTGTGCGACAGGATGCTGGACTAAATGGATCCAGCAGGGCCTCTCTTATGTTCCCTTATGTTCTTATGGTGATGTGCATGGTTTGGGATGGACCATAGGTAAGTTGAGGACAGCACTGGCACTCACAGTATGCATGTCAGACACCATCACCGAACTTAGCTGGGAACTTGTTGGCTGGAAGACAGTTTATTTAATCTTTCCTTGATGTAACTTGTAATGCATCACCTGGAAAGAAAGATGGACAATTGACACCTCAGCTGTGACTGCATAGGAGTTTGGGGTTTGAACGTTTAAATGGTCTCTTTGCAGAATCTGTTAATTAATGCATCCAGTCTTCTTCATCTGCAAAAGGGAAGGAGTATTTTACTCTTCATGCTACCTGTTATGCAAATTATTTCCAGCACATATACAAACAGAAAAGATCTTGAATTCTGCATTAGACATATGTTTATCTATTGCCATCTCACATAATTGCATGCAGAGTTCTTGTCCATGGTTAGTGGGTGTTATTGTATTCTTTCCACATCTCTGAAATGAACACTCTCCCCTTCAATCTGCAAATAAGAAATCAATTATATAATAGCATTAACAAAGCCCAAGACAAAGGACTTGTTGTGTGCTGCTTGTGTTTTATCCATTGATTCTTCTTGATACTTCAGCCGGACAATTTATCAAATGTAGCTGATTTTTGGCTTCCATTCAAGAACAGCATTGTACCAGAATTAAATCTAATCAGAAAATAAATCTGTTTCAGTGCATGTTTCAAAGACAGAAAATTTCTTCGGAGACCACAGAAGAGCAGCTAAATGATATATTTTCATTTTCAGTGATAGAAGAAATATAATTCTCATCCACAGCTGTTACAGCAACGTTGACAAGCTAGTTGAAAGAATGAAAGTTAAAAAAAAACAAAACACCAACAACTGCAAACAAAAACTATAAACAAAAACCTCAGCTGGGAAGTGCCCATTCATTTAAAATTTATTTTTGCAGTATTATTATTTTCCTAAAGTGAACATCAAATTACCTAACATTTGCTTACATTAGATAGTGAGTCTTTAACAATTTATTATTAGAAAAAACAAAAAAGGCAAGTAGAAACTAACGCCACAAAAAACACAGTTTACAAGCCATCAAAAATGAAAGCGAAATAATGTCTGACAGCTTACTGAAACTTATCCTTATGGGACTTTTGAGAACCAGCAGAAGACAAAGTTTTGTTTTGTTCCAATGTAATTAAAATAAACAGTTAATTCACTGTGCAATTGTGTGGGAGAGAGAGAGGGAGAGGGAGGGAATGCACTAATTATCAATCTTTGAATTCAACATATACAGGAATTAGAAACTCTACGTGTAATTTAATTGTAAGACTTCCATTACTGAAAATAATCAAGGGTAGTTAGCACCAATGAAATTTCTAACCCACCTTCATAACAAACTTGGTGCATCTACACACCATGGAGGATTAGAACAACTTATCATGGGAGCACATGCTATAACCCCAAGGGCAAACTTCATGGTGTCTTTACACCTCCTTGCCCCCCTTTGAAACTAAAGAATGAAAGTTCCCAAACTTCAAAGATGCAGCACGAAGAGATTTTCTACCATACTGGGAATGGCCCCGAGATGTGGCACTGGTAAGTTGCTCTCAAGATCATTGTGTAACACCACAGAGACAGTGCCTGAGGTTTCCTTTGTGGACAGGTTTTCTTCTGGATAGGTAGTGGATGGCCATAATTCTGTAGAATAGCAGGTTAGAAGTCATTATTTAGGTGGTCTCTCCTTTTGTATGCTCCTTGTAGAATCTTTGGAGGCATCTCACTGGTCACTGTTGAATGCAGAATTTTAGCCTAGATGGGCTTTTAGTTTAATCAGAAGTTTGTTTGTTTTTACTGAGTTTTAACAGCTATGTGAAACAATAGGTCATATCACTCCTTTCATTTTATAAATTACTTATATTTCTGCCCCAGGATTTGAGGGTGAGATCACACCCTTCACGATACCTCTGTCATGTTTTCTTCCATCATTTCTACTTAGCCAAGTATCAATGAAACTGTGGAAGAGAAGCAATGGACAGCTACTGTTGCTGCTTCTAAGTAACGCACAGCATTCAAAAATATGTGGCTGCATCCACATGAGCGTAAAAAGCCACAGATCAGGACTAGGGATATGCACAATTTTTGTGTGTGTTTGCTTCACACTGAAGTGAAGCAAATGTGAAGGAAATTTGCATTCACACAAACAGAGCCACTTTGAATATGGTAGGATTAGAATCCACTGCAAATACTATTCAATGCTATTCAAATCAGCTTCAAATCCTTGCTGTCAGTTGTGCCTCCATTTCACCTCTAAATTTCCTTTGAATGTTCTCTGAATCCAATTTGAATCTGCTGCAGATGTGACTGGACAGCTGCTTCGCCACCTAACAAAGAAGAAGAAGAAGAAGAAGAAGAAGAAGAAGAAGAAGAAGAAGAAGAAGAAGAAGAAGAAGAAGAAGAAGAAGAAGAAGAAGAAGAAGAAGAGTTGGCTTTTCTACCTCACTTTCTCACCCATTTAAGTGGACTCAAAGCAGCTGACAAAGCTTTCTATTCCTCCCCCCATAAGAGACACCCTGTGAATTAGGTGGGGCTTTGAGAGCTCAGAAGAGAGCTGTGAGTAGCCCAAGGGCACCAAGCTGGCTTTGTGGAGGAGTGTAGAATCAAACCCGGTATTGCCAGGTAAGAGTCTGGCTCCCTAACCATTGGACCAAAGCTTCAAAGAACTGCACAAAAGCATTCACTTTGCATTTGAATGCTAACCTTCAAATGCACTCAATATTTGAATCAATGTAAATGTTCAAATTTGTATGAATTTGTATGAATTGCAAACCTAATGAATATTTGTGCACATCCCTAGCCAGGACCCCAGTAGCAGCCTATTCGCAAGTGTTTGCTTTGCTCTTGGGAGATCTCAAGCTCCAGGAGTCATTTTTGTAGTAGGGCATGATAAGCACCTCTCAGGGTGGTAGGGTCAGCCTCATTTGCCTTCTCCCCACATGGAAGCTAACAGGGTGAAGAGCTGACTTACCTGCTGTCACCTTAAATCTGCAGAATCTTTTGATGAACTGGAAGTATGGCCAGAGGTTTACCGTCTCACCCTATACCTGAAGGTCTCAGGACAGGTCACAGTAAAATAATTATAAAAAAATAGAATAGATTGATTAATTGACCATTTGGGGTCCATTGGAATTTGTTCTGATACAGAAAATATTCATAGCTGCAAGGAGAATTCCTCCTGCAGCTGCATTTCTGGGGTCTGCACTGGGGCTGAAGGCCTTTGCAAGTCACACCACTCATGCCAGCAGCAAGATCTATCTATCCTAAAAAAGTTTGGATGACAGATGTAATATGGCTACTAGAATTAATGTCTAAGTGCACCTTTCAGGCTGGGGGAACAGGCAGGATGCCTCGAAGTCCATTTGCTGGGATTCAAGAGCAGGAGAAGGTTTGCCTTGTCTCTGCTTGAGATGCCCCTGGGCAATTCATGGGCCACTGTGTGAGACAGGATGCTGGACTAGATGGGCTGTGGCTTGATCCAGCAGGGCTCCTCTTATGTTCACTGTAGATGTTGGCCCCTTTGTGGGCCACATGGATGTGGTCTTCATCTCTTGCTTTTGGGTCTAAAGGGAAACTTCAACAGCTGATACTTGGGAGCTCATTGGCTTAAAACAACAAAACAAAAAGTTGGAAATTTATAGCATATCTCATTGAGTATATTGGATCAAAGAAAGAATTGCCATATGTTTCAGCCTTTAGAGAGGTCCAGTTGACTTGTGCACAGTAATGTCATGGTGCTGCCTACCGGGCCATGGTCACTTTTTATGAGTGTAAATATCCAGAATGAAGTCCCTGACCAAAGCTTTTCTTATTATGAGAAAGGCTAAGGAATAGAAATCAGAGTAGGAACTGTGGCATCTATAAGTCTCCAGTCCCTTGAAAAGACATTTCCAAAGTCTGCTGAAGAAAACTGGGTGGTACAGGAGATTTCCCACAGAGCTTGTTATGTGAATAGAGATAGAATAATAATTAATTACAAAACAATCATGTATTTTTTTAAAAAAAGGATATATACTTGTGACTTCACAGTTGTGTTCTTTTATTATTACATTCATTTTTAAAGGGTTAGCTAATTTTATTTTTGAATGCACTTGTAAATTTTGTTGGAAAACTTCAAAAAATAGTCAATATTTGCTGTCTGGAACACATTTCATGTGTTGATTGAGGTTGCATCTCCATTATGCCTTAACTGAGGCCAGTTTTCGTACGTCCCAATTTAGGTTAGCTGTCCTGAGGGTTTAATTAAGGACCCTTTACAGCACAATGTGTTTTTCATTCATCTTGAAAGGCATGGTATATTCATACAAGACAATTAAAAAAAACACTCCAAAACCTCATACATAGACAAACAGGAACACATAACTTAAGAGACAATCAGCTCCCAAAGACACCCTTATAAGAAAGTGGGAGTGCAGAAAAGACCAAAGCATTGTAAATCTAGTGCAGGCTTTGCGGTGATAAAGTCTGCAAGTATTATGATGTTTTACATGGCTGACCAGCAGTCTTGTTCAGTCACAAATGTGGGAAACTGTAGCCTAACAGATGTTCTTGGACACAACTTCAGCCCCAGCCAGCATGATGAATTGTCAAGGATCTGGGGAATACAATCAAACAACTTCTTGAGAGCTACAGATCCTTGAGCCCTGATCCATTGCAAGACAAGCAACTTAATCCACCAGCAGTTGCTGCAAGTCTGATAACTTTCCTATACCGTGGTGACCTGCAGAGAACTTCTGCACAGATGGGGAAGGAGGAAAGAGGATGTAGTTGGGAGCCTCATTTTAACTTGACTTCAATAAGGTCAAAGGAAGGATTCTCCCAGGAGCTATCAACCCCCACAGCCTCCCGGTGGACCCAATCCATGGACCACTGCTACATACTATATATTCTGGAATATAAGACTACTTTTTAATCCAGGAAAATCTTCTCAAAAGTTTGGGGTCGTCTTATACGCTGGGTGTCGTCTTCTTATACGGCGAGTATATCCCAAACTCTATATTTTAACTGGAAAGTTTGGGGTCGTCTTATACGCCCAGTCGTCTTATACGCCAGAATATACGGTATATATATATATATATATATATATATATATAGCTCTTATTTTTAGGAGGCTTTCTCAGATCATTACCATTCAATCTGCTGTTCTTCCATAAACAAAATAGGTACAGAACATAAATGAAAAATGCATGAAGCCCCAGACTGCAGAGGAATGAAACAAGGAAACCTTTGCAAGTGAAACGAACAGCTGGATTGTACTGTGTTCTGTTGCCAGATGTGTAGCATCAACCCACCAAGGTGAAGTAGAGTTGCACGGCCATCTTTGTCATTTCTGGCTGTAATGCAGTTACTGGCTGCTATTGAGAGGAGGGGAAAGTAGTATCATGCTCAGGCTTAAGAAGGTACTGACAAACCACATCTGTATCTTCCAAGAAAACTGCATAGATGCATCCCTTTAGTGACCAAGAATTGACCCCCCCCAACTCACAGCAGCAAACATCAGCATGCCACAAAAGTAAACAATGATCAGATACTGTATGGATTTTCAGAGAGAAAACAATGTCAAGCTATATAACCAACACTATTATAGACAATTATTTGGTGTGCACAATGTTAAAAACACACACATAGAAATAGTTTCTGATGTTTTTGTCCTTCAGCCTTCAATCTTGATTTTTTTTTTCACCAGCTAGTTAAGATTTCCCCCAGCAAGTGTTATTTTCATTAGTCGCATAGCAAAATACAATCTTCCGATTAAACAATAGCCATCTGATGGCAAACAAGTCTTTTTATTGGTTTACATTTGGCAGGTCACAGGCACAACCACGTCAGGCAGAAATTGCACAGAGACCACGCTGAATTTTGAAGACTTTACCTGTTTCGTCTTCTACAACCAGATTGAATCCCAGGAGGTCTACTACTTAGGTATTCTATGGTTGTTGTTTTTTTTTAAAATAGGAACAAAACAAAGCTAAGATGTTTAAGATTGTTGTTATTTTAAGTTAGGGTGTGTCCCCATTCAACTTTTAAAGAGCTTCAAATTCGCTTTCAAAGCTGAACGTTCCCAAAGGATCAGATGAATCTACAGTTTCTGAGAATTAAAGGTCTCAGAATGCGAATTATCTTTATTCAAATCAAAATAATGTTATTTGCCAATGGGGAAACAAGCAGTTTTTTTGGAAGTATAGTTAATATATGCCATGTTGAGAGGAACTGACTTCTTGAACATGTTTGCTGCATAACTTTGGCTTTCTTTGTGATTGGGAAATGTTATTTGGTGTATTTATGTATGTGCTTTGGTCCTTTCTGCACTTGGCCTTATTTTGGATTACTTCTCAGAATAGGGACCTGTCATCTGCATGCTGGTGCAGACCAAGTCAAGTCCTGAGTGGGGTCTCATATAGTCTATTCTGAAATATAATCCAGAATAAGGCCTAGTGCAGAAAGGATCTTTAGGACAGAAGTCAGCTTGTTGTTTCCAGCAATAGCCAACCTTTGAAAACAAATGCTTTTTCTGCACTGGGCCTCATTCCAGATTAGATCTTGGAACAGGACCCTGCTATCCTCATACTAGTGGAGACCATGGCAGGCCCCAAGGCTGCACTTGGTTGATCAGTATGTCCTGGTGAACTCTGGGATGTAGCATACGCACCTTCCAACAATGCCTCCATCCCAGAGTGACCGAAAGCCACTCTGATTTCTGCCAGTTGTAGAGCTGCTCCACAGCTTAACAGAGAACACCTGGAGCAGTCTCAGTACAGCCCCAGATGCAGCATTCAAATTGCAATCTGTTGTATTATATTTCTGTTTTGATATGGTCATACGGACTAATCAATAAAATGCATTGAAATTGCAATGCTGCTTGGCGGTAAGACATCATGGCTATGGCTGTGCAGTCATGCCACATTGACAATCACCATAGCATTGGCCCACCACACATGACCATTGCTACAGTTATGCAGATGGTCCTGGACCTGACCATTCACACTTCACCCAGACGCAGGTAGGTCTGGGTGAAGTTTGGGACAGGCCAGTGCTCATAATATGAATGTTGGCTACTGTCCCTAGTCTTTTAATTGGCAGGGGATACTTTCCCACAACAGTTAAGTGTGAAAAGACCCATAATAAGGCCCAGTGCAGAAAGGGCCCCCAATCCCAAACACACTGCAAATATTAGTGGAGGAGGAGGTATATACCATCCTATATGTGATTAGGCCTACAGTGCACCATAGTGTTAATTCCCAAATAAGGCTATTGTAGAATGCAGTTGGCAGTTCATACATTCATTTTGCCCTTCTTCCTTCCCCTCCTCATTTTGAAGCTGCAACCCGAAACCAGGCAGACAATTTTATCTGTAGAAGGCATCCAGAAGTCTTCAAAAGCCAGACTGGTCTCAAGAAATAACACTTTATTTTGAGACCGTTACCATTACTTCATTTGAAAAATGACAAAACAGCAATAAACATTTGAGCTCTTTAATGAGCAAATATCAGGTCTCTTAGCATTGGAATAATTATAATATTTATTATCCAGATTAGCTTTATTTTTTTTTCACTCAGTGGCCATAGTTAATGGCCAAGAAGTACAAAGAATTTTTCCCCTCATCAAGTAGTATACAATTTGTTGTGTGTGTAATAAGCTCTCAATCTTTAAAAAGAGTAACTGGAAAAAAAAATCTGTTACTGCAGTTAGTTTGTCAGAGAAAGTTCTGCACATTATCTTACAAACTATCAAAATTGCTAGTAATTTGAAAAAATGCAAAATAAAAAAAAGTCACATAACTTTACTCTAATAGAAATATAATACAGGAAAAGAGAGAACGTATTCGTCAGGGGTGTGCTCTTTAGTCCATCTCATTTTTTTTCTCATTTTTTTAAATATAAATGTACATCTGATTACACATACAAACTTTTTTTAAATGATCGTGACATACCATTTCTTTAAAATTCAAAAGTAAGAAAGTGGGGAAATATCTTCCTCTTAGTTTAGACTACTCATTTCAAAGCAATGTTAAATTTGATGAAAAATAGAAATGTCTTCAGGTTGCGACCTTGTTCTGCACATAGCCACCACTGCAATATCTGCACACTGCTGAGATCTTGGGGAAATTCCTCATGAGATTTTAGGAACCCTGGTAATGTGCAGAGCAACAAAAGGAAATACCTTCTAACTTGTATGACTATGAGTGCAAACAATCGTGTGAAAATAGTAAAGAATAAAAAGAATAATGTCAGCTGCATTTGCTGTGATCATTATTATTATTATTATTATTTTCCAAGGGGGAATCTTTAAATATTGCAAACTATTCCTTACAAACAAATCTTTGGAAAGTTTATTGTTATCAATATTTAAAAATAAGTACTAGTACAATATAATATTGTAAAGAAATTGCCTCAAAATGGTGAACAGTTCATTGTATGAAGGTCTTAATAATTTCATAATAACTTTTATGCTATGCGGTTGAGGGAAAATGTAAAAGGAAAAAATAATGAAATTAAAAATTAAAATAGCGATAGTCTTTCCATTTTTTCTTTTGGGATTCCTATCCCTGTGTGTTTGCTGCTCCTGTACACAGGACACCACCAAACTCAAGACTTACTGAAAGGTCTTCTATGACTGGGAATTTAGGGGTTGTCAATTATATTTTTTCTCTGGAAAACAAGCCTTCTTTAGTTTGTGCCAATTGAGAGAACAAACTTCTATTGAGAACTCTGTTGGGATGAGATGAATTTTAATTACGGCTTAATCAGCAGCACAGCCACCAAGCATAATAAATTATCATGCACCTCGTGCTAAAAATATCCAGGTTTCTTTATTCCCAAAATGTTTATACTGACAGCACTCATGTGATATTCTTGTACCTGCCAGGATATAAAACACCTTTCTCATTTTTATTGGCACCTGAGCCCCTTTCTATGACCTTTAACGGAATTGGTGCTTTGTATACTTATCTGAATATGTAAATATGGTCTACACAGGAAAACAGTTCCAAATAAAAACTGGTGAAAATTATCTGACATTCCATTAATGTGTCCCTTGTGCATATTCATAAAACTTACTATTATTATTTATTATGATTACTCTTCAGTCATAGTTTCTTTCCCACTTTTGTGTTGCACATGCCTAATTCCATTATGTAACATAAATCTTCAAAAAATTAATACTTGAATGTGAATGAAAAAGGTATCATTCAGGACAATTGCTTCAAGCAATTGTAAAAAGTTATACTTTTTTTTTTAAGTTCATTTGTATATATGTACAATTCATTTTACCCCCAAATCCCAAAAGTTCTTGATATGTATATTCACACAATATTCCTTATTTAAATAATAAGAGTCTTGTAGGTTGAAAGCCAAATGAAGTCTTTTGTAATTAGAACCCACTGTATTCCACCAAAAAATAAAAGTTTGTTTCGTCTTGTCTGGCTATACCCTAGTTGTTGAATGTGAATGGGGGTGTGGGTGAGGGTGAGGATGGGGGTGGGGCAGGGTGTTATTCTGTCCTCCAGTGAATGTATTGAATGTGTGTAGGGGCTGAATCCCAGGTATAGTATTGGGGATCATTGTAATGGTATTGGGGGTCATTAAAGGAATATCATCTGGTGACCGCCTCATAGCTAGTGTGTAGTCTGGGGGGCAGGCGGTCCGGAGAACCACCTCATGTGGATGGATGGATTCACATTCATGACCCAAGTCAGTGTGCTTCATTTGAAGGGACATTATTTCCTCTTCTTGTGCATGAGTAAGATCATTGGTAGTTGTACGCTGTGGACTACATCTCCGGTGGACATCATGTCTCCGCTTGTCCTTTTTGTAATAGAGTGCTGCAAAGGCTAAAATGTTGAGGAACAGCAATGATGCTCCAACAGCAATAGTTACACTCAATTCCGTGGAATAGTCTCTCTGATCTCCTGAAATTAGGCTTGGTTGTTGTTTGGGATCATCCTGCTTGGCTGTAGGAAAAGCTGAAGTTACAGGTACCAGGTTTTTCCGGGTTGGCCTGAAAGTAATATCAGTTGATGGCACTTTAGTTGTTGTAGAGGTATACTGTGAAATGTCGTTAAGATTGTGCAGGTGAGGAACCAGTTCCAGCCATAGGTTCACCTTATTGGCTCTGTAATGTTCTTTCACTCGTGGTTTTAATCCAATATGAAGGTAAAGTTGGTCTTTCTGAGAGTATCTGGTCCATGCCACTTCTTCAAAACGATTAGGTTTTGTGTGAATGAACTTAGTATCTTGCGGCACTGGCTGATTGGGATCCCTAGGAGGAAAAAGTGGACATGTTTAAACTTTACATAATGCTGCTTGAGTTTCATGGAAGATACCCCAGCCCACTTCCCATATCTTCAGATATTATCAACAACTTTATTAAGCACAAATTGAAGCTAACTTTTTTCACAGCTTCAAAAGACAAAGGTAGTAAAAGAGTATCATGGGAAATGTCTTGCTAGACTGGAACCAGTGGTGGCCCATCTAGTCCACAGCCTGTTCTCACAGTGACCAACCTTTTGCTCAGTGATGGACCACCAGCAGGACATGAGCACACAGCTTGTCTTGCTCACAGTCCACTAGAGGTGATGTAATCTGTAATAACAGAAATAGTCATACTACCATACATACCATCAGTACTGGTTAGCAGTGATAGTCTTCTATAAATTTGTCTAAATCATCAGTCCTGGTGACTCATGGCACTTCTTGGGACAGTGGGTTCTGCAGTTCAGCTACATATTGTGTGATAAAAATCCTTTTGTCTGTCCTAATTCTTCCCAGACTGCATTCTACCTACATCGTGCATAACCATCATGCATAATCTATGTTGCACATAGATTCATCAGTTTTCTGTGGAACGCACCTGATACAACAGGGATTTTCTATATGTTTATGCTTTGGTCTTCAAAAAATCATCAGAAATTCATATGCAACACTTCTAGGTACTTTGATGTGTACCTGGTTTGCAGCCAATATTTCACTAGCACTAGTCAACCAATATGAACCATTTCAAGGAGCTCAGTCAATTTTCACCAGGCTAGTTTAATCCTCAAAGTTTTATACAAAAGCTTGATTTTCCCCACATTTGATGCTATCATTTACCCTTTTAAATACAATACAAACTGCATTGCTATATTGAAAATGACAGAGCAATGACTAGAGAGATGATAGCTTTCTTAAGGTCATTCAGTGTGAATGTATAGCAGATGAAATTTGAATGAGGAACTTACTGAACTTCAGGCTGATTTCTTAGTATTTATTCTATGTCATCCCCAGATATTTGGAAAGTTTCTTGAAACACAGCCCTTTCCTACTGTCCAGTTCAATCCAGTTACAAGAATTCAGTCATACACCACACCCCAGGACAGTTACAATAGGAAGCTTCCATACCACATGTAGAAGTGCATGTTGTGGAAGTCAGTCCTGGGGTGTTTTCACACGTCCCTTCCTGTCCACTGGATGGGAAAGGAGTGCAATCAACTAAGGTTTACCAGCATTCACACTTACAAATGCTAGCAAACATTAGCCTACACCCCCTGCCCCAATGATCGAACACTTACCTACTGTTCGATCACCAGCTGGTCCTCTCCAGGGTGCCACCATCTTGTGTGTGGCACCTTCCATGACTACGTGTGGCAGCACCATCACCATGATGACACTGATGCTCTGCACACTCACAGAGTTCAGCAGAGAGCCTCCAGCATACTTGCATGGCAGCTCTGCTGATCTCCCTGTCCAGCAGAGGTGCAGATGGTCACTGGCTGGATGCGATCAGATTAGGTGGGGCAAGGGTTCCTCAGCTACTTGATAATTAGTCAACTTCTGGGCAGACAGGGGGCGTTTCTATGCTGTAAATGTCTCCTGCAAGTGCAGATGCACTTGCCCAGATATTGCCTAATTATCAACTATGGGCCAAAGTGCGAATTGGCCCCAGGTCTAGATCACTCAATCTAGGCCAAGCAATGCAAGGTGGAGTGTGTCAATGGCCACCCATGTTACCAAAGCCTCTTCCTGAGCAATGAAGTTGCAGGCTGGGAGAATTTTAATAGTGAACTACACATGGCCCACTTCCAGACTATTCCTGGAGATCATCAAAATGGTGCTAGGCCTTGTGCACCATGTGGGATATAGACAACTGAAGTGGCCCACAGCTTGGGAATGCAAGGGAGATCAATTTAAAGTGTTCTTTGGTATGTTACCAAGTGCAGTTTTCATAACAACCATCATGAAGCCAGTGAGTTCCCTATTTGACTAACTAACTGGCTGGCTGGCTGATTGATTGATTGATTTTTATCCTGGCCTATGCCTGGAGGTTTCAGGGTGGGTAACAACATTTAAAATCAAACATATTAAAACAATAACAGTATATATTAAAACAACAGCATCTACAAGTGGGAAGGGAAAATATATCCCCATTTAACCGAAGGCCAGGGCAAAGAGGCCAAGTCTGCCTGAGACCCCCTGGAAAGCAAACACATCAGTAAACAGAAGCAAGTAGCATGGTCCATAGGGTCTATATCCAAAAAGTTACAGTTGAATATGCAACATGAATGTGGTTCATATCCTAATCCTAACTCAAGGCTCTTCCCAAACCTCCTTCCTTGCTTCAGTGTTATGTGCTGTTCTTTGCATATGATGAAAGAGTATGTTGCTATGATTATTTCATTCCAACCTGGCCTGAACCTCACCACAATTCTGTTCTGCATGAGGGCAATTTACATATTATATTTGTGGTGTAAACATATTATAAAAAAGTGTCTAAATCTTACAAATTGTGTAGCTCACATTTAGCCCGAAGCCCTTCCAGAATTCACGTTGGCCCAAAAATAAGGGATGTGCACAACTTTTTTTGTATTTGATTCATATTGCATCAAATGCAAGAAAATTCATATTCATTCCAATAGATCCCCTTCGAATGTGGTAGGATTTGTATTTGATATGAATGTTCAATCCCATACAAATCCTATGAATGCATACGAATAGCATACAATTCCCGTACAAATCCCATATGAAGTTTCATATGAATGTATAAAAATGTTCAATTCGAATTCAAATGTCAGTCTTCGAATATGACATTTGATTTGAAATTGAATGTCCAAATTCGGCTCATTCTTGGCACCACAGTTACCTCATTGCCCCCATGTGGATGCAGGGAGGGGCCCAGGAGGTGACTGGACAGCCTAAATTGCAGGTAGACTTCTATGTGGATATCTGGAAGCGTAACATACTTCCAGCTGCAATTACAGCACCAGCATGAAATTCATGCTGCAGAGTTGCTGCAGAAGTTTTCCACTGCTCTCACACTGGCCTTTTCTGCACTTAACTGGTTTCAGTCTGGATCAGTTGGACTGGAATAACCAGGGCTACTGATCCAAATCATGTGGAGATGTGGGGCTGGATCATCACCATCTGCACTGATGCTCTTTAGATTGGATCAAAAGTAAGTGCAGAAAGGGCCATTATCACAGAGCTCTGATGAGTCAATTCAGAGCTCTGTTGCTTGCTGTGGCTGAGATCCTGCCCCTGTGGTGATTCAGCCTTCCTTATGAAATGGCACAGCAAGGAGAGACATAGACCCTTTTTGTGCCTAGCTTTGCTGTCTTGGGAAAGGGCGGGTTGCCCCATCCCCTAACAAGGAACCCATCCTACTCGAGCTCTCAGCACTGTGTCCAAAGAGCCCCCAAATGCAACATCAAGGCTCCAAAGGCCAAGAACTTTCAATTTGGCCTTTGGAGTTTCCAGCCTGGCTGGTCTGTGGTCAGACCCACTTCTGGTGGTGCTTTCTGGTGTGCAGCCAAAAAGGGCTCTTCATGGTATATTGAACAATGAAGACATGCCATCACACACCTTCATGGTCCATTGTGCTGCCCCTGGACTGGTTCTGGGCTTTGACTTACTGTGCTAGGATGCCATTTTCAGTGTCCTAATCTGGTCTATGCTTCATCCAATGCAGAGGAAGCATGAAGGGGGCAAGGTAGATGGTTGAGGCCTAGACTAGAACATGGCCAGGCCTACCACTCAGTGCAGACTATAAAAAAACCAATATAGTCAGCAGGTACTTACCCAGTTTTTGCAAAGTTTGTCCAGTATGTCATCACCACTGCACTTAGCATAACGTCATTTTTTGAAAAATTACATGGAAACAATTCAGTAGGACCAATCATCGGGATTCCTAATACGTAAGGAACTTCATCTCCATGAGCAGCATCTGCCCAGGCAGGAACCTGATCTGTTTGGCAATGATGGTAAAAGGCATAAAAATATGTAGGTGATCCAAAATTGGAATGAAGATCTGCTGTGGCCACTGCTGGTGCAACCCATTGGTGATCTGTAAACAAAGCCAAGAGGGTTTTTCTTCTTGTCTCTGGGTTATGTCTGTCTGCCCAGTCAGTGTACATGAATTTAATAGTTTCCCTCAGTATATCTTTTCCTTCTGGATATCCATACAAGTTGTCAACAAAGTTTGAAACTGCAAAGTCAAAGTCACTTGCAGATATGCCATCCTCACTGTCAACGATGTTCTCAACAAATTTCAATCCTTCTCCTTGGTTGACACCCAGCATTATGTCATAGTTGAGGAATTCCCCTTGTTCCATCAATATCTGGGGGTCATCTGGTATTACATCACCATCAATTACTGGACCGAAGGCGATGTGGTATCGGGCTGGCTGAATATCCTGGTCAACAAGTTCTCTGTAAGGTTTCTTCTGCAGACACTCTACTAATTCTACAGTATCTGACACATTGCAGCCAACTTTTGTTGCCAACATCCTGGCATATTTTGCAGGCTGAAAGCTGACTGCCCAACTGGAGAGAGCTGTTCCACTTTGAGCAATTGCCCTTTGGAAAAGTCCTGTGCAAGAAGGCAGAAGGAAGGTTGAGAAAGCAAACTAAAGCAATACCTGACTATCTACATGCTTAACTATCTATACTGTTGAAATATAACACATTACTACAGTTGCAATTATTAGGAAATCATTATCATCCATTGGTTCATGCACAATTAAATATATACAGTAGGACAGCCGTGTATTAACTATTTATTTTTCTAAGCGAGTAGAAATGTGTCTCTATCAGGGGTGGGCAGACTTCAGTTTGGAGCATTTCCTTTATTACGTAGTAGAATGCTGAGGTTCATCACCAAGGTTGTGTCTACACTGGGGACTGATGCCAGCCTCACAGCATATCAGTCCTGAAAGTGGCCACATTGGCATCACAGTGTTCATGACAGCTTGGACAAACATGTCACCTGTATGTCCATGCATCTCTTAACAGAATTCTCATGCTGTGTTGGCAATGGAAGCTCTTGATGTCAGCTGGAAGATGACCTAGAAGTCAATTCTGGTGTGTAAGCACTGAGTATGATAGGCCCAGCCAGCTTCACGGAGCACCGGGGGCAGGAGGTGGGGACACACCTTGAAAAGTGGAATGTGGGGGTGTTCGGCTGTCAATCTGCCTCCATGTTCCATGGGGCAGGGGTTACGGCATGGTCACCCCTGCTAGTATGGACCCGGCCTGGATTCTGGTACAAAAGACATACATACACAATTAAAAAATTCCGAACCCAGAACTGAACAATGCTTGCAGTCCTTTCACATGAAAAAAAAACCCCTAAATACCCCAAGCTTTGTTCATTCCAGCATTGCAATGTAGGGCAAGGAAGGGATTATCCTGTTGCTTGATTTCTTTATGTCATAAAGTGCATTCCAGCAAGGTATGGGAACTTGTAGCCCTGCAGATGTTCTTGCACCTCAAATTCCAACAGCCCAGGCAATTTGATCAATGGTCATTGATGATGATCACTTCTGGATGCTGCACCCTTTCCTGGTTTCTAATCAATATCTGTTGCAATCACTTAGTTATCTGGAGCAAGCAGTTAATTTGTTATATTTTATTGATAATGGTCAGTTGCTCATGGTCTGTTATTTTTATTGTGATTACTTAAAACAGTTTAAAATAATGCAATCAGTTGTTTTCTCAGATTTCAAAACTGTTGCCTGGTACAGAAAACTGAATTAAATGCATTAGGTTCTCTAAGTTATAGGTAGCAAATCTAGGGCCCCATAGGTTACCCCCAAGAACGTTAGCTAGTCTAATCCTTGGCAAGAAAAAATGAAGATTGTTTACTGCATTTCAGCACCACACTTCTGTCTACATTTATTAGCTCCTTTCTTGAAGAGATAAAGAAATCAAGTGATGTGTTGGAGAAAATGTGCATAGGAGCATGGAGCCAGCATGTGGCCTATAACCAATGGAAGTTTCATTAACAGCAAGAGGAGTTCTACAAAGAGTTATAGCTGTTATGCTTTGTTGGGTTAATGCCTTCTAACTCTGGGTATAGTGCTTATTAACTCTGTTGCTGTAAAAATAATCAAGGGCATCAGAGTCCAGCTTCTGAAAATTTATCTGGATTGAGTTACACAGATGCACCTACCTTAGTTGCATACCTATTTTCTTCTCTCTGTGTTTACCTTGAGTAGCCATTTGGGAAATTACACTGTTTTTCTATCTGTCTGTCTGTCTATCTATCTGTCTGCCTACCTACCTGTCTGCCTACCTACCTACCTACCTGTCTACCTACCTACCTATCTATCTATCACCAATTGACCAACAGACAGACAGATACATATCATCATCTTCATACACATGCATGTTGGTGTTTCTCTGAAAGGAATGAATATGAGCAAAGAGGAGGAGCGTATGACAAAGCATCAGCCTGGGGTGGTTCTAGTGGCACTGTCCCACTGTCCAGGAACAGGCCTTTTGCACTTGGTGCCAGCTTCTGGGTTCTTTGATGACATGAAGCTAAAGTTCCTAGCTGCAGAGGACCCATTTTCTGGCACAATTTTCCACACCACTGAAATGGGCCACCTTGTTAAACTAGTTCATGGAAGCATGTAGACTTGCTAGATCATCAGTAGAGTTGTAAAAAGCAGGCCCACCAGTATCATGAGCTAGGTGGCCATTTTGGCTATGCTATGTCTAATGTGCATGCTAGCAGGGAGTATGACCTCCCTGTAAACCATACCAGTGGAGGTCATGGAGGGTCTAGACCCCTCCATGAACCACTCCATAGTCAAATGCGGATCTAGCCAAAGTGTGTATATGACATGATCTTGTATGCCTTTTGTTGGCAGAAAGAAGAGCATCCTGACTAAGCAATCTAAACAATGGCAAGATAATTGTTTGAGATACTTTCACATTCAGGCCATGAGAGCAACATAAAGAACAAAGAGGTTCTGGTATATGTCTGGCTTTACCATTTGTTTAGTGGTCCTGCTACATTTAAATAATCAAAGGCCTAGCTCGGTTATCTCTGGCTTTTTCATGGAGTGTGAATTCCTTTCCTTTTATAACGTATATTAGTTTACACATGCCTAGTTACCTTCTACCCATGGAAGTTTCTAGCCCCTGACTAAGTTACAGTGGAAAAAGATATTTCTAGAAACCCAGAAACCCCAAATTCTGATCTTCATCTATAGGGGGCTATTACAACTAATATTAAATACTTTGTAACATATCTCTAATAGCTTCCCAAAGTGGATTGGGATGCAATATATTTCAAACTTTCTTCTGGAATTTACGTATTTTGATACATCTTCAAAGCATTTGATCCTGGGTGAAAGGACTGATTGGCATTACTACAACATGGGTAGGTGAACTGAGTCGTCCTTTGGCCTTTTTCCATCTTGGTGAAAAGGTTGGTCCGGGCATGCTTCCACATGGAGCACATGCACTGTGTGAAGCCGCTTCTGTTCCAGAAGCAGCCTGGGACTTGACTAGTACAGCAAGACAGGTGCCCTTCTCATCTCTTCCAGGCAAAGGGTGTGTGGGGCAGTGCATTTACCATTGATCATGTATTTGCAACAGTGTGGTTTAGTAAGAATAGAGGGCTAATGGTAGTCAGTTGACCTGGACAGAGCACTCACTGGTAAGATCAGGGCTCATAGTGGCATCTCCCCCATTTAGGGATAAAAGAGCCATTTAGATGTTCTGCCCTCAGAGACATAAGCAATCACCAACTGTCAGTCTTTGAATGGGGAATTACCAGTTGACATGGTAGATAGTTCTGTCATTAACCTAGTCCTTCTATGGAACTGTGAGATGACTAGAGCCATCAACATAATCACTCCCCAGTGGCTTTGACATTGATGTAGAGTCCCTAAAGTACCTTGATCTTCCATGGAGCTGCAAGTGATGAAATATGAGGGCCAATAACTAAAGCACAGGTGACACAAGTCCCATTGAAGGCCTGATTGAACATGAGTCTATCGTGTCTAGCATGTGACAGTGATAGAGAAAAAAATTATTTCTCCACCGCTATCACATTCTGAAATAGCCAACCAACAGAGCTGTTCCAGGTAGTAAATGTCCTAGGTACATCCTCCAGACTGGGGAGAGAGGCAGGATGACTTTAAAGGCCATTTGCTTGTATCTGAGAGCAGGTGAAGGTTTTGCCCTTATCTTCTGCTTGAGATGCTGGACTAGATGAGCTGTAGCCTGGTTCAGCAGGGCTCCCCTTATGTTCTTATGTTCCTAGTGATATAAAAGATAATAGAAGTCCTGCTGAATCAGGCCAAAGCCCATCTAGTCCATTCTCTCATCTCACACAGTGGGCCAATACTTGCTTATGGGCATTCTCAAATGAAAAAGCAAAACCCTCATTTGCAATTCACTACCTGCAAATGAATTTTAAAGGTCTCTTACCTGTCTCTCCAACCTGAAACATCCATTCTTGTAGTGACTGATACACCTAACCACTATGAATTTCTCCATCCTCTTTTTAAATCCAGGCTTATGGTTGCCACTCTTCTTAGGCCGGAAGAAAGAGAGGATGTTGCCATTTGATGCATGTTAAGGATGCAAGAGCACGTGAGAAAGCCTTCTGTGTGGTAGTCCATAGGCTATGGGATGACTTCCCTTCTGAGATGCATCTAGCTGTTCTACTATATATATTTAGATCCACAGTGAAGGCATAGCTCTTTACCTTGACCATGGTCATATGTAAGCTTTCACAATCAGTTTCAATCTCATTTGTAGGAGGTTTGGGCTAGTTTCTGAGAAACTATTATTGGTTGTTTTGTTGAGTACATTTTTATTAATGTATTTGTATTGCTTTTATTGTAACCCACCATGAGATCTTTGAGTATAGGGCAGGATGAATAGATAGATAGATAGATAGATAGATAGATAGATAGATAGATAGATAGATAGATAGATAGATAGATAGCCTCAAAATGCCTGTGTAAAGTCCATAAGGAAGAAATAAGTGCATTACCGCCCTCATGTGACATATATATGACCACACTGTATACTTAGCAGCAAATGATAATGATGGAGGAATTGCCTTTTTGATCAGTAACAGAACACAGACAACTTAAGACAATATTAATCTAACTCAGCTGTGCATCCACATCAAAGTTATTTAAAATCTAAATCTAGGTTCCCCTGAACTTTTTCCTCCTTCACCTGGGCTATTTCATACATCTTTCCTTCTTTTTGGCTTGCTTATTAACGCTGTGTCAGTTTGAAAGAGGGAAAGACTTCTAATCAGTCACCATTTGCCTCACATTTATCTTGCTCTCTGCCTTTCCCTCAGGAGTGAAGAGAGGCCACAGAGCATGGACAGATAGGCAAGAATAACCTTGGTATCCATCCAGATTTGGCCCAGACATGTAAAGAAGAACCACACGAGCTTCCACTTCCTTGTGAGAACAGTGAGTGGAGTTCTCAAGAGATACAGATAAAAGATTTTGGAACTAATACTCATTTTCTCACAGTAGATAACAGTTCACTGCACCCCTCTTGTTAGCTTTGAAAGAGAGAGCTGGGTCAATGAACTATCCTCCAGTCATTTCTAGGCATAAAAGAACTAAACAGACTCTTGACAACAGATGAAATACAGTTGACTTCAGGTACACTGTGAATGTCAATGGAGCGTCCTGACAAGATATTTCTGTGGAATGGACAGACAGACAGACAGCAAAGGTGCCAAATAAGTAGGATTGAGCTAGAAGGCTTTAAATCAAATGTGGGTCACTTTCCTTTTTTAACACTCATGCCACCACAAATTGCCATATTTTTGAAGCAGCCAGAGGGTTGCATTCCAGTGGCAAACATTCAAAAGCCTGGTTCTCTGATTCTAGATGTTCACTGGTGAAAATGAACTGTGAACTGTGAACATTTCATGAACTGGTCTATTACATTTTAATCATTCACATTTTAGTTGTAAATTTCTTCTCCCAACCATTTGAAAAGCTAGTATTTAGTCCTGCAGTCCTTTAAATTGTCAGGAAAGCCTGAGAGCAAACAGACAGGTTTTCAGGACATGTGGTTTGACACCCAACTGTGGGGAAAGCTCTGGGGTGGAAATCTTTATTAAACGTAACTTTTTGAAATAACATTTTGTGCTGTATTTTAATGCATATTTGAGGCCCCCTTGCGAAATATATATTCTTTATTTTGCAGCTCTGCGTTCATTAACTTAATTTATAACTTAAAAAGTTGAATATGGTTCTAATGAGTACTCTCAGCACCTCACCCTGAAGCCTTCTGTAATCAAACATTTTTTAAAGGTTTTGCGTTAAAAAAGGGGTTAGCAGATTTGGCCTAAGTTAATCATAGGCTGTTTTCATGAACTATTGAATTTTAAGAACCATCCAAGAATGGATGAACTTCCAAGAATAATTTGTAACTCTGGGGTGGAGATCTACCCCACAAATGCGGTGCCATGACATTTTGTCACCTACTATGTGAATGACAGCTAAAACCTTCCACTTTAATGAACATCACTGTATCCCAAGGAAATGAATTCTATGTGTTAACTATGCATAGCACACTGAAACACATGTCTTTGTCCAGCACTGGCAAACATGGTGAGGATTGGGAAAGGGGTGTAATTGTGAGTCATCACAATACTCTGGTACCTGTGAACACTGCAGGTGGTAACATCAGTGCCTAAAAGCAGATTGTTCCATTATCCCTCCTTTTTCCTTTCCTTACTAACCAGAATTGCTTTAGCCTATTCACTGCTGAGTGCCAATGCATCGCCAACAATTGTGAGAAACTGAGAGGTGAAGAAACTTTAGTTCTATCTCTCTATTCTACATCACAATCTGTTCTCTGCCTTCTATGTATACAAACAGCAAATTGTGTTACTATTTATAAGAGAAGGTTTTTGACCATTTTATAGTAATTACTATGAGGTCTGATAGCCCTTACTTATTAACTTATAATTAATTGATAATTAATTAAGAGATCTGGTGTACCTTACATGCATTTAAAGCTTTAGCTTCCCTAACTATGGATAAAAAGAAAAATCCTGAGTGGTTTCTTTTAATTGTTGCATTATATATTTAATAAATTTTTATATTTAATAAATTTTTACAGTGAAATTGGAGTCATTTTGTCCTGTCTTCCAGCAACATGTCTAACATGTGGTGGTTCATTACCTCTTCTCTGGAGTATAATTCTAGTATAATTTTCATTATTATTATTTTTTAAGGTTGAGTGGAATCAGCAGCCTCTTGTCAGAAAATAATATGTGAAGTTGCATATATCCCTTTGGGTTAGTTTAGACCTCCAGAGCATAGGAAGATGAGCTCTCACCAGTGTGAGTGAAAAACTACACCATTTGTGGAGGTAAATATGTTTTGCATGCCTCTTGCTTTTCAGTACCACACCTGGTATTGTGGAAGGAAGAGTTTCATAAAATTCCATAATCGTATTTTTGGAATAATCATATTTTTGGAAATGAGAAGAATAAAAAATGCATCTACACTTTTATTTGTCTAGGACACAAAGTTACCCCACCTGTACTGATTAGAGTTATTAATATCAGTGAATTGGTGATCTGACCTAGATACATCAGATACAAAAAGATACATGTATACAAAAAGCATCATCACATAGAAGTCATGGTGGTGGCATGCAGACACCAAAATCGTCAAAATTTGCAACCTGCAATAATACCTTTGGTTGAATTGCTCCAACGGTTACCTTCAGAATAATGGGATAAAGTCAAGAGATTGACGCATGAACCGCCAGCACCAGATCCAAAAACAGTTATTCTCAGTGGGTCTCCCCCAAAGAAACCAATGTTTTCACTAGTCCACCTTAAGGCCTGAATGAGATCAAGAAGACCATAGTTTCCTTTAGCCGCTTGATCCCCCGTGCTCAAGAAACCTGCAAGTTAAAAAAGAAGGCAAGAAAAGGAAAAAAAAAGATTGAGAGCATGTAAAATTTCAGATTATGCTTGTTTTGCTGTTATTATCTGACGGATTCTTTCAAATGTAACAGGAGTTAAGCGCTATGTAAATACATTGTGTTCTTTATCCACTTGGCAACAATTTACAAGTGACTCACCATCCCCACTACAAATCCTTCAGTGTTTATTATAATAATGTTATGCATGATAAACGATTGCATGCATTATGCAGACACTTTTGAGGAAGATAGGCTGCTTTCAGCACAAAACAAAATGTTGAGCCTCTTCTGTGATCTGTTTTGAAGTATGTTCTTAGCTCCATGCTCAAACTCATTAGACCCACCGGCATCATATATACTCTGCATGGAGAGGCATGGAGAGAGAGATTTCCATTCTATTTTCTCCTCCCACCACTTTGGCAAGGATCAAGCATGAAGCAGTGCCCAAATTTAGGTCAGTTCTGGATCTCTGGTGCAACAGAAGTACCTCTAGGGCTTAAGAATACAGAGGATAAAAATGCTAGGCTACAACCCAGGAGCCCTTCAGTTTGAATCCTCACTTAGGTATGGAACTCACATGCAATTATCTTACTGTTCAGCAGGATCTTCCAAGCCTGCAGCTATTGCGGAAGCAGAAATGGCACCAAAGTACTGGGATAGGCATCCCACATTTGAAAGGCTGTCTAGCTACATCCCGTTATGTGACCTCCAGAACCACTTCTGGGTTCGCTGAGGGCTAGGAACTTAAGTTCTTAGTCTTGATTCTCCCTGAGGTTGCATCCAAGTTGCACAATTTGGTGCACCACTTATATGTGCCCCCCTGTTAGACTGGAACAGGAAGCCATGTGCCCTTCCTCACATCTCCCAGTTTCCTTCACTGGACCCCTGGGATGCTGGTAGACCTGGAAAAAAAAGAACAGGTGTACCGGTGTAAGCAACCTATACCAGGACACCTATACCTATACCAAGAAGGGAGACAAGCTTCTCACCTCCAGCTACTGTGAGAGGGGGCTGAAGAGGACGAGGCCTCACACTGTTCAGGTCTCCAGGTAAGTGCAAAAAGGCCAGGATCTTTCAACAATGGGTAAAATTGCCTAAGTGCCTTCTAAGTGCCTAGGGAAAGGGAAAGTCTAAAGGAGGAAACTCCACAGAAAATCTGGAGTGGAGCCCCCAAGACAATCATATGGGCCACAGGTCAATTCTCTGGCACTTCCTGCAGCTAAGCAAATGCCAAATGCTGTGTTTAATCTCCTTCAGATCACTGGCAAGGCTGAGAGGGAACTCAGTTTCATTTCCAGTCTCTTTCCATAGTCTTTCAAGACCAAAGGATGTCAAGATGTTCTATTAGCAAGGGGTTGAAAGCCAATTCTTCTTCTGACTGACTGACTACCCTGCCACATCCATGCAGTATTCTTGTGAAAGATACAGAAAGTAGTTTAACATTCTTCTGAGGAGAGGTAAGGAAGTGAATCTGTGATCCTTTAACTTCCAGGTAGTTGTTCTATCACTGAGCTTTGACCACTCACAAACACACTTTAGATCTTATCTTTCTAACACTAAATGCTTCGCACAGTTTAGCACCATGTGACTTTTTATAACTTTCCCCATGCTCACTGTTCCTAATGAGAAATGTATACCTTGTAAGAAATCCTGATGACCATCATGTGTCTGTGTATATTATAACTAAGCTGATATTTTACCAATGACATTATTAGTACACCATTTTCTCATATTCCCCTTCTATAGCCACTTTGCAGAATTCCTCTTAATGTTCAAACACACAGCCCATAATACTAAGACACAAGCTAGATCCAGGGGTTGCAAAAGTGAGAGCAAAGGCACTGTGCTACTGTCACTACTACAAGTAAGATTTTCCCCTTTAGGATGGACGGAAAATATATCTTTCTTCTGAAAACTGCCTTCTGGATTTCTCTGTCCACAAATAAAGCTCCGGTCGTGTATGCTGGAAGAGTTAAAGAAATAGTAGGGCAATATCTACATGGCCCACAAAGTTTGCACCAGATGTGTTCTGGGACCACCAGATCCAGATAGCAGTGTGCTTCATTGAGACAATGTATTCATGGAAGACACTGGCCACACCGGCCAGTCTCCCATCTGGCCCAGGCTGAGGTCCCATTCTTCCCATCACCATGTGGACAAGTGGCGGCTAAAGAAGCAGACCAAGGCCTTTTCCAGAGCCCAGTAGTTCAGGGTCATTTCCAGGATCATGTGGAAGCATCCCAAGCCTGCAGTTTTGAAACAGGGAATTTTCACTCTCCAGCCTTTGAGTTAGGCCAGGGTGGAGTGCCCATCCTGTAGATGCTTTCAGGTGGCTTCCACATCTCCTCAATAGATCTGAAATGATTCCCAGTGTGCACTATTGACACACATACAAAAGCTTCCTAGTTGCCTGCTGTTTATAGATACACATGAACCCACTGCAGAAATGCTGATCTTATGGTCTGCGGCCCTCCAGCAACATCAACCCTGAATTTAAGTCTTTTAATATTTCAATTTTTTTAACAGATTATATTGTCAAGTTATATTGTAATATGAAGTGGTAGTATAAACGTGTTTCAAATAAATGAATAAACTCATATTATAAAAGTATTGTCCTCATCTACAGGTCACACAAATCCTCCTGAAATCTGGTTTCTGGTTTTGTACTCCTTATTCTCCAAGTGTTACTGAAAAATCCATAGCTCAGCGAACACTTTTGTCAGATGAAGTTGTATATTGGCAGTGTGTACAGACATGTACCTTGGTTCAGTACTATGGGTCCACAAAGTCTGCTTTGGCGTTTCATCAGTTTGCATGTTAGTGTGGATCTATGAGGCCATGCCCACCATTGGTACACTCCATCTGCATTAGTCAGAGCATAATCCTAATCAGGAAGGTGCTTATTAAGATTACCAGTAGACCTTAACATTGAAGTCTTCTGGTGGACCAGCAGGTCCCTTTACAGAATGAAGAGGTGTGCAGAGATCCCTGTTCAAGACTACTAGGGAATCCATTTTAGTGGTGCACTAAAGCACATCATCAAAATGGGTCCCCCAGTGGCTCTGAGGTTAGGCATACTGAGACTAACCTAAAACTTGTACAAGTTTTGGGGACAGTGTGGGGGCTGCTTTGGACAAGTCCCAGTGTGCAGATGGTGCTGTTCCAGACCATGCCTTTTTATGGTCTGAACCAGGAGGCCTGGCTGGCTGAGATCCTTGGTTCTGACCACAGACAGGTTAGTGCAGAAAGTCCTTCTCTGGGTAAGGATAGAAAAGGAGTTTCTTCCGGGGCAGTAGTGGTAAATAAAAGGCAGCTTTTTATCAGGGCAAATCTAATCATAGTGCAACTTCATGCAAATCCTAATCCAAGCAAGGAGATGACTGCCCCAGTAAGTAAAGTTTTAATATATACTGTTATTGTTTTAATGATGTTTGGTTTTAGATGTTGTTACCCGCCCAGAGACCTCCAAGTATAAGGCAGGATAAAAATGTAAGTAAACAAACAAACCCTGATGATTGTTATGGTGACAAACAGGGAATGATTCTTTTTACCAGCACAGACTCTGCAAAGTAACTTTGCAAACACTTTACAAGATTCCACAACACAAGGGCATGCGGTTAACTTATTCTTTGTCCTTGACAAGGGACACCAAGAAGCAAGGCTGTTCCCAGCTGGACATGGATTTCCTCTCTCCATCTATGGTTTTTGTTTATCTGCGTGAATTCACACTTACCTGCCAGGGGAACTCTGCAAACATTCCTGGTGCTGCATCTGCACTGTGGAGAGCTGCTTCTCTACCAGATGCAGCTCCATGTATGCAGGGGTTTCCCCTGAACATAGCGTGGTAGAGCAGTTTTAACCCTATAATATTGGAATTGTTGGGAAAGCCCTGCATGCTGCCATTCAAACCTCTTCTGGGTGGAAGAGCTGCCAATGGAGCACGTGACCATTTTGACCAGGTGGGGCAGGAACAATTGTGCGCTGCATTGCCCAGTTGCTGCAGCAATGGTGTCATGCAGGCACATTGACACTGTTGCCACTGCTCTGTGATCACCTCCGTAACGGAGATAATTTACATCTCACCAGTGCAATAGTGAGGTTTAGGACAGATTGGGCATCCCAAAGTGCGGACACAGGATCTATCCTAAATCTTGACTTCCCTGGAACATTTCCCCTTGGAAGTGAAAATGCAAAAAGGTTCTCTTTCAAACTAGGCTGTAAGAGAATTAGATTGGACTGGCTCTATTAGATTAGAAGACTGAAATTTTGAATGAATAACAATATTTAAAACATAAACAGGAGGGAATACAAGTAGCCCCTTTTCACATAGCAAGGTTTAATATATGTATGAATTCCTAGGTGATCACAAAGAACAAGTCTCACCCTTTGGCCTCATTCTGTTCTGTAGTTTACGGGTTCCTTTATCTGGTGCCATTTGAAAACTTTGTTTAAGAGTTGCAGATATAGCGGTGAAATTTGCAAATTCTGATCTTTAACCTTCCAGCTCATCCATCAGAGCAGAAAAGTGTTTGGATTAAATCCTTCAGCTTTGCCAGAGGGCAACAATCTACAGAATTCTTTTGAAAGGCCAAAAATTCATAAGCCTTTCATTAACTTTTTAAAAAGATACTTCTGTTTGTAACAGGGTTTAATTGCTAAAAACGGGGAAACAACCTTTAATTATGATGAGGAGAGGATGAAATTTATACTCTTCTCTTTAAGCAAAAAGCTGATGACCAATCTGCATTGCCCTTTGCATAATGGGTGAAAGAAATGACATCTTATTAACAAACTGTAATGGGAGAAAATGGAATTCTAGGTTAATTCTGCCCTCAGCTATCTAAAAAGAAATCTTGAATCATATTAATAACTTTGCATCTTCCGGGAGAGGTAGAAACCTGGTCCTTTAAGCCAAGGGACCTATAGCAAATGATTTATTGTAGTATCTTTTCTAAAGTGGAGTTGTTGTTTTTTTAAGTTCAATAAAGATTGGTTCTGCCTCAGTCTATTAAGCGGTGGTGGCAACTGGAGCCTTAGAACAATGGAGGGACAAACTTTGATCAGAGGCCTTCCTCTGATTCCCTGTGAAGCCAAATTGGAGTTCTGGGAGGAGGATTATGGGAACTTGTTATATATGGCGTACAGTTTAATTTGAGTGAGAGTAATCAGTTAGTGGGATGTGCACAGGTAACCATGGAAATTATTTATTTATTTACATTTTGATCCCACCCTATACCCTGAGGTCTCTGGGCAGGTAACATTTAAAATCAAACATTATTAAAACAGTAACAGTATGTATTAAAACATTAGCAACTGCAGTGGGGAAGGGAAAACTGTATCCCCATTTAACCGAAGGCCAGGGCAAAGAGATGCACCTTCACTGCCCTACGAAATGAGTACAATGAAGGTGACTGATGCACCTCAAGGGGGAACACAACAGCTAAGAGTGGAGTCTTGAGGTTGAAAGCACTCTTGTTTCTAGCCTGTGCTGTTATCAGCTTGTATTGAAGCCCTAATGTTACGCTTTCTTTTTATTCCTGACTATAATTGGTCAATTAAGGAACTGGATATTTATGCCTAAACCACGCCTGCTATAATCTACTCATTCTGCATTCTTCTATATACTGTAAGCCTGTCTTGAGAATTATAAGGTTTTTACTACATTTTGTGTTTTACTACATTTTGT
Source organism: Aspidoscelis tigris stejnegeri (assembly GCA_023333525.1). Classification (NCBI taxonomy): domain Eukaryota; kingdom Metazoa; phylum Chordata; class Lepidosauria; order Squamata; family Teiidae; genus Aspidoscelis; species Aspidoscelis tigris. The sequence continues at coordinate 15,834,547 of JALMGA010000002.1, forward strand.
GGTACCCTAGTGGACTAGATTTTTCATTCCCCAAACCACATTTTGATCTGCTACCAGGATAGAACGCTTCATGGACAGCTTACAGCAGGGTACGGTGCCACTTTCATATCACAGCCGTCTCCAAAGCTTCATCAGATATAGCTCCCCTGTAAACCATTCCACAGTGAAGATGTCATGTTTTATGTGTTGTGCTAGGCTGATACGGCTTAGGAACCCACCCATTTGCCTTATGATACCATGATCAAATTTTCTTCCTTAACTTCTTGGCTCAAAAGCACCTTATAAATTATGCCTTCTGAATGCATTTAATAACAAATTCCATTTGCAACATCTGTCCTATTTGGATGACCACGGGTGGGCGGGAGTAGGGAATTGTAATCCAGAACATCTAAAGTAGCGGTTCTCAACCTTCCTAATGCCGCGACCCCTTAATGGAGTTCCTCATGTTGTGGAGACCCCCAACCACAGGGGTACAGCAGCTGGGAACTGGGAGGGAAGGGCGGTGGGAGACTTGTCACAACCCCTCTGAAAGGGTAGTTCAACCCCCAAAGGGGTCCCGACCCCCAGGTTGAGAACCACTGATCTAAAGTGTATAAGCTAGGGATGTGCACGGATATTTGAAATATTCATTATTTGTATGAATTTGGACGAATTTGGACATTCGTATATGAATCGAATATCCAGACATTCGAATTTCCGAATCTGAATATGAATATATCAAATTATTCATACAAATAATTCGTATCTGTCCAGGTGAGTATGGATCCCATGAGTATCTGTATGCATCTGATTTGAATCCTTGTAGCCAGTCATGCCTCTGAATCCCCTTCAAATCTGCTTTGAATCTGCTCTGAATCTGCTTTAAATCTGCTCTGAATTTGATGCAGATGTGACTGGGCAGCTGCTTTGCCACCTCCCCATCTTTGTGAATATAACAAAGCTTTGAAGGAATGCACAAAAGTATTTGCTTTGCATTTGAATGTCTACCTTTGATTATAGCCAACATTCGAGGTGAAGGCGAATGTGCAAATTTGTATGAATTTGTACAATTTTCAAATGTGATGAATATTCATACGCATGCCTAGTAATAATGTTGAGATCTAAGGTCTTTTTGTCTGGCTGTTTTTTAACTGTAGTTGTGAGACTGTGTGTCCCTCATGCCCTTTCATAGTGTCAATGTGGCACTGTGCAGATCCTCACAGAGTTGATTTGCTGCCTCCAGTGTAAGCTAGCTCAGGAGATATGCAAGTGACTTCCTAGTCTTGTTTTCATGCCATACTCCAGAACAAAACTTATTGAAGAATAGTTGTGTTGACAGCTAAATGGTAGGAGAGTTCAGCAGCATGCTGTTACACTTTTTGTTTGTTTGGATTATTATATTGCCTTATCAAATGAACAGACAGATTTAAAAAAAAATACAGTAAGCTAATATTGAGATGACAATTTACGTTTTAATGAAATAAAAAAATAACAAAGCGGAAACAGAGATAAGAATTTCAGCCTCTAATTGCACATGACTCTTACTTCCAGAAATGAAAAATTATCTGGTTGTATTAGAGTGACTGAATCAAATACATGAACACATTGACTCCATTTAAATTTTATGAATAACAAAGTGTCACTTCCATTTGTTATACCTGTTTTAAATTTTATTGTACAATAAATGTAATACTCTTTAGTATACCCTGTAAAATAAAGACCACCTCTTGCCTACAGCTGACATGGAAAAATGTTTGAATTTTTGAGGAAGGGGAATCAGAATGTTTGTTTATATCCCACCCTTCACTATAGGAACACAGACACCATTAAGTGTGAAAATTTAGATGTGAGAAGTGTGTGGGAGGGGCTACTTTAGCCTATCCCAGACCAAGCACAGTAGATTTCATCCACACTGTGAAGGTGAGGACGCCATTTGTCCCAGATCAACACTGGCTGCAATGTGGACACAGCAGCTGCCCACTCAAAGCACCCACCCCTGAGAGTGATTGGCCCAGGGCCCATCACATTCACTGGGTCAGTTCAAAATGAACCAGTTCCGTTCAGCCTAGAACCAGTTGGAACAAATTCAGCGGGTTATAGATTGGATCTCAAGTGGTTTACAAACTGTCTGTATTTTAATAAAAATTAAAACACATTTGAAAAAAACAAAACCCTGTTTAATGGTCCACAGTGGAGTCAGTTTGGAACAGTTTGAATCAAACAGTTTGGTTTAACTGGGTTCAGACACCCCTGATTTGGTGGTTCAGTTCAATTTAAACCACACCGAACCATTTAGTTCAATTCAGACTGAATGAACACAAACCAAATTTGAATGTTTCTACTTTTATGGCATGTTTGGTGTAGGAGAGTGGGACTGAATAGAACAGACTTTGAAGATAGGATGCCTACCTCCATATAGATGATTCAGTGGTGATCTCCAAAGCTTACATAAGCTTTGAAGATTAGCATATTCCTTTTTTCAGGCCAAGTGCAGAAGCACCAATGATTAGATCTGTACAAGATAGCTTGGGATGGTTATTGTCCTCTTCAAGCAGATCTACAGCTAATCTGGGATATTTATTTATTTATTTTAAAAAAATATATCCTGCCCTTCACCACATGGTCCTAGGGTGGGTTACAATAAAAATAAAACATGTAAAATATTAGAACATAATTAAAAATATTACCCTCCCATCCCTCCCACCCCTTGTTCAGATGGTTTTGGATCAGAATACTGATAAAACTGATGTTCTTCTGTACATTGTTGTTGTTATTTTGAGAATCATAGAATCTTAGAGTTAGAAGGGACCTCCAGGGTGACTGAGTCCAACCCCCTGCTCAATGCAGGATTTCCTAAACCATCCCAGATGGATGTAGCCTCTGCTTGAAGACCTCCAGCGAAGGAGAACCCACTACCTCCCATGCCAACCTCTGTCTTCTCTTCTGTAGGCTAGATCCTAGATCGTTCAACTGTTCCTCGTAGGACATGGCTTCCAGACCACTAACTGTTTTGGTAGCCCTCCTTTGGACTTGCTCTAGTTCATTAACATCTTTTTTGAATTGGGGTGCCCAGAACTGGACACATTACTCTAGATGAGGTCTGACCAAGGTAGGGTAAAGAGGAATAATTACTTCTCATGATCTAGACTCAGTACTCCTCTTGATGCATCCTGGGATGATGTTTGCCTTTTCTGCGGCTGCACCACATTGTTAACTCATGTTCATCCTGTGATCAACCAGCACACTCAGATCCTCTTCACTTGTGCTCCTATTCAGCCTAATTCCTCCCATTCTGAATTCATTTTACCATTTTTCTTACCAAGATGTAGGACTTTGCATTTGTCCCTGTTAAATATCATCCTGTTAGTTTCAGCCCAGCTTATCTGGATCTTTTTGAATCCTCTCCTTCTCTTCCCTAGTGTTAGCAACCCCTCCTAGCTTTGCATCATCTACAAATTTGATCAACATCCCTTCGACTCCTTCATCCAGATAATTTATAAAAATGTTGAATAGCACTGGACCCAGGACAGACCCCTGTGGCAGTCCACTTGAAACATTCCTCCAATTGGATCTGAAGCCATTTATTGCCACCCTTTGAGTGCAATCACTAAGTCAGTTATGAGTCCACCTAACAGTTGTCCTGTCTATCCCATATCTGACATGTTAAACATGAGATGTTAGCATACCCATAATATGTTCCTTTAACAAATGAGGAATGAAAACGGGATAGCTATCAGAATATTGAAGGAAATACAGTATGTGGAGGAACGACTAAAGGAGTGTGTGTTATTCTTCTTTCTAGTTAAGTGTGTACATTTTTGCTCTTAAGCTGGATGCCTCGTGAGGCCTGTCAATCAAACTCCTCCTGCACATCTCATTTGTAGCACCTTGGAAAATGTACAAAGGTTACACACAAGCAATTGCTGTTGTCTTGGATTTGTAGTCCTCCATCTTGACACCCGGGAGATAAAAGTGGTGCATCACAAAACATAGTAAAGCTGAATGCCCACCAAGAGTAAAATAAGGCAAAGTAAGGACATAAAGCAAATCTTATATTTGTACCTTAACGTTCTTATAAAAAGAGGCCCAACTTTAAAAACAAACAGTAAAGAAAACCAAGCAACATTTTTTACTGAGGCACATTTTGCAGCTGAAGTATGAAGAGACGGTTCAAAAGAATTGACATTAAATGTGAACAATGACATTGCTTATAAACAATCAAGGGCTCGGGCATTTCATTTTCTGTGAGCAGAAAGTGGAATGGTGCAAGGCAGTTCTCCCAAAAAGCACTTCCAAGTGCAGTGGTCTTAAGACAGCTGGCACTCAATCAGAAGCCCCCTTTGATCCCCCTAATCCATATATTTATCTGCTGGAAATCACAATGCAATTCAAGAGAATCAAAGTAAGGCTTTGGATCAAAGCTTTGACCCTCATGATCCCAATCTATGGGCTCCTTCCACTTTATGGGAGTTTGTTTTCAGTTCCTTCATAATCTTTGTTTTTAATTAATTAATTAATAATATATATAATTCACCCAAAGGTCTCAGGACGGGCCACAACATAGGATAATCTAAAATATATTTAAAATTTAATTCATCCTCCCAGGCAGGATAGCATTTCTCTCAAACTATTCCAGTTGTTCAGAATGCTTAATAAAGGCTAAAGTGTCTTAACATGATACTGTAGGGATGTGGCAAACTGGTTCTTTTCAAAATCATTTTGTAAAGAGCAGAAGTATTCAAAGTATTAATTTTTAAACCTGAACACCCCCTATTTTCAAAGAAAGTGTTTTATGCAGAACCAAACTCTGTACGTCCAACAAGCTGTTTGAAGAACAGTTCAAAGTGTCTGTGCCTTTTAAAAAAGCACATCTCTGGGCTTTCAGACATCAATATATATTGTAATGGTTACTATATTGCCTTTTGCAATTGGGTGATTCAAGTCCCAGCAGTTGTTTGCTTAAAAGTTGATAGCTATTTTGGTTGGTTTATGTTTTGCTGCCAGAGAACTAGTGTTCTGTTGGCTGTGTTTTGAACCAGGAGGGAGGAGAGGCTGAAGTGAGGGAATCTGGGTAAAAAGGAACAAAGATCAGAAGTTCTTCATTTTTCCTTGAAATCTTTTGGAAAGCTGATACAGTTTGAACTTGTGATATATTGTGCTCAAGCAGTAAGGCAGGATCCACATGATGAGGCAGTCTGTCACTCAAGTTCAGGGAGAACAACACTGTTTATGTAGAGCACCTCACACAGGTTGTTGGGACGATCACTGCATTAGTGAGCCAGTTTGGTCTTGTGCTTAAGGAGCTAGACTCTTCTCTGGGAATACCGAGTTTGATTCCGCCCTCCTCCATGATGCCAGCTGAGCTGTCACAGCCCCACTTGCATCACAGAGTGTATGTTGTAGAGAAAAGAACAGAAAGCTTTGTCAGCCGCTTTGAGTCCTCTGGCCCCCTTTCTCAGGCAGGGGCTGTGCCTCAACTCTATAGATGTATGAAAATAAATAAACACTTCCAGGGCTTCCCTTCGCCCTGTGTCCTATTTTATTTATTGGTAGCATAGAAATAATAGTTAAACTAGCTGCCCAATGGTTCCCCTGCTGAAAAGGCACACCACTTTTCTTCCTCTGCTTCAGTAAGGAGTCAAATGCTTCTTACTGAGGCCAACTGTGAGCTGAGCGCCTCCCCCTTCACTCTCCTCTTTCTTAAAGTCAAAGGAGCCCAAAAACCCTGCCGGCTTCCCTTTAAAAGCTCTGAGTGAATGATTAACAGGCTCTGGTCTCTTATTTGAATGAACAGAAAATAATTTTATTGTTTACAAGCTTCATATAAGACATCAGGTAAGTTCAACATAAGGTTTTAATGAACAATTCACTCTCCTCTGCCTACCCCTTTCTTCCTAAAGGATAGCTTTGCTTATTAACCTAAGCTTTATTCCCTAGAACTACACTGGTAAACTTTCCCTCAGGGTGCTGCACGTTTCACCATGTACCTCCCACCCCGAAAACCCACCACAGAACCACCAGCAGTTCCAGGGTACTCACTTTTATACCCCCTGGCACAGCTGGCGCTTCATCTGATTGGTCAGTTCTCTGTGAGAAATTCTATCCCCCTTCCCTTCCAATGAGTGGGATAAACCCCTCCCCTTACTTATCTATCTTTTCATTTAAAATGGTTTGATCCCACTTTTAACTGTGTAGATGCCTACTACTTTAAAAATACATTCCCTCCTACTATATCTTACCTTTCTAAGCTGTAACATTTATGTGGGCACCACAACAAGAAGAAGAAGAGTTGGCTTTTCTACCCTGCTTTTCTCACCCACTTAAGGGGACTCAAAGCGGCTGACAAAGCTTTTCTATTCTTCTCCCCACAACGGACCCCCTGTGAGGTAGGTGAGGCTGTGAGAGCTCAGAAGAGAGCTGTGACTAGCCCAAGGCCACCCAGCTGGCTTCATGGAGGAGGGCGGAATCAAACCCAGTATTCCCAGATACGAGTCCGGCTCCCTAGCCAGTAGACCAAACTGGCTCACGTCCCATTAAATAGATGAAAAGAGTGGGGTATAAAACCCACCTCTTCTTCTTCTTCTTCTCATCCTCCTCCTCACAATGGAGTATTTTTATTTATACAGCTGCTGCTGCCCTTGGCCATGCAGACATGGAAATGATCCATTTCCACTGTTATCAAAACAGGGCTGTTCAATGTGTATCAGAAAAAGCAGACTAGGAAAGTGTACATAAGTTGCATAAGTGGAAGTAACAGAGCTTACAGTACTTCCATCTTCCATTTATGATATTCTAATAAACATTTATAATGGAATATGTGCTGGATGAGTGCAGGATGCTGCACACCCTGCACCTTCATGGCACCTTTACATCACTGCTGGGATGCCAAATAGCATATCGTTTGTCACAATATGGGAAGGTTCCTCTGATAAAATGAAAAGTCTTTCACAGATAGGTGATAGTTTCTCATGGTGGCCAAACAAAAGCACAAGAAGGGTACTGATTCCCTAAACAAAATGGCCTCATCGACGGACCCCGATAAGTGGAAGTCAAGTTGCAGTGATGCTATTTTGAGCGATATCCTACTTGGCCTTAATAACAAAAAGTAATATTTCCTATCACATACTTTGTTTTTGTTTTGCCTTCTAGAACTAAGCTCAAAACAAACTTGCATATTTTGAAGCTGAAGTATAACACAGGGGAACATCCATTAGCAAAGTGCAAATTCTAATCTACAGGCCAAACATGAAATCATTCAAACACTGCAAAATCAGAACTGTGGAGTTCAGATAAATGATGGCATTGCCTGCATAATTTTCACCTAGCGGAGTAGGCAATACCTCCAGCCAAGTATTTTTCTACTTATGAACTCTTGCCAAATTGGGGGGAACAATCAAAAGGTAGAAAGGGGGACCCCTCCCCCATTGATGGCACCCTCCTCATCTCCATTTTCCATGGCACCTTCAGACATGGTGGGAAGAAACTGCCCTGTAATGGAGAGGCATCTTTGTGAGTGATTGTGCTGGAATATGGCCCAAAGGGGGGAATTTGCAAAAACTGCGACAATTTATGACATTAACCACTGAATGGCCACTTGGTGGGAATCCTCAATCTCTTTCCTGCCCAATCTGGCTTTAAAAAAGAGATCCTTTAGATCTATGAAATCGTGAACGTTGAAGAGGTGACCTCTCTTAGGCTTCAAGGCAAGATGAATGCAGGGGAAAATGTCTGCCGTTATTGACTCAAATTCATCCAGAAGTCACCTCTGTAAAGGTGTCTGATTGCACCCTAAAATTCCCATCTATTTTTGTTTAAGGAGTATGGCTGAACAAGGTTATGGTTTGATGGAAACACTACATCCTGCTATGCAATTACAAAAAGTCATAGGCCAAATGTGAGATTCTGTTCAGGCTTCATTCTTCATTCCTTTTCATTTTGTGAGGCTTAATAACCCAAAAGGTCTATTCTACTGTGGCTAGTGAAGCAAAGAAAGAAGCATTCCTTCCTGGGGAACCCTTCGATCCTCAGAACTAATGTATACAGTATGTTTTTATTATTTATTTTGTTCCTGTGCAGCTGTAGTAGTATAGATACATTATTTCCAACCCTCTAGTGGAGACCTGGTGTCCCAATGCAACCGACATCAGTTTCAAAGCAATATTGATCGTGCTCACTTCAGTTGCAGAGTAACCTAGTACAAACAACTTTGCTTTGCTTTTAACACTGCACAGCATCCTTTCCCTGAGGATCTGTTGTGGAGTTTTCTGAACAAGCCGTAACTCTTCCCTTAAGTGCCTCCCATGCAGGTCTGCCTGGGTTTAAAGATACTCCATCAAAACAAAGAGAGCTAAATTCAAATTAAAGATAAGGAGAGAGAGAGAGACCAAAGAGCTAGGACGTTATTTTACTTGTATTCATGTATCATTGTAGCCAGTTCTGTCCCAGATACCCCATGCTGGATAATACATATTTCTAAAACACAGCTAAACCACCATAAGGAAAACTTCATGCCTGCAACGCATCACAAATATTCATGACAACTCCCCCTTTTTTGTTCCCTTAGGAACTGACTAAGGATGCATCTCTATTATGCCTCCAAGACCATTTCTGCACTTAATTTACTTGAGTGGTTCTGCTAGACCAAACCAGGCTGTTCTGATTATAGCCTAGTTGGTGCAACTTGCATTGTGATGGCTGGAATGCCATTATAGAATCATAAAGATGGAAGGGACCTCTGGGGTTATTGAATCCAACCCTCTGATCAATGCAGGATTTCCTAAACCATTCCAGACAGATGTAGGACCAGCCTCTGTTTGAAGACCTCTGGCAAAAGAGAACTCACTACCTCCCGTGGCAACCTATTCCACTGACTGATTGACCTCACTGACAGGAAGTTTTTCCTAATATTGCTCTGATCCAGCAGCTCCAGCAATGGAGATGTTCCATCCCTTGGTCTGCTCCTTGTGTTCCATCCTTCCTTCAGAAGTTCCACCCACCTGTTACCAGATCAACTTTGGATGTGCAGATATCATAAGAAATGTTACAAAACCGGAACTTGAAATATACCAGGTTTTGACATATGAATTGGGCTTTATTATTGTCATAATTAAAAGGTAAAGGCAGACCATGAAACGTGGAAAGGCCTTAAAATAGCCATATTGGGAGAAAGACAAGCCTGGAGTTAAAAAAAAAAAAGGACATAGTTTTCTCAAGTCACAAGCTGGCTTTTTGCAAAAGATAAAAGTCTGTATGCAAGAAACACAGCCTGAGATTTAATCTTGATTGAGTCAAGACAGAGTCCTAGCACCTAAAAAGTCTTTGTTTTCTCTTTTTGGGGTAACAGATTTTTATAAAACCATGGAATCTGGGACAGAGATTGGTTTGTCTAATTTTAATAAAATAATAAAGAATAAAATGGAATGGATTTTTGGAAGAGATCTGGGTAAAATAAGTATACCAGAATTTGGAATTACTATCTAAATTGCAAATGGCCCATTTCACCAGTATTAGGATGCAGGATGTTGGAGGTGACTCACTGTTTACACCTTTGTTTACACCCTAAAAGAATTGGGTAAGAGCTTGCTGATATCTACATACACTGGGTCTAGCTGAAGGGATTAAGTGAGTCAGTAGAGGTGCTAAAATGTTAATTTAAGGTAAACTTTTGCAAATCAAACAGGGATACAATAGTTTACTCGCCATTCACACCTTTTTGTCTGAGGGTGTCAAGGAGAGGTCAGGAGATGCACTGACTGGAAATGTTGTTAAGACTGGAGTCACATACACATTTTTATTCATTAACAAGGGAAGAACATCAGCAGTTTTTTTTGTTCCAATTTTTTGCTATAAAAATGGCAGAGAAGAGATGGTTTTAAGGTTTTTCTCCTTCTGGTCATCAGAGGAGGGAGGTCTTCTTCTGGCCATCATGGGAGGCTAAAGAGGCCTGGAGAAATTTTTCTCCCCCCCCCCTTTTTCTTCTTTCTGCTACAGAGTTTTGCTGCAAGAGCTGCAGTTTAAAACTTTTGCATTCTGGATTTGGCGGGTTTTGTAAAGGCAATTATAAAGATTATTTTTAATGTGTTTTTTTTTGTATTTTTGTCCATTTTGGGGATCAGTCTGACTGAGACTGAAGGGATTCCCAATTTTTAAGTCATTTTCAGGTTCCTGAAAGAGATGCAGTTTGCTGTGGTCATGCATCTCTGTAACTTCAAACTTCTGCACATGGAGAAGACATCATTGGTGAGACAGAAGATTGGTATCCTCTATTCACTTTCCCTTATTTTTCTTTAGAACTTTTTTTTTTTGGTTAGGGGTTCTTTCTAGTATCAGGAGTTTTCCATTCCCTTTCTGGCTGTTTTATATTTGCAATTTTTAAATGAGAATTTTATTCTTATTCCTTAATTCATACTTATGAAAAGCAATTTGTTTTGGGTTTTTTTTTTGGGGAACCTTTTGCTGCATAACTATAAATCAGTTGTTTTAATAAAAGAGGGATAAATTCAGTTAAATTCACAAAGATTTCTTAGTGGGAGATGTTCATTTCTTTAGTCGCTTTGCAGTTGTTGCATGCTTATTTCTGTTCTAGAAACACTCCTGATATTTCATTTCAACTTCTTTTCTGTATTCCTAATAAATTATTTGCTCTGGTTTAACAAGAAACACTGGTTTCTGAGTCTAAAATGGGTTTTGTCTCTGTTTACTGGTTATTCCTCGTTTTTAAAACCTGTGAAAGATCTTGCTACTGATTCCCCTGGGAAGTTTAAATTTGGTGTTCTTTGGGCTTCAAAAATAATCCAAATTATCCAAATTTTACTCCCTCCATAGTTGCTTCCAGTTTATTACTGGAGCAGAATTGGTATCACACCCCTATCCACTATTGGGCGATACGTGCATTGTTTCTACATATGTCCTCTGTGTGAGGGCAAGGGCAAGGATTGCAGGGTCCAGACCTAGGGCCTTTCTGCACTTTCTAGAACATATCTCAGAACAGGGAGCCTGCTATCCACATGCTAGTGTATGGCAGATCCCAGATGAGGTGTGCCACAGCCTGCATTAGCATGTGGACAAGAGACCCTTACCCTGAGATATATTCTGGAATAAAGCCAAGTGCAGAAGGGCCCTAAATCACAGAGTCTACACCTAGCATCACAGCGTCCAGACCAGCTGTTCAACACCACAGGCAGGTCTGCAAGGCCCCCAACTTCCTGGGCTCAAAACACTGCAGGTGGTGTGAAGGTGCTGTTCCTTGACTATTCCTGCTGCTTCAGGTATGCTTATGGACTGTTTTTAATCTGGCCACAGCTGAATTAGACCAGGAAGCTCTTAGTACACTTCTGGAACATTTCAGCTGATCACACTTGCAGAAGAACAGTCCAGTGGACTTCTTGACTGTGGAGAATGCCACAGTTCAATCCTGACAGGCCCCACCCCCGGGGCCAACCCAGTTTGAACCAGGCGTCCGAAGGGCATGGGGAGCTGGGAGCTGGGGGCGGTGCATACCCCTGGGTGGAGGTGGGCACCCAGAGGGCACCCATGGGCTGCCACTGGCCCGACTGGGGCAGCGGCAGGCCGCAGGACCCCAGGACGGGCTGGAACTGAGCTGCCAGACATTGGACCAATACGGTCCCATGGAGCTCATCCCTTACCAGTCAAAGCGAAAGGTCAATCTGTCCCTATGTGTACCAGCCTTAGTGTACTTCAGCTGTATTGCGGCTGTAGCGTGGAAAGGCCTCAGGACTCTTCTTATGTTTTTGTGGCATGCATTAGAATTCAGACAAATGAGTTTATTAAGCTTCCCTACCTCAGAGCAATTGCAAGACTTGCCCATTGTACTATGTGCCATCATGTTGCACAATGTACCATAAGGGCTTGCAAAAATTCCACCTTCTGCTCTGAATGCAAGAGTTACCAACTCATGCTTGCATCTTCTCACTGAAGTGCTTTGTAGATTTCCCCTGCCTCCCAGCTGGGCTCAAAATAAAATTGGCGTTTGACTGATTTGCTTCAAGCTGTCAACTAATATAAAAGCTGCACACCTTTCCCCCATTTGGCACTCTGACAAAGCGAGTTGCTGAGCAGGGCAGTAAGGACTTACTTTGTGTATTTACAGCCTTTTCTTTTGTAGTACTTTAAACTTGAGCCTCTCAGGTGAAATAGATTACAAATGGAAATGCATGTACACATGCTGGCATATAGCTGTGTCCTTGTATCTAGATCATACAAGTGGACTTCTAGGTGTTTTATAAGTGTTTTCTGAATATGGTCTAATGAATGTATGAATTGGAAGGAGCGTTTGTTTTACTGAGCAATAAATCTGTAAAAGATACTCCAGGATAATGCTTCTTTCTCCGTGCATGATCTCCTCATGTTAGAGAAACCCACCAACACATTTGTATTTTATTTTTTTCCTTCTCAGCAGCTGCTCTGCTTACAGCTATTTCAATTTTCACCTAAGGAGAATGAGAATCACTTCTCACGAAACAGAGGGGATGGCATATAAGGCTATGATTCAATTTCAGTCTCTCTCATGCAAATACATCAAGTGGAGCCGACTTTGAAATTCATTGTGAAGAGAAGGCACAACAAAGTAAGTATCTTTCTGTACTGAAAGGCCATGATTTGCACCAGTGGGTTTGGATTAGGGTTGTGCACGAATATTTGAACCATTCAAAATTCAATTGAATTTGTTCAAATTTAGAAATTCAAATTCGATTTGGATGTCTGTAAATTTTAATTTAAACATTTGAACAAATTTTGAATTGTTGAATCTATTCGTGCAAATTATTCAGACATTTGTATGTGTATGGATACATACACGATACACAGTTGCCCATATGGATCTTTCCCACATCCATACGCATTTGTACGAATCCATACGGGATGAAAACAGAATGCATATGGGATAAACATGGGAGGTGTATGGATGTGTACAGGATGCGTACAGATGCGTAGGGGAACATACAAATGTTAACATTTGTATTTGCAAATTCGAATTGCAAATTTGCACGAATGAGAATACATTCAAACGTTAAAGTTTTAAATTGATTTGAATTTTCAGATATTTGATTCAAACTGAATCTCAAAAATTGTATTTGTGCACACCCGTAGTCTGGATTAGTGGGACCCATTGGTATGGCACGACCAGGAATGGTCCAGACTAGTCCCTGCATTGGCTCCAAGGTTTGCATGTACTTCAGGGGCATCCTCTGAGCATTCTGGAGGGATAGGGAACAAACACTCCCGGCCTTAATGACCCAGGAGGAGTAGGAGTTGGCTTTTCTACCCCGCTTTTCTCACCCATTTAAGGGGACTCAAAGTGGCCGACAAAGCTTTTCTATTCTTCTCCCCACACCAGACACCCTGTGAGGTAGGTGGGGCTGTGAGAGCTCAGAAGAGAGCTGTGACTAGCCCAAGGCCACCCAGCTGGCTTCATGTAGGACAGCAGAATCAAACCCGGTATTCTCAGATATGAGTCCAGCTCCCTAACCACTAGACCAAACTGTCTCATTCCAAAGTGGTTCCCTTAGTAGTTCGGAACATGGAGGCGTGCCCTCTGTAAGACTCCCTGTTCTGGACCAAGCCATGCTATTCCACTGATAGACTTCAATATCAGGGTCTACCAGTAATCGGGACCAAGATCCCTTGATCTGAATCTCGTCTGTCCTTTGTGAATGGTGTGTACCAGCAGTTGGTGGGGCCTCCTCTATTCTGCATTAAAATGAAGAAAGGAGTACCCTAGTCCCCCTTTGAATCTAGCCTAAGTGGAAATGCAGAAAGGCCTTAAGCATTCAGTTGCTTCAGTATTTGAGGCACTAAGGATTATTGGAAGTATCTTTATGCCCATGCAAACTTGGAAGTGGCTTGAAACCTTCTAACAAAATGCTCTTGATGTAAGGTAACTAGCAATAGTTGGCAGAATAATAATGTAGTTGCACCTGGACTTTAGATGGAATCAACTTCTCCAGCCTTAAGAAGATTGTCTGGATCCAATCTTACATAGGTCTATGCTTTTAGGAACTTAGGGCCTGTCCCCATGTTGAAAATATTCCGAAATTTTTCTGAGGCTGCCTCAGGAGCATCTCTATGCAAAGCCCTAATAGGGGCTACATGCGAAACAATACGTGTTAAAAAGACCACACTTAGCAAGTGTACTACATGTGAAATACGGGGCTGGCATGTATTGTCCTGGGGTCATGCAGATGTTCCTGGGTTATTTGGTTGCAGAGCAGCTGTCAGGCAAGTATAGGGACTGTAAAGAGCAGGGAAGATTTTTAAAAACAGATGCGAGAGCCGCGTCTTTTATATGGCTCTCGTGTCTATTTTTTAAAATCTTCTCTGCTCTTTGCAGCCCCTATATCCACCTGACAGTTGCCCAGCTGATTGCAGGGCAGCTGTCAGGTGGTTGTTTGGAGCAAATTAAGTGCTCATGCAAGGGGTGGTGGTGGAGAAACCTGCAGCATCCCAATGCAGGGATTTGCCATGGTTTTCATGGGGACAGGCAGGTTCGCCTTGAACCCACCCTGTCATCCATTGTCATGGGAACTCCTTAATGCAAATTATATTTGCATTAAGGGTCCCCTGAATCTGCCGTGGGGCATTGGCAGCCCCATGGGGATGAGCCCTTAGAGAAACAACATCTTACATTAATCTGACATTCTTCTATCATTCAGGCTGTGTTCACTCCTAAGTTTTAATCCAGTTTCAATCTCCTTTTGTAGTAAGAGAAGGCATGGGCAAAGTGACAAGGTGGTTTCTTTAATCCATCTTTGGGTGAAATAATGTGGAAAGAAAATTATTGTTCACTTTGCTGATGTGTCTTTCTTCTCTGAAAGTGGACTTAAGCTGGATTAAAACTAAGGTGTGAACACAGCCTCAGAAGTATGTTTCTGTTGTGATATTGAAAGTGACATATTTCTGACCATCAATAGACATACCTTAAAACCTAGCACATTTAACAGCATGTTAATATTAGGAATATCAGACTCTGTAAAGACTTTCCTCTGACTCTAGGAATAGTATTACAAAACAGACCACTGCGCTTGCTTCATTCTGTCTCATTCCTCTCTCTAATTTTCTGTGACCATTTAAATAAATACAAGATGTCAAACAATACTCCCTCATTCAGGGAGGAACTGATAGAAAATGAAAAGGGGGAGAAAAGACTTTCAATTCCATTGGAGTTAATTGAAGCTAGAATCATCCCTGCTACATATATGGAAATTTCACATTGGTGCACTTCAATTAAGGAATAATAAGAGTGCAAAGTAATTTATACTCATAGATTAGATGTCGTCTCTGAAAAATTACCGATTAACTCAAAGTGGGCCTCTGGAGTGCTAGCGAGCAATTTAGCGAGCATCTCAATTCACCCCTCCCCCACTTAATTTTTCTCCCTCTTCTCCTCTGAGATGACATTCTGATTCCCTGAGAAACCATGTCATCATTTTAAGCAAGATGAACCACAGGGCATGTATTTTCATGTATACTGAATATGGATATGTTATAGGAAATGTGTTTTCATGTTTCTTAAGAGATGAAATATAAAACTGGAGACTTGGAACAGCAGTAAACCAAACAGCTTGCTAATTCATTTGCTTAAATCATTGGACAAGTGACCAATCTTGAAACTTGCTATTCTAAACTCTGGGGTACGCAGAGGGATCTGTTCCTGGGTAGAACTAATCTGGTACATTTTGATGGGTAAATATCTGTGCATTGCTTATACTGTATGTATTAGACACACAGAGAGAGAAAGAGAGAAAACATTTTTAAAAATGTTGGGGGGAAATTCTTTGAAGTACACATTTGATTTTAATAGATATTGTTCTAAATACCTATACAATATTCAGTACCTATGCCTTGCAAAATCTGGAGAGGTGTGGAATCAAAAGACAAATTATTACATATTCTATTCTGCTCTAGTCAAGGAGATTAGAATGAGCTAAACTGCTAATTAGAACTCACTAAACTGAGGATACTTGTAAAGTAGCTCAGTAAGAACCTGACTACCAAAATAAAATGAAATAAAGTCAGTTCTGCCATGCATCAGTGAGGACAGTCATGACCATAGTGCAATGACAATATGGCAGTCAAAGACAGATTCTGCACAGATGCGAGATGGCACACTCCCACTCTGTATATAGAGCACTTCTGGGAGCAGATTCTACCAGCAGGAGCATGTTAGATACTGAATAAGAACATAAGACAACATAAGAGGAGCCCTACTGGATCGTGGGTAACATGTGGCCACAGTGCTCCCAGAACCCTTTTGGTATGGTCCACATTGGTCATGCAGATCCCACCAAAACTTTCTCACTCATCTTGCTGTACTATGTTTATTATTAGTAAAGTCAAAATGACACTAAACAGTTCAACTACCAGCTTGCTCCCATCCCCAATCCGTGGTCCCATTCTGCATGCCATCAACAGTTAAGGAATGTATTAGAATATATAAGAAGATATACATATATATCTTTAGAGTATGCGATATGTTCTGTTGGAATATTGTTTAAGTTCTTAAATTGGATTGATTTTTTCTGTTTTTTTTCTTTAGGGCTAACACTCAAAAATCACTACAGATCAACTCTGCCCATATTAGTGGAAGGTTAGGGCATCCTGCCCTTCTGTCCACCCCATTTTGTGAGCTGTAGCTCAATTCCTCCCCTAAAATGGCCTACCTTCAGGAATAGGTGAACTAATAAAAACTGCTTTTGAGCTCAGCCCCCCTCTCTCACACACAGAGCAGTGTACACAGGACATTGGGGGCAAATTTGAGGTACCTTCAAAGAGGGACGCCCAGACACGGCTCCTTGGAGGCACTTGAACGCTACTTCTTTTAATATGAATATCCCTTCAAAGTAGGAGCAGGATTTGTGGGAGATTACACACTGGCTGGTATACTGGAGAGCAAGTGTACTGGGATCCTCTCTTCCAGGTGTGGGTAGGGCCTCCTTTAGACTGAGCAAGCTTCCAAAGGGAGGTTCCTAGTATGCTGACTGGTCTAGTATACTGGCCAGTGCAGAATCACTTATGAATTCTGTATGCAAGTTATTTTATGAAGCTGTTTTTGAGTTCCTGGGTAAGAAAGGTTGATGCATGCTTTATTCTTAAACTGACTTTCCTCTGCTTATCTTATCTTAAGCACTAGAATATAGTGCTTCATTCTGATCCCTTTGTTCAACTAGTTTTTCTTTAATTTGTGGAAGGGACATGAACGGGGTGCTATTTTGCTCACCTCTATCTTCCCTTTCAGCACTTGCTTTCAGGAGACTGAAAATGCAGAAATCTTTAAACTTCCTGAAGTAGGTGGCTTGAAGTCTCCTTAGGGTGGACAGCTTGATGACAGTTTTGTTTAGATTTTCCCTTCACCAGGACCAGACATTGTACAATTTGTTTAGCCAAGACTGATAAGAAAGTCTTCAGAGTCACTTGTCACCTCCGACAGATTATTCTACCACAATTCATTCTTCATAAGTTTGGCCTTTCAAGGCCTTTCAAAGTTCACCTGGCAGTCTCTGCAGCGTGTAGGATTCTCAGGAAAACTACACTACATGTGAATCCTGTTATCATGGCTCCCTATTGGTTTTGGAGATCATTTTTGAATGCCTCCCAAGTACTCGTTATCAGCTCTAGAGATTTTTCTTTAAGGCCTGATGCTAATTAAAACCCTATTGTTGAACTACAGATGGCAGAACCTGCTAGTTTTAGGACTGGAGCATCCACTCTGGCCACCATTTGTGGTTATGCTATGGCTGAAACAAGGGAACTTTTGTTTCCTAGGTTTGATATTTCTGTCTGGTTATATTTTCAAAGATATAGGAAGTGGTCTCAGAAATCAGCCAATTTCTAGATTCTTTCACATACTGTCAGATAGACAACACCCGCAGCTACGCCAGGAGACCTCTGGTCATCCATTTGCATGGATGGTGGCTAGAGTTTTTCCCCCCCACACTTCTCTGTAAAAAGCACTTCTGATGGTGTTTTCCTTCACTCTGTGGTGGGATGGAAGCCCAGTGGGTGTAGGGTCTTGTGAATCCTGTACCTTTGAGCCTCTAGCACAATTACCACATTCTGGGGATCCTGATTTATCAAAACCACCCTATAGCATCTTCCAGCACTAGCTATGTTCCATTTTCCAAATATTCTCCACTTATTTCAAAATGGATCCTGTACTGTTAGGACGAAGGCTCTTGATTTAAAATCAGAGCAAAACACAACTGGGAGGTTTGGGAATTCACAATCTGTATGAAGGACAGTACTCCACAGAGAGTACAGAAAAAAGAGGCCTTTCATGTTTCACAGTCTTATTGTAACCACTTGCTTCTTCAGTCAAGTGTCACTATCTAAACTGCAATTTTGTTTAAAATATCACCAGCCAAACAGCACAGTTGCTGGATCTTCAAACAGAATCATCAATAGTTAGAACTCCAAATGAGTGGGGGGGGGGGAGGCAGGAAATCAACCTGCTACTCATCACCACTCTAATGTTGAAATTCCAAAAGCATCAGAAAGTTGAACAGCAAAGTTACAATGGGGAAAGTCTGCACATAAAACTGTCATTCTGTTGCCTACATGTTTTCAAAGCTTGGCTTCAACACTGCAGCTTCTTTGAAAAAGAGAATAGCCACCCGCATATCAATTAGGAAGCAAAACTTTCTGATCTCACACATATGTGATGTGGTGAGTTGCCATGGCTCCCTAGTATGGACAGCCCTACCAGTGAGTGGACCAGAGGTCACTAGAAGACAAGAGTGAATGGGCCCTAGCATTGGGCTGGACTGGCCAAATTACAGCATCCCATCCATCTGACACAAGATGCAACTATGGAGCAAAAGAAAGAGGTGGCTAGGTTCAAGACAGTCTCAGGTTGTATCCAGATTAGCAGAATAAAATCCGCTGTTAGAGAAAAAAGCCAGCTTACCTGCTGCAAAGCTTATGATACACCATCCGGACTCCAGCAGCCTCCCCGCAGCTTTCTCAGAGAAAGCTGCAATAGTTACATGGCTCATATGGTAAGGCACACATCACATAGGGTGGGGTAGCTCATTCGCTGTTCTCGCCCTCCTGTCCAGACTGGTGGGAACATTTGAATTTACTTGATACTACGGAGCGAGTGCTCATTGTTACACAGTAGGTAAATTCGAAGTAGCAGCGGCATAATGCACTGCTGCTACACAGTACTGGGCATCAGGTGTGATGCCCAAACCCCAACTGCACATCGGAACGTGCAGTATCTGTAAGTCTGGACACACTCTCAGGCAGTCACATGTGCCTATTTTGGCTTGGTACTTTTAACATTGTGATTCTTGAGTTTGATGGTAACTAATTGTGTCAAAATTCTGAGCAATACGTGGATATCTGTCAAAGTCTAATCACCTATTTAGCAGTTCAAATTATTCACCACTCTTAGAGGGGTAGCGGGTAAGCTTTGACATCCATAATTATGAAAAACGTTTTAGTTGATCTACTTCATCACACTTAATTCCATCTTTTGTCCATATCAAATGAAAGCATTATGTCCTGGAGAACATTCAAGAAAAACAGAAGGAATAATAGGAGTGCAAAGTAATTTATACTCATAGATTAGATGCCGTCTCTTCCACGTGTGCATATATGTACATGCAAGGATTTGAAAAATAGAGATGATGGATGGATGGATGGATGGATATCTTATCTATCTATCTATCTAATCTGAGGATACAGACACAGAGATAGATACACAGAACAACAACAAAAGGATATTTGTTCATGCTAAACAAGATGTCTTCCTGTCATCCATATAGACACAATTTTCAAACAAGTATCCAGAAGTTAGACCTACAACATACAACCACTTACTCTGGAGAGTAGTCTTGTTCATCATGCCAGCCCCCAGACTTGCTTCAGTGATGCACCATTCCCTTCCCTCTCTTGGCTTTACACCGACACACATCTTCATTCCTCATGGGGATATTGGGGTGGGGCTTTTAACCTTGTATAACTTACCCCCACAAGAGTTTACTGAACTTCTCTAAACCTGCTGCATCCACCCTATTGGCAATGTCTCCATTTACTGAGCTAAATGCTCAGTAATGTCCCACTTGCCACCACGTCTCCACTCATGGCAGTAGAAAGCACCTTGTGGTAATGCCATTGTCCTATTTGCAGGTCCAATTGATGGCTGAGGTGCCATTTTTCAGGACGTGATTCTCTGACCTGAATACAGAGGCTCTTGATAACCACTAGAAATTGTGTTTTGTGCTTGCAAATGGAGATATGCAGCATCTTCTTCCATGGCAGTTGTAGCATCTCCCCCAGGTGTCTGGAGCCAAGCTGTCTTGCCCGATATGTGGATACCTAACCTTAATGATTTGCCCTGTGTTGGCAACAGAAGGCGACAAACTTGGAAAGAAAGGATGAGGATGCTATTTGCAGATAACTCTTCCACCCAAAAAAAAGGAAGAGGAGGAGGAAAAACAGAACTAAAAAAAAAAATTTATGTTGTAGATCCTTGCCATTGAGTCTAGTTTTCTCAGGCCCTGTCCACATGCCACTTTGGTATGGTGCCGAGAGTGGGATCAGTGCTGTGCGTCCCCATGGGGGTTTGATTTGGTACACGAAAAGGGTGCCAAATCCACCCATACAGCGCTAACAGAGTGCTAAATTTGGCACCCGGGAAAACAAGTCTCGGCACTGTTTGGTGAGCCCGGTGCGCTTGCTTAGCGAGCCAGGAATCCACACGGGGATACTTGCGGGCTAATGGGGAGAAGACTCACACTCACATGTCTCCTTTTCAGCAATCAGAACTTTCAGTTGTGAAGCGCCTACTGCCACTAAATCCTTGCAGCTTTCAGCGTTTTTTTTTTAAAGTGCTTTCTAGTAATTTATTTATTTAGCAGCATTTTTAAATGCTCAGAAGATACACCAGTTGCCTCCTGGCCTTCTCCCACTCCTTCAACATGCAAAATCTCTTGCGATTTCTTTTTTCCCCACCTGTCATCCACTGGTATGGATTCCCCTTCTGTGATTAAAGTGTCGACCAAGGCTGTGTTCAGACGCAACAAAAACGTCTTGATCAAAAAAAGGGGCAACCTTTTGTGCTGTCTGCCTTCCTTTAGTGTCCCTCTTCCTCCTCCAGCTCAAGCCCTCCTTCTGTCTGTCTCTCTCTCTCTAAAAACACACACAGAGAGAGAGGGTAGAATCCCTGTCAGACCCCACTAAAATGATTAAGAGCAGCGAAAGTGCTGCTCTCATTTTAGCGGGGCTCTATACGTGCACACATTAGCCCCAATCCCTGCCTGAAAGCTGCTCCAACTGTCAGACACTCCAAACGAGTGCCCGACAGTTGCCCTGCACTCAGCTGAGCAGCTTTCAGGCAGGGATTGGGGCTAATGTGTGCACATACAGAGCCCCGCTAAAATGAGAGCAGTGCTTTGCTGCTCTTTTAATCATTTTAGCGGGGTCTGACAAGGATTTCACCCTGTCTCTGTGTATGTGTGTGTGTGAATGAGAGAAAGAGGAATGAGAGAGAGACAGAAGGAGGGCTGGGCTGGAGGAGGGAGAGGGGGGCTGAGGAGAGAGGGAGTAGAGAGGGGGTGGAGCTGCTCCCTGTGCCAAGGCTCGGTGCCGCTTGCTTGAGGACACCTCCATCATTGCCGATCCCCGAACCTGGCGCACATTGCCAGGCATCCCATGTGGACGCCTGAAATGCATGCCCAGCCCTGTGCCCGGCCCCTACATGCCAATACAGCACCCAAACTGTGCTAACTGGCCCCACGGGGATGCAGCCTGAGTCTACAAGTCTGATTGCCACCGTGAACACTTCTGTCTTCCTGGAGAAATTGGTAGAGCTAAGATCGGTTTTATACATAACATGAGTAACATGCCAATGCAATTTAAACCTGTTAACTAAACAGTGAAATATCCTAAAGGCTAACAGAGCCTTGACGTAAGCACATGATTTCATCTGCGCTAATTTCCCTAAAACAGATGGTATATGAATTAACGTGTACAGTGGCTGTTCTGCAGAGTCTCTATTTAGTCTCTTCTGAAATTATTTAGATTAATTATCTAGTCCTTAATTCTGCTCTGCTTACGGTGTCTGAAGCACACATCTATTGTAGCCAAATGAATTTTACCCACCATTGTTCCATGGTAGCCGTCTTTGGTCTTTGCATTTTAACCCGAGGGATAAAATATTCACTCCATTTGATATTTAAATTAAAGTGAACAAAATCAACAGAAGTATTAGAACAGGAAACAAAAACAATGTGTGCACCATTGCCTTACAAGTCTGTCCAAAATCTCTTCACATTCCTAAACTGCACTTTTTTATATTTTTTTAGTCATTGAATGCCCAGCAGTGAAATGCATTCTTTGAGGAAACACTATACAGAGTAATACCTGAAGGACAATAAAAACATAAGGATATAAGAGGAGTACTGCTGGATCAGACCATACTCTATCTAGTCCAGCATCCTGTCTTACACAGTGGCCTACTAATTGCTTCTGGGCATATGAAGCAGAAGGCAAAGGCAAAACCTTCACCTGCTCTTGACTCTCTGCAAATGGCCTTGAGAGGAATCCGGCCTATCTCTCCAAACTGGAAGCAAGACCTATGCATTGATTCTAGTAGTTGTTCCAGAGTATGGGGGTCACCACATAAAAGGGCCATTTGTGTGTTCCTGCCCCCTTGCACTTCTGAAAGAGGTCAAACTAGGTACAAGAAGAATCTCAGTAACTGAGCAGGTCTATATGGGAGAAGGTGCTCCATCAGGTAACCTGGGCTCAAGTTATTTAGGGTTTTCTATGTTTAAATCAACAATTTGAATTGGGCTCAGTAGTGAACAGACAACCAGTGCAGATATTTCAAGACTAGTGTGATATTTGCTGTGCATGTAGTCTTTAGATCAGGGAGTCTCTAGTCAACATAAACACAATACTTATTTTTATTGATTTATTTGCATTTTTATTCCAGCCTATACACAGAGATCTCAGGGTGGGTAACAACATTTAAAATCAAACATATAAACAGTAACAGTATTATTAAAATAACAGCTTCTGCAAGTGTATCCCCATTTAACCGAAGGCCAGGGCAAAGAGGTGTGTCTTCACTGCCTTCCTAAAAGCAGTGAAGGTGACAGACCCACCTCAAGGGGGAGACTATCCCATAGCCTAGGGGCCATCACTGAGAAGGCCCTCTCCCAGCTGCCCACCCCATTTGCTGCTGAGGGCCTCCCTTCCAGATCTTAAGGCATGGGCAGGAGTAGGTGTTCATTTAGATATTTGGGGCCCAAGTGATTTAGGGCATTATAAGCTAAAGTTAACACCTTGAATTGAGCTTGGTAACAAATCGGCAGCCAGTGCAACTCTTTTAAGACTGGTGTGATGCGCATCTGGCCAGCTGTCCCTGTCAGCAATCTAGCAACTGCATTCTGCACTAGCTGCAGCTTCCGAACTGTCATCAAGGGCAGCCCCATGCAGAGCACATTACAATAGTCTAGGGTCTGGAGGTTACCAGAGCATGGATAACAGTGTCCAAGTAATGTCTGTCCAGAAAGGGCTTCAACTGACATACCAGTCATAGTTGGAACTTGGGAATAGACACTCTTGGCCACAGCTTCCACCTGAGCTTCAAGCATCAGCACAGAGTCCAAGAGCACCCCCAAACTTCACACCTGTCACTTCCAGGGCATTACAACACCATCAAAGAGAGGGTGTCTCCCAACTACAGGGACCGAGACCCTGTGACACATGGTCTTGTCTGGATTCAGTTTCAATTTATTGGCTATCACTCAGCCTTTAGAAACTATTTCAAGTTCATGATCAGTTGGCTGCTTCCATGAGACACTTGGTCTGATTCTAGAATAAAGCCCAGACCCGGGGCTTGCTGTCTACATGCTAATGCAGACTATGGCAAGGCCTGCCATAGTCTGCACTAACATGCAGACAACAGATCCCTATCCCACTATATATATTCCAGAATAAGGTTAAGTGCAGAAAGAGCCCCTGTCAAATTTTTTAGGATTTTTAAAGTATCTCAACCTTTTATGTTTGTTACTTGCCTTGAAACCCTTGAATGAAGAATGGGATATACATTTTAAAATAAAATTAATTTATTCTTCACTATGGGTTGGTTCACACTTTTATTTTTATTCTTATTTTTATGCTGCATTCCACTAAATGCATCTTTGAGAAAAGCAGTCTAGAGAAATGCATCAAAATTTGATGATGTCAGGAAAAATGCAGGGAATCTAGCTTTTCCTTCCTTAGCTCCTTCAAAGATAAATATGAACTAAGTGAACTGCTGAACCCTTAGGTTATGCCTGCAGCTATACAATCTCCTAATGTCTCACAGTGGAAAAAAGATCAAATTTGCAGTTATTCTCCTGGATTTCAAAATACTGTCAGACAACATAAAATTTTGGAATTATTTGTTAATTTAGCCAAAAAGAAAAGGACATTCTGTACAACTGTGCAGAGAAGAGTAACGTTTGTTTTCCATATGATCTTAAAACACCCCAAAATCTCTCTTCACCTACTTTGTTAAGTACACAGCAACACAATATTCTTGGAATAATAGGAGCAGATAAAACCACTGTGACGCTTGCAGCCGGCGGCCACCAGTTGCTAGGCCCCAGCCGGGCATCCAACTCTCTCCAGTCTGGCCACTATAGCCACAGATTTCAAGTTCTCTTTTTAAGTAGGCCTCTGAGCCTTTTTCCTCTTCAGCACTGAGCTTCTAGCTCCAGTTACACTGTTACATTACTATGGCAACACTTTCCCCCTCCCTTGAGCGTTTGAGCCAGTATCAGACCTCAAGCAGAGTGGCTTTGAAACAAATGTAACTTTATTTGTTTACAACTCTTATGTTAGTTCAACTTCAACACAAGCAGTTCACAATAACTTATTTTCTTAACTCAGGACCCTGACTAATCCCTATCTAGATTCTCCTCAGGACCCGGATCTGTACTGTCTAACTTCTTCCTAAATCTAGCCCCAGTTAGAGAACAACGGCTTTGACAGGAAGGCCCTTTTTATAGTCTCTACCAGGGTTCCATCCCTTCTGATTGGCTAGTTTCTCTCTGGGCTGCCCCCCCTTTCTTCAATATGCTAATTGAGCTGGGCTTAGCCCCTCCTTTTCTGTTTACCAACCCTCCTGGTCAGTGCCATTTACCCTCAACACGTTATATAATATTTACACATATGCAATTAAAGCTACAACAGATGCATTAATCAAGCCTGTGCTCCACAACCACTGAGTAGGCTTAAGTCAACACTGATTCAATAAAACACTAATAAGGCTTAGGCAAAAAGACAGCTCTTAAATTGTCACCTAAACAATAGATTTGTCACCAGCCGCAGCATTTCAAGTTTGCAAGAGCCATTTTATGAGAGGAATCACTGCAGAGAAAACACTCATTCACACATCACGCTATGACATTCCACACCCAAAAGTGAAACACAGGGAAAGGCCTCTTCCAAAACTTGTGAATTATCATCACCACCTCACACAGTAGCAGAGAGCTTTGGTGAAGGCTGGATCTGACCACCCCTGGCTGTCCCTCCTTATCTGTAGATACATATGCTTCCACTCCCATCATGCCCTCTTCTGAGGTTCAGCTAGGCCTCCCTGAGGTGCGTATGTACAGCTTTAGAGGCTTTAAATATTTTCTGGGAATTGCAGGAATCTTGTGAGATTTCATGAGATTTCCCATGATTCCTCGATAGGGGCAGCCTCTCCAGCTGCACTCGCACCTCCAGAAGGCCTAGTTGAGCCTCACAGGAAGGTGAAGCGGTGATGGACAGAGACAAGCGGGGGGCGTGAGGCGCGGCAAGGGAGGATACAGGGGTTCCCTTCACGCATGCACATTCAAGTTTTGCAGAGAGGCTTCACACAAAGCCAAAGATCCCCACCTTCAATTTAAATTGAACCCAAGGGCAGGAATGAGCTTTGAGCACATCCCTAACTAAAACTGAAACAGGTTGTGAGACCCACTATTAATCACAAAGAGAGAGAAAAGTGTATATTTTGGGTACGTCAGCTTATAGGAAAAAACAAAACATAAGGTCAGTTTGCACTTGGCCCCATAGTTCATGACAGGTTAATATCTGGATAGGTGAATTTGCACTTGCATGAGGTGTTTACAACTTAGAAACATCCCCTGCCCTACCAGACATTAACTTATCATCAACTAGCAATGGTGCACAATTTTGTGCACCACACACAACCCAACCTTACCTAAAAGATTACCTGTTGTGTCCAGCCTGCAACCATTAACACCATTTCTGGTGCAAGGGGTCATCTGAGTTGCTGTGCAAGTGCAACTGCACATGTACAGAGTGTCATTGTTACCATGGCGATGGCAACAGTGCACATACAGTCAGAGAGGGCTCCAGATGCAAGATGGTGGCACCCTTCCAGCGATAAGGCATACACTCAGACACAGGTAAGTCTCCAGGCATATGGGGGTTAGTGCAACGTGTACTAACTTTCCGAAGTGCAAACACTAGTACACGTTGGTCTATTATGCACTTTTCCCATCCAGTGGGCAGGAAGCCAAGTGCGAAAGCAGCCATAGTTTCAAATTAAAGATGGAAAACCTTTCTCCCACATTCAGGTACCAAATGTGCCCCCTGATATTTGCTGTTTCATAAATATTTCTCAGATACGCTCTAGATACTAAAACCTTAGAGCACTTTGTCCTGACGTGACTAATAGATTGAAAGCAGTCATTATGAAATAAGGTATTTATTTCATCCACCACGCATGTTTTCCATATCAAATTATACCACAGTCGTGCGGAGGTAGTGAATTCATCAAAGTAGTGGTCTGCTTCATCCATTTTTAAATTACTGTAACAACTGCCTCTGGTGCTGACCACATAGGGGAGCAACATGGTGAACTTTTCACCCATGGATCTTTTTATACAGAAACCATTTGATTTCCCAAAGCTATCACGAAAGAAAAATCTAAAGGATTTGCTCCCACTGCAGGTACTTAATAGGGTTTCAATATAATAGATGTATTCGGGCAAAGCTAATGTACTATATAATCAGGTAGACTGTATCACAGAAGGAACACAATGTTGGATACAATGTGGCTGAAAATAAACAGATACTAATGGAATAATTGTGCTTGGTGGAAAAAATACATAGTTGTGCAATGATTTAAGTTCTAAACAAAACAAGTTAAGGAATAAACATTTACTAAGAGATTTGGTTCTAGGTATGTGACATTTCCACCAGAAAGGGAACGAATTTAAGTATATGCTCAGAAATACATCAGATTATACAGTGGTGTTTTCAGAAGATACTGGATTCAAGTGCCTTATCTTCTGCCCTGTGCTCAACTCTTTCTCTCTCTCTCTTTTTTTTAGATCAACACCAAGATCACATCATATGCAATGAAATCAAATTAATTTTCTAATTTACATTGAGCATTCCAGTGCACCATAATCAATTTCCTTGAAGGGAAGTTGTAGAAACCTTACCCAAGTGCATCTGGGTTGAGTAGCATTCTTCTGGCCTTCTAGGCCATTTCCACACTTACCACTGGACCAGTCAACAAAGTGGTTCAGAGGTCTCCCTTCTTCATGCCTGTGTAGCATATGGAGAGGCTACACTCCATGCTGGCATGATGCTTCTGCATTGGACTCAGTGTAGTCCGGTTTAGATGGCCAAAATGGCTGCCAAGACTGAATACTGGGAATATTGATAGATCTGTTTTTAACAGATCTACTGATGGTCTCTAGCAAATGCTAGAGCAAATGCAGTCTCGAAGGGTACACTCCTCCATGTTTAGCACATGGACCCATTTTGATGTTACACAAAATTGTGTCACCTAAATGAATTCCATAGGGGCTCCAAGCCTAGGAACTTTAGTTCCTAGCCACCGGAGAACCCATAAGCTGTCTCCAAAGTTCATGTGGTCTTCAAAGTCAATTTAGAGGCTGTCCTGAAACAGCCTTCCATTTGTGGAGTGATCCAGCAATTGGAACTATTTCAGTCTGGCCTGGTCCTGCTGGCCTGGTCCAGTAAGGTAAGTGAAGAATTGGCCTTAGACCCAAAGTAGGCATGGCAAAGCACATCATGCACCCTCCCACATTAGGACAGTTAGCCCTTCGTATTCCTCATGCTTTTCAGAGTCTGTATGGGAGGCTAAAGCCCTCCCATGTCACAGATGGTTGATGAAGTTAGTGTGCTCTATCAGACCTGTATCCCTTTAGAATTGTGAAAGGCTTCTGAGGAGGCATCATATGTTATCTTAGAACAAATCCCACATCCATGTAGATTATTCAGTGGTTATAACATCTGCTTGATCACTGGAAAAATAGATACTTTTTGTCCATACCTCCGAAGAGAAAATACACAGATGTAATGTTCATGGATGATGACTGTCAAGGTTGAAGGTTCTCTACAGAGGTATGGAAGGAGAACTTTTCATTAAGTTTAAGATGCAGGCAAGCCTATTCATTTGCAGTTCTTGCCTAGCCATTAAGTGCTTGAACAACTTCCCTGCAGTGCTAATTGGATTTTTCTGTGTTGTATACAACCCATGAGGCTCAGAACTGATAAATCCTACTTGTGCTTTCTATTTATTCTACATGAGTGATTTTGTATAATAGACTTAACTGAAAAAGGAGGAGGCATTGGAAAAGAAAACACACAAATACTGTTCAGTTGTTAACAGTGTCCTTCACTTATTATATATTGCTTAAAAATAGATAAATAAATGAAATGCTTCATCGAAGCACTTACAGTAAGTCACATGCAACTGGAGTTCAGAAAAGTTCTTTCTCAGACTCTAAATGCTAAATGCTCTCATTACAGGGAGGTGTTAGTGGCCCAACCAAATGCCTTCTCCCTAGGGTACATCTCCCTGTTGATATGAGTTGCTTCCTCAGAAGTGGCACCAATGGGTTCTGATAGCACACTATCTGCCAGAAGCGGCATTTCTCCCTGTGTGCAGCTGCAATGATGGCTAAAGGCAGCACCCACCCAATCATATTCCCTAAGGAACTGCATAGTCTGTGTTATCCTGCATCATCAGTCCTTGGGCCTTTTCTCACTTTCACTTCTCCAGGACTGTTTTTCAGTGATGGCAGGCTGACTGGAGTGTGGAACAGATGGGTCAGAAGGGCTACTGATGGCACTGTGGAGCTTAAGGTTGCACCTGCAAGTTCTTAAGAACAACAAATGTATCGTTTTACCCAGGCTTTTGCTGTTTAAATAGCTTCCTCAGGGTGCTCTCCTATTAGGGAAGGAGAGTGGGAGGGGGTTATATTTTTAATTACGTTTTGCTATTTAATATGTTTTATTCTCATTGTAACCTACCCTGGAACCATTCAGTGAAGGGTGGGATATAAATAAATATGTTCATTAATGAAAACAATAATATATAATATGCAAAAGTTCATGTGACAGCTACTTCCCTTCCTCTTCCTTCTTCAGATCTCCTTTAAAAATTAAGAGGAACAACATTTTAAATGGCTAATATAGGGCTATTGTGGAAGGAAGGGAGGTCTATTTATGGTTGCATCCACACAGATGCCTCAAATGTAGGAATGTGCATGAATATTCAAAGGTATTTGAAAGTTGATCAAATTTGCCCAAATTTTGACATTCAAATTCAAATTGGATGTCCATAAATTCGAATTTAAAGATTCAAACGTCAACATTCGTAAGTGCAAATTTGAATTAAAAATTCAAATACTATATTCAAATTTTAAAGATTCGAATTGAATTGAATTTTTGGATATTTGAACCAAATCCTGAAAATTGGACCCATGCACACCCTACTGAAATGACCCTCACAGCTAGGGTGCAGAAGAACCCCTTCCAAGCCTTGACCTGTGCACCTTTACTCTATACCAGTTTCAAGCACTCCAAGGCCATGGCACTGAGTAAGGTGCCTTTCCTCATGTGGATGTTTACTGAAATTAGCTAAAGGGCTTAAAGATAGTGACTTAAGCCCTTCACTGATGAAGATTCAGGACTGTGGTGCACATCTGGCCTTAGCTCTCTCCCCAACAGGCAGACACTCTGTCCACGAATGGGAAGTTGTGTAGACAGCATTTAGGTCAACAGTATGCATAATATATTTATTTCATGAATGGACAAATAGGGTGGTGGTAGGAAGTGCAATGTTATTTCAAGTATTTGAGTCTCAATATGTCTGATTTTGGAAGCTAAGGGAAACCAGTGTTGACCTACCTAGCCAAATAACATGCACACAGAGAAAAAATGCCCCTTCCTCATAAATGCAAAATGGCCAAGGGATGTTTGGTACTTTTACACAGCTCAGAGCCTCATTAGCACTTGCACAGGTCCTGGATGTAGGAATACCACCATTTATTTCAGAGATGTCCGCTTTGCTTGAAAGGCAATTGCGGCTTTCTCCATCTCAAAGAATGATGGCAAAGACAAGGAGGAACCATGTAAATGAGAATCAAGAGACAGTAATCAATGAGCAGCTGATGTGAACAATAATGAAGACAGAATGTTCGATACAAAGAGCTATTCTGAGCCGAACCCACTCATTCTGATGGACAATAGCTCTCTGGGAGCTTCCTTAAACTTGCTCCTTGGGAGCTTTCACTTTCTGACCATTAATGTTTAATACAAAAATTGTAATCTGGTGAATTTCTATTAGAAAGCTGACATCTTAAATGTGCGGGGGGGGGGAATTGAGTGTGCAAAAGAATGAATTGAAACTAGGAATGCACCTGCAAAATTCAACAAGTGATGGATCTGTTTGATTCTGTATATGCAGGTATATGAGCTCTTTCATGACATCTGGGTTTATGGTGGTTTCTCAATTATCAGAGCAACATTTGAAGGTACAGGGTGGAGAAAACAGCCCTAGAATAACCCACTTTTTCCATGCACAGTCAAAGGTCCTCCTGGAGATCCAGATGCCTGAAGACCCCATTGTGGACACCTTGAGATCCACATGAAATCCACATTTAAGAGCCCGAAGCACCCATTAAATCCAGATTTCTCCTATCCTCATAGGGACAGGGCCTTGCAGATGGGGCCTTCAATAGGATCCAGGTGAGGACAGGCCTTCCCAATTGGTACCAATCAGGTACTAATCGGATTCCTAATGGGGTCTTAGAAGGTCTAAGCCCTAGTGGAAGAAGGTCCTTAGGCGAAAGTTACAATAATTTTATTTAAAAAATAATAATAAATGGAGGGTTGAAAGTAAATCATGTTGAACTCAAGGTGAATTTGCACTCACCTTTGCCGGAAACTCTGGGTAAACTCCCACAGGCTGCATCCACACTGTGCATAGCCACTTCTGCACCAGAAGCGGCTCTGCATGTGCTGGAGTTGTTGCCACAGCTGTTTGTATGGGGATGAGCCTGTCCCAGATGGGCCATTTGCACTGCAACAGCCTGAAAAGAAGATGGAATGGAACTGGTGCTCACAGTGTGAAT
Source organism: Aspidoscelis tigris stejnegeri (assembly GCA_023333525.1). NCBI lineage: Eukaryota > Metazoa > Chordata > Lepidosauria > Squamata > Teiidae > Aspidoscelis > Aspidoscelis tigris. Next base: position 15,865,944 of record JALMGA010000002.1, read on the forward strand.
GCCAGCTACCATACCTGAACTTAACTTCCATGGGATATTATCCCAAGGAAGTTCAGTGTGAAAAAGTCGTAAGAGTTTTGCATATTCACTAGGAACTGCCTATGATATCTCTTTATTATACAACACCCCAAATGGCAACCAAATCCACAAATTTGTGAGCCTTGTATCAGACACTGCTGATTTTCTATACTTTATTGGACTGGGGAAGTCAGAAAATCTTGTTTTCCACCTTCCTCATTGCTTGCAAGTTTTTGGTGTCTGAACTGCATTGGTAGAACTGAAACATCAGGATTAATCAGAGTGAAGGAAACATATTCAATACATTGGTGTTATTTTTAGTAAAATATGAAAGCATCAATTTTAGAACAGTTTCTCCAGAATGGTATGCAGAATGATTCAACGAGTTCCAAAGTTTTAATTAAATTCAAGTAGAAGCAATTTATTTGTTCAGCAGTAAATAACAGAGCTGGTGGTACACAGATATGACAAAAATTGATGTGTGCAAATGGCTGAAATTTTGGAAACATTGTTCTAGAGGATGACTGTGATATGCGAGCAGAACTGCAGGGATCAAATTTTGCAAAATCTGAAGAAAAACTCTTTATTGATAGAGAAATTTTAGACATTGGAACTGCCTGGAGAAGGAGGCGTGTTCTTCTAATGAAAGCTAGTCAAAGAAAAGCTACGGATCCACCCATTCAATGCTATACTTGTGAGTTTTTCCTGCAGATGAGAGAGATGAATTGGTGAATCTTCAAGAATCCTTCCTTCCAACATTCAAATTCAAATGTCAGTTTCAAATGTGCCAACATTCAATTCAAATTCAAATGGCCGACTTTGGCCAAATTTCAAATGTTATGAATATTCGTGCATATCCCTATTCTGGACCCAAGAAGCAAAAAAAACCCACAACATGGAAATAATTGGAGAAGATTAGCTGATACACTTAGAGTGTGATCAGAAAGCCCCCCCTTTTTTTTGGGGGGTCATCTTTTAAGAAGAAGCATATGTGAAGAATATAATGAGAACAGAATCCTAGGTGGGTGAATCTAAGTTCTCAACAGAGGACTTTACTTAGCCAAAGGCAAGGTACCTTCCATAATCTGTATCAACATGTGGATTTCAGTTTCTGGGATATAATCCGGAATACGTCCCAGTGCAGAAAGAACCTTTGATTTAGAGGCCAAAAGCAACCCCAAGATTACTGCTTATGGATCAAGTTTATGCAGTTCATTCTGTTCCTTCTGTTTATGAATGAGATTGAACTGAGTAGTTGGAAATGCCAAATGACTTTACAGCAAGATCTTTATGAGTCTTTAGAGTAATGGTTGTAGATCTGTAAAACAGTTAAATACGTTTACTGCCAATTAGCTGGCATTTTAAAGTAGTTGTTATTTGGCATGTTCACAGCCTTTAGATAGAATCCCTGACAACTCCTTGCACCCCCATAATCTAAATTGCAGATTCTTATTGCTGTTTTGAACAACATTTGCTGTTGTGTGCCCACACAGAAATGCAATATAATGATGTGGGTTCAACAAACATCTTTTATTCATGCTTTGTTTTATTTCAATTTCAACTGATGTTTTTCTTCAGACAACGAAGAATGAATATGCACGTTTTATTTAATCAGTGTGAGGAGAGTGTCAGATAGCCTGTTATCTCACATGGTCTTACTATGAAAAAAGGGCTCTTCTTTGTTGGTGGGAAGGAACATGTGGAAGAGGTACATTAATTACTGCTTTCTATCTGAAAGCTAACAGCAGGCTGAGTTTCATACATATTGCAGGGTACTGAGGCATCCTCAGGGGTGGGCGGCGTAAAAAGTCCACAAATGTCACTCCACCATAGCTGCTGCCACAAAGGAACCTGAAAAGGGCCAACCTAGTGGTCATATTCGTAGTCCATTGGGGGACTAATTGGTTAGAACGTGAGGTCAGGTAAAGGCACATCTTCTTTCTTTGGCCATGGTCATACTTTCCTGAAATAGTCTGTCTTAGTAAGAAACAGGACTCAAAACGCACTAATTCTGACTACACCCAATACCTGATCATCCTTCCTCAGATGGTCCTCAGTTTGGGTTGCTACACTCACACCTTTCTGTTCCCATCCTGAGACTCCTTTATGAGATGCTTTTAGATCTCCACTCCTCTCCAGCATCACAAGACCCTCTGCGCTCAGATAGGACAAAAGTTCTGTAACTCAACAGCGTGTAATCACACATTGAGCAAAAGGGAAGGCAAATTCACTCACTATAGTATGGTTCAGCCCCCTTTAGTCCTCTTCCCTTAACACACCCTGAAAAATGAAAACAGAGGCCTTTTTGCATGAGGGTTTCTGCAACGCATCTATGACACTTTGGAATGGGGCATTTGCTCTTCTGGGGCGGGTGGTTGCGTTCCAAGGAGCTCCAAGGAGAAAGAACTGGCTAGTTGCTGCACGGGGGCATTTGCTGCCTGAGCCCACTCTCCCTCAGGGTATAACAACTATGGCTGGAGGAGGACTGTGGCTGAAGGATAAAGAACTGGCTAGCTGCTGGACTGGGGCATTTGCTGCCTGAGCCCCTCCCTCCCTTGAGGAATAAGAACTGTAGCCGGGGGAGGAAGAACTAACTAGCTGCTGCACTGAGGTGCCTGCTACATTTCCCCTACAGTTCTGGGTGATCTTATAATGTACTATTTTATAATGTATGAAATATTATGCATTTTTATATGTAATTTTATAATGAATCATTTTGCATTGTATTTTTGTTGTTGTTGTTGTTATAACTGCCTTGAACATTTTTCTTTTTCTTTTTTCTTTGAACAACAGTATAAAAAAATGGAAATGGACTGGGACCTTTGGTCAGCTGCTCTGGACTCCATTCAGCCTCAGCTGCCTCAATCTGTGTTTGTGTTCTGGTTTATTTTGCAATGTTTTGTATGATGTGCCATTTGTATAATGTATTTTTATTATGTTTTGATTATTACTTTGCATTTTATGTTTTATGTTTGTTGTAAACCGCCTTGGGCAAAATTTTATTTTGGAAAGGCGGTATACAAATAAAAATGGAAATGGAATGAAATGTTTGAGATTATGGGGGAGCAATTTTGACAGTGTGCAAAATCACACCTTGAAATGTTGGCCCCAGAGGCTTCCATCACTCCTAGTTCTTTCTTTCTTTCTTTCATAAGATGCCCTATACCCTAAGGTCTCAGAACATACTACAACATAAACAAAGCAATAAAATAAAATAAAACTAATTGGAAGGAAGGAAGGAAGGAAGGAAGGAAGGAAGGAAGGAAGGAAAAGTGATTGAAGAGGGAGGCCAATCTACCAAAGGCCAGTTATCCCTGGCAAGGGTTGCAACCATCTATACAACCAATTTAGCATGGTTGTTTCTGGCTTGAAAAAGGTCAATAGATTGCTCATGTGCAGATCGAGCTATGGCACATACAAAGCTGTGAGGTGAGTTCTGCAGCATCAGGTAGGATCTTATAAGTTTTCAAAAATGTAATTCCTATCAGTGCTTTCCTCCACAATGTATTCAAATCCTGTCTTAATGAACCCCCGTAGGCCCGGAAATGATGTCCAAGGGCAGATAATCCTAATGGATTTGACAGAGCTATCTCAAATAAATCAGTTTGAAGTCAAGTTAATCTGCATTTTAATAGTTTAAAAGCCAGGAGAATCGAGATTTGGTAAGTTGAAGGTAGATGGACTTGAAAGCTCTTCAACAGTTCAATTGTTCTCTCTCTCTCTGTTTTATAATAATAGCAGCTGGGCAACAACCTTACTATCTACGGTTTACTATTTAGATAGCTAAAACCTAGTAATCTTAAAAATAAATAACATTATTTTAATTGAGGTGTGCATTACCAATGTGGGTCCTTTTTCTTTTACACATGGAATATTCAGGGCCTGTTTACACTTAACACATTCATGTGCATTCCCATTTTTTGTGTTAATTCCACTTTAAAAAGCGAAGCATGGTAGCGGTGTGGCAGCAGTGGCTAGGAGGGAGGGAGGGAGGGCAGGGCTTGGTCATCCGCCCTCCGCCACGGCTGCTCGGCAGCAGTAGTGGCGTAGCCCGAAAGGCTGGTGGCAGCCAAAATGGCATGTGGGCAAGGCAGCAGCAGCAGCAGCCAAAAGGAAGGGAGGGAGGGTGGGCAGGGCTCGTGTGTGAAGCTGAGCAAGTGAGGCAGCAGCAGTGGTGCAGCCTAAAAGGCTGGCAGTGGTGAAATGGCAGGTGGCCGAGGCGGGCAAGCAGCTGGGTGAGCGAGGCCGCAGCGCAGTGAGGTAGTGGCAGCAAGCAGGCGGGCAGGATACTGTGAATCTCCTGTTCCCCAAGGGAAACTAAAGTGTGTTAAAAACAAAAACAAGTGTGAGAGTCCTTTAAACAAGTGGGGGATGGGTGATTTTTTTTTCTATTTACTCCTCGGAAAGTGAAGGAAGCCAATTTTCAATGTGGACAAACAATTTTCAAAATGTTTTCAACACACAATAAAGTCCCAGTGGGAACAGGGCCTAGGATGGTATAACAACTCCTACTGAGGCAAAGATCAGGTGCAGTCGGAGGCATATGCATTTCAACTACATTCCTCACCAGAACTTGAAGTATGGATGGCCCAGGTCACCATGGCAACAGCCATGGCAATAACCAGTGCATGCCAGGATGTTGCCATAGCAATTGAGTTGCTGCATGTGATTATGAACTATAGCTGTGCCATTGCACTTACTCAAAGCATTCACATCTGGAAGAGAGTGCAAACACTGCAACTGGGAGCTCACCTGGTGAAGCTGTGGGCGGGTTTTTACTTGTGATAATGATAATTGGGGCAGCTGGAAGGAAGTCCCAGATGTTCCAGGATGCTGATAGGCCTCATTTGGAGTGGTTGGAATGGCTCCATGACTGCAAGTGTGAACAGAACCCCCACTTTTACCAGCTTCACCAGCTTATCAACTGATGATAACTGCAATATGGTTTGTCCAATGTGATGAACATAAGAAGACTTTCTGTAGCTGACTGGCAACATGGAGGCCATGAACCCATAAAAGCTTTCATAGAAGCATTTCTTAATGGGTGTCTCCAGATGTGGGCTAAAAATTCTGATTCTCCTGGGTCTATACTGAGAGTGTGAGACATGATTACAGCATTCCCAATATAGTCCTGGGTTAGTTGATGGATAATCAAGTCATTAGTCTATGGAATTTACTACTAGAAGAGATGGTGGCAGCAATCATCCTAAGTGGTTTTCAGAAAGGATTAGATAAATTCATCTTATCCTTGAGATGCCCAGAAGTGGATCACTATGTGAGGCAGGATACTGGACTAGATGGGCTGTGACTTGATCCAGCAGGGTTTCTCTTATATTCTTATGTTCTTATTGGTATTATGGGAAATCTGACAATGATGCTGGGTTTTCTGTAATAACTCCCCTTATCTGGATATCTGGTGGGAGTTTCCAGCAGCCGGGGCTGGAACTGGACAGGATAGCCAAAATGTGGACAGCCCTCAATTCAAGCATGCTAGGACTGTGCAGAAACCATCAAAGACTTGAAAGAGGCTCTTCACCCTGGCCTTTGGTTGAGGGAATAACATTGCCCCCAATGCAGGCATTGTCACTGTTTTAACTAAGTCATTTTATCTGTTTTTATGCTGGTTTTATTGCGATCTGCTTGGAGACCTTTGGGTATAGAGTAGGATAGAAATACTGTATAACAAACAAACATGCAGTTGTTCAGTCTGCAGAATAATATTAACTGTAACTGTGAAAACTGAAACAAAGTGGCATCATAAGGTATCTGAAAAATTGATTATTCTAAAGTGATGGAGTTCTAGTTTGCTCCTTTGCTTATGCCTCTGCTTTGACCAGTAAGTAAGCAATTCACAATGATTCAGTGTCTGTGATCTATCCAACACTTTGAAAGACTTAAATTCTGCTAAGTAGGGTCCAAATATTAGTTTCAGTTGAACTGAGGCAGGGAATCAATGGAAGTCTTAGGCCCTGTTGCGACACAGGATTTAGTCAAGTTTGAAGTCGGGTCGAGTTCTCTCTGTCCCGAGAGGTTGCAAGGGATCTCCCATTTCTGTTGATTAAAGGTCCCAAAATGCGGAGAATCCCTATTCAGATTACAAGGGGTCTCACTGCTGGATTTAGAAATAATCCTCACTATTTAGCAATGGGAAAGCAGGCAGTTTTGGGGAGGAAGGGACTATGCTTTAGGAGAATTCTCAGTTTCCCCTATCGTAATGAGAAGCTGTGACTTCTCCTGCTCTTGTCCCCTCTGCCCCAGGCTGTATCGGGGTGGCTGAAAGGGAGGTGTGGTAGAGGCGGTGGAGAATGAAGAGCCTGCAGCATGAGAGATACATGTATAAAGGAGTGAGATGTAACAAGAGATAAATGTATCAGATGTAACAAGAAATCAGATGTACCAGGTGAATTGTCTGATTTTTACAAAGAGATCAGCGAGCGATTGTTGAAAGACACAAAACTTTCGGCTCTTGTGTAAAAGCCTGCCTGATCTCTCCCTTCCAGGATCACCTCTTCAATAACCCCCTACCATTTCATGCTGTTTCCATTGAGCGGTCTCACACAAAACCAAAGGAAAGTGATATTTAATCTTCTACTGTCTTTTTAACAAGAGAAAGAGGCTGTGCTACGGTGGGGGACAAAGCGGTGAACAAAAGCTCCATGATTTTCGGGAGCAGGTTTATATAGGAGGTGTGGTTTGAATTGCCCACTCCGATGAAGTCAGGGTATGGCAGTGCCCAATTGCTGACTGCATGGGGATGGGGTTCTTCTGAGGGGAGGAGAGAGGGGAGGGGGTTTCTCCCCTGAGAGTCTGCAATATAAGCTAACAGTGGGAATGCCAAAAAACAGACCTCGCTGCTATTATTTTTTTAAACCTGCTTAAAACTCAATTAAATTGTCCAGAGGGAATTCAATCAGTCTTGAGAATAAACCAGCCTTGAACAAACGGCTCATGTATTTGACCGCCTTGCCTAACCTTGTCAATGCATATGAATTCCAAACAAAAGGCTTCTCAGTGGTGGCACCCAGGCTCTGGAATAAGTCTCCTTTAAGAGTTTTGCATGGCACCAAACTTATATGTCTTTAGGAACCAGTCAAAGGTCTTTTTATCAACCCATGCACTTTAGAAGTCTGCCTGCCTGTTCTGGTTTTAAAACTGACTTTGAAAACTTTTATATACAGTATTACTGGGCACACACAAACACGTGCACACAGAGCTTTCTTGAATAATATTTCAGTGTATTTCTATTGTGAGTCATCAAGAGAATATTTCACTTTGGGAAGCTACAAAAATTTATTAAACAGTCAGCTCATGATTACTCATATTGTCTGGAAGGAAGGAAGGTAGGAAGGAAAAGAAAAAGTGTTGGTTGGATATCAGGAAAAATTTTCAGTTCATCATAAAACTGTGGCCCTGTTTGCAGTGTAATTCTGGAAATTCAGTGTAATTTGTTCCCATGCCAATGTGCAGGTCTGGGGGCTTTCTTCACTTCCTGTCCTGTCTGGGGGATGGAAATAGTGCATTTGTCCAAGTGTGTACAAGCATTAGCATTTGTGAATGCTAGTGCACATCAAATGAACCCCCCACAAGCCCAGACACTCATCTGAGTCCAGACATGTGTCCAAGTGCCACCATCTTCTCTACAGGTGCTGGCATCAGTGCACATGTACCGTCACTGGGACAACAGTGATGTGACACACACACACACACACACACACACCAGCTTCCCAGGTCACCTGATGTGCCAGCACACTTGTACTGCATGCCAGGTGACCCCTAGTAGCTGGGAGAGGTGCAAATGTCCTCTCCAGTGGCTGGGACAGGTAAGAATTTGGATGGATGTAGTGTGCTATTTCCTGGGATGACAGGAGGCACTTCTGATGGGGAAATGGCTCCTGCAAGTGCAGATGCTCCTCTCCAGAAGTTCTCCCAACATGCACTACCAGGCCAAGTGTAGAAAGATCCCAGTTCATCATCAAAAGCATTTTCTGAAATATCAAAGAACCTCTCCTTTTGCTCAGTCTTAACACTGCTTATTTTAATTATAACATATGCATATGCAGACAATTTGGGGGGGGGAAGAAGGGGGTAAGCTAGATTTCTCTGTCATAGAAACCCATTTGGTAATTTAATTTTAAAATCGATAAGATGGGTTGCAGTCTTTTGACCCAGGCAGCATCCCAGTAATTGTTAGGTTCTCGTTTACTAAATACCATTGATATTAAAGTCACCTAGCTGCAAATTGGCTTCCCCTCCCAATTTCATAATGTACAGGCTACTTTTAAAACAAATGTAATATTAAAATGAACGCAACTGACCTAAAAATACCCTTGGGGCCAGGTCTCCAATTTCCTGAGCTGCACTTTCCTTATTCTCTCATTTGTGAAGTTTTGCAACATTAATTTTTATGCTGTTGCTGTTTTATTTGATGCAAACAGTTCTTGAATACTAATGAAGTGTCTTCTCTTTGACAAGTGAGTTATTGGTTGACAAATCTTGACAAGGAGAATGAAAATGAACTGCTTACAGATTCTTGATATTTGTACAGTATATGAGACCCACACAGCATCACTCCATTAGCATTATGACTTAAAGAGGCTTGCTATGACAGGCTGTAAATTCCTTCCCTAGGCCCTTCAGCTGGTGCATTTTGAGTCAACAACTGACATGTAATGCAAAATATGGGATTCAGTGAGGGCGAGTTGTGATAGCACCAAACTGAAGGTGCATGCTAGTGCACCTAAGCAGCTGAACATATTTTATCATGGGCCTTTTTGATCTCTACAGTGTACAGCAAAAGGGAATTAAATTTGATTTAGAAGTCCTTACTTCTGACAGTGGATCACTACTGTATTCTTCTGGTGCATTCAGTACATTGGTCACTACTGCTTACAAGTATTCTCCGGACACACAGGAGGAAGAGGCATGCTCACATCGATTAGTTCTTGATCATGCTATTTGATGACATGGCAACATCAGGAAGTCAAATAGAGCAAGAATAATGAAGTTGTGGCCCATGCAGAAGCTGGAAGAGACCTCCCAATCACTTAGCTCCCTGGAAGTGTTTAGTCAGGCTTTCAGTCAGGGCCTCATGTCTCTCTTTCCACTATGGCAGTTCCAGTCCCAAGGTTGTTCCAGGAACAATGACAGTTGTGGTAAATGTCATGATCATTCTGAAAGCCCCAGGCTCACCACTACCCTGATCTGGATTATTGCTTATGCACTCAATTCAGGATCGACTGCTTCCAGCTGGAATCACTTCTCCTAGAAGTGTTCCCAGTTGGAGTGGTCCCATTGCCCTGGAACAAACCCATCTGCACGTGGATGGTCTGTTCCAACTGGTGTGTGCACTAGAAACATCTGAAAGGGCTCAGGTAGCCAAGAATTAACATTTCTGACCTTGGAGCTCCAGAGCATTTTGGCACATCAATTTGGTGTGCCACCCAATCAGGTATCCCCTGTTAAACTGGAACAAGGAGGCATGTGCCCTTCCACATGCCTCCTTGTTCCATTCTAGCAGCCCCTTGAGCTTGAGTACAATTCATTTTGACCGCCTAGACTGGTATACACTCCATCTAATGTCAATGGAGCGATCTAGCAGGGGGTGGGGGCTCCCCTTAAACCAGCTTACTGTGCAGAAGCGTGGGCTCTGGAGCTCTTCCTTGATTAGCTTCATGGTCAGTGCATAAGGGCCCTTAGATTTGATGGTGCAAATGGTGTCTTCCAACTCTGCAGTTTTACACACTTAAAAACTATCAGTATGCACCTTTTGCACAGATTATTACCCCACAAAAGCCCTTTATCATGAATCCTTTAAGAAGTGTGAGGATGCATCTCCTGTTACCAAAGGAAGCACCAGGTCAAAGGAACTTTGCCATCAAGTCTTCATGTGTGGCTGCAGCAGGTGCTTTGCAGCAGTTGTGCTGTCCTATTTCTAGGCACAATTGCTATTGGAGGTGCTATTTTTGCAGATAGCCCTGAACAGAGGTGATCTCAGCTGCCACTGGAAATGACACTTCCATACTTGCAAATAGAACACACACACACCCAAACACTCTGGCAGCAGAGGCACTTGGCTGGCTAAGTGGAGGCCTGATCAAGAGGATTGAAACTGAATATATATTACTTTACCATCCTCCAAAATTCAACCTTCCATGGCAACAGCACTTCAATTCAACTTCTGTATTCTGTTAAAGCAAAACAAGAAACTATAATGGACCTTTGGATCCCAGAGAGAGTTGTCTCATAGGGTCACTTATAGTTCAGTATGGAAATGGCTGTGCACTCCATTTAGCCCACACACACAGATAACAAGTTCCTCTGAAGAACCATTCAATTCAACACTTTTAGCAGAAGAAAAAACAGTAAGCAAAACGGCATGCATTCTTCACCAAATTATGGTATTTGACAATTTTTCAAGAAGAGAAGAACCTACTTTGGAAAATTACCTATTCGGAAAAGAACCTATCTGGAAGTTGAACTTAATGGGTTTTTTGCCAAGTAAATATGGAAGTTTCTTCTTCTTCTTCTTCTTCTTCTTCTTCTTCTTCTTCTTCTTCTTCTTCTTCTTCTTCTTCTTCTTCTTCTTCTTCTTCTTCTTCTTCTTCTTCTTCTTCTTCTTCTTCACTCCTCTTTTTTATTGTGCAGATGCCAGATCTAATCACTGTGATGTATACTCTGTAGGGATGAAGTCATCTTGTTAGCATATACTGTATACCTAAACATGATTACTTAGGAAAGAACTCCCATTGACTTCAACAGCACTTTCTTCCAGTTAATATAGAAATGTTGCTTACCTTTGTAAAAATGTAGAGTGAGTGATTAGAGGGTTGTCCTATTTTTTTCTACTCCGGTTTCATTCAAACTGAACCACACCAGCTGCTAACATGTTTGAACGGAACTTCAAATGGCTAACTAAAATCAGTTTAGAGTTTGGTTTAGAAGTTTGACAGTCTATTTATTTGGGGGGGGGGGAATGGAGTGGAGCAAGACCCAAATTGGTGTGGGGGTCTAGAGGGCCACTAGAAAGCTCCCAGATGAGTCTATGGGATATCAGATCCAGCCTTGATTTTTTTATTATCTGTTTTGCAAATTTCCAATTTGTTCCAAAACACAGATTAGATAGATAGATAGATAGATAGATAGATAGATAGATAGATAGATAGATAGATAGATAGATAGATAGATAGATAGATAGATAGATAGATAGATAGATAGAGAGGCAGGCAGGCAGGCAGGCAGGCAGGCAGGCAGGCAGGCAGGCAGGCAGGCAGGCATACACACACACACACACACATACACACATTCAGATTAACCTACAAACATAGTCAAAATGAGTCTCCCTTCTGCACACCTCTATGTTGAGAACTACCGGTAATCCCGATCAGTCCCCCTCTGATCTGGATCATGCTTATGTGCAGTAGTGGACAGGGCCCACATTAACATGTGGACCAATGAGGCACTGAAGAAGACCACAAAGGTTCTGGTAAGTGCAGAAAGGACAAAAGTCAATTTAAGTACATTTCAGGAGGTCATGCAAGATGAGGCCAGGACGGAGACCTGGTCCAGTATATTATAGTCCAGTATATCTGAGGTTTAATCCAGCTTTAGTCCGCTTTCAGAGTGAAAGAGTACATCACCAAAATGAGAAGCTGCTTTCTTTCAGTGTTAAATGACTCAGAAAATTCTTCTTTAGAATAGATAAAAGTGGAAAGAAAATTACTGATCATTTTGTTGATGGGTTCTCTCACTCTGAAGGTGGACTAAAGGTAGATTAAGCCTTAGGAGTGGCCATCTGTGAGCAACTAACTAAAGACTGTTCCCTGTAATGGATGGTGGCAATGATATATCACCAAATAGGTTTTCCTGGCTAGATGTGAATGTAGTAAACAGACTCTGTTCTGTGACTATCAGGAACAATTTACTAAGAATGGCTTTTGAAATTAGCCACAAGGAGTACTTTAGCTCCCAATAATACTAGAAAATGCTTTTAATTAAGTACAGAAGAACATAGGCTTTAGAAATATATATATTTCTTTTTAAAATAGTATTTACAGACATTAAAAATTAGATTAAAAATAATGAGAAATACTACCATTATCTTATTACTGTCCTCTGTTGGTGCAGAAAGTCAAATAAGCTAACTAGCAGAGCTTGTGAAAAGCTAGAGAAAAGGAGTTCTGCATTCATAAAATATCATGCTCAATGTGATGGGATTCAGAAGATGGCCCATTCTGTACCATGCCTCCTAAGACCACAGCATCTCTTTCTGGGTTTTTCTGAAGTCTTCTGGGACCACTACTGTCTTCCTCCAGATACCTCAAAAAGAGGAGGCATAAAGTTTGTCACCATCTTAGGGCTCTGCCAAAGAGATCTGGGCTGAATTCACACTTAGGCCTCTGGTATGCAATTAGGACAGCTCTGGTACAACTCTGGTACAGAGTATCTGTACCAGAGCTGTAATAATTGCATACCAGAGGCCTAAGTGTGAATTCAGCCCTGGTCCCTACAATGGAGATAAATCCGTCATCAAAATCAGTATATAAGCATAAATAGCCACTGTAATTCAGAAATCTTTGCTTCCCTTGTTGGCATTATTTTATGACCACAAGCATCTCTTAAGAATTCATTTCAGTGTTGTTATTTTTATGCCTGACTTGCTTAATTTATTTTCTGTTATTTTAAATCTTGATTAAACAAATAAAGCCTGCACAGCAAAGATGCACATAAACCTACATTTAACAGTTTGGTTCAAATCAAACCAAGTATGCTTGGATTTGGGTTTGCTTCAAATGATGTTTTTTTTTTTAGCTATAGGTTCAAATGCAAACCAAGTAAACCATAATGAATAACTCCTGGTTCACTACGAACCCTAACCCCTTCATATAGGTTCAAACCTGTTTTTTTCAAACTGTGGGGTGGTTTGGTTCATGTGACAAAACCAATTTGGCTCATCTCTATTAAACAGCAGTTAAAATCCAACACCCATCATTCACATTTTGTCTCATTATTCCCATCCTAATTTCAAAATGAGCATATCCTGGAAAGATTATGCCTAATCCAAATTAAAAAGTTGCTTGGAATTTCTTATCTTATCCATGCAATTTTATATTTGGATATTTTGGGGAAAAAATGAATAAGTAAGCAACGTCTGGATACAGCCTTATATTAACTTCCCGGTTGTTTTTGTTTTTAATGATCACAAGAAAGAAGATTTCATACTTCAAGAAAGAGACAGAAGGAAAGGCCATAATGCTTGCATGCTTTGTCACCTTTTTCTCTTTTGGAAAATTATCCTTTGTTCAGCATAAATGCAAGGCACACTGTAAGATTTATAATATACTATCATAAAACAGTGTCTCAGATTTTGGCAGGTTATAGAAGCATGCAATCTGCCCTTACCTAATGGATTGAATAGCTCACACCTAACCTTCTGCTAGTATCTTTAAAGATGGGTGCAAGTTAGTAAATGGTTCTAAATGGCAGACCTGTTTCCATTAGTTAGGGGAGAAAAACACTAAAGACAGGATTTGGCAGCAATACTTTGAGCTTCAAATGTTTTATTAACAACAACAACAAAAAAAGATCTGATAAGATAGACCAGAGGCATATTAAGTATTTGTCCAAAGCTTTTATGCCTTAGGCAAAGAAAGTCATTTTAGAAACAGTCAATATGGTAGAACATCATCACCATTTTTGGAACAGAAAAATGCTAAAGAAAGATGAGAAACAGAGATGTGAGCTGCCACAATCTACAATTTCAGTTATGCATTTCCAGTTGGAATTGCTGGATGATTCTAGGATAACTTTCATTCTCATTTAAATTACTCAGGCTGTGCTTAAATCCAGCTTCAGAGTGAGAGAAGACATCAGCAAAGTGGCCAGTAATTTTCTTTCCACATTATCTGTTGCAAAGGTGGATTTTCTCAGTTATTTAACACTGAAAGAAAAGAGCTTGTCACTGAAGTGGACTGAAGCTAGATTAAACCCTAAGTGTGACCACAGCCTCACTCCTTCCTTAACAAGTTACCAAAAACAAAACACAGAATTTCAGCAAATGGATAAACATTCTGTAGTGGCTGGATTTTCTGGGAGATTATTTTAGTTTATCCAAAAGATGGATTTTGTTATATTAAAGACTACAGTTCTGAGTGATGGAGCAGGTTCCAATCTTCATTGTTTGATTTTAATACAGTGCCACAGTCTTAGGGTGTTTTTTCCACTTAACTGGGAAAGGTCCAGATTAAACAATTCAGATCGGGCAATGCCCAACACCATTATGGACAAGGGGAGGAGGGAGACTCAGTGTGCAACTAATTCTACCTGTTGTAAGGACTACAAAAACTTATTAGCCAGCTGTCCCACCTGTTTATAGGGTTTTTTTCCTTCTCATTATTATTATCACTTCATAATGTATTAGAGGTTATAACATGTAATGTAATTTTGATGTATGTAAACTGCCTTGGCAAAGTGTTTTCAATTTGAGTTGTTGATTATTCTTATTTGTTGTATTTCTTTGATTTAATTGATTTAATTTGTATTGTACCTTGTTCTTCCATTTGTTGTAAACCGCCTTGAGCAAATTTTACGTTTGGAAAGGCGGTATATAAATAAAAATGGAAATGGAAAAATGGAAATGGAAATGGAAATTCATCCCAAGTAGGGATGGACTGCAATTAGACCAGGGCAACATCATCTGCAGTGCGATGATGGCTGTTTCTGGTCTAGCCACATGAGTCTCTGGAAGCTCCGGTGGATAGGAATGAACCTTACTTGCCTAGGAACCCCTGAGGATCTCATTTCAGTGGTATACCTTGTTGCACTACCAAAGTGGACCGGTCCTCTGAAATAGCAGAACACAGAGGTCTAGCTTTTTTGCATGCATCCGTGGTCCAAATTATACCCTGATCATATGCCAGTGGACCTGTTTAATTAGTGAACCAGATCAGGAATCTCCTAATCTGGTATAACAGACACTGGGGGTGGGACTTCCCTTATGTTGCATTACCTTTCACAAGCAAGGCCTCTAAACCCCTTCTTGATGTGGTTCTAAGAGTGCTTCCGCACTGGCTGCTGAGAAAGTGATCAAAGTAAATCCATTTCCTGGATCCGTCCTCTGCAGGGTTTGTCTGAAATAGGGACGGATCAGAGGAGGCCTCCCCACGTCTGCACACGCACGGGGAGTATACATCTTCAGGGCTGGATTGCCTGTGTGCTGTGCAGAGGCCACAGCACTCATTGCCAGAGGCAACCGGCATCCCGCGCCACCACTGCCACCGTCACCCCCGGAGCCGTGGGACTGGAGAAGTCAGCTGCCAGTCACCACATGTTTCCACTGGCATGTGGTGCGCAGGGGAGGGGCTCTGAAGGCAGGCAGGCCTGCTTCCGCCCCCCACCCTCAAGATGGCGGCCGCCGGAACATTTGGCCCTCACCTCTCTGTGTGCAGAAGTGTCCTGCTTCCTAACGGATTGAGGCGAGGGGCCGGATGGAAGACCTAATTCTTAAGGTCTTCCCAGAAGCCGGATCTTTCAGAGTTTCGCGTACCAGAGTGTGAAAGCGGCCACCTCGAAGAGTCCCGGATCCGGCCTTCTGTGCGGAAGGTAAGTTTTCTATGTGTGTTTAATGTGTCCTGTATGTGTTGTTAATGTGTTTTTAGTGGCAGTGCGGAAGCACCCTAAGACAAGTACAGAAAGGCCCTTAGGTTGTGTCTGCAGTGGACCAGCAGGATAGCTCAGTGGGACCCATCAAACATATCTTGGGAAAGGAATTAGAAGCATTTTCTGCTAATGGTGCTCTATTATTGAGTCATGAAAGTAATTGCAGCAGTAGGGCAGCCATTTTCAGTATCCAAGTCTGATCTATGTGTTGTCCTGTGCCAGCAGAGCATGTCAAGAGGGTATGTGTAGAAGGGAGACCCCCTAGACTCTTTCCTGGCATGGGACAATGTCCTGTGTGGAAAGGGGCTTTGTAAGTATTAATTTAGTTTTAAGTGCAACTGGAAACATTTCAGGAAATTTAAAGACATAAAAAGAAGAAGTCCTTTGATGTAGTATGATTAGAAATGATGAGGAATCTGCAGTGTTGCCAGCCTGAAGTGAACCTTGCTCTTTTGGAAGGACAGACAAGCCCTAATGAGGCAGGGCACTTGAGAGCAGCAAACTTAAAGCAGATTATGCTCACGTATTTTATTTTTTTCTTCAGAAAAGTTGCACACAGCTTTTCAGGACAGACAGCCAAAGCTTTAGCAATTACTACAAAGTGATGAGTTACTGGTTTGTTATTTTTATTTTATTATAAACATGATTCTGAAGTCTGATACATCTACAGTGGCAAGTGTCTTTGAGATCACATCAAAACCTCCTGTCACTTTCACATGTTCTAAAGAAAGAACTACACCTGCTGTTGCTGTTGTTCAATACAGAAAGCAACAGTATAGCACAGCCACCAAATCACTAGCTGGAACTGGTCTTCGTTGTACATTGAGTACTTCTTAAGAATTTAGGATGTAGTGATGTATCAGTGCATAACGTGTGCAGATTCAAGCAGTGTTACTTTTTGCAGTTGACCAATGGTGATTTTATCAAACAACAACAACAATAACAACAATAATAATGCTTTGGCTGGTTATATCAGTCACTCAAGAACCAGAACTAATGGAGGTAGACAATAAAAAATTGCTCAAAGTGCAGCAAATGAAGACTGAATATCAGAAAATGTAGTGCAAGCCCGAACAGACAACTGCCCCAATAAAGCTTTGCATGAATAATTTTTGGAGAAAACTGAAGGAAAAGCAGAGCAAGGAAAGACTAGCTTTACAAATGGAACACTGAAAAAAGAAACAGAAGGCCTGATTTTAGCCACACAAGAACAGGCTATCAGGACCAATGCGATAAAAGCCAAAATAGAAAAACCAGCAATAGACATCAAGTGCCGATTATACAAAGACGCTGAAGAAATAATCGACCATGTACTCAGCTGCTGCAAAAAGATTGCACAGATTGATTACAAACAGCAACACAACACTGTTGCCAAAATGATCCACTTGAATCTGTGCCACAATTGCCATCTGCCAACAACACTGAACAGTTGGATCATAAGCCCTAAAAAGTGGTTAAAAATATTATGGGACTTCAGGATTCAAACGGATAGCACCCCTGATAGCACCATTATAGAAAAAAGAGGGTGCAGCTCAATAGTGTAGTGATACCAGGAGACAGCAAGATCAATGTGAAAAAAAGGAAAAATTACAAAATACACGGACATTAAGATTGAAGTATAAAGACTCTGGCACAAGCCTGCATTGGTGGTCCCAGTGGTGATCAGCACACTGGGTGCCATTCCAAAAGACCGTGTACTGCACATAGGCCCTGTCCCCAAAAGACTTATTAGCCCCTCTCGGCTTCCTCTGCCGTCACTCTGTTATAGCTGACTTTAAAAGTCCCCTCCACTTCCGGAATAAGCGTCCCCATGTTAGCCGCGATCTAAACGGACTTTCCGTCCCCATGGTAGCCGTCTTCTCTTTCCGGGCATCTTTTTCCCCTCTTGTTAAAAGGAAAAATAGCCAGGCATCTTTTTCCCCTCTTGTTAAAAGGAAAAATAGCCAGATCTCCGTCTCCTGAAACAGCTTCCCGCCCCTAGCAAAGGCAGATGATCGCTCATTCATTCACTTTCAGCACTTACTTTCACTCAGTTCTCTGTTAGAAAAGGCTTTCTGCCCCGGCAAAGTCAGCGGCTGCAGCCATCGGCAGCGTGATCTGTCACTCATTCTCTTTTAAGGCTTTTACAGATCACTTGATAACAATGTTGCAATTCTGAGCAATTCTGGCTCTTTTTACAAAGGAAAGGAAGCGAAACTGCTGCATTTCTCAGATGTGTGAATGCTTTTTGGCTGTGTGTGCAGGCAAGCAATCCCCGCCCCTTTTGCCACGGAGCGCCCTCAAGGCAGATATAGCGAGCAAAACCCGCGAATCGCCGAAAGAGTGCTGGAACTCTTCTTTAAAGTGCACGTATTTTATCGTGGGTGTTTCACTTTCCTAAGCTCCCTAAGCGCTTTGTAAAGCCTGGAATGGGGCCGCTCAGAGGCAAAAGAAGAGTTCCAGCAGACTTTCAATTGCATGGGGACAGGGCCTTAGAACAGCTTAACGACAAGGTTACCATCTGTTAGTTGCAAAAGGCCACCCTGCTGGGCCCTGCATGCATTATCCGCTGATACATAATGTCATCTTAGGAACTTGGGAAGATCCCAATGCGTTATGAAATATCAAAGCTGACATGTTTGTGTTTGGTGTTGTGTTATATTGTTATGTTTTTGGTCAATAAATAATAATGATGATGATAATGATAAATCATCATACCACATTCTGAGCTGCTGCAAAGAGATTGCGCAGATAGACTATAAACAGAGGCACAACGTAGTGGCTCAATTGATACACTGGAACCTATGCCAGAACTACCATCTGTTAGTGGCAAAGAACTGGTGGGACCATAAACCAGAAAAAGTGGTTGAAAATGAACAAGCCAAACTACTGTGGGACTTCCGACTGATTGAACACTGGAACATAACACGTCAGACATCACAATCGTGGAGAAAGACAAAGTGTTTATTGTATTCCAGGTGACAGCACAATTGATCAAAAACTTACCAGATATGAAGAACTGAAAATAGAACTACAGCAACTCTGGCATAAACCAGCAAAGGTGGTTGCAGTGATTCTCAACACACTGGGGGCAGTGCCAAAAGATCTTAGTGGGCACTTGAAAAGCATTGGCATCAACAAAATATCTATCTGCCAGCTACAGAAAGCCACTTTGCTGGGATCTGCTCGTATCATTCGCCAATACATCACTCGGTCCAAGGCGCTGGGTAGGGCCCAAATAGTGATAACAATTACCCAAACCAACATAAATATCTTGTTTGCTGTGTGTTACTGTTGTTTTAGGTCAATAATAGTTTCCCTCCCTCCTCCCCTCCCATTTTCTTTTGACATATTTCAGTAAAAACGTAAACCTCTGCTTTCCATGCCTTTCTCTTATATAGTTCCTGCTTTTGACAAGGCAAGAACATTCATACTCTTAGGTGGAGTTTGTGTCTCTTTCGTTTCAAAAGCTGCATGACAGCTTCTCCCAAGAGAAGTTTCTCAAGCTTTTAAAAAATTTATTAGGCTACACTATTTGGAATTTTCAAGGCAAGAATTTGTTCTTTGAGGCGGTATAAAATTTGTAAACTGCAGCAACTGCAAGGGGTCAGAACAGTTGATTTGTGGCAATGCATTTGGCTGCAGTGTGTCGAAAAGGCAATGACATTTGAATTAAACAGACTCCAAGGGGGTAGGTGTGCTGTCACCCCTTCCACATGATGGTAGCAGGGATTACTTGATGAGATATACACATTTAATATAGTAGATGCTCCTATGACATTAGATTTCCATTCCTGGAAAATGCCACATAATGAGAATCTGCCTAAATTTCGGGATTAGGGGAACCATGGGCAAGTCCTCCATTTTGACCTTCCCTGTTCAAAATTACATTGACTTGAATGAAGAAGAGCTCCCAATGTAGGTCAATGGAACAAAGAAACATGCATTAACAGAAGCACAGCACAGCATCTCCAAGGAACGTTCACCATGGGGGCAATGCCAGAATATGCAAAGGGCATGTTTGAAACTTCTACCACACAGATGTCAGCTAAGATGTCCGCATCCAGTGCTTACCCACATCTCAGTAAAGGGCTTTTCATAAACCATAATGAAGAACCCACAGATGTCAGGCAACATGCCATCCCATGTGCTCAAACAAAGTTTTTTCACAAGATTCCTCTGCTGGACACACAAGTGTCAATCTTGCACCTTCCATAGGCTGCACTCTTGAAACACTCTGATGCCATCCCCCTGCCACATCAAAGCAGAAAGCAACCAACACCCGATGTCCTGTCTAATCCTGTCAAATTGAAGTGCAACAGGAACCAGGCTGCAACCTAAAACAAAGCAACAGTAGTCTTAATTGAAATGTGAACTTTATGCAATGTGACCTTATGCAGAGCAAGCTTTCCTGAAAGAGCAAGCAGGTAACAAAAGCCAGTCCAAATTTACTGTCTTGCATGAGGTCAAAAGCCAGAAGTTCAATGGGAAGCCAAGATATGTTGTTCAAAAGCTGAGGTCAAAACAATCCAGGAGTCAGGTTTCAAGAGCCAAAACAAGGTTCATGATTCAGGACAATTGTTTGCCAACAGCTGGGGCCTTTCTGCACTTAGCTGATTAGGCTGACATGAACTTCTGGTAAAGGTGGACCATTCACACTTTGTCATGAGGAGAGCTTCCCCAAAATGTCCATTATAGGCCAGAAGTGTGAATGGTCCTCCCGTTTACCAGCCTGTGCTGCTCCATCCGAAGCCAGAAGTTCCACCTCCTAGCTGCCATGATTGGTCATTCCATGACATGCTCAGATATTGTTGCAGAGAGGTGTGTTCGAGCAGAGGACATATTGTGGCTGATCATTTCAGTGCCCGTGACTGAATGCACAGCACCCACTACTCGGTTGCTAATCCAATGCCCCTCTTATGACTCTAAGACCAGAGGCCACTCCCAGGGATTGGTGTCAGAGGTCAGCAATCAATCATGGCCACCAACACTACCATGTCAATGAGGACACCCCATCCCTGGCCCACTGACCGCAGGGAGCTGGAAGAAGAGCATATAGTCATGCTGCTGGATTCTTCAGGTAAGCTTTTGTTCAATATTGGTAAAATGAACTTCTGGGGAGGCAGGACATGCTTGGAGGCTCCATGTGCAGATGCTCTTTACCAGACGTTCACTAATTGCTGACTTCCAGCAGGAATGTGAATAGGCCTCAGGCCTCAGTAGACAGCAGACATTTATTCTTTCTCAGAACCTGGCCTCAGAGCCCCATTTTGAAAGAATAATTTGGTGTGCCACTGAAATGGGTCTTCCTGCTAAATTGGTCCACAGGTGTGTGCCCTTCTCCATGCCTCCCTGGATCACCCACCCACTCACTCACCCACCCACCCACCCACCCACCCACCCACCCATCCATCCATCCATCCATCCATCCATCCATCCATCCATCCATCCGCCCTATGCCCAAATGTTCTCAGGGTGGTGTACAACATTAAAAGCCAAATATAAAAATACACACACTAAAACAATACAATCCCTGAAAGTGTATGTGTGTGGGGAGCTGTTTAGTAGGACCACATTGAGCTGCCCAGACCAGTATATGCTCCATCCATCCAATGCAGATGCTGCATGCTAGCAGAGAACATGGGCTCTCTGTACCACATCAGAGTGTGGAAGAGAGAGACCTAGATCTCGGTCTCATACTGTTCTGGTTTACCAGTCAGTGCAGAAAGGCTCTTAGACCCTATATCTATAATAAAGACTTTTAAGTATCCTTATGGTGGGCCAGGGTTTGTCTTTTGCCTCTGTCAAGGATTTCAATGAATACTGCAAGGAGAGAAAGCATGTATACCAGAACATCACAACAGACAAGAAAAGCAAGCATGAAAATGGTCTTTTGGAGACCTCTGAACAATGAGTAAAATAAAAATGCTTGTCACAATAAAATCCAACAATAGCTATTTTTCCTGTTTAGAAAAGCAACCAATGAACATTACCAGGGGAAGATATGATAGATAGATAGATAGATAGATAGATAGATAGATAGATAGATAGATAGATAGATAGATAGATAGATAGATAGATAGATAGATAGATAGATAGATAGATAGATAGATAGATAGATAGATAGATAGATAGATAGATAGATAGATAGATAGATAGATAGATAGATAGATAGCCTGAGGTGCAAACTAAATGTAGCAAGTATTTCTCCAATTTGCCACCTTCAGATAGTCTGTAAGACTTGTCACTACTTCTGATTATATGATACAATGACAGCATTAAAGTGGGTTACTGCACTGTGGTATTTAACAAAGGTTCTTGTCACTTTTTATTTCAGTGTATCACTTTACAACACGACACAGTGTATTTTCATTAGAACAGGAAATGGTTTCATATATTATGAGAGCTGCATGTGTTGGATTTTTCTTTTTCTCCCTTGCTTCACAAGCACCCAGGCAACCACAGAGAAGGCCCTCTGTGGGGCTAGATTCTTAAAAACCAGTAGAAGTGCCGTAGGGGAAGGAGAAATGTCAGTTTTATGACAAGCACTGTTCAGCCTCCAAAGTAGGGATGAGCAAGAATATTCAAAACATTCAAAATTCAATCAAATTCGTCTGAATTCGGACATTCAAATTGGAATCAAATCCCTATACATTCATTTTTAAACATTTGAACAAATTTGAATGTTTTGAATAATTCGTATGAATTATTCAGACATTTGTATGTGTATGGATACATATGCATTACAAACATACCCATATGCATCTTATTTCTTTTCTCTATCACACAATACTAGAACCAGGGGGCACTCTATGAAGCTGATGGGTAGGAGGGTCAGGTCTGACATGGGAAATATTTCTTCACCCAGAGGGTCATCAGCTTATGGAATGTGCTGCCGGAAGAGGTGGTGCTGCCGGAAGAGGTGGTGGATGGCAGATGTATCAATGGCTACTAGAATGAATGCCTAGGTGCATCTTTCAGGCTGGGGGGGAGGGAACCAGGGCACTTCTAAGGTCATCTGCTGGGATTCGAGAGCAGGAGAAGGTTTGTCCTTGTCTCGGCTTGAGATGCCCATGAGCATTTGGTTGGCCAGTGTGTGTGACAGGATGCTGGACTAGATGGGCTGTGGCCTAATCCAGCAAGGCTTCTCTTATGTTCTTATGTTATTTGTATCCATACACATTTGTACAAATATGTACGGGGCAAAGATGGGATGCATACGGGATAAAAATGGGATGTGTATGAATGTGTGAAGTTGCATATGGACACATACGAATATTTTGACATCTGTATCTTCAAATATGAATTGAAAATTTGTATGAGTAGATAAGAATGTATTTGTATCTGATACGAATTTGCACACATTCTCTGTTCATTTGAATTTGAACATTTGAATATTTGATTCCAATCAAACCGATCCATCCATCCATCCATCCATGCACACTCCTACTCCAAAGTGCTTTCAGCTGCAATACAAATATTCTGCATCTGGGAGCTTCCAACTTATGCCAGTTTAGCACATAAATGGTCCCACTGGTTGGCCTCTCTGGTCCAGCAGTAAACTGAGATTGGTGGAAATTACTTCCTGTAATTCACCTTCTCTATGTGATGGTAGAAAGGTGAATTAGTACACCATGATATGCGTAGACCCTTACCAGAGAACCTTAGACTCTGGACCAGATTATTCTACAGATCATTTTCAGCTATGGGACTCATATCTAGGCCAGGTTTCCATTTCAAGAAATAGAAGTCTGTATTGTAATGAAGCACACCTGCTCCTAGGATTACTGACCGTAAATCTTTGGCTCCGCTTGTTTTTCTGTTAAAAATGTTGCTTTTATGTCACAGCCTAATCTTGTCAGATGGATGCAGAAAGGTGAAACTTAAACTGTAAAGGGTCTGTACCTTGGGAAAGAGCAGTTGCAGGATTGACATAATAATTTAGGTGTCTTAAACTGAATACTTTACTGGATTACTTTAGCTTGTATACATGAAAACCTTCTTTGCTTGCTCAAACAGCTCAGTTTCTTACTTCTCCCTAGGATAAAATCTGGAGCTTCAATGAAGGCAGGATCCATTTGATTTGCAGAAAAATGCCTGTGATTGTTGAAATTCATACAGGTTTGTAAGAATTCCAAATTGCATGAATATTCATGCACATCCCTAAATGTTCCATTGAAGATGTTCCTTGGGCCAAGGTTCCACTTCTGCTTGAAACATCATTCTCAAGTCATCTACATCAAGGAGGGTGAGAACCAGTTGCTCCTGGCTAGTCTTGGTTCCTTGGGAAATTTAGAGTGTTTTAGGATAGGTTCATTTTCTTCCTTCCCTATATCTTTACTTGCCAAAACTCACCTCAAATAGCCTCTCCTTTCACTAAAAAACAAACAAAAAACCCTTGTGTGCCAAGCTACTTTTCCTTATTTGGACTTCCTTTATGTGCCTGGTGCCAAATTAAGCATGCCCTTCATTAGGATTTCTTTCTGCCTGTATTTTTGAACTGTGACTGTCTGAAACTGTCTTTTTTTTTTTTTTGCTGCCTGCTTAATAAAAAAACCTCATCTTTCCTTGAAGAAACTGCCTTGGAATATACTGTATCTTGCCTTGCTGCCTCTTTATCTGCATTATAGAGCACTTGCCCATTGTTTTTCAAACCTAAACATTAAAACAATCTCTATTGGCTGGAACAAGCAAATTTTCCCTCAAAAAACACTTGTCCAAACCACAACTCATAACAGTGCTTTTCTCAGTCAGCACTGCGATTCTCCTGCTAGTGTGTGTGTTTTGTGTGTTTGTGCCTTGATACATTTGTTGATCAATGAGATTGTTACTAAACAATCAAGAAGGATGTATTTCTCTTGATTTGTGAAGTTAGTTACCTCTCCTTGCTTTCCTTCTCAATTCCCATTTAAAGTTACTTCTCTCCCACTCTTATCCTTTCAAAATACATCTTCTGACTAAACTACTGGAGTGAAAAAAAGGAAAATTGTGGTTTGGGATCATCACCCCAATGCATCCCAGGGGTGTAGGTTGATAAGTGTGTTTTGGGAAAATTGATGGGATTCGAACCAGGGGAATCAAGGGGCAAATATTCACTAAATTTCAAACTTCAACCCATGGCATCACCTCTTTCCAGATGCTAAAGATTTTTTTTTTAAGTTACCCTTAACCTGTCAGTGAATTCTGCGCACCTGCACCTAACAACAAGATTCTGATTGGTTAGTACAAATTCCCATGTAGTGCGCCTTACCAATTCTCCCTCTTTCACTTTCTTCTTCACTTGATTGAACACTTCATCGGCCAGCTTCACACTGTGCTGTTTGCTGCAGTTAAGAATAACTCTCAGTCTCCATCTGATGGGAAAGTCTCATGTCTCAGCCATTGCTACAGTTATTTCTTCAAACCACAAAATCCTTATCTTTTAGATAACAGTTAAAAGCTGAACTGAACTGCCAAATTTGACTAATTTGAATTTTGTTGTTGTTGTTCTTCCTTGTGCATTATTATTGATACTGGCTTATTTTGCTTGCATTGTAATAAAGTTATTTCCCATGTGCCTTTTACATTTTCAAAAAAGACATTTTGTACTAAGTTCAGCCACTCTTGGTATTACTGTTATCAGTAAAACCAAATTCATAGTACTGAAGATCCTAGACATGCGTGGGCACAGTGTTTAACATCTGTATAAAAGCAGTTCCCATAACAACAATTTATCTTCTTCTGATAGCTCTGTGGGTGGACTTTGCCTTCCTTTCTACACTTATGCTGTTTTGATCCAGATCAGTAGATCATCTGCACTAATGCCACAGATCCAGCCCAATTTTCCCTGAAGCTGCAAAGTGTGTGTGAGCTTCACAACCATCTCCCACCTTCAACAGCTAGGAGTGAAAAGAGGTTTGGGGGTGTTTTTTGGCAGCACCCTCTGATATGCTGCCAAAATAACAGCCCCCAGTAATTCCAAATTAGACCTCTATGATCAGGATCAATGCCCTTAAGTCCAATTGTACACCTGAGGCTAATTCACACTTGGCCACGTAGTTCATGATGGGGTAACATCTGGTAAGTTGCATCTGCACTTGCAGGTAGCCTTTCCAACCCAGAAACACCTGCTGTTACCAGATGTTACCCTATTGTCAACTTAGCAGTGGTACACAAAATTGTGCACCACACTCATCTCGACCCTATCCTTTCCCATCCCATTCCTTACCTGTTACATCCATGTCAGCATGCTAGCACCTCAGATGACCTCAAATGCAACTGTGCATGTGTGGAATGTCATCCTCACCATGGCAACAGCAACGGCAAAGGCTCCAAATGCAAGATGGCAGCTCCCTGCCAGTGACTGTACATGTGCCTGGATACAGGTAAGTCTCCAGGCATGTGGGGCTTAGTCTGATGTATACTAACATTCCCACGTGAGAACGCTAGTACACTTGAGTCTGTGACATACTTTTCCTGTCCAGTGGACAGGAAGCCAAGTGTAAAAACAGCCCTGATTTGATGGGTCTACAATAGGTCCATATTAAGGACCTCTTAATACAGTTGCAGATTCCAGACAACTTTCAAAGGAAGCCCTCTGTACAGCACATTACAGCAGTCTAACCTAGAGGTTGCATGAATGTGGTCTACTCTGGCCAATAGCCTCTGTTCAGGAAGGGCTTTAGCTGCCTCAGTAACTTGAGATGAAACTAGATAGTCTTAAAAGGATGAGCGGCAGTGGCCAAGGCTAACATTAAGTAGAAGTCTTTGGTATGCAAGGTCTGTTTTCTTCTACTAGGTTATGATTTTTGCCAAAGTCTAGTTTCTGATCTGTTAACAATTTTGTACATTCCAGCAGTTTTGCATTTTCTTTGCAAATTAAGCCATTTTTAGGGATTGAGGAAATTGCAACCAGAACATAAGACAACACGAACTTTTACCATCTTTCAAGTTGCCACATTCCTGGGAGCAGCCTGGTAAATCTTATAAGCATTTGTCTTTTTAGCCTATAAGCAGTGATAGTTTTTAATTGGGTCTCCTACAGCACCACATGCATCACCATAATGAAATCATAATGGGCCAGTTGTGCCTTTAATGACACTGGCATAAATCTCAAGCCATTTCATAGACTTCAGAGGAGTTGCTCTAATTTATACCAAAGGAAATTAAATACTGTCACCACATTTCAGCATGCATAATTGCAGTTGCTGAAGTTAAGGTTCAGTTGGGAAAATCTGCTACCGTGCACACATTTACACTTTACTTAAAAAAAAAGTTCTGATGCATCTTAAGTGAAGAAGTGGCACAGAGTATTATAACTGGTCAAATGTCCTGCTAAATTAATTGTGCAGTTATTTGGGGGGGGGGGTTACAGCACAAATGGAAGTTTGTAATGTACATTACTAACTCTCAACACCCTTCTATTAAGGCTGCATCAGCATACATGAAAAAGTGGCTTAGAGGTGGAAGTATGCAGTATTCCTGGCTCACCTCTACTCATTCTTTTATAAAAAAAGAAAGTGGTATAAAATATTTTGACAGACAGACCAACAGACAGACAGACTATGTGGATGCTACCACTTCTAAACAGCTTTCAAGCCACTATTTTAGTTGTTGTTGTCATTTTCATAGTTTATTTATATGGTCTCAGACCAGGTTTATCAAATATTAAAAGATACAGATATTTACAAAAGGAAAGAAATTATTTATAATCACAATATACATACATAAGACTTACAAACGTGATCAAGAATGAGTAACTCAGATCAGTTCACTCAATTATAAGGTTTCGTTTCCTGATTTCTCCCTTATTTTAACAGCTACGGCCAGAAACTTTGCCGCAGCTAAAGTCATGCCAGGGTTAGTATCACTTAGCAGCAATTTGATGTATTCCAAGGTAGATCTTCCTGGGTATAAACTCAGCCTGGGCTTCACCAGTTCCTGTCGGGCAGTGTTGTAAAAACTGCAAAAAAGGAGAACATGCCCCACAGTTTCCATGTCGCCACTTCCGCATGGGCAGGTTCTATGGGTAACGGGGACATGTTGGTATCTACCCTTCACTATGTTTATTACCATGTGTGGATGCAGCCTAAATTTGTGTTGAATATTTTCCAAATCCTTTTTTCTCTTTGATGGTCTTTTACAAAATAAAGATGGCATTGGGCAAAATTGTACCATTTATACAGCTATGAAACATTAGTGTTTCATTAGCGTTCTGATGTAACTGTGGTTTGAGAACAAGAAAAGAAAATTACTATAGTTATCACTTCAGCACTTTTACAGTTTTTTAAAAGTATCCCTCATGAGATGATCTTGCTGGACTATTTCCCTGTTTCCTAGTCTTGAATAATTCCATCACTCTAGGGGAAGTAAACATTTAATAACATAGTTCTCGCACATTGTGCCTTTAGTCCTTGAAAGCAGCATTAAATCTTTCCCTGTTTCCATCCAAATGAGCACAGACAAAATTAAGAGACTCTTGATGAAGCCAAGTATAATGCTCAAGGCAAGTTATAATCTGTGTAAAGGTCACTATTTTTAACATCTTCACTGATGAATACAGTAGTTTTGGCAATGACCAAATGGCCATTAATGTGCATAGTGATTAGGTGAGCACATGCAATTGTCTAGTGACAAATTATCTTCTTCTTTATATTTAAAAAGAAAGTAAATTCAGTTACTGAGGGGGTGACTAAGTTTTGCAGTACTCAGGGAGAGAGTATATTTATCATGTAGTAGGAAAAGACTCATTTCTCCATATCCCTAGAATCAGAAGAACATAAGAGAAGCTCTGCTGGATTAGGCCACAGCCCAGCTAGTCCAGCATCCTGTCTCATACAGTGGTCCACCACAGTGAATCTGGGCATTCTCAAGCAGAAGATGAAAGGCCCTTTTGCGCATGATTTCAGTGGGATGGCATCCTATAGAAGTTAAGTTCAGGGAAAGTGGCCAACTTTCACATCACAAGCACTGGTACCGGTCCCAACTTACCTATGGGCTGTCGCAGTGTGGACAGTCTATCCCAGACCACATTGCCAAAGCACCAACTGCAGCATCTTCCAGCACACGCTAGGTAATGGCTGTGGCATTTTGCTACTAGGCTTTGATAACAGTAGGGGTGTGCACGGATACAGTTTTGGGAATTCAATTTGATTTGAATCACATATCCAAAGATTCAAATTGATTCGAATATTTAAAATGCTAATGTAGTCACATTCAATTCAAACCGAATACATTCGTATCTATTCGTATTTGAAGATATGAATATTGACAACATTCGTTTGTGTCCATAGGCATCCATATGCATCCTGGTTTTATCCTGTATTCATCCAGTTTTCATCCCGGACGTATCCATACAAAGGCGCACAAATACAAATAAGATGGGTATGGATATGTATGTAATACGTATGTATCCGTACACATACAAATGTCTGAATAATTTGTATGAATGATTCGAAAGTTCAAAAATTTGTTCAAATGTTAAATTTGAATGTATATACATTCGATTCGAATTCAAATGTCCGAATTCGATAGAAATGGATTGAATTTTGAATGTTTTGAATATTCATGGACATCCCTAGATATCAGTATAATGAGCTTTCTCCCACAATGCATTACATTTCAGCCTGCCCCTTTCACTGATATAGGATGTTTTTCCACTGTCACTAGAAGTACCCATTAATGGGTACAAAAATGCCATTACATACCCATTAATGGGTACTTAATGGTTACTTTTAGTGACAGTGGAAAAACACCCTAGAAGTACCCATTAAGTACCCATTAATGGGTACGTAATGGCATTTTTGTACCCATTAATGGGTACGTAATGGCATTGTTGTACCCATTAATGGGTACTTAATGGCATTTTTGTACCCATTAATGGGTACTTAATGGGTACTTCTAGTGACAGTGGAAAAACACCCATAAAGGCATATCATGGATCATTGCTAGCCCACTGCAATGGGAACTACAGTTACATATGAATGCTAATGAGAGACACGGAAGCTGACAGAGACAGATGGACATTTCAGCATTAAACAATTGCCCAGAAATCTCTGGGGACACTAGTGTGCAAAGGCTGCAGCTCAGCAATAGAGCAGTTCACATCATTTAAGCCTTTCATGTTGGTGTAACAACACAGCACTTTTATTGCTGTGACTGTCTGATTCTGCCATACTGTTTAGATCTTGCTGACTTATTTAAACTTAACTAATTTAATGAAGACCTTAAAGAAACTTCAGGTAGATGTTCTAAATAATGCAACAGGCCAGAACTATTATCACAAATCTACAGGGAGAAGATGACTACTAAGCTGAAAATATTATATCATTAATTGAGTTTCACAGGATGGGGAAGAACAGCACTTTTTTTTTTTAGTAATAGAACATCCTTGTGAGGCAGAATAACAGTAAGGAAAGTTGTGAAGTTGCATCATATTAAGAGAGCAGGCTTTTTTTTTTTTTACCTCTTTAATCTAGCCAGAATGACATGTTCCAAGAAATGAAGAGTAAGGAACATAAAGAAACCCAGCATTATGTGGGCTGATGGGAATGGTGACAGATGTAATGACATTTTGGGGCAATAGCATGGATTATCATAGAATTTCAGCAGAACATTAAATTACCCTTTCATCATAAAAATGACTAATCATCTCTTCAAAGACAGATTGAATCATCTGGACTAAGGAGGAAATGGCCCAGGTTTACAACTGTGTTGAAGAAGGAGCATCAGGTGTATTGATTTGGCCCTCCCTCGCTCCGAGTTGCTCATACTTAGAATACAACATTAATACAACACTGAGATGTCCCTGCCTACAGTAGAATGCCAGTATTAACAGCCAACATTTTGGAGATGCCCTTACCTAGAACATCAATACAAAAATGCAACATCTCTGAGACACCCCTGTCTAGAACATAGCCTATAATGTCACTGAGATGCCCTTGCCTAGAATGCCAATAGTAACATACCTCCTCAGCCAACAGAAATGCAGATGGTTGCTGGCTAGACGGATAAGGTAAGTTCCCAGTTGCGATTGGGGAGGGTTGGATAGCTTGTGGTGCATGACATCCTGCACCACAGCTAGTGTAAAATGAGGCAACATCTGGGCAGGCAGGGGGTGCTTGTATGCTGTAAGTGCGTCCTGTAAGTGCAGATGCACCTACCCAGGTGTTGATTAATTGTAAATTATGGAGCAAATTGTGAATTGGTCCCAGGAAGGATATCTGTAAATTCACCACTTTTGTTCTTTTTGCGGTTTTGATATGGCCACCTTTTTAGGGGGAGAAATTCTGTTTATTCCATACTCATATTTCTAAATCTTTCTCCCATGCAAAATCTGCATAATGCAGTGCTGTGCAATGTGATAAGAAGTGGGGTACAATTTTACAGTGATGGCATGCTGACTGCATGCCTGCTGCCGTCTCTAGCCACACAAATTTCACAACTGGGGACAATGTTCTTCATCAGGAATGGTCCTTCAGACACAGGAAATGGTGCCAGAAATGACATAAAATCAGCTGGACTGCTTTAATCAAAGCAGACCAAGTCCACACACCACAGGAAAAGTGTTTATGTTCACTCTGCAGTTTAGGGCACCATGCAAACATATGCAGGCCCTTTCTGAACTCATCTGTGAGCCATAATAGGGACCATTTAGTCAGCTTCTGGATCTCATTAATCTGCACATTAGGGAGGATCTGTGAGACCCCGCCCCCTGCTGGGACGCTTCATCTGGACTTGATAGAGTGTAATCCTGATCACAGATGCCGTTGGGATTACTGGTAGACCTCAATATTGATATCTATTAGTGCTTCATTCGGGCATGGTCTACAACATGGAGGAATGCAGAAGGTTTGAGATTATAAGGGGACCTGTTTTAGCAGTGCACTAAAGCACCCAGCCAAAATGGATCCCTTGGTGGCTCCAAGGCTAGGGGGGAAAGTTCCTAGCCCATAGGAGCCCTTGGAGGCTAGCCCTAAAACTCATATGAGCTTTGGGATTGGCCAGGAGCTGATATGGACCAGTGCTGTCATGCAGACATTGCTATTCCAGATCACAGCTTCCCATAGCCCAAAACTATGGATGAAGTGAGTGCAGAAAGATACATGCTTGCTCACTCACTCGCTTGCTCGCTCACATCTACCTACCTACCTACCTACCTACCTACCTACCTACCTACCTACCTACCTACCTACCTACCTATCTATCTACCTATCTATCTATCTATCTATCTATCTATCTATCTATCTATCTATCTATCTATCTATCTATCTATCTATGTATCTATTTTCCAAACTGAATTTTGCTGTGTTTGGGGACATCAAGAAGTTTTAATCCCTTATACCCTCTTGCCCTTGAGTCTCCCAACCCCCTTCAGTTCAAGGATTCTGTGTTCCATTTTTTGACGCCTCTTTTCCCTTGTGGAAAGAAAGCTGAGAGTTGGGCTTATTGAACAAAATGGGCTCATTTCATGTTTCATTACCCCTCTTTTTGTCCTCCTCCATAA
Source organism: Aspidoscelis tigris stejnegeri (assembly GCA_023333525.1). Classification (NCBI taxonomy): domain Eukaryota; kingdom Metazoa; phylum Chordata; class Lepidosauria; order Squamata; family Teiidae; genus Aspidoscelis; species Aspidoscelis tigris. The sequence goes on from JALMGA010000002.1 coordinate 15,898,078, forward strand.
GCAAGCTTCTTTTCAGCACCACACTAGGGACAAGTGTACAATGCAGGGTACCACAGAGCTATGAAGAAGGTTCTGCAAACTTCTTGCTCATACTGTGAAAAAGGTGGATATATTTGGCACAAGAGCATAATACTATTTTTTCCAACATAGCTCCACTAATTTCCCCAAAATAAAAGCTTTTAAAAAGAAAAGAATGGAGATAAAATTGTCCTATAGAATTCCTATTCTGGTGAAAATCTTGCCTAATGTATCTCATTCATAGGAATTAAGCATTGCTACTATTGTCGTTTCAGTTCCCCTATGGTTCCCAATATACAAAGAAAATGCATGCAGACAGAGAAGGCCTTTCACATGCATTTAGAAAGAGGCGTGTGTGTGTGACTGTACAAAGAAGTAAGCAGCATTGATCAAATCCAGGGGTTCAGAAAGCAAAAAGCATTTGAAATTGGTGCTTTTTGTTATTGGGCCTTTCTGCATTTGGCCTTATTCTAGAATATAACCTGGGATAGGGCCCTGCTGTCCACATGCTAGTGCAGACTATGGCAGGCCCCATGTGAGACATGTCATAGTCTGAATTAGCATACAGATAACAGACCTTTATCCCAAGATACATTCCAGAATAAGGACAAGTGTGAAAAGTGCCATTGTCTTCTTTGCATGTGATCAGCCTCAACCTGCAAGATATGGAGGCACCATCTTGCCTTCTTTGCCAAGACCTCATTCCACCTTAGCTACACCTCTGCTATTGTGCATAGGTAAAACTGCAATTCCTGTTAAATGGAGTAAAAAAAAAGTTCACACACTGAAGCCACAAGCATCCCAAATCTCTCTGAGGTGCCATATTACAGAAGCAGGAGCAGGTAGTCCCTGTTTCTCCTTCCGTAATGAGACGGTGAGTTCTTTAAGAGACTTGGGAGAGGAATCTGTCTCTTTCAGATAAATACAACTCTTAACAATTCCCTGCTTCTTGCTATCTGAAAAGCAGATGAGTAAGAGACTGTCGTGTGTGGTTGCCCCTGGCGTGACAGTCCTCTGACCTTTTTTGCATTTCATTTGCTAGATTCTACATTAGAAGGTGCTTTCTATTCAGTTACCTATTTAATCTCCGTTTCCTTCTGCCTCCACTCTGTAGGTTTATTAGTTCTTGTTCTCATTAAGCTAAGTGAAACCCCTTGTGGCCTTTGCATATTGAATGCCTGGTAGTGTGGTGCATCCTGCCAGGTTCCTTAGAGCTGAAGGAGCAAAGCTCTTCTTTTATAATATCCAGGTCATACACTGAGCAAGGGCAGCAGCTGATGAAATGTTGTCCTTGTCTTCCTTTTATGAGCATTAATGATCATCCATATGAGGGATGCAGGAAAGACAGACTTGCATTGCTATGGGAGGTCGATCCCCTTGGAATGCCTGAGCACAAAGACACTGCTAAGCTTGAAGGACAAATCTGGCACTCAGTAGTCATGGGGGCATTAAAAACTCTACACCCCCCCTATGATTCCTCAGAGAGATTATTGTAAGAGCAAGATGGCAGGATTATCATATGCAGATGCACACAAAACTGAATAAAAGCCTAAAAGGGGGGGGGATACATAAGAAATGGAAGTAGAAGGATATATTCAAAGAAGAGCATGACACAATCTCTAGAAAGTGTAGAATTAGCATGAGAAAGGCTAAAGCTCAGGATGAGGCCTTTTCACACTCAACTTCAGTAGGATACCACCCAGCTAAAGTTATGTTCCAATGACCAGCGCTTACACTGTGAGTGCCGCTACATAAGAACATAAGAACATAAGAGAAGCCCTGCTGGATCAGGCCACAGCCCATCTAGTCCAGCATCCTGTTGCACACAGTGGCCCACCAAATGCTCATGGGCATCTCAAGCAGAGACAAGGATGAACCTTTGCCTGCTCTTGAATCCCAGCAAATGGCCTTAGAAGCATCCCAGTTCCCCCCACCCACCCAGCCCGAAAGATGCACCAAGGCATTCATTCTAGTAGCCTTTGATATATCTGTCATCCATAAATTTGTCTAACCCGACCTTAAAGCCATCTAGACTGGTAGCTGTCACAACCTCTTCTGGCAGCAAATTCCATAAACTGATGACCCTCTGGGTGAAGAAATACTTCCCTTTGTCGGATCCAACTCTCCTACCCATCAGCTTCATAGAGTGCCCACTGGTTCTAGTATTGTGTGATTGAGAAAATAAATTTTCTATACCATGCATAATTTTGTATACTTTGAATACCATCCCCAACTTACCTAATGGCTGTCCCAGATTGCATGCATCAGTACAGCAATGGCTGCTGCATTGTCTGGTGCACACCAGGCCATTGCTATGGCAATTGTGATGCGGAACATAACTGTGCAGCCATGCAGCCCCACTGCCCTGCCCCCTGGTGCAAATGCTGCATCTAGGAGCTTACTGGGTTTATGCTAGGGATGTGCATGAATATTCAAAACGTTCAAAATTTGATTGAGAGTTTATAAATTCAAATTTAAACATTCAAACGAATTTTGAATTTTTGAATCCTTCGTATGAATTATTCAGACACATCTTTCCCACATCCGTATGCATTTGTACGGATCCATGTGGGACAAAAACGGGATGCATACAGGATAAATACAGGATGTGTATAGATGTGTGTGGATGTAGACAGGATGTGTACAGATGCATACCAGCATATACGAATGTTGTCGACATTCATATTTGCAAATACGGATAAAAAATTTGCACAAATAGATTTGAATGTATTAGAATTGAATCGAATCAAATGTGAATTTTAAATATTCAAATCAATTCAAATTTTTGGTTATTTGATTTGAATTAAATCGAATCCCAAAAACTGCATTCCTGCACACCCCTAGTGTGTACTGGACATTCTTGGTCAAGTCGTGGACCAGTTTTTACTGCTCCACAGCTACAGAGGATCAGGATCAAATTGCAGGTCTCCTATGGGGGATGTTGATGATGCTGATGGCTAAACTAGAATTTACCCTGAAGACTTGAATTAATCTAATTTGGCTAAGAAAACTAACAGAGGTAACTGCAGAACTAGTGTCTGTACTCTTTGGAAATTCTTGGAGAACAGAAGAGGTCCCAGAAGACTGAAGAACAACAGATGTTGTCCTTGCGTTCAAAGAAGGTGTAATGATCCACAGCCCATGGATTAGAGAGGCCTTCAAGCAGAGGTTGAATAGTCATTAGTCAGGGATGGTGTAGTCAATCCTGCATTTAGCAGGGGATTAATGTTTGCAAAGGGAGAGCGCCTCCAGATGCACATTAAAAACTTGTGATTCTCCTAGAATTATATTGGGGCTGCCACACATATCTATGGCAATCACAATATAGTGCTGGGATATGGAGGCAATATCCCAAAATAGCCATATTATGGAAAATTCAGCAATGATGCTGGATTTCTCAAAATACTGCTTGCTTAACTGTAAAATATCAGTTTGCTTCTCTTGCAAAATACCCATATGTTAGCAAGTGCAGTAAAAGAAAGGGAAGGGGGCAGGTGTCTGTTAAAGTACAGGTATTTTGCAAGAACAAGGTGTTCACAAGCAGCCAGCAGATCTAGTAAGAACCTGGTATTTTCCCAGGACTGCCTCCTGCCATCTGGCAGGGATGCTGGGAGGCGTTTGCAGGGTCTAAAGAAGATCCTGTAATTTCCGCTTGCCATCAGTCAAACTCATTTCCATTAACATGCATCAGATTGAACTGTGTTTTTATGTTAGCCCATCACATTTAATGTGCCACTGAACAAGTTTTAGAAACCACCTTCTTTAGACACAACCCTCTGAGGCTCTCCTCTCCCATTCGACATCAGACCTTCTCTCTCTCTTTCATGTAAAAGAACACAAACAGATCACCTGCTTTCTCCCTGACATATGGAATAATAGAAATAACATTGGTTGGAATATATTCATCCAATGCAGGAAGCCACTAGATCAGCTCCGAGTGAGGGTTATCTACCTTTTTTTTTTTTAAGAGTAGCAGTTCTATTTTTAAATTGTGAATTGTATTGCATCAGTCCAATAACTCAGAGGGCTATTTCTGCAATTGCTGGTATTCTTCACTCACAAGTGCATTAAGAGCCTCCTTTCCACATTTTAGTCCAGAATATGGGAAGGACCCAGCCAGCACTGGTACACTCTGCCCATACAGGATGAAGCAGGACCCAGATCAAGGAGCTCATGATCTAGACATACCAACTTCTCTGGAACATAGAGTCATAGAGAAATATTGTATTCTTCCATGTTTCAGTTACAGGGTGACCCATTTCAGTAGTGTGGCTTATTACACTGCTAAAGTGGGTCCCATTAACTTTGAGGCCACAAATCTCCATTCCTGCCCTTTGGAACTCATAGAGGTCAGTTCCAAAGCTCATGGGAACTTTCGGGCCAACACATAGTGAAAATACCTTCACATTGTTCGAGCCAAGAGTGATCCATGCCAGACTTGGGACAGGACACTTGTTCCAGACTCACTAATCTGTATCTGCACCAGGCAAATGCAGAATGGCCCTGAGACAGTTGTCTTCACAAAGTGGTCCCTTTTTTTATGTGACTGTTGAGGCTTCAAACTTCCCTTTACTCTTTCTTCCTGGATTCTTTAGTCCAGGATCATTTTCAGTCGATCATTCTTCAAGAGTTACTATTTTAGGTATTAAACTCCCCCTGCTCGCTTGCAAAGACAAAAATCATCATAACATTCTATCATGCAAAGATACCACCTCCTTTATTAAGGCGATAGAATTGCCTTCCCAGTTGGGTGGGTATGTTAATGAGCCTTTTACTTGGCATGAGAGCCAAGAATAAGTTAGAACAAGTTATTAATACACAATAGAATCAGTTAAAAATGCAATTATTGAGCAGTGGAAATGTTTTATATTCCACTTATTTTTAACCTCTGCAACTCAAATTATGTATGCTAGATATTCATATGCCTTTAGTTGCCTGCTTCTGTGGAAGTAGACATCTTCTGATCTGTGGTCACACCTCACCTTTTATGAGGACTGATAGCTTGACACCTGGAAGTGGCTGTGAATGCTGTCAACTGAGAGTGTACTAGATGTTCCCAGTCAAGCTGTGAATAGGTTTTTCCTTCTCCACAGCTACAGAAAATCATGGCACTCCAGGACCCTCTTGAATGCTCTGGGACAAAGGTGGCAGCACAGCATGTGGACAGGGCACCCAGAGCATCTGAGAATATCCCCACACTTTAAATGCAAATAGACCCAAACATGGAAGTAGGTGGCTGCTGCAAAAATATTGTAGAAGTTGGAACAGGTTCATTGTGTTTGCTTTCCTCTTGCTCATTAGGTCCTGCATGGTAGGAAGCCATGATACAATTGGTGGGGCCTCAGCCCTCCTGCACTTGTTTCCCTGCCCATCAGCCATGGAACCTCCCCTCAAGAGAACCACAAAAACCAGGCAACAACGCAAACTATATAATAAGCAGAAGGAACTTCCCAAAGATGACAGGTGTATCAATGGCTACTAAAATGAATGCCTAGGTACATCCTCCAGGCTGGGTGACAGGCAGAATGCCTTTAGGGCTGTTTGCTGGGATTTGAGAGCAGGTGAAGGTTTGCTTTTGTTTTCTGCTTAAGATGCCCATAAGCAATTGGTGGGCCACTGTGTGGGACAGAATGCTGGACTAGATGGGCTGTGGCCTGATCCAGCAGGGCTCCTCTTATGTTCTTATGCTCTTATTTGACATCAGTGGTTGAGATGCACAGCAATTAGAAATCTTTGCACATAATCAAGGGTTCTGCCTTCTTACCTGTTCTCCCCCCAGTCAACAGTTTAAGGTTGCATCAAAAACTGGAGGCTTTAGGAAAAAAATACCCAAAAGTAACCTGGGAAGTCTCTTTTTAAACACCCCCACCATATTTTTGCATCTTGAAAACAGCCCCTGGCATTCTGACTTTTCAGTTAACCTACAGGGCACATTTCAGGGTTGGCTGAATTTATTTTACAAGGAGAAAAGCTGGAATTAATTTTCTGGTACTTCTCAGAAAGTCCTTAAGGTTCTGAACTGCTAGTTCCCCTATTAGTCACTCGACAGGCTTCAGTGTCAATCAGTTTATTTTTACAAGGTTGATTGATGCTCTACTTTACTCCAGTAGCTACCTGGGGAATGATAGCCTACCTCTGTGTCTTTCTGGAAAGCTAAGAAAGTGTACACATTTCCTAGTTGGCTTTCATTCCTGATCGAGCGAGGCCGGTGGCAGAATGACAGCCAACCAGCTTTGGAGCCACGGTCCTCTAGGGTTCCAGGCTTCACTTAAAATTAATACATGTTTGTTGAGATTACACATTTGAAGTCTCGCTAGGCATCTTGAAGGTTAGCTCCGAAAGGTTGGCTCAATGACAGGTGCAGTCACAATGGAAGGAAATTCTGCCACAATTGCTTACCGCAGGATGGCTCAACTTGAGATCCATCAATCCCAGGCACTGAAGAAAATGGGAGGGAAGAATCGAGGGAGGAGGAAGAGGGAGGGAGGTGGGGGAGGTAAAGACCTGGTCAGGTGACTGGAAACAAGAAATATATCTAATTGCCGGAAGTCTTATGAACCTAGCTTGGAGAATATCCCAAAACTAAACCAGGGCACCAGAAGTGATGTCACTATTGCTTTATCACTTCCTGCTTTTCAGGATGCATAGTAAAACAAAGCACTCAATAGGCACAAGCCTTCTTCAACCCCCTGAGAAAGGGAAATACAGTGTCAAATACATGAATAAACACTACAATAAATAAAACAAAATACAGTGAGCACTGCACTTTCTGATGGAAGCGATCATTTAGATGACAGGCATATACATCTGTCAAAATCTGCCTATGCTCCAGCCTGTAAAAATGCTGCATTTCAATTTTAATTGTTTTTTTTTTTAAAATAGGAATGCTCTATTGATTTTATTGATGGTTTATGCTTTTATGAATGCTGTGATCTGCCCTGGGACTATTTGATGAAGGGTGGCATAAATATACAAATACAAATAAGTAAGTCCATACTGTTGTTAAAAAGCAGGATAGCTTTCAGAATTTTTAAATGCATTTTTAATCCAGGTATCTCCTTAACATGTACATTAAGTATAGCAATGTTCGCCAAATTTAACTGGTTTTTGTTTTGTTTTAAGAAAGCTTTATGTCATTAAAAGTGCCTCCAGGCATAGGTAAAATTACACAATATTCCTGGGACTATAATGGGATCGCCACTCATATCTGTGGCGATTCCAGTATAGTTCTGTAATATCAAGACAAAAGCTTCAGCCATATGTCACTTACTTATTCTATTATATTTGGATATTCCAGAATAAATCATTAATGTTTGAGGGTAAACCATGTTTGGATGTGCTTTATTCTGGAATATCCAAATATAGTGGGAAAAGTAAACAATATCTGGATGCAGCTGAAATTCCAAAATATCAGTATTCCTTACTACTATTTTCTCAATCTTCATGTTCATGTATTCCAAAATACCTGGATGCTAGCAAGTGCAGGAAAAAATAAAGTAAATGGCCAGGTGCTTGTTAGCATTTGGTTATTTTCGAACAGGAACAAGAAGGCCAAATAAGAGCTCAGGGGCCTTTCTGCACTTGGCCATATCCTGGAATAGGGACCTGCTATCTCCACGCTAGTGCAGACTATGGAAGGCCCAGGTGAGTTCTGCTATAATCTGCATTAGCTTGTGGCCAGCAGACCAGTGTGCCAAGATACATTCTAAAATAAGGCCAAGTACAGAAAAAGCTCAGGATTGTCCTGGGATTGCCTCCTGTCATTTAGTAATGGTGGTGAAAGGCAACTGTAGGATTTAAAAAAGACCATACAACGTAGTCTTGTTCTCTGGAGGCACCCCAACTGATTTGTCCACTGGAAGAAAAGTAGATATTTTTATACCCTGCTTTTCTCACCCTTTAAGAGACTCAAAGTGGCTGACAAACCTTCCATTCTTGTCCCCACAACCGGCATCCTGTGAGGTAAGTGGGGATGTGAGAGCTCAGAAAGAGAGCTGTGACTAGTCCAAGGTCACCCAGCTGGCTTTGTGCAGGAGTGCAGTATCAAACCAGGGGTCTACCAGATAAGATTCTGACACTCTCACCACAAGACCAAACTGGCAAGTGAAAGGGCCTTTTCTTAGGCAGCCCCCCCTCCCCCTCCCCCCAGGATCTGGAACAGCCTCCCGGTAGAGGGATATGTTTTAAGTATGTTTTAGATTGTTTTATTATTTTTATATTTTACAAATCACCCTAGGATCTTTGTGTGAAGGACAGGATATTAATTCTCAATTAAATTAAATTAAATTAACGTATGGGTGTTTTTCCACTGTCACTAAAAGTACCCATTAAGTACCCATTAATGGGTACATAATGGCATTTTTGTACCCATTAATGGGTACTTAATGGGTACTTCTAGTGACAGTGGAAAAACACCCTTTCTTTCTCACAGGACTTGACATTTTACAGAACAAAGGAGAATGACCACCTTCCATGGCCATTTCCTGTGTTCTGTAAAAAGGCCCAGGAGAAAAACATCAGGCAGGGGAATGTAATTTCCCAGATCTGATGTTCCCATTGTCAAGAGCAGTGGTAAAAGCACGGACAGCACACTGCTACTGCAGTGACAGGAAATGTGGTGAGTAAATATTGCGAATTTTGCTTATGATGCAAATTCTACAGCTGGGAAGAACCTGCCTGAGATTGTTTAATAGGGAGGTGAACGGATGTATTTGTGACATTCGAATCCGAGTGGATTCAAATGTCTTAAAATCCCATTCAAATCCGTAACATTCAAATCTATATGTTCAAATGTTAATTTGTATTTAAAGATACAAATGTCGACAACATTCATATCTGTCATACGTATCTGTGCATGTGCCGGAAAAATCTGTATGCATTCCATATTATCCTGTATGCATCCTGTTTTAATCTGAATATAATCCAGAATCCTAGTGCAGAAAGGACCTCAAACTCCAAGTTACTGAAGATAGTGTGCTCCCATACCCTCCCTCTCTCTGGCCCTCCCTCTGGCCCTCCCCTCCAGAAGTAGTTTTCATATGCTGCTGCTTCCTATCCTGTGCTCCCTGTAACATGTGTGCAAATCTACAGTTCCTGCTTCTTTTGCCTGGGTGAAATATTAAGAGCTTTGGAATAACATCTTATTGGGGTTTGAGGTAGTCAACATTCCCTCTGCTTCTTAGAATTCCCTTTAGAGGTTGGAAGACTAGATATTTAAATGAAAGAAGACAAATTACAGGGTAGCAACTGGTAAGATGACCTCAATTCATGCTAGTTTAATAGGTATTCAGCATATTTAGTCGAATGCAAACTCAACTGACATCAAAGAAATCACACACTCAGTAAGTGGACTGGCAAGCTTCCAAACATCTAATCCATGATCTGACTGGCAGCAGTTTTTGCCCCCTGGGGATTTATTTATTTATTTAAAAAATCATTTTCTCTGAAGTTATCTTTGGATCCAGTTCAAAGGGTCTCCCTTTCAAAATAACAGATGATTTAAGTAAGTTATTTCATTGAGAACTGTTACATTTTTTTCATGTTCTGTGATATTTCTTTTCCTCTTGACTCAGACCATGTATCACGCATCTGCTTTACAGATGGACCCTTAAAAATAAATTAATTTTTTTTTAAAAAAAATCTATTTAATATTTACTTACATATAAAATAAAAAGAGGGGAGCAAAATCTATAGAAAACAACATCTCGCTTTTAAACAAACAAATGAAGGAGACCACACTGGGATGTAGTGTGGACTAGGGATGTACCCAAATATTCAAAACATTCAAAATTTGATAAAATTTGCTCAGATTTAAACATTCAAATTTGAATTGAATGTCTATAAATTCAAATTTAAACATTTGAATGAATTTTGAATTTCTGAATATATTTGTTTGAATTACTAGGACATTCATATGTGTACACGATGCGTACTTGCCCATATGTATCTTTCATGCATCCGTATGCATTTGTATGGATACGTACGGGATGAAAACTGAATGCATACGGGACAAATACGGGATGTGTACAGATGTGTACAGATGTGTACAGATGCATATGGGATGCGTACAGATGCCTACAGGCACATACAAATGTTGCTGACATTCGTACGTGCAAATTCAAATAAAACATTTGAACAGATTCAAATTAACTCAATTCAAATTGAATGTGGATAAATTTGAATTTCAAATATTTGAATTGAATCAAATTTTCGGATGCTCGATTTGATTCAAATCAAATCCTGAAAATTGCATTTGTGCGCAACCCTAGTGTGAAGCTATTTAGAAGAAAGTTCCCAGAATTCACTGGCACTTTGTTTTATGAAGATGCATCCACAAAATGGCACTATGACGGCCCTTCACCAAGAATGATTTTTGGTCTTTGATTTGAATTTACTACCAGAAGAGGTGGTACCAGAGACCAATGTGTCCAGCTTTAAGAATGGGTTAGATGAATCCATGGAGAACAGTATCTAGTATCAATGGCTACTAGAATGAATGCCTATGTACTGCCTCCAGGCTGGGGAGACAGGCAGGGTGTCTCTCAAAACCATTTGCAGGGAGTCAAGAGCAGGTAAAGGTTTTGCCTTTGTCTTCTGCTTGAGATACCCAGAAGTAAATGGTGGGCCACTGTGTGAGACAAGATGCTGGACTAAATGGATTGTGGCCTGATCCAGAAACCCCATTTGAGCTGTTCTTTACCTGTCCATTAAAGAATGTTGTTAATGAGCCTCAGTTTAAACCCAAGAGGAAAATAAAGGAGAAGTTGAGCCTTCTTATCTTTTAGTAACTTGGGGAAATTGTATCTAAAAGAATCTATCTCTTATGCTAATCTACATTTCATAGTAACCTCTTGAGAGGCCAATCAGATTGCATTTTATGGCTTTTGACGTGGATTAGAGGTGGAATGGGGATACTAACATCCACATGTTACCACTTTTATGTTTCTTTTGAGCTGCTTTCTAATTGTGTCAATGCAGCCCAAGGAAAGCACCTCTGGGGTGGCTTCAAGATGACTTTGGTACAGTTTGGTGGTGAGATTGTTCACAAGGTCAACACACTTCTTTCCCACAGGGTTTTGAGATGCTTCTATTGCTAGGTGTGAAGTCAAGTTCCAGATGGGATAGAACTTCCCCATAAGTAACTAGTCTGACACGTTCATAGATTCCAAACTATCACTAGAGGTCCAAAACACATGTCCATGTTTAGGACTACTGGGGATGGGTGACTTTCAGCATTGTAAGATAATGCACCACCAACAATCAACCCCCAGAAGCCCATGCTCCTAGATGCATGGAGGTGTGGCTGCAAAGCTCATGCAAGCTTTACAGCTACAGTATGGGCTGATCCAAATTACTGTTGTTGGTGCAGGTGGTGTAGATCCAGCCCATGTCTTCCCATGATATGGATCAGTGGTCTGGGCTATTGAACACTCACTAATGCAGAGTAAAGGCAGGGAGGTGCAGGAAGGGCCCTAGATGTCCATGTATCTTCATTAACAGCCATATTTAAAAATAAATGAAAATCTAATTTTCCACCATTTGGAGCTGAGATTATGATGTTGGCTAGATGTTATGTTATTCTACTGTCGGTATTTAATGTGAGAACAATGGGCTCTGAATTGTTTTAAGCTTTTTCAATACTCCATTATACGTGTATTATATATATATATATATATATATATATATATATAATACACGTATAATGGAGTATTGAAAAAGCTTAAAATATATATATTGTTGTTGTTGTTGTTATTGTTGGGGTATCACTGAAACTTCATCCAGACAGCACTTAGCATCATAGAATCATAGAGTTGGAAGGGACCTTTAAGTTCATCAAGTCCAACCCCCTGCTCAAAGCAGGATTTCCTAAACCATCCCAGACAGATGTGGGTCCAACCAGTGCCTGAAGACCTCCAGATTATCTTGATAATCTAGAATAAAGCAGGGATAATCTAGAATAAAATGTGTCTCTGTGTGCTTTACTCTGAATTATCCAGATAATGTGGATTAGGAAGTGCTGTCTGGGTGAAATTCATATTGTAGCTGACTTGTAGTTGACCACATGGGCACTTCAATGCTGTTTTCCTGTCAGAGATACAGAAGTGGTTTGACATTGCCTACTTCTAAGGATAGTCTTGGGATCAAACCAGCAACTCTTTGTTTTCTAGGTAGTTTGCTCTATATAATGTCTATTCTACAGATATACAATTCTAGGAACCCCTTTGCTTTCATTGAGGTAAAATAGCATATAAATATTGTGAAATAAACAGTTTCCTTATGTCTCATGAAGAATATCTTCTCTCCTTTCTCCACAGAGTGCTTTCAGCTCTACAAGATGTTGACATATGGGCATAAGGTTTAAATAGAGAGTGAGCTCTTGCAATTTACTGCATTCTATATAGGCTCAGACTGTGTGATTAATACCTCAGAAGCCTTCTAAGAAGCAATTTACAATTCAAATTTGCATAATAAATCCCATATTCCTGAGCCATATTTGAGCACCATGCATGCACACAGTGGGCCCATCCTAAAACGATGTGCATATGTTGGGTTCCTTTGCAATATGGAGAGTGCCACAAACCAGATTAAAGAGGGATTTGCAGCACATTTTGGATTTGAAAGAAGCCTAGCGAATCTGTGCAATGTACATCTGGGTGTTTCCGGTTCTACCTCCAGGTGCTACTGGTATCTGAGAAACAGAAAGAGAGATTAGATTTTTGTTCTCTGTCATTTGTAGGGCATTATGATCTAGTCCTTTCTCATACTCCAAGGTGTCACTCATTTATTTATATCTATGCATATTGGTGAAATCCAATTTGTGTCAAATCATGGTTACTACGTAATTTTCAGAGTAAATAGGGAAGTGGTTTTTTTTTTGTTTTGTTACCTTATTCCAAAGATTTGCCAGGGATTACACCTGTGATCCCCTGCTTTCCGGGACAACTGAGCTACAACCACTCTCAAATATTCATATCCCTCAATAAATTTCCATAGAAGCAAAATAACATTACAGTGGTACCTTGACATACGAGTTTAATTTGTTCCGTAACCTTGCTCTTATGTCAAATCGCTCGTATCTCAAAGCAATTTTCCCATTAATCCATTCCAGCTCCCAAAACACCACCTCAGTTGTTTTTGTTATGTACTGTGCTGTATTTACATACTCGTATCTCAAATCTTGCTCTCATCTCAAAGCAAAATATCACTCGCTCAGCGGCTTGTATCTCAAAACACTTGTATGTCTCAGGGCACTTGTATGTCAGGGTACCACTGTATTGAAATTTTAGGTACTATGTTAAATAGAAATGTGCAAATTCAATTCAAATCAAACTTGCTTGGTCCAAAAGAATGGTTCACTTCCATCTGTTTGAAGTTTGACTACCGTTTAAATAGGACTCCCCCCCCCCCAATATATTCCCTTTAAATAACAAAAACCACAACCTCAGGGAGGTTTGGTTTGATTTTAGCCAAACTTTAGAATCTGAATGTGTGCACATCTCTAGTGTTAAATAAGGAAAGCTACATTTTACCAACTTTACAGAAACAACATTTTAATATGAAAAGCCCTTTTTTTCTTTTTTACTAAGAAAGCCACATTTTACCAACCACTCTATGCTGTGACAGAAAGAGGTCTATGGGCCTGTTCACACTTAGCAACCTAGTATGGTATTACAATACAATACTAGGCAAGTAAGGTTGAAGTGCAGTGGTGGACATCTGTAGTTCAACGGCTGGATTAGCCTTGTACAAGGCCAGCATCACCTGATGTGTGGATCGCCAGGTCAGGGCCAGCCAGATCTTTATGTCAATGTTTGCTGTTGCCATGGAGATCCAGGTGCAGCATGTGACTGTATAGCCACAGTTGTGCCACCACATCCACATGGGGACACTCCAGGGAGGTGTCAGTGAGCTCCTCCGGGACAGTGTCAGCAGTGTTTAGATGGATTTCACTACATTTACATTTATATCCCGCCCCAAACCCGAGGGTCTCTTGGCGGCTCACAACATTTAAAAACCAACATATTAAAACTGTATCAGACTATACTAAAACCAGTGCAAGGTTTATTATCCCGTATGCATCCCATTTTAATCCTGTACTTTAAGCACAAGATATGTATAATTTACGTGCAGATTTGTATACGACAGATACAAATCTACACATTCGAATTATCCGAAAATATGTATTGGATTTTCGGAAATCCGAATCAAAGTCAACTGTGCAATTTTGGATTTTTGATAATCCGATTTGCGTTTGAATGTCAAAATCTGATGGATTCTAATCAGATATTCAAATTTTCGAATGTCCATACACATCCCTACATGTGAATTTTTAGACTGCTTCTATATTTCTGACTACTCAGTATCATGTGCATAATCCCAACCCACCTGACTCAAGTGTACACTTTCCAAACCAGATGATGCTCAGATCCTGTAGTTTTCTCCCCAGGGATAAATTTACAAGCTGCTATGCACCTTTTTTTAAAAAAAAATTAATGCCCAGCAGTCTTTTTCCATCTGCGTTCAAATGCAACCCATTCCTTTTATAGAGATTTGGTTTGGCATGCCAAAACGTGCTTTGAGCCATCAGGTGGCACTCTAGAAATAATTTTGAGACACATATGAGACACATTTAGACTTACCTTCCACACTGGAGCCTGGATTAGGGACCCTTCCTGGTGGCCACATCTGCATTTTGGTGAGCGAGATCCGTTTCTAAAACAGTCTCACCACCAAAAACTGGATTAAAATGAAGACCTAATATATTAAGTTTTCAATCCATCCCTTTGCCTGGATCTGTGTGGAAGCAGGATGCTTCCGCACATGGCCAGGCAAAGGGACGGATGTCCCGGCAGCCGCCATGTTGGGAGGGGCGGAAGCAGGATGGTCTGCCTCCAGAACCCCTCCCCCACGTGCCATGTACTGCCAAAAACACATGGTGACTGTCAGCTCACTGCTCCAGTTCTGCGGCTCTGGGGTAGTGTCAGTGGCGTGGGAGGCCGGATGCCCTTTGGAATGGGTGCTGTGACTTCCATGCAGCACCCAGGTGGTCTGTCCACCTGCTCTGGCCTCCCCGCGCATGTGTGGATGCAGGAAGGCCTCCTCGTTTCCATCCCTATTTGGGACAGATCCTCTGGAGGATGGCTCGCCAATAAACAGATCTTCTTTGATCCGTTTCTCGGCAGCATATGCAGAAACACCTGTACATTCTCTTGGAGACTTCATGGACCTGCCTTGAACCTGATAGTCATAGCTGAGGAAGGAAACTTTGCACTGCATTCATAGGTTTGCCATTATTCCCATTACTGAGACGCTTGAGACCTTTATAGACAGAAAATAAAGAGTTTTCAAAGAGTGCCTCGCCGGACTATTCCTGTGATTTTTAATAGCTCCAGGGCCAGGGAGATTTTTCAACCTACTCAGAGAAGTTCCACTTTCTCAATTTTTATCCAGCTTTGCAGCTATTAAAAGTCTCAGAAGTTCACATCGGGTCAAGATACGGCATCCCTTGAGGCTGCACACAGGTGTCATAGACTTATTGTGTATCTGAGATGTGTCCCAGTGCCACATATAATGACAAATTGTGCAAAAAAAGGAGTCAGGGTTAAGTCAAGTAAACCTGAGCAAACGACTCTTTAAAAGAGCTATACGTCTCTCCGCCTTCCTTCCGTGGCCTGGCCTCTGAACCCAGGCAGATTGTCTGTAGCAGGAGCAAACTCAGATGTAAACTCAGAATGAAATTCAAGCTCATCTAATGCAAGCTGGTTTGAAAGGAAGCCAGTAACAGACACATTACATAGTATCAGAACACCAAGAGATTTGATAGGAGGGGAAAGCCAGAGGAAATCTAGATTAAGGTAAATCCCAGAAAGATATAATGCCTCGTAGAATTGAATTTCATAACTACAGATTGAAAAAGATGTTTCTAGAAAATGAAAGCTAGCCAAAGAATAAATCACAATGACTTCTTCATGGTCTTCCATGGCCTACATTGATATAATGCAGTGTGTGTGTATGTTGGGGGGGGGGTGTCGTTCCCGTCCTACATGTCCAGGTAAAGGCAAGTAATCAAAAGAATTCCCCGAAAAGGAGTTCAAAAGGGGATCAGAGTGCAAAAACTGCTTATCCTGTTTTTAGAAATAACAGCAGTTTTGAAAAAGTCGTCAATATAAGAAGTGCAGATAATAAATGTACATGAAGGAGCTTCTACATGCTCCTTCAAACTTGTTTTTAAAAATATTTTTCTCGTACTTTTCACTTTACTTTCTTACCCCTCATTAGTTTTTTATTAATTTTATTAATTTGTTTATTTAGAAAATGTATATCCCATCCTTCACCGAATGGTCCCAGAGCAGGTTACAATGAGATTAAAACATATCAAATAGCAATTAAAAATAGAACCCCTCTCTCCCTTCCTCCCTCCCGAATAGGACAGTACCTGAGGAAGCTATTTGAACAGCAAAAGCCTGGGTAAAAAGATATGTTTTCACCAGGTGCTTAAAACTATACAATGTTGGCGCCTGGTGAACCTCAAGAGGGAGGCTGTTCCAGAGTCTAGGGGCCAGAGCAGAAAAGGCCCTCCTGCAAGTCCCTATGCCTCGTAAGAGAAGGAATCACAAGAAGGCCCTCTCCCTAAGATCTCAGTGCCCAGGCTGGTCTGTATGGGAGAAGACACTCCTTTAGATACCTGGGGCCCAGGCCATTTATATGTTAGTGTCAACACCTTGAATTGGGCTAGGTAGCAAATAGGTAACCAGTGATCAATTTTGTGATCAGAACATTCTTATCTATTTTAAAGGCTACATTCCCTTACACATCTCAGTAATTCACAACTTTCTCAATAATTAATGTTATTGCCCCTAACTATAGGTAAGAATAAGAGAGCCAATTTTTTTTCAAAGGTTCACAGAATAGCTTGAGTGCTTGGGCCTTTTAGTACTTTAATTTTAGGGACTGGTAATCTGCTCACTAGGCAGACCTATCTGCACTATCTAGAGGTTGCCATAAACTCCCCCAAAGCCATCCAGCAGTGTGGACTACTAAATAGCAGCCCACATGCTTACTGGGAGCAGCTAGACAGGGCAGCAAGTGGGCATGGTGGCATGATTGCAGTTCCACAGTCATGCACATCATCCAGATCACAATGACAATGTCTGAGTGTGCACTGGATGTTGTTGCAGATGTTGCCATGGTGATATGGCCTGCCCTGGCCATCCATAGTTCAAGTGCTGCTGGCCTGGTACAGGGCTTATCCAGCACTTGAAGTGCAGATTGCCGCCACTACACTGACTGGTATGGTATTATTATACTATAGTGGTCATGTAAATGTGAAAATACGCTTTGACACATTATGGATATAAGCTGAATTGACAACTTACATGTTTTATCTATATCTATCTATCTATCTATCTATCTATCTATCTATCTATCTATCTATCTATCTATCATCTATCCCACCCCATACCCGAAGGTTTCTGGGTGGGCAACAGCAGATTAAAAACAAGATAGACATTAAAACAAAATACAGATTAAAAACACTTTAAAAATTCAGCATATTTAAAATAGTATGCTCCATATTGTATCCATAGTGACTGTAACTGGGGAGGGGGGCGAATATAATCACCTCAGCCAAAGGCCAGGGCAAAGAGGTGCATCTTTACTGCCTTCCTAAATATATGTAAGGAAGGGGCATGAAGCACCTCAAAGGGAAGACTATTCCATAATCTGGGGGCTATCGCCGCAAAGGCCCTCTTCCAAGTGCCCACCAGCCTCACTACTGAAGGTGGTGGGACAACCAGGAGGGCCTCACTACTTGATCTTAAGGCACGGGCAGGTCGGTATGGGAGAAGGCGTTCCTTTAGATATTTATATCCTGTCCTTCAAAATAGGAGCTGTGGAGTTGCTACGCAGTTTCCATTTGGCATGTTGGAAGCGGCTACGCAGGGACTCCACATGGACCCCGCAGCTTCCCATCCCCAGGTCGGTTGGCTTGGCAGTGGCTAAAGAAGGACACCAAAGCTTTTGTCCTGTCTGGAGGCACCCTATGTCTAACAGCCTGTTGACACCTCCAAGGCTACTTGATCAGCCAATCAACACAGAAATAACACCTTGAATTAGCATTTCTTGTGGAGAGGGACAGTAAAGGACAGTATTATTCTTCTCACACACACACACACAAACACACATGCACATGGAATTTCTATCCTTACTTTCTTTCCCTCTGTTTACCATCTGAATAGGTCTTTCATTCCCTAACAACTGTTCTTGAAAAGAGATATGCTTGTAATTGAAAGTTGGATTGGGTTATCCATTGGCAAGGCATAATTTTGTGCAAAGCTATTTCTACCTCTTCTCTGCACCTGTAATGTTTGGAAATAAGCTGACACCATAAACATTTGAAGCTTGTCAAGGCAAACAAATTCATCACATTGTGTAACATTCTATATTAATTTTAGCTGTGCAATTTTTCTGCCGTATTAAAAAGAAAGGAAAAAGTTTTCTTTTTTTTAAGGATAAACCACATAGCTTTGTAGCAGCTGAAGAAAAGAAGCAGCAATCATTGACAACTGCCATTTTCTCATCTTGCGTAGACATCAGGATGAAGAAATAGCAAATAAAGGGAGAAGAACTGATTTGACAGCTGTCATTCTACATGATATGGAGAGAGATTATTTGCTCGGTATGGATAAAGCACCTTCATGAAATGCCAATACTTGTGTAGTTAAGGAGGGATACCTAGGCCATTCCAGTAAGCAAAGGAATGCTGCATGGGAGTAGATAGCAGGGGAGTCGTCACACTTCCACTTTAAACCTTCTCCAGTCCATCTTCTGGTCAGACTGCTCACACCTTTCCATTTCTATCCATTTTAATTGTGTCCTTTCCACTTTCCATATGGCCTTCCTGAATGTAAAGGCCACAAATAAAATGGGTAGAAATGAAAAGGTGTGAGCAGTCAGACCTGAGGGTAGACTGAAGAAAATTTAAAGTGAAGATGTGACCACGGCCCAGAGTATATTGACTGTGGGTAACTGGCCTGCCATTTCTTTTTCCCCAGGGAACCGACCAATAGCTGCTGTGTTCAAAAGCATTAATAAATCAATTTACATCTGTTAGGGCCTTTCCACACAGGCTCTAAAAATGGATTTAGAGCCAGATGTGGGAAGGATTTGGATGTGGCATCTGGACAGGGAACCCAATTAGGGTCCCTTTGAGTATGCCACGTCCATACATCAGCGTGCAAAACCGGTTGCTTAAACCGGTTTTGCTGCCAAAATCCAACCCAGATGTAAGACCGGAAAAAATCAGGTGTTACATCTGGCTTTTCCCCTGAAACCGGTTCGGAAGGAAACGCTTCTGAAGCAGCTGGGGGAAAAGCTGGATTGCCGGCGCATGCCCAGCTGTCAAAAGAGGCAGAGTGCATGTTCTCCCTCTGTGACAGGTGGGTGAGGCCAGCAGCCGGGTTCCCCCTCGCAAGAGAAGGGGCGACCGTCCCTTCTCTTGCCAGGGGAAGCCGAAGCCTAAACCCACCCCATTCCACCCAGGGTCGCGCACTCATAATTCAGGGTCTTACCTGATCACGGTGTGGCAGTTTCTAGAAGCGGGAAGCATGCTTCCACTGCGCGTGTGCACGCCATAGCCTCCATTTCCCAGTTGCCCTCATGAAGGTGGGTGGCCCCTTCCCATTGGCCACCTGCCCTCACAGTCTGATCCCCTTATCCGCTGGGATATATTCTGGCCTCCAAGGGGCATTGGAATAGCCGTGCGACACCACCAGATACCTTGCGCCCACCTACCATGCACCCCCTTACATTTTGGGACAGGGTCCGGTGGCGTCATGCCACTATTCTAACACTCTACAGAGGCTGAAATAGGCTTTCTGGAGGCCAAGATAGGCTTTCCGGTTCTGGGTGCTTTTCCCTTATGGTGCCTACAGGGGGTAGGGTGGGGCTGATCCATGGTTAACTAAAACCATGGTTACCGAATCAGTGGATACAGGGGTCCGACTGTATTCATTATGTAAGCTAAGTATGTTACTGTCTAATAAATATTTGAATTTTAAAAAAAAATGTAAAATGAACATATTAAAACAATAACTTTTCCTCCTTCTTCTTGACTTTGCTTCTGGTACAAGGAATTGCCCTGGGATGATGGGCAAAAACCAAGAAAACAAGAAGCTATGAATTCTGTCGTGTTCATTTTGGAGCAACAAGGTTTTAGAACTAGGTTTTAGTACCATGTACTTGTTCTTTAAACAAGCCAGACTTGTTAGATTTGGATTGCCCCATTGGACACAAATCGAGCTGTGCCATCCTTGTATGTGTCATACAACAGGAAAGCCGTTGCTCAGGAGGTGATTGTATATGGCATAAGTCTGAAAAGACAGTGTGGTGAAGTTTCAGAAAGTGTCATGCAATATGTTTTCTATCATCAACCCTCTCTCTCTCTCTCTCGTTTTTTTTTTCCTTATGATGGACCAAGGCTCATATTATATTCTTTCAAGCTGTTTGCCTGTGAGATTTTGTGAAAAGACTAGGGGGTAGTTAGCATTCACACACATTCTGCTTTGCCATCTTGCAATCTTCTCAGGGAATTTGTTGTTAAAATATGAGTAGACCAAAATAGTTCCAAACAAATGTAAACTTAATGTCCCAACATAAAATATTCATTGGATAAAATCTTTGCTGAACGCTCTCCAATTCAATAGAATTAATAACTCTTACATACTTGGAATATGGACAACATATGAGAGAAGATCAATGTTTGAATCCAATAAAAATAAACGTTTCCTCTGTAAATATTATTAACTGCAATTGTGGATTCTTGTGCAAAATTATTTTCCTTTTTTTTTAACTGAAATGTTGAAACTGATTTATTATCTTTAATATCCAAACAAAATACACACCCTTCACAATTTCATATTATGCCATATACTTATCTGCTACTAAATTTATTTCTCCCGGTCTCCCCGCCTCAGGTTAGCTTGGCTTGCAATTTAACATCTGATTGAGATCAGCTTAGATATCATATTAACCTCCTGTATGTTATTGAAAGAAAATATGTATAAAATGATGTGCAGATGGTATTTAACACCTTATAAATTGGGGAAAGTTTATCAAAATATATCTACTAAATGTTGGAAATGCAAAACAGTTAATGGGACATTTTACCATATGTGGTGGACGTGTAAAAAGGCAAAGAAATATTGGGTTATGATATATAATTAGATGTCAAGAATTTTGAAAAGGAACTTCAGGTTTAATCCAGAACTCTTTTTGTTGGGGATTGTAGATAATACATTAGAAAATGTAAACTCGTTAATCCTGTATATGGTGACAGCCGCAAGATTATTGTATGCTCAGAAGTGGAGGGAAGAAGAGATACCATCGAGTGAAGAATGGCTAATTAAGATGACCGATTTGGCGGAAATGGACAAATTAACAAATTTATTAAATGAGAGAACAACTGATAAATTTATGAGAGACTGGTCCCCATTTATTGAATATCTAGCAGAGCTCGAATTGATGACAGAGGGGTTCGAGTGAGGATAAAGATTAAACAGGAATCCAAAGAGAGACAAAGACGCGGAGCAACAAGGGATGGATACAGAATAAAGAAGTCAGACAAGCGGAGGAAGTCAAGGGAACTTCTATTAATGTAACGACAGGAAGAGTGTGTAAATGTTTTTTTTCTTTTAATTTGTGATAAAATTTTAATTAAAAAAAAACAACACATGAACTATTCCTTGTTGGACTGCATCCCCTTTTCTTTCTTTCATCACATTATACACCCTTTTCCATTTGTCAGCCATAGAAAATTTCTGTAATACCCCAATATAACACATTCTACGTTCTCTAATAAAGGGTGTTTTTCCACCACAGGTTCAGGCTAAAAGGAACTTTGGGTCCTTCTGGGAAAGTGACTAGCTCTGGCTGCTGCCCTGGGCCAAACCACCAACTGATTAGGGGTGTGCACGAATGCAATTTTCAGGATTCGATTTGAAATGAATTTCCTAAAATTCAATTTGATTTGAATATTTAAAATTCGAATTTACCCAAATTCGATTTGAATTAAGCAAATTCAAATCTACTCCTTTGAATTTTCGATTCAAATTTGCACTTACGAATGCCAACAACATTTGTATGTGCACATAAGCATTGTTAGGCATCCATACACATCCGTATGCATCCAGCAGTTATCCCGTATGCATCCCATTTTCATACCTTACGGATCTGTACAAATGCATACGGATGTGGGAAAGACACGTACGTGGAAGTACGCATTGTGCACGTACATGTACGAATGTCCAAATAATTTGATGTTCTAACATTTAAACTCAAATTTATAGACATTCAATTCAAATTTGAATGTCAAAATTCAAACGAATTCGATTGAATTTTGAATCTTTTGAATATTCGTGCACATCCCTACTGCTGATTGCTGCCATACTTCTAGGGACAGCTGTTTTGCAGGCAGTGATAGTGGTGGCCACTGCTGCCATTTTCCTTGGTGCAGCCCTGCCACTGTTCCTGCTGCCTGTCCTGAGCACTCCAGAGGGCTGGCTGCATGTCTGGGCCAACAGAACTACTGCAGCTTCCACCACCCCTTCAGAACATTCCAGAAGGCCAGTCAGCAGCACCACTGCTCCTGCTGCCCCCCCCCCGCAAAAGAGCTCCAGAGGGCTGGCTGAGTGTTTTGCCTGGGGCCACACCCTCACTGTTGCTCCTGGTGCCCCTCCAGAGCACTCCAGAGGGCTGGCCGGGTGCTTTGACCAAATATTATGACGTTTCAGCTGAAGGGCCAATAAGCTTCACTTCACACACAAAGGGGCTGCGAAGGTGACAAAAACCTTTGGCCACATCCATTTTAAAGCGTGTGTGTCTGTGCATTACAGATCAAACTGGTTACTTGGTACTTTCTGATCATTTCAT
This sequence comes from Aspidoscelis tigris stejnegeri, assembly GCA_023333525.1. Taxonomy (NCBI): domain Eukaryota; kingdom Metazoa; phylum Chordata; class Lepidosauria; order Squamata; family Teiidae; genus Aspidoscelis; species Aspidoscelis tigris. The sequence continues at coordinate 15,921,022 of JALMGA010000002.1, forward strand.
CTCCCAGGGAGCTCAGTCAACCTACTATCATTTTGATGAATATGAACACTTAACCTTTGAGAACCAGGACTTCTCATTTGGCTTCCTTCTCCAGCTGGGTAAATTGGAATGGAACTCCTCAAAAGAACAGGACCTGAAGTCTACATGTACTATGGTGCTTTCTACTGCCTTTCATAGCTATTATAAAATAATGCAGGTGAAGTTATATTGATTGCACATCTCTGAATCTAGTACAGTCCTCCAGTTTCTGCTACATATGCTTTTATTTTGTATTGCCTAAGAATTTTACAATCTATTCTATATTTTATTTTGTGCCATTTTGGTGTATGCACAGCTAGTCATGCTTTTTAAAACAATGAAAATAGCCATGGTTGGTTTGTGCATAACTTAATCTTAAAAAACAAACTATGTAAAGAATTGATCCTTCCATAATTCTGCAATATGGGATGCTACAGGATGTTCTGTCTCCATGCTGCACTGCGGCCTCCATCCAAGAATGTCCAAGGTTGTCCCAGAGTACCCTGATATTCCAAAGCTTTGGAGAAATAAAAGCTTCTCCACAACTTTACCGGGAATGTCTAGTATGCTCCCAGTTCTGGGATGCAAGGAAGTGGGGCAGAGCAGAGGAAGTTGCAAGGAAGCAGGGCAGTAGGGCTGCAGCTGTGCAAATGCATGCTGTGTCACTATTGCCAAGGCAACAGACAGGCATGTAATGGAGGTTACCATGGCTATTACTGCATTGATTCAGATGGTCTGGTATGGACTATACACACTGTGAGCACCCCTAGGTAAGTTGGGGATGGTGGTGATGCTTGCAGTGTGAACACTGGTCACCATCCCTGAACTTAACTGCACTGGAATGGTATAGATCCACCATTTCATGCAGTTAACTTTACATATAGCTACCTGCATAACAGGTAGTTCTTCTACCCCCCTATATTCACAGGAAGGCTCTTGGGGAATTCAAGACAGGCAAGTGCCTAAGAGGCCAGAAAGAATAAAAATATGGCAAGGAGAATTTTTTACAAAGGAGAGACTCACACCTTTTGTCCACTTTGCCCAACAAAATTCTCTCTTCACCTGTGAATACTTCTCTAGATTTTCTCACTTTCCCTCCCTCCCTGTCTCTCCCTTTCTTTCTTATGAGGAATTGGCAAAAACTGAAGATACATTTTCTGTATACCACAAAAAACAGGGACAATTTCCAGGTAAAGTGGTGGTATATGCTGCTGCTTCCTTTTCTGTGAAATAATTTTTAATTCTAAATGCTTTTCATGAGTCAAAGGTACAGGGAGCCAGATGAACTTACAATGGGGAAAATGACAAGGTATCATTTAGTATAAAATACTGTTCTCATTTTCAGACACTCTCATTCTGCTGTAAGCAATTCCATGTGTTCCCTTCGGAACGACTTCTTCAGAACCTTAATTAGCAGGTATCGCTCTGTCCAATCATGCCAGGTTTAGTTTATTATTCTTAATATTAAGGAGACCGTGTGTGCACTTGATCCATCAACTACAAAGAACCTTTGTAACTTCCCTTTAGAATTTGCCCTGTTGATTTCAAGATTAATTTTTCTTTAATGTCATGCTCTGTTTCAACTCCACTTAAAATTGCTACCTCTGTACCTTCCACTAAAGAAGTCAATCTCAGCCCTTGATAAAGTTGCAAATTAATGTCACCAGCCTTTTGACTGTCTCAAAAATAAGGCAAAAAAAAAGGATTGCTGCTTAGCCTGTCATTGGGCCTTTCTGCATTTAGCTTACCTTTTTCTGGATTAGTGGGTCTGGGCCAGTGGAGTCCACTGGTCCAGGACATGGAAAGATGTGGTCTGGAACAGTGCTGTCTGCATGACAGTGCTGCTCCAGATCTGTACCTGCACCAGGCCTGAAGCGTGCACTAGTTTCAGGATGGGCCCTCAAGGGCTCTGAAGGGCTAGGAACCACTCAGAGCCACTGGGAGATACACTTCAGCAGTTTGTTTTGGTGAATCATCAACATGAGTCCTATGGCAGTCCAGGAAATGGAGGCATACCTTCTGCATGTCTGTGATCTGGCTCACTGTTTAATCAGAGACGTTTTCGCACGGGGCTGATTCGAACGCGAAAAAGCCAGCTGTGGACACGTCATCCGCATTGGCCGCGCGCGCCTTGCGTCCCGACGTGTCCGCAGCTGGCTTTTCCGCGTTCGAAATGTAGAGCACTTCGAAGTGCTCTACACGCGTTCCAACGCGGACGAGCCGCCCGCAGGCGTTCGGGAGAAGAAGCGTTCGCGCCGCTTCTGTCTCCCGAACGGCTGCCGGCGCGCCTCCGACGCCGCGCGGCTTTGACAATCAGCTGTTTTTCAAACAGCTGATTGTCGATCTGCCTCCGCGGCCGCCGGCGCGCCCCTGGCCGGCGTTTGCCGGCTAAGCCAGCTTCGGGCGCTTTGACCATTCGCACCCAGACGCTCCGGAACGCGTTTACACGCGTTCCGGAGCGTCTGTGTGTGAACGGGGAAAGCGCCCGAAGCTGGCTTAAGCTTTCCGCCTGAACGCGTTCGGTTTCGAACGCGATTCAGTGCGGAAATGCCTCTGGTCTACCAGTGATCCATATCAAGGGCCTCTTGATCCAGATCATGTTCCATCTAAAGGAGACACAGAATGCAAGCAGTGGGCAGGAGCTCTCTGCTCCTCACTAATATGTGCACAGATGAGGCCTAGAAGAGGATTATTAGGGTTTGTATTCCAGAACAAAGGTAAGTGTAGAGTAACATCCAACTATTTTGTAAGCGTCTTCCTTTCTCCTTCAGGGCTAAATTTTCTTCCAATGTAGTAACAACATGGCTATGAATTGCTTTGTAGTACTTTAAGTTGTGAAACTGACTGAATTGTGGGGGGAAAGTAGATATTGGCAAACAGGTTCCAATAATTTCCTTGTCAAAACAACTTAGGACCCCTCAATCCCAGTCAGGGAAAAGTGAAATGATGCAAAATGCAAAAGGGTACCTGGGGTCTGAGTAGGCTAAGATATCCCCATGGCTGAGGTCATACTAAAGGTTTAATCCAGCTTCAGTCCACTTTCAGGGTGTGAGAATGCATCAGCAAAATGACAAGCTGTTTTCTTTCAGTCTTAAATAACTCAGAAAATTCACCTTTGGGATAGATCATGTGGAAAGCAAATCACTGGTCACTTTGCTGATGTGTTCTGTCACACTGGATGTGGACTGAAGCTGGATTAAATCTTAGGTGTTACCACAGCTCATGAGTCACACCTTAGAATTATATGCATTTAAAGGTACAAATTCACATGTGAACTGCAGCATATCAGACATCCTACCAGCTTGGTATGGAAGAAGACAAAGTAGGGAAAATGTTATATTGTTATTGTCATTAAAATATTTCATTTATTTAAAGTGTTGATAAACTACACTTCATTATGACTTCCAAGACAATTTTCAACAATAAGAGGATATAAGAGTAAAATGAAAATGATTAAAACAGTCACTGGATAGCAATAATGGGCAGTCATTCAAGTCATTTCATCAGGAAACAGGGAGTAGACAGTTTTGTTAATCACAGGAAACTACCACATTTTGGCATCTATTAAACTGTCCATCCGTCATGATCGGGTTGCCATGCAATAGGGCAAAATCTAGTCTTGTTCTATGTTAATTACACATAAGGATCTTCCAAGGGTGGACCTTCTATGTCTGGGACTCACTGGGTGATCACCAGGCCCCAAGGGCTATCTCAGAGCACCCTTTATGCTCACTGTGTGGATGGAGCCGCTGTCTCCCACTATTCTCTTTGAAAAGATCTCTACAATTAGGAGCAGAGCAACTGTATCACAGTACCTTATGTGTCATAAAGCTGACCAAATACGGTACCCTGGGGGGGTTTTTTGCACTCACCTCACTAGTAAAGCCTGAGGGAGGGCTCCATTGCTAGGGATGTGCACAAATATCCATAACATTCAAAATTTAGCCAAATTGAGACATTCAAATTCAAATTGAATGTTGGTCCATTTGGAGATTGACATTTAAATTCAAATCAAATGTTCTGATGCACTCATATGAAGCTTCATATGAAGCTTTGTATGGGATTCATATGGGATTTGTATGAATTTCATATGCCATTTGTATGCATTCATATGAGATTCATATAAGATTCAACATTTGTATTGAATACAAATCCTATGACATTCAAAGGAGATCTATTCGAATGAATACATTTTTTTACATTCAATTCAATGCAAATTGAATTAAAAAAAAACATTTGTGTACATCCCTATCCACTGCACTGCATGTCACAGAGCCATTTCCTCTCTACAAATGGGTCCACATGGGCCAGAGAATCCCCCGAACCATACAGAATTGAAGCACTCAAAGTACTCCACACCTATACTAGCAGCAGGGGTTGAGCAGCCCTGCACACTGCATATGAACCTCTTCTGGGTGCAGGGGAGCACATGACTGGAGTGCAGGTTGTCCCAGCAATGGTGGCATGCGGACACACTGTTGCCATCACTGGGGTTCCCATTTGCACATATGCGGGGCTTAGTAAACACTGGCTAAGCTACAGATGTGTAGGGTGTCTGCAAGTGCAAATGCCTAAAGCATTCTAGCACTTGGCTTCCCAGTGACCGGAGGCGAAGAGCATATTTGCTCCACGGTCAATAATGTGAAAAACCAATGGCATGAAATGCTAACAGTACAGTAGTCAAAATGCAAGTTAAGATTAAGAAACTAACAGACTAAATTTGGACCTTATAGCAACAGTTAAGCATGTATCTAAGCCATTGAGTAACATTTATTTTAACTTAGCAAAAACTATAAATAAAGTAAATTGGACCGCATAATCCACATATGGCTGATCAAGACAGTGAAGAGATTTATCAGGTCACAAGGAAGATAAATTCAATGTCAATGAATATTGGAACTTAAAATACTTCATGTGTAAAGTGGTTTCATTGTCCATTGTGCAGTGCTCCAGACATGCCCTATGGGTCAAATCCACACTTAAGAACACAGGAAGTTTTTTTTTTAAAAAAAATACAAATCAAATTATTGGAACATTTAGTTTAGGACTGGCCACAAGGACTTTGACAAAGATATATTCTTCACTTAGCTTGAGGCTCTGGATGCATTGATTTCAAAAGCAAAAACTCTACTTCTGACCTAGTGCAATTCACCCCTCTTTCTCATACTGAAGACTGTGAAGCCCTTCCATTTGCAAAGTAATTCTGCATTTCGTTTATTTTTTCACAGCTTTCTTTCTGGGAATACACAGATTCTTCCCCAAGCTATGGCTGGATTTGTCATCAAATTGCATCAGACATGAAGTGCTGAAATAATGTGGCAATTTCTGTTTGCAGGAAATGTTCAAGGACCTTTTGTGGATAGTGGAAGAAAGAGAGGGAGGGAGATGGGTAGTGGGTGCTGCAAAAAATAAATAAATAAATCACTTGAGAGAGAGAAATAGAAAGAGAGAACAAAACAGGTAGAGAGAGGATCCAGACAGCAGAAAGAAGATTGCTACAAACTATGGCCACTTACCCACCTTAGATCTGGATCAGTGGATCCAGAATAACTGGACCCACTGATCCAGAATTTATGGAGGTGTGGGCCAGATTAGGGGTGTCTGCACTGATGGTACAGATTTGACCCCTGCCTCCCCATGGCTGCAAAACTCATATGAAGTTCACACACGCGGAATACCTCTCAGAACCTGGGGATGTGGCAGGTCCTATTAGTTCCAGATCATGGAGACATGCCATATATGGCCCTCCCATGATCTGGAACAAAGCCCTTAGCTTGTAGAGATAATTGAATGGATTTACAATAGATCTAAATTAAGGAAGGAAGGAAGGAAGGAAATTATATAGGATGGCATAAGTTGATTGAAATATCTTAGTTCTGCACAGAGATGTATAAACACAGGGACTAAAAAAACCCTCTGTTAAATAGAAGCTTTTAAAGTCAAGTCATCACCTTTATTACACAACACTTAACTACTTTTGGGTTATGGCCTAAAGCAAAATGAATGCCAATCACGGACTGGGACTGCAGCACTGTGAATTTATATGAAAAATGCAGAAAGTTCAGTATACACCAAGGTGCACTCTATTGACTATGTCAGTAATAGCAGCTTTTTTCATTTTCCCCTTGTAATGGAAAGCACTGCATGCATTCGGAATGGGTCCCCAGTCTTGATTAATCTCATCAAAGAAACGGCCTTCAGTTTGGAATACTATTGATTTTGGTTTAAAGACAGCTCATACTCCTTTTCTTACATCTCCTTTGCCATCTATTTCAAGCATACCTTTCTTCCTTTTTTTAAGGAGAAAAAGCCTACAAATTGCATGGAGACTTAACCAACCCTTGATGATTGGTGACACATTTAGTGGTTCTGAATGCTTCAGGATGAAACAACACTTATTTTAAACATACTGTGTATTGTTTTAGAGTTGTTGAATTTTTAAAGTCTTTTAATGTATATTCTGTTTTTATCTGTTGTTTTAAGGTTGTTGCCCATCCAGAGACCTTCAGGTATGGGGCAGGATAGAAATGTAAATAATAAAGTAAGTAAGTAAGCAAGCAAGCAAGTAAATAAATAACCATGTTACAAATGACATGTGTCTGGTTTCCTAAAATAGTAGGTCTGAATCTCATGTTTCCTTCTCTCTTCTAGTTTCTGAAAAGTAAAGCAAAAATGAGAAATATATTTCCTACTCCTGCCTTTGCTAAACGATTCTCCTTTCTGCACCTCCCAGTACCCTGACATATAAAAAGGTCTAGACCCCTGCTGTCTACACACTGGTGCAGACCAGCAGAGATCCCATTCATCCCTAGTTTGCTTTGTCCACCCTTGTCAAAGCAATGGACTTGGATGAGGCACCAAAATGGACTCGGATGCGGCACCATATCCTGGGGCAGACATGGGCCTCATTAAAGTAGACTACAAACAGACAGCTGAACTAATCAAGGACTATGAAGACCAAGTGGACAACATACCACATGGTCCAGGATAAGTGGAGCAGACCCTTTTTTGGCAGTGCACAAAGAAACACTGCTGGTAATGGTCATGTCTCTAAAGATGCCCCAGCTGGAAACTTTGAAGGCCAAGAACAACCTATAATAATTGTAACAATACACGTGACTTTCTCAGGGAACAGTAATAACTGATGAGAAATTAGAGAAGATCACAAAATATGAAGATCTACCAAACAAAATCCAACACCTCCAGGAAATAATAAGGTAATTATTAGTGTGTTAGTCCAATTCTGTACTCCTTTTGACTATCCCAGATCAGAATGGGATGCTCTGATCTGGGATAGAAGATACATTCCAAGCTGGACAGATTGCTGCTGGGATGGAACCAGCTTTGGAGCCATTGAGGAGGGGCTCCAAATGCTCTGAAGTTCAGGAGGTATTTTTTTTTGGGGGGGGGTATTTCAGTGGTGTGTCTTGTTGCTGTCTGTATACTGCTGTGATCCAGTACACCATTCTCTAATATGCTGGTAAACGTTGAAAGGAGATCTACCAATAGACTGGACCAAAACATCCATTTTGGGCACCGTAGCCTGGTCTATACTCCATCCTGTGCAGACAGAGCATACTAGGTGGGGGTGGAGTTCCTCTTAAACTACACCAGCATGCAGAAGGGAAGCCCATAGACCCTTTCTTATTCTGCACTACTGGCAAATGCAGAATGGCCCTTAGTTGCACCATCAGAATAAATATTCAGAGGGCTTCAGAATAAAGTAACTCTTCTGCCTTTGGAAAACAACAATAACCCACAACACTACTTGGAACTAAATACATTATTTGTTGCTATCTCTTTTTTTCCAACTCCTTGATTCGGATTCAAGGTACGAATGAGCCACAAGTCTGGTCATCTTATCTTTTGGACTGTGCAGCCAGGGCATAAAAATAAATTGAACATTCAGACTTTGTGCATCCTTCACATGCATTCCATTCAAATAAAGATCCATTCACATGCAGTTGCATTCGTTTTCTTTTCTGCTTGAACAACAAACTGTGGACAAATACAGCTCCATTAGTTTGAGTCTAATTTCAACTGATTGGGGAGCATGCATACACACTGTCTATTTTGTCATAGTCAGATATAAAATGTCGATGGCTGGCTGGCTGGGTAGAACATATGTACTTACACATCTCTTTGTGCTTCATCTATTCAAAGTCTGTGCACTGAGATGGATTTAAAACAACAACAACAACAACCTCTGCTGAAGTTGTATCCAGTCCACCGACCGGCAGATGTCCCCTGGAGTGAGAAATCCAAGAGAAGTCACAGGAGCAGCAGTTGTGTGAGCATATCTCAGTTGATCCTCCCAAGTGGAACATAGTTATGAAGTGAACTTTCCTTTTTGCTGTGCCATTTCTGCCCAGGATCATCTTCTGAAGGACCAAAAAGTGGCCAAACTCAAGCAAAATTTCTAGTTTATTATTAGATTGCCCAACATTGAGATGGAAGCCAGCAAGCTGTACCTTCATCTTCTGGGGAAGCTTAAGTTGGAACACATATTCTCTTCAATTTCAATATGTGTTCAGACTTCAAATTCAAAAGATTTGTTCTTTTAAAATAAAATATAGTTGGAGATGAATTACCAGGATTTCTGGGCATTTTAGTTTGAGTTATCTGGAAACAGTAAACTTGATCATCTGGAGATCTGGGTGTGCAAACAAACATAGGATCCACATAAAGGTACAGACAACAATAGAAATGAAGATCGCTCTTATGACTGTTGTGATGATGTGCTGTTCGCATGCTCTAAGTGAGGGAAAGACTGAAACAGGGAACTTCTGGAGAGCACAGGACGTGGCCACAGAAGTTGTCCATTTTTCTGTGCTCTTGCGAAGAACACACTGGACCAAATAGGTCCAGATGCTGCACTGTAGCTTAAACCATATGGGGAATGCTGTCAGACCTTCCCCTAGAGGTTTGCCATTAGAGCACTATGAAACTGCTTTAGGAAATAGCAAAACAACCCCAAAGGCAAAAGCCTCAGTCTACCATTCTTAAGATGGTTACTTGTCCCTAGATTTCCTTTTTTCCCTCCTTGTAGAGTGAAAAAGAACAGAGGAAGTGGCTTAATTTTTGTATCAAATCAAAAATAGATGACTTCCTGGGCTATTTCCTCTTGGAGTGGTCCAACCATCCCAGTCTACTATGTTCTGAAATAAGATCTGAGTTGCTGTTTGCATTGTGAAGGTGAGGTACACCATCTGGACTAAGCTCAGTGGCCATATAGATTCACCATAGCTGTTCTTGTCCAGACAACCGACTCGCTGTTCAAAACACCACCCAACACTGTTGCTCATATGCCATACCCGGTGCACAAAGGCTGGGCTGGGGAGAACAGTCTTTGAAGGCAGTATACCTAGCTCCATACCAGGCTTTTCTAAAATTAGACTGTAGTGTTTCCCTTGTTATGGATCAAGTTTGGAAGAGGCAAAGGATGGACTGAACCTATACCACTTGGAATGTTTTATACCTCTTCCAACAGGCTGACAGCTGATTTGGGATAAAAATACTAGGGAGCTGCTTGTTCCAGGATAACTAACAAAAGTGGAAAGGGGTTAACTTTCTTCTAGATGCAAGAATCCATATCAGAGCATCTCTTGTAAACAGCTGTTCAGCCTGTGTTTGAAGAAATTCAATAAACAAACGGCTACCATCCCTTTAAGATAATTCTTCCAATGTTGAAATACTACAATGTTGAAGGTAACTTAAGTCCTTTTCCCCATGAATGACATTGTCGGATCATGGCCTCTCATCTAATTTTATTCCATCTGCAGTAGGAGCCAATATTGGCTCAATATTGACTTTTCATATACTTCACAGTTTGTAGAACCAGGCTGCTCTCTTTCTCAGTACACATCTGATTGTAAGCTGATTGGAAGTTGTACCAGGGCACGTAAGATAACAGAATATTAAAATGCCCAATTTCAACCTTTTGAAATTTGCAAAATTGTGATTAATTTGCCTCTGCTTTAACACTTACTACCCCCAGATCACACAAGTGTAAATTGGTGCTGATTTATATGATGGGGATGCTGTAATCCAAAGAATCACTTTTGATTTCACCAAAGTGAAATCAGTACATGAGATCTGGGTGGTCAGCAAAAGAAATAGTCTTTTTTTGTGAGCTCCAGGATTTTAGAACTCTCTCAAAAAAGAAAACTCAGCCCAACTGCTCTGTTTGTAGGCTTCGACTTTTTTGAAGTCTTCATTTGTTAGTATCGTATTCATATGTTGCCATTTTCCTCCTGTTTTGATATTTAATTATAACAAAAATTATTTACTTGATAATGATATGTTAGCAATACCGCTAACATATTAATCTTTTAATAGCAAGATTTCTAAAAATGAAACTTGGGTGCTAATATCTACCTAGATGCAAACTAGCCTAAATATCTCAAAAATATATTTTTGAGATGCACCCTTTAAAAAACTCTCATTAAATGTTACAGAAGATTAGCATTTAATGCAGTATGGAATGAGTGGGCTCTCAATTTTAATCTTCAGCATATTGGAAACAAAATGGAATTGCATATAGAAAATGAGGAAAAGATGGTAGAAGCATCTGACACCCTGAAGGTAAAAAAGGAAAAAAAAAGCTGATCATTTGTCTCCTAGACGATAACCCAACATAAGAGATTGCGCTTGGTGTTCTTAGATTAATTAGGTTTTGCTGAAAACAAATCTTGACTGACAGGAGATTTGAGGCCTCAAAGAGGCATGCATTTATTACAATGAGAAGTGGAGGAAAGTGCTCCGGAGTGACTGATTCTTTGATTTATAATTAAAACTCAATAAGCATTTATGCAAAAAAAAAAAAACACACACCCTCTGGTAGCATTATCACAGGCATGATTTAGAAACGGCTAAATATGGTAGTCAATCTACGATGTAATCAAAATGGCACTTATTTTTGTGGGCCACAACACAGGAAAGACGAAGCAAACGTGGGGAAGAGCTACTCTGCACGTTGCACAGTTAAATGAAAGACATCACTGAGGCTATAAATGCAGACTGATTTGAGGCAGATTGATTTGGGATCTTGCAATTATAACTAAAGGGGATACTTCTGTATACTTTGACACAATGAATGTACTCACACAAAGTTACAGATAAAAAAGTAGCATCTGCACGCTAATCCCTTAATCCACACTTAAAGGTCACATGTGCACTTTCAAAATGCGGTCTACAGCCTTCAATGTGGATTAGAGATGGGATATGAACACTAGCGTCTGCACTCTTTGACCTCTAAGCGGCTTTGCAGCTGCTTTTTAAAACGTGCAGTTGCAGCCAGTGACTGATTGGACATTTGCTGGACAGATGGAAATCTACTTGAGCAGAGTTTATGGTATGAGTCAGGTGTTATTCAGCTGACTATCTACAACCCTGTGGATCACAGCATAGAATCATAGAGTTGAAAGGGTCATAGAGTCCAAACCCCTGCTCAATGCAGGATTTCTTAAACCATCCCAGGCAGATGTAGATCCAGCCTCTGCTTGAATATCTCCAGCAACTCACTACCTCCCGTGGCAGCCTATTCCACTGACTGATCACCCTTACTGTCAGGATATGTTTCCTAATATCTAACATGTATTGACTGGATAGTATTACATTGTCCTATAGACTTGAAAGTGACTACAAGCAAGATTTGCACACTGCAGAGAACCGTGTTGACTGAGAGAAAGCATTTCACAACAGAAGCAGAGCAGGATAGACTTGAGGCTGACTTCTTGGATAGATAGCCTGGACAGATCTAACTTTGAAACCAGGGAATCAAAGTTCCTTGACATCAGAGACGAGTCAGCCATGGTCCCAGAAATGGCTTTGGATTGGGTTTTAGGCTACTGCGGCCTGTCTGCATGCTGGTGGCAGGAACCAAGAGTCATCTCAGCCCACATCAAGGCTGCTTGTCAGTGGTCTACTGGTACAGCCCTCCTGAATGCAGATCCCATGCCACCAGTCCAGACATTGGCTTAGAGTCCAAACTGTGAGAAAGGACTCAAGGTATAACTCAGTGAACAGTTTCTACTGTGTAGCTGTTCTGGCCACTTCTGGACAGAAACAGCCTGATGACACTAGTTTGTGGGCTGATAATGCACTCTGCATGAGACCATCTCTGAAGATGGTCTGCAAAATGCTATGGCCAAAGTAATATGTTGTTTACGATATGGGCACACATTACAATTGCAAGCACTACATTGGTTCCCAATACCATACTGGGTATTGGGAACCAACTGCTTGCTTGCCTGGAAATGGGAGTAAAAGCAAAGCCCATGAGCCCGGCTGACAGGCTTGCTTATTCCCTTTCCCAGGGAAAGGGAGTAAGCAAGCCTTTCCCAGGATCGTGAACTCCGTGTTCATGATTCCGGCTGACAAGCTTGCTTCCTTTCTCAGGGAAAGGAAGTATGCAAGCCTCTCCCATCCCCAGTGCTAAGTAATGTGTGCCGAGACCCCAAACCATGGCCAGGCTTCTTTTTTGGGTACCAAATTTGTTCTGGTCTGGCACGGGCTTGGACGATTTGGTCCGTGGAAATCGGAACAAATCTAAAATGCATGGGGACTCCCCTTGCTGAAGCTGATTTCGGATCAGGACCAAATGTGCATGGGGATGTGCCTTTTGTCTGCCAAAGGAATGCATGTGGTCATCTCATCAAGGAAAGCCTAGTGACCAGTATGTGGTGATTTTTTTTATAAAGACAGATTTGACACTTTCACAGACCAAAGGCCTAGGCTGTGGTCACACTTATGGTTTAATCCATCTACAGTCCATTTTCAGAGTGACCAAAGTGAAAAGCTGTTTTCTTTCAGATAGCGTCCCCATGCACTCTAAAGTCTGAATCGAATCCGAATTTGGCAAGGAGTGTCCCCATGCAAAGCTCCTAAACCGGGCTGCATGTGGACAAAATTGCCCAAATCCACAATAAATTTAGTCCTAAAGAAAACTGTTCTCACTACAATTCGGGAGGCAAGCCCACATTATTTTTATTTTTATTTGTCTATTGATTGTACACATTTGTTGTTCTGCCCTTATTGTTATTATTACCACTATCATGAGCATTTATGGTGGTCCAGTGGTGATACAAGTGTTGGTCTACGCAGACATAACATTCATTTAGCACACTAAAGGAACCATGAAGGGGCATGGCCAAGCAGACCCTTTACGGTGCACTGAAGATGTGGGAGAACATGGGGGGGGGCTGCAGATGTGGGGGAAGACAGATGCTCAAATAAAAAAGAAGTCACAGTAAGTTCAGGTGTAGTGTGAGAAAACTCAGTTGGGTTTGTTGTGCATTGTCTATAAATGAAAGGGCCCTCTTTGTTATAGCTCCCAGGTTATGTAATGATCTTTCTTCTGAGGACCATCCAGCCCCATCCTTCTGCACGTTTGCCAGTTCCTTTGAATAGGCCCTTTGATGCCAAGGAAAAAAAGATGTGGACCAGTTTTGGTACTTTGAGACAGTTTGGTCTAGTGGTTTGGGAGCCAGACTTTTATCTGGGAATCACCGGGTTTGATTCCGCCCTCCCTTATGAAACCAGCTGGGTGACCTTGGGCTCATCACAGCTCTCTTCTGAGCTCTCACAGCCCCACCTACCTCACAGGGTGTCTGATGTGGGAAGAAGAACAGAAAGCTTTGTCAGCCACTTTGAGTCCCCTTAAATGGGTGAGGAAAGTGGGGTAGAAAAGCCAACTTTTCTTCTTCTTCTTCTTCTTCTTCTTCTTCTTCTTCTTCTTCTTCTTCTTCTTCTTCTTCAAGTCATGGGCCCAGGCAAGAAGGTTCGTCCACAGACTGGACCAGACTGGATCCTCCCCCCCCCTCCCACACACACACTCTGCAGAACAGCTCCAGGACATGCAGATTTGCACACATAATTTCATTCCTACTATGTGACAAGTGGTCACTGCATTTGGAGCTCTCTTTTGGCACAGTCTGTTTAGGCCAAGCGGATCTTGCCAATATCTGGTCCCTCAGTTTAGGATTTTAGTTTCCATGTGCTACACATTATAAAATTTCATCTCCAAACAAGATTAAGTGAACTGCCAGTGTTCTATCTGAAGAATGTCTTAAGTGTTCAAGGAAGAAATTAGGAGATACGACTTTAGAGATGACACCATCAATTTATAGCACCATGTTCTGTTGATAGGGGAAAACCCTCTAAAAAAGGAATGTGGGGTTTTTTTTTTTTAGGAAAAAAAGTTCAAAGAGATTATTCAGTGCCCATCGGCAGTTAAAACCTTTACTGAGCTGGTTTTATCCTGAGTAGTGCCTGAAACCCATGGTGTGCAAGGAATCAGATATAAGGTATCTCAGCAAGAGTATGTTTTCCAAGGCGAGTTAGACATTTTCAAAGCATCTAGACAATGTGTTCAAGCAAAGTTATAAATTAATTCCTATAAGCCACTGCTGTGATCTCTGCAGGACTTTGGAGGTCAGCCCCCAGGAACAAAAGGGTTTAGGATTCTCTTTTTTTATTTTGTTTTCAAACTGGCTCTTCAGCTCACAAAACAAATCAAAGGATGGAGGATAGCAGCCTCCCCCTCCCCCAGGTTGTCTTGGCTAAGAGGTTGATTGCCCACTGCAGGTAACGCTTCACAGGAACTATTGACAGACTCCTAGACCAAGGTCAGATATTTTAGAATGCCTGTGCTGTTGGAATTCTGAAAGCTTAAAAAAGCCAATTAATAAAGATCTTGTTTATTTTGTTGGAAAATAAGAATCTGGACTTGGTTTTATGTTAGAAGTTTTCCAAGGAGATATTAATGAGTAAATAATACAAGTTGACATAAAATACAGCTCTGATGCAAACGGAAATAACAAGTTAGGAATGTTGTCTTCCCAAAGTCTTTTATGGTGAACGGGCAGCCTTTAGTGACGAGAGTCATACCCTTTGCTCTTCAGGAGAACACCACACTTTTCAAGGAGCTTCCATTTAATCATAGAATCAACAGTTTTCAAAAACATTTGTGTGCAGGGTAATGTCAGTGACAGAATGGTAATGAGGCCCCCTTCCCAGTTTCTACCAGTAGCACCCACCCTCATCATAAGTATGGAACAAGAAGGTTCTATAGGCCTTCTTCTGCACACTGGTGTGAAGTGGGTCCCGCCCTCTCCTAGTACACTTCATCCTCACAGGACATAGTGTATAGACTGGGCTAGGGTGCCAAAATGGTTTCAAGGTCTACCATACTATGAGGTGGTGTATTGGACCATGCCAAAATGGGCCCCCTGGGACTTCAAAGGCCAGAAACGTTCACTCCTGGCTTTGAAGCATTTGAAGGCTCTCTGTGCTGAATACAGAGCTCATGTGAGCTCCAGAGAAGGTTCAGGTGACTGTCCTGGAACAGGCCATACTGATGTGGATGACCTTGTTCCACACCAGAAGCGATCCATTCCAGCTTGAGATGGATTACATATCATGGTACAAGGTGGTTCACCCGGTACCAGGATTGGCTCCATAAGTGTAGAAACAGAGTGAGAGTGATTGTTGTCCATAGTTCACAGAAGTAGCATCCATATAAATAAGTTTAGTAGTGGGGTGGCACTTTGATCCACCATGAATACAAACTGACGTGGCACAATAAAATGAGCCACATTAATCTGTGAGCCTAGTACTCTACCACTCCCATCTTCAATTCAGTGACAGCAGACATAAAACTCCATCTAGCCTTGGGAGGAAATAACAACCTGTGCAACATGTAGCCACAACTGTGGTTATCTAGCTAACCTGGACATAGTGATACTTTCAAGTTCTACTCTTTATACCTTTGTGTCCTTGGATTCCATGTTCATCCTACCCTGGAAAATCCTGGTACTAATGGAATCCTTTTCACCTGAGCATTTGAATTCCAACTTTGAAAACCTGCTGTGATTTCCATCCTTTCCATTTTACACTCTCAATTGATTTTTGGATTCTTCTTACTCTGACCTTTGAATGTTTTATTCTATGTGCTTTTGGTCTCACATTTTAGTATGTTAATTTTAGATTATCTTCCACCTGGTTGTTCTTTTTGGGCCATCTTTCTGGCTTTTTAAACTTCTCACTTATATATGGCTGAACACTTCTTAAGAGACTTTCTGCTCTGTTGCCCCATAGCTTCCTGGCTGCTTTTATTCGCACTGTCAGAGACTCAAAGGTTGCATCCACATACAGTGGAGTAAAAAAAGGCTCCAGATTGGTTTAGAAGCAGTTGCATGCAAACACTAGTGGTTCTAACCCACTTTAAGGAACAGAAAATGCACTTTCCCAGGTGCATTCTGTAGCCTTTAATTCAAGATAGGATAGAACTGCTGAGATTTACATGGTATCACTTCTAAGACACATGAGCTCTGTATCCAGCACAGAGAGCCTTCAAATGCTACAAGGCCAGGAATGAAAGTTCCTGGCCTTTGAACTCTCGGGGGAGGCAGCATTTTGGCATGGTCCAATACACCACCTCATAGTATGGTAGACCTCGAAGCTGAGGCCTACAGGTGGACTAGGACACCATTTGGGCACCCTAGCTCAGTTAATCTACACTACTTCACACCAGTGCAATGCCTTTACGACACCTTGATTGCTTCATTGAGCACTCAATGGGCATGAAGAGCACAGCACCTTCCCCCCATTACAGGAACACAAGGGGCAATTTTGCACTTCCAAACGTGCACAATCATTTTTTTAATTATGTTTTGATATTTGATTTGTTTTATTCTTATTGTAACCCACCCTGGGACCATTTTGTTAAGGGAGGATATACATTCCTTAAATAAATATATGAATAAAGGGAGCTGTTTTGGACCCTCCATGGAAAGTGTCTTTACAGCCATTTTGCAAATCCCATTAAACACGATAGGATCATTACTAACTTCTTTTTATTCCACACTGACCAAGTAAATTTCAGGGCTGTTCGTAATTTCCCTGTTTAAATTATTCCAATGCTACTGTAATGGGCAGGCTGAGATTAACATGTGTATCTAGAATTTCTCTCTCTGCCAACCTAATCAAATACAAACTGCCCTCAAAAAATGTTGTATTAATGTGTCTCATCCTTATTATTTTTTTTGGCACATGTCATTTGAGTAGACCCACTGATGGCATTAGCATTACTTGACTGTAAGCAATTATTGGAACACAACTCGAACAGCCTTTAGTTCTAAAACCAATTATTATAGTCTATTAAAAGAAATTGCAAGTTTTAATCAGGGTGCCATCAGACCATCACTGTGATCTGTTGTATCTTACAATGACAAATGGCTTATTTTCTCAGCAATTCACTGCTTAAAAGTTTTATTGGGGAGGGGAGGGGGAAGGAATACTGCCCTTTTTCTTCTGAAGGCTGCTTTGATGCCAATTTTGGGGAAGGGTGGAAAAAAAATGTCTTTGCAGTTCCGCTCTGGGTTGTGTCACTGCCAAGTTTGCAAACCTCAGATGACTTTTGTGCTTTTCATAGAGTTTTGAATAATTGGTTTGCCCATTAAGTGAACAGCTGTATAATCTTTGTTTATACATTTTTTATAGAAATGTCTGTAGCTTGCCTTCCTGAGATCTGCTGTCAGTCAAGGCAAGATGCAAGTACAATTTATTTGGGAGCGCCTCGAGCGCTGCAAATGTGGATCTCTCTCCCTCTTTTTCCTTAGCATTTTTTCTTTGATATCTCCAGGCCTTCATTGTAAACACGGGTCTTTTGTGTGATAAGTACAGGAATTTGAGTGATGGGGGATTCATATCTTGTCACTGGAACAGCAGCTGCAGCGTATTTATGGTTGAAAGCCATTATAATAGTGCGTCACTTTGCATTACATGCGCTAATTCCTTGATCTTAATATGCTGTCTAGCTGAGCATTCCTGATGCACTTGAACCATCTCCAGTTTTTGGCACAAGAAGCTAAATCCTACAAGGTCAAGGGAACATTCTTCTTTTTTCCATAATCAACCCTTACAGATGTGTGAAGGTTGCCAAATGAGAAGGAGATACTCTGGCAAAAGTCCTAACTAGAAGGATGCTAATTCTGTATTTTGTATATTGAGCTGGGTGAAAATAGTTCTAAGGTCATTAGGACAGGGAGTCATAGTTGTTCAGAAAACATGGAACATACACGTATATCACTGAGAATGAAACAGTGGATTTATGAGTCACAAATTTGGAATGATGTAAAATTATCTTTTTTCAAGAATGATCAATGTGGAATCCTTTAGGGTTCAAAGTTCATAAGAGTGAAAAAGGGTCTTTGTGCATGGATCCTTAATACAGATTAAGGGTCCATGTAGTTCACTTCTAGGCCTCATAGATCTGCACCAAAATGTGTGGGCTGATCCGGACTGGTGCGGGTGGTGTTGATCCAGTCTACCCCTTCCCACGGTCTGGTCATTAGGCTAAGTTATTCTGGACCCCCTGGTCCAGAATAAAGGCAGGTAAGTGCAGAAACGGCTGAAGCCTTCCAAGTCCATAAGCCATCTGTACAGAAAAGATTTTTTAATAATTTCTGAAAGACCTTAAGTGCAGTGAGATTTAAAAAACAACAACCAATTTTTACCAAGTTATGGATTTTAAATGTTAAAATATCCAGAAGATTTAGGTGGTTGATGTATAAACACTAAGGATTTTACGAACTCTTAATCTGGATTAAAGGTCCCTGTAGTACACATTATGGACCTCCCATCCACATGTTAATGCAGATCAAGGAGTGTGGTGCCCACACTAAATTTCAGTGCTGGGTGATGTAATTTAAAAACTGTAGTGAAGGCGCATTCAATGCGGAATAAGCAAGGAAGTTCAAACAGATAGCCTGAGCAGGTAAGGAGGGGGGGTGAAACCTTCCTTATTAACATATCAGGAGGGGGAAGAAAGCACTCAACCAATCAGGTGTTGAGTTTGGTCCATGCTTTGGGGTCTGGAGGGAAGGCGGGTTAAATTGTCTTGTTCTCTCAGGGGATAGATCCCAGCATAGGTCCAGGTCTAACCCCAAGGCCAGGGTTAGAGCCAGAAAGGGTAGAAGGAAAAGGATTGTGAAGTTAAGGAATTAACTTGTGTGCCTGTGAACTGAAATACGTGTATCCTTCTTCAAAACACAGCTGTAATGAATAAAGCTTTTTATTTTGTTTCTTTGAAGAGACTTTGCCAGTTTCTCTATAATCTAACCCAGAAGGGTGTTACAGTTACAAAGTTCTCTCTTCCCATAAACCAAGGAAGCTGAGGCTAAAGTAAATAAGCAGCCAGGAGGCTGGATACAAGAGTTTTGATTGGCAGGCAAGTGGGGAAACGAATTAAGCATTGCTGGTGTTCGCTTGCGGGCGCGAGGCTAGAACAAACCATAACATGCCACCAGAAATATAAAACACGCCACCAGCATTTTAAAATTATAAAAGTCCCTTACAGGAATAGAAGACAGGGGTGAAGAGTGTAAGTCAGCTCGTGCTGGGGGATGGGTGGTGCCATAAGGAACTTGATCCAGATCAAGAGGCCCTTAATCCACATCTATAGGAGGATTGTTTAATGAGGGCCCAGATCTGAAACATGGGAGTCATACAGATAGCATGCCTCTAATGTTCTGGGATTACCAGTGAATGCTTTTTAGCAGCATGCTACAGTGCACCACCAAATCCTCCCCAGGTGCTGAGACTAGGAACTTTCATCAAGGTCTTTATAGCACCATTATAATTCTTTGAATGCACAAAGAGGGAGCAGTGTCCTCTGCTAAGTCACCATAAGCACTGTTATGGTACTTTAGTAGCAGAGTGAATTGAAGAGGAAATTTGGGGAAATTTGCACTATGTCTCTTGTTCACTAGGTGGCATAGCTCTAGAGCGCCCTAGCCATCCGCACGTGCTGATGGCTAGAACATTTGAACCCTTACCTGCATGTGAACGGCCATCTGGACAACAGCCATCACAGCCCACCTGTGCGGCACTGTCACCAGGGCAACCATGATTTGGGGACGTTCTGGGACACAAGGAGTCATTACTGATTTAGAAATGGTTCTATGAAATGCAGGTGCACTATTTGTGAGATTACTACCACCACCTTGACTACTGAGTCAACTGCAGAAAAGTCTTGACCACTAGTGGCTCTACCCTCACTACCACTTGGAGCATTGCTGACATTCAAAGATGATCCTCAATTTGACAGTTAGGGAGTAGGCAGCATTCAAAGAACATGGGCTATCTGCACTTGGCCTTATTCTGGAATAGGGACCTGCTATCTGCATGCTAGTGCAGACTATGCCTGCAGGTGAGCCCTGCCATGGTCTGCATTAGCTTGTGGCCAGCAGACTGCTATCCTGAGATATAAGGCCAAGTTCAGAAAGGGCCAATGTTTCCGCTTTGAGCATGGTGCTGCAAACACAGTGCTACTCTTTCATGCAAACAGGGAGAGGCTCTCCCTTCCTGTGAAGATCCTGCCAATGTCTTCCCAGGAATAGTGATGGACATGCCCATATATTTTATTGGTGGCACTCCTAACACCAAAATATGTGCTAAAGAAAGTTTGTTTATGTTTATAAAGAGAAAAATGCAAAATTATTTCTCAATCCATTGGAAGGATTGATTCATCAATCGTTGCTTTCTCTGTGGGCTGGTGTTTTTGTGCCAGCAGAGTTGTATAAACATCTTCTCAAGATATTTTTGGCTCAGGGAAAGTATTGAAGATTATTATAAGTAATTACCTTATATCTGCATTATATGTCTTGGTTGCCCTTTAATTTCTTCTGAAGATCCATCCTTCCGGCTGTTTTTTTAATTTTTTCCCCGGAACATTCTCTACTTCTCAAGTATAGTCCATTAGTCTGGCCTGTACTCATTAGTATGTTACAATAGATTGTTTATGTTTCTGTTTATAGAACTGTTTGATTAGACTGTGACCAGTATTTACTAGCTTTTTGGAAATTATATACCACTTTTAACCACTAAAGGGGCTCTGAACTAGTCTACAGATAAAATGTTGATAAAGTTCAGAACTGAAAAAGTAATAAATTTGCAAAGAGTGACATGGCCCTCCACTCTCTGAAAGATACAGATCTTTTGCTAATTTAGCACTTCAGTGACAGACTTGAAAAAGGATGATTTTTTCAGAACTAATGGAAATGATTGAGACCTTCAGGTATAGGATGGAATAAAAATCCAAATAAATAAATGAACTGGATAGGCAGAAGCTGGGGTCATGGTTTCAGTATACCAACAGCCTGCCTCATCAGAAAACCTATGGTATATAGTGCTGCTGTGAAAACTGGGTCACATAGATGATGGGCAAAATAAAGGGTGGATTCCCACTTACAGAGCAAAGTGGCTTCATTGAAGGTTGGTGGGAAAGACACCATGATCCACTGCTGGAAAATTATGCCTTTGTATCTCCATTTTGGAGCACTGAGGTGCCAAGCCCAGCAGCCAACCAGAGGACCTCAGTGCAGGGCATGCAATCTCACCCTGCAAACATGTCACCTCTGATGTAACTGCATCCACTGCAGTCACTACAAGGCAACTGCTGCTACCATGAATGGATGTGTGATGGTAGTAGGCATCTTTTCAAGCAACTGCAGTTACCACCATCTCAAATTGGAGATGTGGCCAAAACCAGCCTCAGCTGGCAAGATAGCAAACAAGGAATGAAAGATGTTCACATAGTCAGAGCAGACATGCAGGCAGTACCCGGATACTTCAAAGAGTGCCACAATTATAGGGCCTTTCCATACAGACCCTTAATATAGGTTAAGGATCCACATAGTGTGCTTTGAGGCATCACAGATCTGTACATTAATTCATATTTATGAGGTCATGTTCCCCCACAGGTCCACACTATCTGCATGAGACAGAACATGATTCAGATTAAGGGAGACCTTAATCCTGATGACTAGTGGACCCATTTAATTGGGTCTACCAGTAGGTCAACAGGACCTTGATCTGGAAGATAGGAGGTGTGAGGACAGCATGGCTCCTGAGTTTGGGACTACTGAGGGGTTTCTTTCAGCAATGTGCCATGGCGACATTCCAAAAAGCACCCCCAGAGACCCTGAGGCTAGGAATGTTTGCTCCTAGCCCTCAGAGGCATGGGAGTACAGCTGCAAGGTTCTTGGCCACAACGTTAGCTGATATGAATCAGTGTTGTCATTGCAGATGACAGTGACCAGGCCCACACCTTTGCATGAATACAAAGTTACACTCATTCACTTCAATACAAAGCCAACAGGAAAAAGATGTGCACACCCCTTTCTGCATTTACTTTAAAGACAAGTAAGTGAAGAAACGGCCATAGGGTTTTCTAACAGTGACCTCCAGCTGTGCTTTAGTTAAATACAATACTAGGATTCATTCATGCAGTTTTTACAATTTGTAAGAAAATCCTATAGTCCATTCCTCTTTTTTAGGAAAGTTTTTTTTAAAAAAAAATCCTTAATTTTTAAGTATTTGTATTTTTCTTTTAATCGCATTAATATCCTATATCACTGGCTATGTCCCCATGTGAGCCGGCTGATGCGCTTTGGACACATGTGATAAAAATCCCACTCCACACTGATATAATGTTTCATTTCCCACCCACAGCTCCCCTCACTTTCTATCTCCTTTGTCTGCTTCTTTGCATCTCTGCAAGATGAGCCCTGGAGCAGGCAGGGAAGAGTTCCGCGGGGGAGTGTGCGAGTGTTTGTGTGTGTGTGTGCAGGAGCGCTTGGCTCCTGCAAGTGTGTGATCAGGAGGATGGTGGTGGTTTTGCAAAAGGGCAACTTCAGAGGCAGGAACCGGTGAGCAGCAATGTGAAGCTCCCTGCACGATACAGAAACAAAGAGCCAACGAGGCAGACCTGGGAAGGGCCGGGTCTCTTGGCTGGAAGAGGCAGGGAATGCTTCGGCGGTGTCTGCTTCTCCCCTCCACCACTTGTTCAGAAAGGGCTGCACGCCACGTCCACCCTCCTCAAGGGGCAGCTGATGGCTTGCTCGCCTCGGCAAAATAGCCTCCAGAGTCCTGCGGGGTAATGTGTGTGTGTGTGTCTGTGTCTGTGTCTGTTTGTTTGCAGGAGTGCTTGGCTCCTGCAAGTCTGTGATCGGGAGGAAGGGCAAAGGGGTTGAAATTTAGGGGCCTCCGTCTCCCCCCCCTTTTTTTTTTTTTTTTTTTTTACAAATCATGATTTTACAGTGTATAAAATAAGAAGGGCATCCATGGAGGTCCGTGGGAATCAAACAGCGGCAACAAAAGCAGGAGGGAGGGGCAGATGGGATTCCCCACCCTTGGCCATGTCATCGGATCAAACCCAATGGGGAGAGAGGGGTGGGCAAAGGGTGGGGAGGAAAAATAATCACTTTCCACAATGGGTTTTTTTGGAAATGTTTTCTGTGGGGACACAATTCAGGTTTGACTGTGATTGCCAGATGTACATTTGCAAAGAGTTTTGTTTGGTTTTTACAACCGTTTTTTTAGCATGAGTGGGAATGCAGCCAATGTCACTTAAAACATTTCCATTGTGACTAACACTGTTGAACTATTTTGTTCTGAGATTTTTAGCTGCTAGGGAGGGAGGAAGGAAGGAACCACTTTTCCTCTTGCCTTGGGCTTCTGTGACTACTGGGCACCATCTACTTCCTGGGGCCTTTCTTACTAGCCTAATGACTTTTCCTGTACTCTAGTAAAAATATGTCCTCACAAATCACAAAGAAGCAGACTCCAACTAAGTGGCTGAGAAGATTTACATTCTATTGCTAACCCAGTTATTACTCTGCTGAAAACCCCACAGCATCAATATAATGAATCCCTCAACCTCTGCTGCTAGCACCATTTTTCTTCCCAACCTCATTGGCTCCCAACTTTCTGCTTGACCTTTTACAATCTGTGTGCAGCAGAACTTCATTACAACCTTTTAATGATGCACAAATGGCACACAACACCAAGGTCACAGAAGATCCCAGGCGAGAACTTTTCAAGTACCACTAGAATCGAAAGCAATAGGATTTCATTTAAAGAAATAGCATAACCCGGTAGAGGAATAAAACCATTATATTTAGCTATAATCCCATGAGTTGGGCAGGCAAAACGGGGGCAGAAGGAGGTTTCTTCTTTCTTCCCATTCTTGCTCCCTTGGAATGAATGAAAAACAATTTCTCATTCTGGAGCTGATGAGTAAGGTGGGCCATCCCAGTGGAAAAAAGCCATCAGCTATTGGCAGAGACAACCTCAAATCATACAAAAAACATAGTACTACATTTCATAGTAGTTGCTTGATGTGAGCTAACAATGCATTATGCAAATTTACATTTTGCAGATCCTTAAAGACAAATACTCATGCAGGTAAACAAAGTTAATTATGCCAACTTTACATTCTTCTCAGTTTAGGGAGAACTGTACCAGTCTGAACTTGGGTCTCTCTGCACTTAGCTGTTTAGACTGCCATGAACTAGGGCTGGTAAACCTCTGGTAAAGGTGGACCATTTGCACTTGTCATGAGGAAAATGACCCCAAAGTGTCCATTATTGGCCAGAATTGTGAATGATCCTTCCGTTTACGATGCCACTGCATCAGAAGCCAGAAGTTCCACATCCTTGATAACATGATTGGCCCTTACGTCACATGCTCAGACACAGTTGCAGAGGGGTGTATTTGAGCAGAGGGATGAATTGTGGCCGATCATGTCAGTGCACCTGATCGAACAACCCTCCCATGACTCTATGACCGGATGCCACTCCCAGGGATCAGTGGTCCAGTCCTGTCAGAGGCCAGCAATCAATCATGGCCACCAATGTCACCGCAACTGTGCAAACACCACCATTCCTGCCCTCTGACCACAGGGAACCAGAAGAAGAGTGAACAGTTGTGCCGCTGGATGTTTCAGGGAAGCTTTTGGTCAACACTGGTAAAGATGAAGAACATGATTTAGTGCTCCACACGTAATCAACAACTTCTGGGGAGTCAGGTCACACTTGGAGGCTGTAACAGCCCAGATTCGTAGGGGACTGGATGTCACAATTGGACAGAGTCCAAACGAGGTATCCAGAGAACTGTCTGGTCCAGTTTGCTTGGATCAGTTTCAATTGCGGCAGCCTGAGAATGTGGACAAGCTGCTGGCGGGGGTGCAGCTGACTGTGTACTCTCTGGATCCCTGCCCCTCATGGCTGATAAAAACTATCTGGCAAGGTATCACCGGGTGGATCCAGGAGGTAGGGAATGACTCTCTAAAGGATGGGGAGGCTCTATTGGGCTCAATGAGATGCTAGAGGTGCTCATTGTGAAGGTTCTCCAAACAAATAAAGAATAATTCCCCAAGTAGTAAAAGTAAACTGCAAACCAGGAGTCTCATTTGCTCTAGCAGAGCCAAGGAGCCCCTTCAGAGTTCCTGTATTGTCCAGGTATGCCCAGAGATCTACCTCAACAAAGAGACACACCTTCCCCTTCTGATCCCTGTCCCAACAGCAAGCACAAGACTCAGAAGTCCGAGGAGTTTAACAGACTACCCAATGATCAATCCCCTGCAAAATCTGCCTAGAGAAAGACACTGAGAGCCCCGGACCTCTGCCTTAAATAGAGCAAGATCCTGGTGCTCCGAAAGGCTTGCAAAGAGCCTGGGAAATATTCCTGCCCTCTGCAGCCTGCACCCTGAGTCCATCACACAGAGATCTTTTTTTCTTTTATCTGAACCAGCAGCTCTGTTTGGTCGAGACTCACCGGTTCCGACCACAGATCTTTCAGTCCAGAAAAAAAGGGCTTAAATCTGCAAGTGCTGATGCTTAGAGCATTCTAGCACTATGTCTCCTAGCTGATGGTAAGGATGGATGTCATGGTTTGAAACTTCACATTTGAATTGAATATTGGCTATATTCAAAGACTGATCTTTGCATGCAAGGCAAAAGCTTTTCTGCCTTCATTCAAAGCTTCAGAGTGGATTTGCAGGGGATTCATAGTGGATTCACAGCAGATTCAAAACAGATTTGGAACCAATTCAGAGGCATAACTGGTGGTGGCAGGGATTTAAAGTGAATTTGAAGCCAATTTGTAGCCTAGCGCATTTGAAGTGGCTCAATTTGCATGCATGCAAAGTTCCATTTGCTTCAATGCAAAGCAAACAGGAAAAAAATGTGCACATCCCTATGACAAACGTATAGGGTGAATTTACCCTCTAACTGTTAACACTTCCTCATAATAGTACCCCACAGCAAAGAGTTTTGCTCACAGGACCTAACAGTTTTATTCATAGCTAAGGTGATGTACACAGAGAGGAGAATCTTGGCAAAAACAGGTACAAGAAATAAAATGATTGGCTATATCTGAATTGCTTCTGTCCTAACTAGAGGCGTTTTTGCACCAAGGCAAAGACACCTCGGTACTCTTCCCCCTGAACGGGTTGAGAACACTTTCCCGTTTGCACGAGGGCAGGTTAGGACCACTTTGAGAACAGTTCCCTTACCTGCCAGTGCAAACGGGAAAGTGTTCTCAACCCGTTTGGGGGGAAGACCCTCCCCCGGGCTGCTCCCGTTGGCTCCTATGGACCCAGTGTGGGCAGCCCGGGTGCCTTCTTTCCCTGGCTTCCTGCTTGCTCCCGAACCCCAGATCGGGCTCTGGGGGTGGGCAGGATCACCAACCAAAAGCCCCCAACCCATCCCCAGGGTCGTGTGCACGTGCATGAACGAGCCTTAACTACTCCTGCTGGCCCGATTCTGAGCATGCTCGAGGGGGCGGCCCCTCATTGGCTGGGCACCCACACATGCTCAGATGGCCAGTTGAGGCCAGGTGGGTGCCCAGACAACGAGGGGCCGCCCCCTCGAGCGTGCTCGGAATGGCCCGGCCTTTCTACACAGAATGGAGCCTGCAGGAGAAGGTAAGACCCTGGGGGTGGGTATGGGGCTTTTGGCTGGGGTTTCTGCCCAACCCTGGAGCCCGATCTGGGGTTCGGGAGTGAGCAGGAACCCAGGGACAGAAGGCAGCCAGCTGCCCACACTGGCTCCATAGGAGCCAATGGGAGCAGCCCGGGGGAGGGTCTTCCCCCCGAATGGGTTGAGAACACTTTCCCGTTTGTGCTGGCAGGTAAGAGAGCTGCTCTCAAAGCGTTCCTTACCTGCTCTTGTGTGAACGGGAAAGTGTTCTCAACCCATTTGGGGGGAAGCGTTCCGAGGCGTCTTCGCCTTAGTGCGAAAACGCCTCAGATCTGCAAAGCAGTGCTGGTCAAAGGTATGGTAGAGTTTTATATCCAGACACTGATCAAGTTGTGACTTATCTTGCAAGCTTTGAAGTGGATCAGATGTTATTGTTTGGAGGATTGACCCCAACTACTGTTGGAGGGCATAATGCAAGATATGCGGAGGTCAGGAAGAATGAAAGAGATAGGCATGTTATTGTTCAAAAAGAAATGTGAGGTAAGGAAAACACCTTTATCCACATTTGTCTCTGATTCTCTATTCAGCAAAAAAAGAGATTCCTAGCTTCTTTATATTTCTCCCCCCTCCCCCAAAGTTATTCCACAAGTGGAATTATAAGATATATTTGGACACTTTTCACTTTCTTTAAAAAACATTGTCCTTTCATATTCCTCTCCACCTTAATCCTCCACCTAAAACTTGCACATTATTCATTTTACATTATAAATCCATCCCGCAGGCCACTGTGTGCCAAAGAATCTAATAGAAAGAATCCTGTTAACTCTCCAATGAAGTCCCCAGACAGGGCTGAGATATCCTTAAAAGCAGCAGAAGAAATGATTCTAAATACTCCGGCACTCTGGCAAAGCTGCTGAAAATTTGTGTTCTGGCTTGTTATAAATGAATACTTTGTGTAAATTAGCCCCTACCTGACAGATAAGATGGAAAGGAGCTTGAAATGATATTCATACTTTACATTTCCCAACTGGCCCTACCATCAATATTTTGAAGGAAGAATGGTAACGTCTCAATAAGATTGTGCAGCTAAAGGTGGGGGGAAAAAATGACGTTAATAAGCCACTGTGAATCTGCTTGATATCCCCGAAGCAGAGTTTATGTCAGTCTTCGCCAACCTGCTCAGATGATATAGGCACAATCTACACTGCCATTTCTAGCTGTCATCCTCGTGTCTGTAGGGCTGGCAGAAAAATGCGGGTCTTAAAAGACCTGCACTGGCTGCCAGTTTGCTACTGAACCCAATCCAAAGTGTTAATATTAACCTAGAAAGCCCTAAAAGTGAGCCAGTTTGGTCTTGCAGTTAGACTGCCAGACTAGTCCACACTCCTCCACAAAGCCAATTGGGTGACCTTGGACTAGTCACAGTTCTTTCTGAGCTTTCACAACGCCACCTACCTCATAGGGTGTTGGTTGTGGGGAAGAGAATAGGAAACCTTGTTAGCTGCTCTGAATTCCCTTAAATGGGTGGGAAAAGTGGGGTATAAAAGCCAACTCTTCTTTTAAAATGGCTTAGGTCCGACATATTTAAAGAAATGTCTTCTCCCATATCAACCTGCCTGTGCTTTAAGATCTTCAGTGAGCTCCTCCTGGTTGTACCAACACATCCAGTAGTTTAAAGAAGTGCAGATTTGAGATAGGGACATCTTGGTAATGCCCCCCACCCCCCACCCCCCGACTATGGAATAGTCTCCCGTCTGGGTTGACTGGGGACCTTCACTCTATATGTTCAGATGATCCGGGAAGATGCACCTAGTTACTCTAACCTTTGGCTGAGGAAGCAGCTTGCATTTGAACCTTCTCAATAATAGATAAGGTTGACATACTTGTAAACTAGTTTGGAGTACTCAAGAGGCTGCCTTTGTTAGGAGAGTCAACTCTTGGGCAGTGTGTAAATATGTGCAGTGGTCAGGAGTCAACCCAATAGCTCAACATGTGGCCAGAGTGGCTGCTGCCGATGGAAACTGTAGCAAATTATATCCTGTAGTTCTGGCTGTGATTCTGACCACATTTTAGTTTGCTTCATGTTGTTGTGTCCCTGTGAGCCTTTGGGTTGATGCATAGCATGTACCTTGTCCCCATGCTCCTAAGGTAGCCATTCTGTAGTATGGCTTGAAATCTGCTCCATCAATGGATAACGGTATAGACTTCAGCTCTGTCAGCTACAGGGAAGTGAAAGGGACTGGAAGCATACAGCTTCGGTGCAACCCCAAGACAATCCAGTTATCCAAACCTGCTGGAGTTAGGGTATAATGCTGAGCTTATTTATAAGTGGTTACAGTGTCATAGGTTAGCGAAGTCCACTTGACACTCAAAGTGAAAGTAGGTACAGAAAGGCACTAATGGAGTTTCTGGAGGCATGCCAGAAGCATGTGCAGAGGAGATAATTCTTGAATGGGGAAAACATCCTGAATGAAAGTTGTGGTGGGTGGTGGGTGCAGGGTGTTTAGGCAGCCGTCCACATGACAACAGGCCTATCCAGGCCTAGCCTCAAAGGTTCCTAAGCCTAGAAGCTGCAGGCCAGGGACATGTTCTCACAACCTGTATATGGCTCTGAAGGTAAGCCATCTTCCAGAAACCTGCAAAATCTCATCAGACACCAGCGTGGAGTTGGCCTGCCCCTGCCTTGACCATCTGTCTTTATAGCAGTGGCATGAACCAGGACCCAGCATGTCCCATGGCAGGACAGCTTTAAAGCAGACTCTTGATAGGGCATGTCTGATTATGTGTCTGAGAGTGGGCCAGCCATGGGCGCCTTCTGTGGCATGAAGTGGCATACAGACATCTTGCACCCAGCACACATCCGGAATAGGGATGTGCATGATATTTTTTTTCATGTTCGATTTGCAGAGAAGCAAATGCGAATGAAATCCGTGCTCGTATTAATAGAGCCACTTCAAATGTGGCACTATTCAAATCTGCTGCAAATTTACTTTGAATGCCATTAAAATGCGATTTGAATCTCTGCCACCAGTCGAGCCTCTGAATCCCCTCCAAACTCACTTTGAATCTGCTCTGAACACTTTGAATCTGCTCTGAATCTACTTTGAATCCACCCTGATTCCACTTTAAATCCACTTCGAATGTGACTGAGCAGCCGCTTTGTTGCCTCACCACATCTGCAAATACAACAAAACTTTGTACAAATACACAAAAACATTTGTAAAACATTTGCAGAAAAGGTAATTATCCTCAGATTTGCAAGAAGTCACAAACTGCTCAATTTAGGGGAAAGGGTATGTGTGATGTCCAGCCAGGACTATCTGAAACTCTTCCAGCATTTTCCTTAATAATTAGTTCAGGCCTTAGTATGTTTAGTATAGGAAATAATACATTGTATTAGTTGTGGGAGGAGTTGAAGGAATCCCCTGCATTTCACCAGGTTTGGTTTGCACCTTCCCAGCAAGCTCTGTTTTAGATAGAAGCTTTCTGATTTTTAGGCAGTCTTTGCTGTGAGCTTGCAGAGAGCTGTCCTTTTGGTGGCACATAGGCCCAGACAGCTGGGAAGGGCATTTCTCACATGTTAGCCAATTT
Source organism: Aspidoscelis tigris stejnegeri (assembly GCA_023333525.1). NCBI lineage: Eukaryota > Metazoa > Chordata > Lepidosauria > Squamata > Teiidae > Aspidoscelis > Aspidoscelis tigris. Next base: position 15,951,396 of record JALMGA010000002.1, read on the forward strand.
AGTTACCAGAAACAGTTACCCAAATAAGTTACCAACAACAAGTAAGCCAAAGGAATCAGGAGCTAAAGACCCTGCACCAGCTCCATTGAGTAAGGAGATCAAACCAAGATCAAACCCAGAAAGATGACACCCTGAAGATGGCTGAAACTTTGAAACTGTAAAGTATTCTTTATTTCAAGGCTAGATACTGTAGAGCTGGGGAGAAGAAAACCCTTTACGTTTGTTCTTTAAAATAAATTTCCCCCTTTTTTGAACTTTATATTCAGCCTTAGAGCTTTCTTTGGGTTGAAAGTTTGATCTCACCAGGGTACCGGCGTTGCACACCCAAAGCTGTCACCACCTTTAGTCCAGTGTGTCTTCACAGTATGAGAGCAAAGAAAAGGGTGGCTACAAGTGCAGAAAACATGGATATGGGATTAAAATAAATAAACAAACATATGCCAGACACTCAAATTCTTAACTCCAAAGTTTGGGGGCTTGCAAAAATTCAGCCATTTGCATTATCCTTACAGAACAGGCTAGACAATGAAATTATTACATTCTTAAAATTCAGACAATTGGATTTCACAACGTTCTAATTGCTTCAAATCATTATCACATTTGTGGTGCATCCCAAAAGATGACTTCTTCCCTCTGAAAGATGCATGGTTTTGCTTTTTTCAACAATATTGTTTTAAAAGCAACCTAATAACTTTGAAATGATATGAACTTATTTTATAGCACAGAGATGGAAGAAAATCCTTCCTTCCTTCCTTCCTTCAGTAGATAGATAAATACTCATTTCTATCATTACAATCATGGGTTCTCATCTTTTACCCCGGCCTACCCTGACATCATTTCAGCCATCAGTCTGTCTGTGATGACAAATATTGTGCAGAGCAAATTTGATTAGTTCTTTAATCATCACTGTATTGTTTTCTTTAATGCTTTTGCATATGATAGCGTTCCTGGAACCAAAAATAATGTGGAACCCAGAAAGAAGAAGAAGAGTTGGCTTTTCTACCCTGCTTTTCTCACCCATTTAAGGGGAATCAAAGCGGCTGACAAAGCTTTTCTATTCTTCTCCCCACATCAGACACCCTGTGAGGTGGGTGGGGCTGTGAGAGCTCAGAAGAGAGCTGTGACTAGCCCAAGGTCACCCAGCTGGATTCATGGCAGAGGGCGGAATCTAACCCAGTATTCCCAGATAAGAGTCCATCTCCTTAACCACTTTGCTGTTCTTTTTTGTCCTTTTTGTGTCGATGGGAGTTGCAGGTACTCAGCACTTCTAAACCTAAAGCTCTCTACTTCCTACTCAAGCCATGACAACAGCTCAACATGTTTTTATTAAGCTTCTTATTAATTACACTCTTATTGTGCATTTTCCCTAACTATTGAATTCCAATGTCTCCAACAGGGTGTTTTTTTGTTTGTTTGCTTTTGTTAATCAATTTGAAATCAGGATTTTGTAGGGCATGAGCAAGGCAGCCTTATAATAATGTCACAGTGGAATGACATACTGCTGAAAGTTTTCCACTGCAATCCCGTCGCTTGCGGTAATTAGTAACTAGTGTTTTTGCTGGATAATGTTATTTAAACTCCGATGCTTTATAGGCTGTTGCATTATTAAACCTTGGGACTCTGAGGAATTCTGCTTCCACTTCTGTTGCCACTGGCAAGAAACAAACCAGTGTGCACGCCTGGGCGTCAAAGGGCACAATCTGTTGATGCTCAGGTAGACTACTGGGTTGGCACAGATCTGTCCAATGAATATGGGATTTCTAGTTAATTTCTGGGAATGGGAAAGAAGAATACAGATAGTTTCGGAACAGGCACAGACTCAGAAGACAAAAGAGAGTCTACCAGTGATGAGCTCCATTAAATGCAACCACTTAGGAACATCACATATTCATTTAGCTTGAAAATCTACATTCTGCCCACCACTAGCAGGCCAAAAAAGAGACTTAAGGCAAACTAAGACTACACATAAACAAGCAATAAAAATAGCTGACATAAAACTAAAATACATTATAGTGTGGGAATCCAACAAGTGAGAGAAAATCCTACACTGTAGATGCTATTACCCCCAAAGACTCAGTTCCTTGGCATTTTACCATGGATGTTTCTGAGGGTACTTGTTGGCTGTCATGCGCCCTCAAAGGAGTATCCCATATCTGTTGGGTGCCACATCATTGGGGCCTTAATCCTTGTGAATGGGACCAAAGTCTCCTTATTTGCTTTATGAACAATATGCAAAGTCTCCTTCTTTGCTCTATGAACAATAGATATTTAATTGCAACATCACATGGCCACATTTTGATCTAACAACTTGTCTTTTGCACTGCTGAATGGGCATAGCTGCAGCTCCTAAACACTTGCATCAAATGAATTATGCCTTTATAGTAAAACTTGTTTTTAAAACACTTTCCACATTGGAATAAGCATAAAATCCAAATATGGTTTTTCCTAGCACTTCAAATACAAAACTGTGGTGTGTTTCTCCCCTCAGCACTTTGTTCATGAGGAATCAATTAACAATAAAGTTAATTGCCACCTATAAAGTTGTTAATTGAGTCAAATTACAAGTGATGGCTTTTTAATTTGAAGGAATAATTGGCTGAAATGGCTACCTCAAAAATGTATATAGGATCCCACATTACATTTTATGGACTGCAGTGCTAGAGATATTCACAAGACTTCATTGATGCTTAGGAAGATAAGTTGATCTGCTTCACAGAAACAGGGTAGAATTGTTGATGTAAAAACGGAAAGGAGAGAGCAAAAGAACAAGCAATGCTGAAATGTTAAAAAGTATAAATGGTCAGATACTGTGTTTAGTTCTCCCATTTAGCTTAATCAGTAGGGATGCGCGCAAATATTCATAACAATCAAAATTTGGCCGAATTTGGCTGAATTCGGACAATATTTGTATGCTAACATTTGAATGAATACGAAATGTTTCTGGACCTAATTTGGACCTGGGGAAATGTATCAGATATGTATTTATTCATCTCAGATACCTATCTGTATCTATTTGTATCTATAGGTATCATATCAGACACCTATTTGTTCGTATCAGATATGTATCTATTTGTATCAGATACGTATTCATTTGTATCAGATACAACATTCAAATGCGATCTATTTTTATGAATACAGATTTTCAAACATTTGTTTCATATAGAATCGAATGCCAAAAAACCATTTATGTACATCCCTATTAATAAGTAATTAAAACTGAATTGATGAGCTTTCTAGGGTGCACCATGGTTTTTAAAAAAAGTGGCTTAGAAGTGGCTTAACTATAGTAGCATCCACACTCTAGCGCCTCTGCACTCGGTCAGATTGGGACATGTGGCATTCGACATGGATTGAGAGAGGATTCAAAGTGGATTCAGGGCGGATTTGATGCTTTCAGAGTAGATATGTATCAGATACGTACCGGACATGTGTGCGTTCGTATGAGATATTTTCATGAACTTGTATGAATACATTCATATTGAATAAAATCCTACCACATTTCAAAGGGATCTATTCGAAAAAATACAAATGCAAAAAAAAAGAAAAAAGGCACAAAAAAACCCACCATTCATGCACGTGACTAGTGCTTCCCTAAGTGCTGACGAGATGTGAATTGCTGCTATTACAGTGTCAATCATGGAACTGGGGCAACAGTGCCAATATACCTGTGTGGCACCATTGCTGTTGTGATTGTTTGATTGATTGACTGATTGATTGATTTGTATCCCGCCCTATACCCAAAGGTCTCAGGGTGGGTTATAATATTACATTAATCTTAGACAGGTCCTTGCCCTCAGGTTTGCAATCTAAAGAGACAAGATACAAAAGGAAAATGGTGCGGAAGGGAAGAGGGACACTCTGGCAGCAACAGTGCCTTGCAATGGTAAAATACTTTTCTTTTTCTCCTCCATTCCCCACAGGCAAGATGGCACCTTCAAAGCCTGTGTGGTGACAGTTGGGAAGGAGGGGCCAATGCTGGGAGCTTGAGGGAAGGGGCTCACCCAGTTTCCTTCTCTCTTCCTCTCCCTACAGGCAAGATGGCTCCTTCATAGCCTGTGTGGTGACAGTTGGGAAGGAAGGGCCAATGCTGGGAGCTTGATAGAAAGTGCTCACCCAGTTTCCTTCTCTCTTCCTCTCCCCACAGGCAAGATGGCACCTTCATGGCCTGTTTGATGACAGTTGGGAAGGAAGGGCCAATGCTGGGAGCTTGATAGAAAGTGCTCACCCAGTTTCCTTCTCTCTTCCTCTCCCCACAGGCAGATGGTGTGAACTGGCACCAAGGTGAATACAGTTTCAATATGATCGCAAGAATGGGGAGATATAAGCTCCCCCAGCTAGAATCAATTTACCCATTAAGTTTATCTCTTGCCCACAGTCGCCACACCTATCAAAAGTTTGTCGTCATCTATTATATGTGATTCACATTACTTTGTGGGACAACTATGATTACAGATAAATACATATTTTTTTTTTCTAATCCATACTGGTTGCACATATGTTCACTTAAAGTGCCCTTCTACCCAATGCTCTTCATGCTAATCTGTGATTCTTATTATTTTCTGTGCACTTCATGTTTAAAAATTCACTTCATGATGAATACAAGTATGTATATGTGTGACTGCATGCATTTTAAATCTAAAATATGCAACTTCTAAGTAAAAAAAAATGTATCCTTCTTTATTGGGAAAACCTTTTATCAATTCCTCAGGGTTACAAGATGATTGTAAGGAGAGAAAATGGGGTTACAGATTTAAATAGTCCATTATTCACTCATAAAAAGACAGAAGTGTGTGTGTGTGTGGGGGACCAGAAGCAGCGAGGAATGAGGTTACTTTGGTGGGTGAACATCTGCATTTGTTTCTCAAGGAGCTTTCATGTGCCATATGTAATCATGTACATTTTGTAATCTCCCTTCATCCAATATAGGTTTTTGGTCTGCAGTTGGAGGACAGGTTGGATATGCACTCATATGGGATGTGCAGAAGACTTTATGTGCCTCCAGACAGGGATGAAGGCTTCACTGCTTTCACCCCCCGCAGTAACTACAGAGCATTAAACTCCCCCCTTTGAATGTTCCGATGTCAGTGCTGGCGATGGAGCTTCCCATCTGGCAGATAGGAAGCCACTCTGCTGGGACAGTGAAGCTTCTGATGTACCAGTCTGGTGGAACAGAAGCCAATTTGGTGTCCCTGTGAAGCTTCCGGTCTGCCAGTCTGGTGGACCAGAAGCCACTGTACATTGATGAGGAGCCTCTGCATTTTTAATGGTGTCTAAAGGTACCTTTATAGGTATGTACCCAGGGAATTAAGTCAGTGCATCAGTACACTCAAGTAACAGGGTAGCAGAAAGGAGAGAGATCATATGCAGGCAGGGTGTGCTTTTTTCCATAACAGTTATGGAATTGACATTGAATTGCCACACATGTTTACTTATCTCCCACAGTCATTCTGAAATTTAATGCAATATGATGCAATAAAACTATTGCAGGAAAAAAGAACTACTGAAGCAAAATACTCCCATTATGCTGAGAACTGTTCTTCCAAGAACACAAGAGAATTCAAATTTTGAGGTGCCCTTCCTGGTTAGGTGGCATCACATTGTCATTTCTCGCCGTCCCATCCTGCCTGTATTCATAATTCAGTCTTAACACATACTGCACAGTGACGGTCATTCATCCCGCAGTAAGGAAAATGTGCATTCCCAATTGTATAATGCGGCGCCATGATTATTCCATGCACAGGATTAAATGTGTCTGAATGCAACCCATGTAGCTAATATGGAGGGGCGTGGATGACGCAAACAGGAGATTCTCCACCCAATAGTGTAACTGCAGGGTTAAAACATGCTATTTTGCTCTTCCATGGGAACAATATAGAATAATTATAAAAGTGAGCAATTATGAAATAATGGAATAAAGCGAAATAACAGAATAAAGGCAGCTGCAATCAATAGGTAAGTGCTGAGTTTTCCAACATTCTTTTAAAAAAAAAAAATTAAAAATCTTAAAGTAACACCAGTTAATTCAGATGGGTTTATTCTCAAGTATTTGTTGCTATAAGCATTGCAGGATTCTTGCCTGTTTATATACATATAAAATTAAACCTTAGAATATGTTTGGGCTACAGAGATAATGTAATACTCAGCCATTTCAATCAGACCTTCCCCCAAACCTCCTCCTGAAAAAAATGAAAACCATGTTATTCATCAGTCTAAATATCTGTAGCAGAATTATCCACAGAAAGAACATTTGGGCAGTTCATGTGATTTGCATAACTTCATTAGATTTATAGCCTTCTCCATCCCTTGGGCTCAGAGGGGATTACACCAACTTCCCAAATTCTCTCTCTCTCTCTCTCTCTCTCTCACACACACACACACACACACTTGAACACATGCATTTCTCTTCCCAGGAGATGCACAATCAAAGCAATTTAGGTAATTAAGGAGCTTAGAGAATATTTTTAAAAAAAGCTCAATAAATTAAACATGAGATTTTCACAGCTATAAAAATTAAAAGAAATTAAGAAGCTTAATTTTATTCCATTTATTTGTATGCCTTGCCCTAATATTTTTCAGGTCCTCCTACACTGATCTTTTCATTGCAAGTATTCTTCAATTCCTTTTTGCCCGGATGGTAAAATCTATTCTTTTTTCTTCCCTTACCCCTCCCCCCCCAAAAAAAGATGGATAATATTAATCTATAAGAGGGACCAGCAACAGAAGTGTTTTAATATGTAGTGTTTATATTCACTCTGCAGCTCATTCAGCCAGACATTCATCTTCCAAGATGCATCATTAAGTTTCCCTCACAACCTCTTTTTCATTTGCCCTTTCAACATTCATTCTGCATTCAGACCCACTGAACACTCAGCACTCATTGGGACTGTGCGTTGGGGGGAGGAAGAGAGGAAGATAAATCTTAGGGCTATGTTTCCAAACTATTTTTCAAGTCCAAGAGTCTCTAGGATTTTCCAAGGCAGGTGATACTTTTTTCCTGTGAGATAATGGTGCATTTTGTTTGCTGCATAAGCTATGGCCCACACAGTTCACACAACTTCTAAGAGGATCTGTGAATAGTTGGAGAAGAAAAGTCACTTAAAAAGAAAAACAAAAGAAAAGAAAGATTTTGTGCTCCTGTAATTAATAGAGGACCTAGAAGAACAATTTATCTTCTTCCTAGAGTTATTTGAGACAGCCTGGCTACAGTAACCAAGCTCTGATAACTTCCAAATTGGACTGTCGTAATGCACTCTATGTGGGACTGCCCTTGAAGACAGTTCAGAAACTGCAGCTAGTGCAGAATGCAGTAGCTATACTAACTGGAACTGCTGACCAGACACACATCACCCAGTTCTAAAAGAACAGCATGGGGTGCCTATTTGCTATTGAGCCCAAAGTAGTAATCTTATTAGGCCTTAAATGGCTTGGGTCATAAATATCTAAATGAACACCTCCTCCCATATAGATGAGGCCCTCTTGGAAGTCCCGCCACCCTCAGTAGTTAGAGAAGTGGGGATGTGTAGGAGGGCATTCTTGGTTATGAAATAGTCTCGCTTCTGAGGCACCCTCATTGTATGCATTCAGATGACTGAAGAACACACCTCTTTGCCATGGCCTCTGGCTAAGGGAAGAACATCCATTCCGCATACAGGATCTGTTAGGCTGTGTCCCCATGCTGGCTTTTTGCTATTCTTTGGGCACTGTTTGGGCATGCATGGGTTGGGCACGGGACCAGGAATGCATCTCGGGCATCCTCATGATTCCCGGCAAAGCGGGATAGGTACAGATTGGGCGAGGATGGGGTTGTCCCCATGAGAACTGTGCTGATCCCCGGTATGGGGGAGCAGAGCCACCGCCTCTCCACCCCCTCTCTTCTAATTGGAAGCCAGGCTGACATCAGCCCACCCCTGTGCCGCATCCCCGCTCCCTTAGCGGCACTAACAGCCAGGACTGGGGTGGGAGGCATGGAAACATGTTAAAAGAAAGCTTCATTCATAATAATATTAAAAAAAAAATAGAACACCAAAAGCTGCTACGAGGTTTAGTGGCAGTAGGCGCTTGAGCAGTTTTGTGCACCTCCACTCCACTGGGGACCGCAAGAATGCCCGTCAACTTTGAAAGGCAGAAAATCAAGCCTTTATTTCTGATCACCTTACCGACTGGGGAAACAGGGATTGCAAACTGAACAAAAATCAAGCCATTTTGGAGCCTGCCTTGGCATTCTTGAAACAGGGTTGGAATTATCTCTGTGGAAATGGCAGAAAATTAAAAAAAAAAATATCCAGCCTGCCTTTGGGATCTGCATTTTTAAAAAGTCAGTAGCCGCGATCTTCAATGGACAGAGCAGGGACAGCAAGCACACCTCACCTCCCAATGACGTGAGCGCAAATCTCCTTCCTGTTAGCCCACAATCATCCCCATGTGTGTTCCCGGCTTGCTGAACAATGTTTTCCAGTTCTCCAAACTGTGCCGACTTGTTTTTTCAGGTATCAATTTTTTTCTGACATGGTTTGAGGGGATTTGTTACGCTTTTCGCGGACCAAATCCAAAACACATGGGGATGAACCTTGCCGATCCCGCGCTCAGAATCGCACCAAACTTGCATGGGGACATCTTTTTTGTTATGATTTTATTGTGAACTGTCCTGAGAGCTTTGGGTATAGGGCAGGATAGAAATATGAATGGATGGATGCATGTATGGATGATGGATGGATGGATGCATGGATGGATGCATGGGTGCATGGATGCATGGACAGCTGATAATTTAGGTAAGTCTTTGGAGAGTTGTCCCAGCTCAATGGTAAAGTAACTTCCTGCAGACTAGAGGGTCTTTCATTTGATTCCTGGCTTTTCCCCATTAATTTCTTATATGGCCACTTCTTTCTATGGCAAGAAAACTCCATGAATGTTTCCTTGGAGACATCAAAAGTCCCTGACTCAATGGTACAAAAGACAATAAAAACATTAAAAAGTTATCTGAAGTAAGCAATAGTATCAAGAGCATTCAGCATGGTGTGGTGTGGTGGTGGACAACCCAACAAGTCTTCAGTACCTCTAGCCAAATTAGTTTTGTGAATTATTTTCCTTTGAGTTGAGATGTGCCCAATTCTCACTGTTATTACTGAGTCACTGTTTTGTGTCTGGGTTTTTTTTGAATGAATTTGGCAGGATTCACTTCATGGATGTGACATTAAAGAGCAGGGCCTACACAAACCGGTGTAGAATGAACCCCGATCAGCTGCAGTCTTGATGGCCTGGGGGTGGCAGGTGGAATGCAGACAACACACTGCCACTTTAAAAAGAGCATTAAGAGCACAGTGTTTCTCTTAATTTAGAAGGACTGGAGCACTACATTTCTGTCTGGATCTTGCCTTTGAAAAGTGAATTTCTAAGGGACAAACAGTGGCCTGGTATAAGGCCTTTACTTCCTCCTGTAGTACCAATTAAATGGCACTACCAGATGCCCAGATTAATGACCCATTAATCTGGATCCTGCTCCACTTCTCTCGCTCATTGAAGGGGACTCAAAGCAGCTGACAATGCTTTCTATTCTTTTCCCCAAACCAGAACACCCTGTGAGATAGGTGGGGCTATGAGAGTTCAGAAAGAGAGCTTAAACCAGCCCAGGGTCACTCAGCTGGCTTTGTGAAGGAGTGCGTGATCAGACACGGTGACTATGAGACACGACACTAATCACAAGGCCTAACTGGCTCAGAACGTGAGGAAGGACCACTTTTAACAGTAATCCGTGGAACCATTCTAATTGTTTTTCATCCTTGCGGCCAAACTGGATACAGTATTGGCCTCAATTCACAGGGATTTTTTCTCTGAAGGGGATGGGGATGACCTAAAATTCTATGTAATCAGTTTATCAAACCTCATGCAAAACAATGCATCTACACTGTCCTTTGTCTGGGGGACACAGTTTTCTCAGACAGAATTAAGAAGATCTAAAATCAGCTCCTTGGTTTGCCACAGTGCATCTAATTTGCTTTTGCTTTGTAATGTTCAACTGCAATGTTTGTGTCAACAGTAAATAGAATAATTGTTAAAAGTAAATATTTGTTTTCCATTATTGAGATCCATCCTAGCGTTTCCATTATTTAGTTCAGAACTGGATACCACAAAACCTAGAGTATTGGTTCTTGCAACCTGCCATTCTTTTTACAACCCATAAGAACGTTACTATGCATGTCAGTTCTGCAGAACAGAAAAGTGAGGGGAAATAAAAAGCAATACTTTTACAGGGTACATTCCAGATGTGCTTTATATGTGAGGAGGTGTTCAGCATTATGGCTGGACTGCCAAATGCATGGTGGGTCTGTCACAGCCCACTTAATTTGCCACTTAATTTGCGGTAAAAAAATAGTGCTGGATATTCAGCCACATATCATCAACAACAATTTCGCGGAAATCACCAAGTGCATAGATTTTTTTTTTTAAGGAGTAGAAAGAGGAATAGAAGAAGATGCTAGCAAAATTGGTAGTAAAGCAAGAGCATAACAACATAAAAGGAGTCCTGCTGGATCAGGCAACAGATCATCTAGTCCAACATCTCAAGCAGAAGACAAAGGCAAAACCTTCAACAGCTCTCGAATCCCTGCAAATGGCCTTTAGAGCATCCTGCCTGTCTTGTGAAAATAGAGTTGGTACCTAGGCATCAATTCCAGTAGCCATTGATACACCTGTCTTCTATGAAGTAAGAGGAGCCCTGGTGGACCAGCCCACAGATGAGTCCATCATCCTGTCTCACACAGTGGCCCAACAATTGCTTCTGAGCATTATCAAGCAGAAGACAAGGACAAAACCTTCAGCTGCTCTTGAATCCCTGCAAATGGCCTTTAGGAGCATCTCTCCAGCCTAGAGACAGTGAGCAAAACCATGCTGGAGGAACCCTAGATGAGTTTGGTAGACCATGCCCAGGAGTAATGACCTGTTGCTGTGTTTTCCCTTGCCATCTGGAAGCAGCTTTAGAGTACTAAGAGGCTTCAAAAGATAAATTCCAGTAGCAGCCAAAACCTTGGGGGACACATGCTTGAAAATACTATATTCAGTTCTGAGTAGCACTTCTGGGCATTACCCTCTACTGCATAAAGCTCACAAAATAAAATCAAAATTAGAGATTTCCAGAGAAGGATTAATCAATTGCAGCTTAAATTATCTTACATAATATTCATCTGGTATGAAGCCATTCATTTTCTTTCTCTTTGTCCTCCTAAGATTTGACATAAGCATTGCAAGTTTTTATTCACTTATATAATGCTATCTTGTTTTTCTTTTGGAAAAGCAAGAGTTTTATTTTTTCCCATCAGTATTCAGTGCAAAGAGAGTCAACATAGAAAACATCAACACATACTAGCAGAACTGAACATTTTGCATGTTTTCAAAGACTCACAAATTGAAGTCCCTATCTTGATACAATATGCATTGGGCTTTATTCCGCTGTCCACCTGCTAGCGCAGAATACCTCTTCCAGAAGTCGGATCCTCTGAAGATGGATATCGTAGCTACATCCAAAAGTTCAGGTCCACAGAAGAACTATGGAACATGGCATAACAATCCAAAATCTTCATCAAGTGAGATTCTAACCAGCCATAAAAACTTACATTCTGTTAGGTCTATAGCTAATACAATAATGCATAGAAGGCTTCAGAATTCTGCAGGGTTGGCAAACCTCATCAGGACCAAGGTCTAGGAATTTGCAAGAATATTTGAAACATCTGAAATCCAAATTGAATGTCTATACATTCTTTTTTAACAGTTGAACGAATTTGAATGTTTTGAATCATCTGTATGAATAATTCGGACATTCATATGTGTAGGGATATGTACGCATTGCATATGTATCCGTATGCATCTTATTCGTATTTGTATGCATTTGTATGGATACGTACGGGATGAAAATGAGATGCATACAGGATAAAAATGGGATGCCTACGGATGCGTATGGACATTTGTATCATCAAATACGAATAAAATATTCATACAAATAATGTATTTGAATCAGTTTGATTTTGAATACATTCTTTTTTTCTCTATTCGTATGAATTTGGACATTCGAATATTTGAATAGTGGGCTAGTCTCCCACTAGAGTTAAAATTCTGTGAAGGTGACTGACGTTCATACCACAAGCTCTGGCACTGTCCCAAACTTACCTTGTGACTCTCACAGTATAGATGGTCCCTTTGGGCTCATCTCCATCACCGTAGCAACAAGAGCAGCAGCATCTTCTACTGAGTACTGATCCATTGCTATGGCAACTGCAGTGCCGGGTGTGACTGTGCAGCTCCAGCTCCAGCCTCAGCTGCCCCTCCTGCCCCCACACCGTGTTCACACAAGGAAGTAGTGTGAACGCCCTAGCCAGAAAAGGCCTGAGTTGGGCATGCCACATGCCCACCAGAACAACTAAAGTACTTTTCTTCATGGCCTCACAGTTCATAAGTTGAGATAGCTGTTTTCTTATGATCTTACTTAAAGAGCAAGCAGCATTGTTGTTAGGTTCTCACAGTGAAGTAAAACAAAGCATACAAGAGAACATCTGTTGTGTGAATGTTTCCCAGATAGAAATGCCAGTGGTGGGTGGACAGTGGGTGGACAATTTAAGTCCATCCTTTTAAAAATTGGGCTTTAACTGTTTAACTGATGTAGGAAATAATAGTCTTCTAAACAGAGAGTTATTTGCCAAGAAAGGAAAGGGACTAGTAAGCAATAAAATAAATGTAAAGAAAAATAAATCAACCAATAAAATATAGGTAGCTAATTTTAAAAAGGCCCATAGCTCCAAAAGCAATTTATAATATAATCTTAAAAATTATATTAAAACTGGGTGAGGTATGGAAACAGACTTCCATTCACTTCACCTGGAATATTTTGGGCATCTGCACTTATTGGTGGTCAGAGCATTCAAAACTTAGCCAGAGCTTTACTCGGCGGCGGCTAAGTGAGAATTGCTGCCATTACAGCAACAATCACATGGCATTGTTGTCAGGGCAGACAGACAACACAGTGTGCAATTGTGCTGGCGCTGCTGGACACGCACTTCCTCTCCACCTCTTCCACCCTGCTCCACACCTATACACACAGGGGGAGCTCCGGCAAGCACAGAGCTGTTTCATGTGGTGCAAATGCACTGTGTGGGGGTCCCCCTCATCTTTATGAGTAAGATAAGTGCGAATGAGCCCTGTGATTTTCTGGATTTGCACTCCAAAATAGCTCCTCGCTCTCTCTTTCCATACGTCAATGATACCAACTGGAGGAGGAAAAAGACACAAAGTCTGCGCTCCACTGCAGGTCATTTTTCATAAATAACAGGTGGTAAGGGCCATATAACTCAATCCACTGCAAAGGTAAAGAGTGTTACTGTCAACTTCATTACAACAAAGCTTGGTTTTGCTGCAGAAATAATTTTGTGTGTTTTTGAACAGGCAAACTAAAATTGGGGTAATTGGGGTGGGCGGGGAGCACAAGAAGTTGCTGTACACTGATCCAGACCATCCATCTAGCTCCATACTGTCTACTGTAATTGGAAGCTGCACTCCGGGGTTGCTGCAAAATGTCAGAGATGGAACATGAATCTTTCTGTATACGGGAAACATTCTGCTGCTGATATATAGCCTTTCCCCCTGCTATTATTTATTACACATCACTACAGAAAAGACTCCCTCTTCCCCTTTGCTTCTGCTGATTGGCAGAAGCACATAACACCATCTTATTTTAGAGATCCAGAGGTGAAAGTGGGAGGGAAGAAGAAGAAGAAGAAGAAGAAGAAGAAGAAGAAGAAGAAGAAGAAGAAGAAGAAGAAGAAGAAGAAGAAGAAGAAGAAGAAGAAGAAGAAGAAGAAGAATTGGCTTTTCTACCTGGCTTTTCTCACCCATTTAAGGGGATTCAAAGTGGCTGACAAAGCTTTCTATTCTCACCAACTGGCTTCATGGAGGAGAGCAGAATCAAACCCAGAAAGATTATTGATGAGGAAAAGGAAGAGAGACACCTCTGACATGTGCTTTAGGGAACTGTTTTGATTTGTTTTCTGCATTCGTGTAGGTTCTTTGACTTTGAACCAATGAATTACGTCCATGAAATTTTAGCCATGGACTTTAAACAAGAAGACCTTCTCTAATGGACTCAGGTTGGAATTATTTTGATTAGCATTGGCATCTGAAGCATGGACCCAGGCCCCTCCTGCCCTTGCTGGTGATTTGGATTAAGAAGTTTCTTAAGGGAGGCCCCTAATCTGGATCTGTTGTAGACCTGCTTAATTGGTCTATAACCAGATAAGGAGCACTGTTCTGGAGCTATTGGTGATCCAGAACTATTGGGGAATGCTTTAAAACGGTGAGCCATAGCACACTGTTGCAAAGTACCCCCCAGACTCTGAGGCTAGGAATAAGGGCTGGATTAATACCATCAGTACAAACTGCACTGATCCTGCCTGTGTCTCCAAGTAATCCAGATCAGCGGAACTGGATCATCACCCGGTAATGGCAGAAAAGGCCCCACACACCTTCTAAATGAAAGCCCTTTCAAGGATGGATAGCGGTTACCTTCAGGTCAGTATGTTGATGAGATGGTGAGGGTCTCTTGCACACCTGTGAGATCCTATTGCACAACAAGAGTGATCTTATTGCTGTTTTTAGAACAAGAATATACTAATATAGTGGCCAACCAAGGGGAATTGCGCTAACAGCGCATCTCATCACTTTCTCCTTACTGTGCTGTCTACACCTATTTTTACAGCACTCCTTGATTTGTACAGCACAGGACAATGAACAACTTCTGAGGCCATTTCCTGTGTTCTGCCACAAGTCCTAAGTGGGATGAAAACTCTCCAACACTGATGCAGGTAGCACACTACTGAGGCAGCATTGGAAGTGTGGCAAGTGAAGATTTCTTCAGGATTTATTTTCACATATTGGACTGTTTCTGCCATGGTGTAGAAGCTACCAAAGATACTTTCCTGGATTTTGAAGCTTTGTTACGTTTGCGAACCTGTGGAGGTGGGAAAGTGGCTGTGCCGGTCACATCTGCAATGGATCCAGAATGGATTCAAAATGGATTCAGAGTGGATTCAGTTTGGATTTGACATGTTCAGAGCAGATATGTAGGGGATACATATCTGATATGTAGGGGATTGGTATGTGATTTGTATCAAACATTCGTATTAAATTGACTCCTACCACACTTGAAGGGGAATACAAATTTTCTTGCATTTAATTTGATACAAATTGAATGCAAAAAGCCCATTTGTGCACATCCCTTCTTGGAGGTGTAAATAAACAAAATGCTGAAAAGAATGCAGCAGAAAGAGCAAAGAAAGAAGCAGCTCCTCTTATATCATCCTAGACTTCAGTATAGATAACAGGGATATCTTTTAATGCAAAAGGAAACCAGACACATGGGCAACAGATAATTAAAGTAGCACAGAAGCTGAGTTTTAGTAGATACTAATTGATGTCTTTGGTTCTTAATTACTAGACCCAACTTGCTGCCTCTTGATTTCATGTTAGAGATTAACATAAGAGCCTTTTCATGTACTTTAAGATTTAATCAAGCAAGGCGTACCAAGCAAGCAGCTTTCTAGACCATGGCTCTTTATAGCACAGTCTGCCAACCCAGTGCCCCCTGCGTGCCCTTTATTCTGGCTGGGACTGATAGGCATTCTAGCCCAAAGCATCCATAGGGCACTGGGTCACCCAAGGAAACTAACCAGCAATTGGATCTGTCAGGAATTTGATGGGTTTAAACTGAACCATCTTGGCCAAGGAATGAACAGGTTCTCCTACAAACTGAATTCTTGAATTCACCAAGTCAGACATGCCCCTAGCAACAAAGATTTTGCCCCATGGGGGTTTCAAAAGCTTTGTTAAAAAGATTTGCAGTTGTTAATTCAGTGTGTTTTCTTGCATGCTAACTACCATCCAGTTGATAAATATTCAACATTTCTAAATTTTAACAACACAGAATGCTCAGTCTTGTGGGAATAATTGCTCACTAGGTTTATGCAGATATCTTTGTAAAAATGGGCTTCTTCCATAAACTAGGCAGTAATGAGTGAACAGGAATTGGGATAAAGTACAAACTAAACTAACTGAATATTCTTTTATATTATAATTCTAAGCAACTGTGATTGGAAACCTGCGACATGGGAAAACTGATACATTTGTGACCTGCTGCTCCATCTACTGACCAAATGGCCCTACAACAGCCACAGAAAAGTTGCACAGGGAAATCTTCCAGTCGTGAAGATTTGCTCTGCAGGCAGCCAAATCTTGAATCTGAAACCTTGTCTTAGTGGAGGTATCACAGTACAGGGAAATGAACAGAAGAGGGTTGGAGATAATAAGGCCACTCTGAAAATAAGAAGATCGTCAAATATGGGGAAAATGGAGAAAATGTCTCTTTCCATACTCATCAGTGTATATACCCTTAAAATATGTAACTAACATAGGACCACAATTTGAAAACATGTTTTGGAATAAGTTTGAGACAAAGGGACTTTCACTAATTAAAAGTTTATTTTGAAGTAGAAGGAACAATCATTGAAGAAAAATTAAGGAAAATCATACAACCAATCAATGCAAACTGGATACTTACCTACTCTATAAGACAAATCTTATCATTGCCAGCTTTAATTGCAACCCTCAGTAGGCCTAACACTGGCCCTGTCCAAAGGAGGTGAATATTGCAGTGGGGTCATCTCACATATAGGGAATCCCACTATAGCAGTGATGGCCAACCTATGACACCCGTGTCACAGGTGACACGCCAAGCCCTTTTGGGTGACACACAAGGTCACCCTGGCACCTGGGCGTGTAGTGCTTGCTTGTTCTTGAAGTGTACGAAATACCAACTTTCAACTGAAGGTTTAGCAAATGTAAATAATTATTTGTTTTTGCTTTTAATGAAATACATATATCAAAAATATAACTATTTTATATATCACAAAATTATGGATATTTCTAGATGTGACACAGCACCCGAGTTAAGCTAGTTTTTCTTGCGAATTTTGATACACCGAGCTCAAAAGGTTCGCCATCACTGCACTATAGCCTCATTACTCACCCCCTGAAAAAAGTGCAAAATACTGTTGCTGGAAAAACCAGTGTTGGTTGCAGGGTTTCAAGCAATAATGGTTTTTTTAGGCTAGCCACTTAGCTTCTGGACAGAGCTTCCATCTTAGCTCCATCCAGCACATATGCACAGAGGTTGAAAGAGCTGATCACACATGCATAGTGGTGATGCACACATCTGGGAATTTGGCAGTGGTCAAATTGCCTGGATTGCATATCTCAAAAATGCACAAAGACAGTGCTGGCCACAGTGCTGTCTAGAGAAGAAGCAATACCTTGCCTGGATTAAGGTGAATGTGCAGTAGTGATGGGATTAATCCATTAATCACTGTGTGTGATGCCCATCATGACTGTGCATGCTGCTGCACAATATTAATCTGTCTAGATGCACCCCTACCGTGATATTTGACTAACGTATGGTGGGAACCACTGTGTTTGAAGAATCTTTCAACAATTGTTTTCAATATCTGAAGGTCAAGTCTCAATCATATACAGAATCCTAGTTTCTCAGGAATATAATAAAGGTAACACACTTATAGAATTATGGGAGGTAGATATAAAAACACATATTGAAAATGAAGAATAGTGAAATATCAGAACTGACAGCGATCCTTGCAATAAGAATTTACCACTCAGAGAACCTTTCCTTAAGCTACCACATAGATAGTGTTATACTCCTGCCTTAGTAACAAAAATGTATATGCATCTATCCCAAAACTGTTTGCAGGGCTGCCAAAGTATGGCTTGTTACAAGCACATATGGTGGTCATGCCCATTCATTCATAAATTCTGGAGAAATATTAACAATTGAATTCAACAGAATACTTGTTACTCCATCTAATTTTACAATGGAGTTGTACTTACTTATATAGAGAGAAATAAAACAATAAACATAAGAAACTGCTGAATTATGTGCTGATCACAAACGATCAAGTCATTACAAAAAGCTGGAAGGATAAAGAAAATTAATTCTTTAATCACTCTACCACAAATTTAACAGAAGTGGCAGTATTTGAAATGATTATGCACCAAACAAATGAAAGGAACAGAATATCTAAAAATTCAAATGCTTACTTGGAAACATGGTAACCACTTATTAATACCCTGCACATAAAAAATGAGGGAATTATATTACCAGCACCCATTGTATCAATAGAGTGAACAATGTGAGCTGTATGAACTGACTTATAATGATTAGAATATTTTGCAGATCAGCCTGTTACATGTTTGTACTTTATATTAGTAAAGTTAATATGTTCGTTAGTATTAGTATTTTACTTTGTAAGTTGATATAAATTACCGTTGTAATGTTATATATTAACTAAATAAAAGCAAGAAAAGCTAAATAAGGAAGGAAGGAAGGAAGAAAGAAAGAAAGGAAGGAAGGAAGGAAGGAACTAAGGAAGGAAGGAAGGAGGACCCTCTCACAGTTCCATGATGCTCTATTGTTATAAGTACAGCACTACTGTCTTTATGAAATGACCTCCAATAATGTGAAATATTCTGCCATCACATTCAGAAATACAGATCAGTCTGCCTGTCTTCCACCAAATGATAATCCTTGCTTGCTTGCATTCATTACATATAACGGACATTTTTTACATGCAGATGTTTATATATTCATATAATGATACAGTTTCATTCCTGCAAATCCTACACCATGTGAAACTGGTACCCTGGTTCCACATAACTGAAAAGTGTCCTCTGGGAAGTGTTTCTAGTATTTGCTGCCTATTTGCTACCAAAACCAATTCAAGGTCTTTTGTAGCCATTTTTTTTTCTAATATGCCATGTTCCAGATTTCTTCCGAGAAGGTTCTTAGAAGAAACCTGGAACATGGCATAACAGCCCCAAAATGGTTACAAATTCAAGGTCTTGATATTAAAACACAAACCCCTAAATGGTTTGGGTCCTGGTTATCTGGAAGAGCACCTTCTCCCATATAGGCAGCCTTCTCTTAATTCCATTTCTTTCAGTGGTACAAAGGGGAGTAATTATGCAGAAGAGCCTTTTCTGTGGTGGCCCCTGGAGTCTGTTACAGTCTCCCTCTGGAGGTTTACAAGGCACCCACATTATTTGCTTAAATATATCTCTTCAGCAATGTATTTAATGTTTAGTGCCTGGGAGGAGGCCTATAACTGAAATATATTTTAGATTATTGTATAATTTTATCTATCACTTTGACCCACTTTGTGACTTTTGGGTGAAGGGCAGCATATAATTTCTTAAATAAAATAAAATAAACATTCTTGCCCTCTGTGCTCAGGCACAGCAGCCTGCTTAGTTGCCCTGGCCCACTAGGATGAGATGCGTTTTAAGGCAAGGTAGTGAGTTCATTGTGAGTCCTGGTATACTGACCCTTAAGTGCCTTTCCCTGTGCTCTAGGGTGCTTAACACACACACACACACCAGATACTTTAGTGGGGGGAAAAGTGAAGACTAGACAGCCTGTGTGTGTCTGCATGTACGCGTACACAAATGATGTATTCACGTGTAATGGGGATATGATCTGCAAGTATTTTCTTTCAGGGGAAAACCGGGATTTATGGAGGTCCAGTCTACCCATACATATCAATAGCACATCAAATACTAGAAGCCATATTTTACTACCCATATACGAGCAATATCATGCTGCACAAAATTGTATTAAATGTTAAGATCGATGCAAACTTTGCAGAAATAAGTTTGTCTATGGGTCTTTTTCCACTGTCACTAGAAGTACCCATTAAGTACCCATTAATGGGTGCAAAAATGCCATTACGTACCCATTAATGGGTACTTAATGGGTACTTTTAGTGACAGTGGAAAAACACCCTATGTTCATGTACATCCACTAGAAACCACATGGGAAAATCATTACAGATGGCAATTAAACCCACGTTGGTCTCTAGAAAGTCAGAGAATTTATTTCTCATCTCAGATTATGTTTCGTTCTAGCTTGTTCTCCCTGGAGTAATAATCACAGTGGCGACAGGGTGGGGAACAAACAGAACACCCATTCCAATTCCCCTCTATAATTTAGATATCCAAATTGGTCATTAAAAACAAACAAACCTGGCAAATTATAGTAAGGACCAACAATAGTAAGAAATTTTAGGGTAATGTCAAGTTACCAAACAAATAGGTTACTTCTATACTGCATGTAGGTCACTCAACAAAATGAACTTAACATATCTTGAGTGATACCAAAATAAACACACAGAAACCTCCCTGAATGGAAATGGCTGTAGGATATCCTTTACTTATCGAAATATTTTAACAAGAAAGCAGAGGGGAAAAATAAATTGCACTGATAAATTGTTTATCCATAGGGGCTTGAATTCTTTTTTCCCATTAAAACTGTTTCACCATTATTTTTAATTGGCTCTCTTTGGTGGAAAGCTTAAAGAAAGCAACCCTTGACCAGGAAAGCTAGATGAGTACAATTGGAGTGCAAACTTTCCAACTTTGTATACTTCTCCTATGCACATTGCCTCATTTGCAGTCATGTTTAAAGGCAATCTTGGTTTTCTAGATTGAGGAAAGGAATCACTTCCTTCAATGCAGCCCTCATATAATTGCATTGAGAATAAAGCATTCGTTTCTGCTTCCTTTAATATTATGAAGTGCTTAAATTGTAGAGAACGAGAGAAGAGCAATTAACATAATTATGAATCTGAAGAGAGTGACTTACAAAGAAAGGTAAGACATTTGAAAGGTGATACGGCTCAGCCAAATCATGTCTAAGGCCCTGGTTACACAAGTAGTTTAGGAGGACCTTAAATCGTCTTCAGGTTGTGTTACTCACATTATTTTTATTTAAGTCATTTTCTAAGCTGGCCTACCCCTGTTACATCATCTTAAACAAAGTTCCCATTTTTACAGGACTCAGCCCATGCTGGAATCCCAGGCTTTCTTTGCTTCCTTGAGTGTGAGTAGGAGGAGTGGATAAAGGAGGCTGAACCATGCTGTGGTGGGTGGTTCCAGTCTTTCCTTTGACCAGTTAGCATGCGTGGAGTACATAAAAAAAGAAGGGGGAGGTGGGGGAGCAGGCTTAAAAAAAGAACTACAAACACCCTCGCCTCACTTGGGTGGTACAAGGGCATCCAATAAGAAAGGAGATAGCTTTGATGCAGCAAAAGGGGTGGAGAGCTTTGATGCAGCAAAAGGGGTGGAGAGGCTCAGGTCGATCATGGAGAAATGTGTGAGGAATGCAGCCCAAAGCAAGGATGGGATGAAAATGACCTATAATGATCTAGGTGTGACCAGCACTGGTACGACCTCAGTTTTAATTAATGAATAGGGCGTCCTGTCTTAGGCTTGTGTGACCAGGACCTAAGTCACTTTCTGCACTGCTCCTTATTCCTTATTATATCCTGAAACAGAGGCCCACCATCCACATGCTTGTGCAGACTATGCCAGGCCCCTGTTCTGGGGTATAATTCAGAATAAGGACCAGTGCAGAAAGGGCCTAAGTGAGGATAGCATTCATTTTATAAATAAGTACTAGTAGGCTTCAAAGAACATGTGAAAGATTATTAATAGAATAAGTGGGTTGAATAAAGAGATATTAAGTAGAAATTTAAAGGTAGTACTTAACGATACCTTGTGCTGAGCCAAGTACTATTGGAAAAGAAGTAGCCTCACTTAACCTGGAATGTTTACTTTTCCTGCAAAGGACTGATGATTTTCCAGTGGCATTGCATACACATAACTGGATATAAAGCATACATGCTAGGGTTGTGCACAAATATTTGAATATCCAAATTCTTATGAATAGAGAAAGTGGTTCAAATTTGAATACATTCATATCTATTTGTATGAATATTTGATTCATATTTGAAGATATGAATGTTGACAACATTTGTATGTGTTTGTATGCATCTATAGACATCTGTACACAACAATACACATTCGTATGCATCCCATTTTTATCCCGTATGCATCCCGTTTTCGTCCCATACCTATCCATACAAATGGGTCTGGATAAGATGCATACGGATATGTACAGTATGTAATGCATATTTCTATTTATTTATTTATTTATTTCTATTTCTATCCCGCCCCATACAAATATCTGAATAATTCATACAAATGATTCGAAACAATTGTATTTGTATGAATGTTAAAAAACGAATGTATAGACATTCCATTCGAATTTGAATGTCTGAATTTGCATGAATTCAATTGAATTTTGAATGTTTCAAATATTCTTTTGCATCCGTAATACATGCTATAAAGCAGAATCTTGTAACGATGCTTACAATTACTTTTCTCTGTTCTGCTGACAAAGGTGGCATAATCATATTTTAATTTAAAGTGAGAAAATTGTCTTAAGAGTGTGTGCTCCCTCCTTTTTTTTAAAAAAAGTCAGATATTGTGATTAATTATTTAATTATTTGAATTAGGAATATTTCTTTTAGAGGGTGCACAAAACTTCAGTAAATATGAAAGCACAAATTAGGCTGAACACTTCACATAGCATAACCTTGTGACCTGTGTGCTTGACTTACTGGTAAATTTAGCAGCCTAGGGGTCTGTTTCTCTTGAAAGTTCAGTTGAGAAGAACTTGATTGAAAAAGATCTAACGAGGCATGATTGTTCTGAATTCTACTTTTAGCTTGCTGACCACCTGGCATTTTATCTCCAGGCACTATTATGAGTATTCCTTTAAAGGATGCCAAGATTCAAGCCACTTGGAAGAATTGCTGTGGACAAGACATTAGGACATATATGATACCAATGAAGAAAATGGTTTTCAAACCCTACAAATCTGAGAGCATTACTTTGACAAAGTCCTTTTAAAACACTTGGGGTAGCGATATGCCAAACTGGTACAGTCGTTCCACAGTTCGCTGAAAACTGTGTGGCTCATATGGTTTGCATGCAAACCAAACCAGCCTGCTGTTTGAGAGGAGAACATGAACAAGACTTGTTCTAATGAATCATTCAAATGATAGTGAACCAATGGTGGTTCATGATGGTTTGCTTGTTTTATATGCAAACCAAATCATCTTGTAGTTTTTTTAAAAAAAAGTTTTGAATTCGAACCTAGGCTAGTAGCATCGATTCAAGCCAAACCACTGGATTTCAGTTCATGCATATCACTTCGACTGGAATATTTCTTTCCAGCACAATGCTACTGAAATAAAGCCATGGGTTCTTCATTATTTTGGAATTTAATAACCACATTTTTCATGTACCCACAACTGCAGAATTATAGGTTTTTGGTATCCTCAACCCCCATAACCAGAGGTACAGATACTATTGGGTGAAATCAAATTTGGGTTTTTTTTAAGGGTTAAAGGTTTTTTTGTTTGTTTTTTAATGCCCAATAGCTGCTATAACTGGTCAGCTAGTCTGGGCATGTTCAATTTGCCTGGCTGCTAAACCTAAAGTTCATTATTTTTGTACTCTGTGCATGTTCCAAGGATCAATGTGTATTCTATGCCCCATCACACTTGACAGATATCTTCCATCCTAACTTTTCCAATTTCTCGCAATCTGCAACTGGACAGTACTGAATGAACATAAATTTTAATAAACATTTATGTGCTGAGTTCAGAGAAGGGCCTGCAAAGTAAAATTCATTCAAAGCAATTACTGGAATTTGGAGGACATTTTGTATTTCTTTTATAACATTATTCTAAAACTTCCATCCTAAATACATCTCTGTATATAACTCACTTATCCATAAGATAGTACCAGGAATGAATCAATCCATTTTTTTCAAAGATTAGAAGAGTCAAAAGAAAGAAAGAAAGAAAGAAAGAAAGAAAGAAAGAAAGAAAGAAAGAAAGAAAGAAAGAAGGATCCAGGGGTGATCCAGGCAATTACAGACCAGTTAGCTTAACGTCAGTTCCATGTAAGGTGATGGAAACCATTATTAAAGAGAAAATTAGTGTGCATATGGAGGAGCAAGCATTGCTGAACAAAAGCCAGCATGGCTTCTGCAAAGGTAAATCATGCCTCACAAATTTGTTGGAATTCTTTGAGAGTGTCAATAAACACGTTGATAAAGGTGAACCAGTAGACATTGTCTATCTGGACGTTCAGAAGGCTTTTGACAAAGTCCCACATCAAAGGCTACTGAGTAAACTCATCAGCCATGGAATAAAAGGACAGATTCTGTCCTGGATTTGTGACTGGCTTAAGGGCAGAAAGCAGAGAGTAGTAATAAACGGCAAATTCTCAGGGTGGAAAGAAGTAAAAAGTGGGGTCCCTCAAGGCTCAGTACTGGGACCAATGCTTTTTAATTTATTCATCAATGATCTAGAAGAAAGGGTACATAGTAAAATAGCAAAGTTTGCTGATGATGCTAAATTATTTAGGATAGTAAAATCTGAAAAAGATTGCCAAGAGCTCCAGGGATCTCTTAGCATTGGGTGAGTGGGCAACCAAGTGGCAAATTTGCTTTAATCTTAACAAGTGCAAAGTAATGCACATTGGGGCCAAGAATCCAAATTACGTCTATAAACTGATGGGGTCTGAGCTTTCTGCAACACACCAGGAAAGGGATCTCAGGGTTTTGGTGGACAGTTCAATGAAGGTGTCAACCCAGTGTGTGGTAGCAGCGAAAAAAGCAAATTCAATGCTGGGAATAATTAGGAAGGGAATAGAAAATAAGACAGCAAGTGTCATTTTGCCCCTTTATAAATATATAGTGAGGCCACATTTGGAATATTGTGTACAATTCTGGTCACCACACCTCAAAAAGGATATCATGGAACTAGAGAAAGTGCAGAGAAGGGCAACCAGAATGATTAAGGGTCTGGAACACCTCCCTTATGAAACCAGGCTGCAACGTCTAGGCCTCTTCAGTCTGGAGAGACTGCGTTTAAGAGGGGACCTGATTGAAGTATATAAAATTATGAACGGTATAGAAAAGGTGGATAGAGAAAATTTCTTTTCTCTATCACACAACACTAAAACCAGGGGGCACTCTATGAAGCTGTTGGGTAGGAGAATAAGGTCTGACAGGGGGAAGTATTTCTTCACCCAGAGGGTCATCGGCTTATGGAATGTGCTACCGGAAGAGGTGGTGACAGCTACCAGTCTGGATGGCTTTAAGGTAGGGTTAGACAAATTTATGGATGACAGATGTACCAATGGCTACTAGAACGAATGCCTAGGTGCATCTTTCAGGCTGAGGGGGGTGGGGAACTGGGGCACTTCTAAGGCCATCTGCTGGGACTCGAGAGCAGGAGAAGGTTTGTCCTTGTCTCTGCTTGAGATGCCCATGAGCATTTAGTGGGCCACTGTGTGCGACAGGATGGTGGACTAGATGGGCTGAGGCCTGATCCAGCAAGGCTTCTCTTATGTTCTTATGAAAGAAAGAAGCTTATACCACTGGAAATAGCTTCATAGCAAATTTTCAAATTGAATATTCATTAGTTGCTGCTTTTCTTTTTCCCTTTGCAAAACAGAATGCTTACTAAGAATGAGTATTTGTACAGATAAATAGATAAAATAATCTTTTAAATGGCTGCAGGAGAGTCGACAGCCACCTTAAGCAAGCATTTATACTTAAGCAAGCATTTATTATAAACATCCTTTATACTGTGTTCTTGCAGCCATCATGGCAAGCTTTTCTCCACTCCAATGTAGAATCTTCTAACTAGTGATATATGATTGATCTGGGACCTTTCATTATTTGTTTGTCTGTTCGTTTACATTTTTTATCCTGCCCTATACCCAGAGGTCTCCAGGCGGGTAACAACATTTAAAATCAAACATTATTAAAACAATAACAGTATGTATTAAAGCAATAGCATCTACGAGTGGGAAGGGACTAGGCTAGTGTGCCACAGTTAGATTTTAATTATGAACTCATTGTGCCCTTTTAAGCATATGGTGGTATAAAAGTATAAACAAAGAAACTTCAAGCCATGTTCCTGGTCCACTTGAGGACAAAACAGTGCAGAAATGGCTACAGATGAGCTGTTTTTCTATCCTAGAAGCGGCTCCGTGCATTCCAGAGAGTGCTCTGGACATATGCAATGGCTGCTGAGCGCAAAAACATGATCTGCAGCTAGCCTAGTATAGCCTGATGCTTCCCCATTCACACCTCTTGTGGGTGGAATCTGGTGTGGGGCAGCAGAGAAGAAGAAGAAGAGTTGGCTTTTCTACCCCGCTTTTCTCACCCATTTAAGGGGACTCAAAGTGGCTGACAAAGCTTTTCTATTATTCTCCCCACAACAGAACACTCTGTGAAGTAAATGGGGCTGTGAGAGCTCAGGAGAGAGCTGTGACTAGCCCAAGGTCACCCAGCTGGCTTCATGGGGGAGGGCAGAATCAAACCCGGTATTCCCAGATAAGAGTCCGGCTCCCTAACCACTAGACCAAAATGGCTGCAGTTACCCACTGTATTACCAGGTTGCTGTGGCAACAGTGCTGCACGTGCCCATTGCCACAGCAAGACAATTCTGGTGATCTCACTTACCCAAAGTATCTCAGATGTTCTCCAGCAGCCTGCATGCTTAAGTAAGTTGTGAAAAAGCCCTAAGATTAACAGACTCCCTTTATGTTGTTGTTAATGATGTTGGCTTGGTTTTCATATGGATCAATCTATCTCAGAACATCAGTTTCTTTCCCCTCCAAAATATTAAAGAAGTTTTCAATTTTAACACTAGTTGTAGACCCTTTCTGCACTGGGCCTTTTTCTGGCTATCCGCATGCTGGTGTAACCTAAAGCAGGGCCTGCCCAAAGCTTGCAGTAGCTTGCACCAGCATGAAGCCAGTGCAGAAAGTCCCCTTGATTCTATTCTAGAATTTTCTTTTCAAACTCTAATCATTGCTGGGTCACACGTTTTGTCAATTTTCCCTGAGGCTTCATTATAGATTTTAACTTGTTTTTTCACAGTAATTACCATATGTTTTCATTAATCTGATTCTGTTAGCTCTCTGTGTGTTCAAGTGATCCATGGTGTCAATCAATTATTCTGCTAGCCTAGGCAACAACCCAATTAGAAGAGCGTTTGGAATCTCTTGCTTGATTTTGAAGATTAGTTCTCTGTAAAATTATCAGCATCGTTAATGGATTCAAGAGTAATTGACGTTTAAGAGAAGTCTTTTTTTAATACAATCAACAACAATTATCAACTGTTGCTGAATTAAAATCAATTAAATGATTTGCTGATCTCACATGTGGACTATCACCGCATGCATGTTACCTTGGTGGTTTATCGTAGGTTTGTATAGGATCTCAGCTACTAGGATGAAATTCTATACCAGAGTCTTTCTGGATTTACCGGCTCTAGATCCAGATCAGTGGATCCAGAATAACTGGGCTACTGATCTAGACTCTTGAGAAGATATGAACATTATCTCATGCCATACTGCAGCTGTGAAGCTCATGCAAGCTTTGCAGCTGCTCCTCATATCTCCAAAGGCCAGCAATGAAAGTTTCTAGCTGTGGGGCCTAAAGGGGTGCTTTCTGGTGGCATGCTATGGCACCCTGCTGAAAAGTACCCTCCGGTAATCCCAGAACACAAAGGTGGGCCATTTGCACATCACCCATGGTTTGAGACAATGCTTGATTAATCAGGTTTATCAGAGCTCCAGATTAAGAGCCTCTTAGTCCATATTTGGTTCCATTTAGTTCTGTTGGAGATGGACCAGCCTTCGTGATCTGCATTAATGAGCAGACGGGAGGCCCAGAATGTGGCCTATGGACTTTCATACACCAGATCTAAGGTAAATTCAGAAAGAGCCAAAGTTACCTGACAGTAAGCCTAGCATAGTTCGGTGGAACCATGAGAAGCCAAAAAAAAAAAACTTTCTAGCTTTTGAAGTTTATGTTTATCACATTTAAGAAATTATTCTCAAAATGCAGATATCCGGTATTCAAATATTTTTTGTGATCCTGTGGGAAGATTCTCTAAAAGTGAAATATGAAAGAAATTGTATCAATGAAAGCCGACATTTAGCTTTTAAATACTGGAGCAGTGATTATGTAGAAGCACCTGTTGCAACCGCGTGTGGAGACACAACAGGGAAGATACTTCACCAAAGTGCTCCCTTGGGGGAGGGGAGACATAGCCCAAAAGATCAGCAAAACAAGGAAGATCTTGGTTTGGAGGAAGCATAAGCTTGAACTTCTACTTCGTGCCCTTCTCTAGCCTAAATAAATACTATCAAGACTTATTGACATGGATATTAAAGGTCTAAGTTTGGTTATAGCTAATTTCTAAACAAAGGCCCTTTCTGCTCTTGCTGGTGATCCAGATTAAAAGGCTCCTTAATTTGGATTATGGGCCTCCTCATCTGTATGTTAACATGGATCAAAGAGGTCCTGCTCCATCTGAACTAGAAAGAGCCAGATCTGGATTAAGGAAGATGTTAATTCGGAATTCTTGTAGACCCATTCAGTTGGGTCCACAAAAGGATTAAGTACCTTGATCCGGGACATAGGAAGCATGCAGATAGCATGCCTCTGTGATCTGGAACTACTGAATATTTGTAACATTCATTATTTGCACAAATTCATACAAATTCAAACATTCGTACACAAATTGAATGTTACGACATTCATACATTAACATTCATATGAATACGAATGTTTCAGAGCATTTATATGAATAGTTCATACATTCATTAAACTGGGGATACGTATCAGATACATATTGATACGTATGCGTTCGTATAGGATACATATCCAATATGTATCTGATAAGTATGTGTTCATATGGGATACATATCCAATATGTATGCGTTCATATAGGATCCATATCCCAGATCCATATCCCAGATCAGTATACATTTGTATCGGATATTTGTACAAATTCGTACAAATACATTCATGTTGAACATAGAATCCTACCACCTTCAAAGGGGATCTATTCAAATGAATATGAATTTTCTAGCATTTGATTCAATACAAATCAAATGCAAAATAATAATAATAATAATAATAATAATAATAATAATAATAATAATAATAATAATAATAATAATAATAATAATAATAATAATAATAATAATAATAATAATAATAATAATAATTTCCATCTCTAGCAGTGTGCCATAGCTTGCCACCCAAAGGCATTTCCCCAGGCTCCAAGGCTAAGCAATTTTCCTCCTAGCCTCCAGAGGCATGGGGATACTGATGCAAACTTCACACAAGGTTTGCAGCCATGGAGAGGCATGGGCCAGATCAGTATTGTAAGTGCAGACAGTGCAAATCCAGCCTGTTCCTCCACATGATCTGGATCAGTAGGCCCAGTTATTTAGGACCCACTAATCTGGTTCTAACACATATGTTTGAAGAAAGGGCCTCTGACTGGAGCTTAGTCAGATGACCTCCGAGGTCACTTTCAACATGTATAAGTTTGGTATATCTAAAAGAAAGGTACATTATACTTGGAATGTCTGTCCTGACCGTGCTAAGCTATGGTGACTCAGGCATTCCATGACTCTATTAAAAGTTTAGTGACCTTCCCATTCCCCCCCCCCATAAAACCTGCTGAATACCCCATGATATGTGTTGATACAAGTTCATCCACAGCATTAATTACTTTGGGGGTGGGCAGTGGGGGCACTAAAATATCATCTCCCAGGCATAAATGAAACATTTTCACTTTTCTTCTGAAATACCCTAAACACCACTATTAATCCACAGTTAAGCGCAGGCTACAGCTGTTAAGTTGATTTGGGTGAAGGATGACAATTTTACAACTCTAGGTTATTGCATTTTTAAAATATAAAAATCAGACTTTATCGAAAGCAATAGTTTAACAATTACAACCAATTAGTAGAGGTTGCTGCAACGTAACAAAAATGGCTTTTATGTGCAAACAAATAGTCAAAATATTTATCTCTCCATCAAGTTATTTCGAGCTTTATTAAAAAAAGAAAAAGCAACTGGAGCACATTTGGTATGACTGCAATTTCTCAAAAGGCTAGAAAGAAAATTATAGATGACATAAAACAGTAAAACTATACTTTACTTGTTTAATATAACTTGACTGCCCCAGCCTTAAGACTTGCTAGGCCAGCAAATAAATGCTAGGCGTGGGACATTTCAACCACTGAATCAGCACACCATTACAAATGATGTTATGCTTGTAATGAAATGATGGCTCTCGGCCGTTCTAGGTTCACATGATGGTTGGGAGTTTTTCAAATATTCACATAAAACTCTAAATCCTGAAGAGTGGAAAGCAGTATTGGTCTAGTGGTTAGAGAGCCAGTTTGTTCTAATGGTTAGAGAGCCGGACTCTTACTGGGAATACCAGGATTGATTCCGCCCTCCCTTATGAAGCCAGCTGGGTGACCTTGGGCTAGTCACAGCTCTCTTCTGAGCTCTTACAGTCCCACCATCCTCAGAGGGTGTATGTTGTGGGGAGAAGAATAGAAAAGCTACTACCCAAAGTGGCTGACAAAGCTTTCTGTTCTTCTCCCCACCACAGAACACCCTCTGAGGTGGGTTGGGCTGTGAGAGCTCAGAAGAGAGCTGTGACTTGCCCAAGGTCATCTTGCTGGCTTCATGAATCATTGCAGAATCAAACCCAGTATTCCCAGGTAAGAGTCCAGCTCCCTAACTACTAGATCAAACTGGTTCATGCAGCCCAGATGCAAGAATCACAGTATACCTTCTTATGGCCCTTTCCACACAGGGTCTTATTCTGGATTATATCCTGGAAAAGGTGCCTGGTGTTTGCATACTAGTGCAGATTATGTCAAGCCCCACCCAGGATCTGCTATAGTTTGCACTGGCCAGCAGCTAGCAGGCCCCTGTTCTGGGAGATATCCTGGAATAAAGCCTTGTGTGGAAAGGGCCTAATTTTCACTTCTACTTTCAAAGAATTCCTGGTGAAGAATTTCAGGAGAATTGTTGTTGACTCTACACAGCTTGATCTACTCTCATAATCACTAAATCTGTCAGTGGTGCACAATGTAAGGAAAGTGCTATTCCTTTCATGCTCTACTCTCAGTGAATCATTATGATTGATTGATTGATTGATTGATTGATTGATTGATTGATTGATTGATTGATTGATTGACTGACTGACTGACTGACTGACTGACTGACTGACTGACTGACTGACTGACTGACTGACTGACTGATTTGTATTTCTGCCCCACCCTATGCCCGAAGGTTTCAGGGCAGGTAACAACATTTAAAATTGGACATATATTAAAACAGCTGTATATATTAAAACAATAATATTGTCTGTAAAGTGGAAGAGACAGGTGAAAAGCAGAGAAGAACTCTGTCTGTAAAGCCATCTATGCTACCCATGCTACCTACTAATGACAAAAGGTTACTGATGACATGGGGTATGCTCACTCTGAGCCAGCATCCTGTCTAGGTCAGTGCTCAGGTCTAGCAGTATATGAGAGTACTTGGTCAAGATACATCACCATCCTTGACTCATCATGCCCTATATCTTCCTTGGACCTGCTCTTCAAGCCAACAATAAGATGAACAACAGAAGAAGTTCTGCTCAAGAAAGATTAAAGGAAAGCAGGGTTGTTGTTTTTTGCAAAGTACTTTGGATCCATGTCAAGTGTCTTCTTTGTTGCTTGTGAGCAGGGATGTGTAAGAACATTTGAAATATTCAATATTTGATCAAATTTGGCCAAATTCAGACATTCAAATTCGAATCAAATGTCCAACCATTCATTTTTTTTAACATTTGAACAAATGCAATTTTTTCTAATCATTCATACAAATAATTTGGACATTTGTATGTGTACAGATACATACACATTACATACTATACGTACAGGATGAAAATGGGATTTTACGGGATAAAAGTGGGATGCATACGGGTGAGTACAGATACATACAAATGTTGTAGACATTCGTACAATCAAATGGGTATCAAATATTCATACAAATAGATACGAATGTATTAGAATCGGTTCAAATTTTAATATATTCGTTTTTTCCCCATTCATATGAATTCGAGCATCTGAATATTCAATTAGAATAGAATCAAATGTTGAAAATTGTATTTGTGCATACTCCTACTTGTGAGTGTGGTTTGCAGAAATAGGGATTTTTTTTCTTTGTAGACATTTTCCCAATAGCAAAAGAGCAAACTTCAGCAAAGGGAAAGTTCTGAAAGAAGAAAAACCTTAGACATCAAAACATTTGCATATGGAAAATTCGGGTCAGAGAATTCAACCACTCAGCAGATCCAATGATCTATCTGTTACCACCCTCATGGTTCCAAAGGACCTTCCATTTGCTAAAAATTTCAAGGCAAATTATACAACTAGTCTAGTGTGCACAGTCCATTTTCAACAAAATATGTTTCAAGTAGTACTCATAAAGTCCTGAGGAGTATTGCTGTTGAAGCACTTTCAATTCACAAGAAATTTTCACCTCTTCCTCTTGCATGATTCCACTGAAAATAACCAGTGAAGCAAAGAAAAAGAAAAAGAGGTGGGTATTATTGTGCAACTTCAGAAAAGCAGTCAGAGAGGATGGACGTGCATAATTCATGTGTGTTTCTGTAATAATGAACCACCCACAGTGCCTACTCTTGCACATAGCATACAAAGTGCACCATCTGGCTATAAAACAGATCTTACACGTTATGCACTTAACAAATTTCATTACAGTTCATCTACAAACACAGGCATTGAAGGAAGAAGAACAGGTAGTTGTGCATTTTTAAAGAAGCCTGGAAATCAACCCGTTTACACCAGTTTGAATAATATACAGGTTCATGTGTTATTCACACCCTAGAACTTTGCAAAACAAAGAACATGGTGGGACAGCAGGATGATGAAGGCCATAATAGGAGTAATTGTAGCTGCATCCAGATGTTACTTATTCTGCTATTTTTGGATATCCCAGAATAAAGCACTCCCAGGAGTGCTTTATTTTAGAATAATCAACAATAGTGGAGTAAGGGTGTTTCCTCATTGACTGTGGAAACTGGATTAACTGCTGCTATGGTAAGATTAAAGACACTTACTTTAGACGGCTTCTGCATTGGAGACTTGATTAGGGACCCTTTGCGGAAGCCACGTCCGCATTTTGGCACACAAGACCGTTTTTTTAAACCGGTTTTGCCGCTGAAATCCGGATTAAATGTAAGACCTGAAAAATCAGTTCTTACATGTGTCACTTCCCCTGAATGTCCACACACAGTCAGGGGAAGAGCCAGATTCCCGATGCTCACCATTTTGGGAAGGGTGGAAGCAGGACTGGCTGCTTCCGAAGCCCTTCTCTTGTGTGCCAGTCGCCGCCGGAAACACACAGTGACCAGCATCTCCATGCTGCAGTCCTGTGGCTCCGGGGGCAGTGTCGGTGGCGTGTGAGCCAGAGGACAGATTGGAATGGGTGCTGGTGCATTCGCACAGCACCCACTCCAATCTGTCCTCCGGAATCTGTCCTCCCCATGAGTGATGGATCTTCGGGAGGACGGATTGCCAAAAAGCAGATCTATTAGATCCACTTTTGGGTGGCAAAATGTGGAAACACCCTAAGTAGGCAATGTCTGGATACAGCCTGTGCTTCAGTATCATAAATTCTAGTCTGGACTTCTATCACTTTACATCTAGGCTTTCTCCCATATTTTTCTCTTGTACTTTGAAATCAATAAAATAGCCAACTCCAGATGCCAAAACTGAGATAAAGCCTACTGCCTTTAAAGGCAGGATCAGTAATGTAGTATTGGATGCTATCCTGCACAAAGGTGGCTAGCCAATAAGGGCAAAAAGCCATCACTGAAGCTGCTTCCATATGATCTGATTAGGTTGACCCTCAAGGACTCAGAGGTGAGGTCCCATTTCGTACCTTTGTCCAGGATACAGAAGTGTCTGATGACAATTGTGTCCCAGGCAGGCACATCTGGGACTGCACTGTAGGAATGGGTGAAAAATGTTTGTCACCCTCACAATTGGTACAAATATACTGGCTAAATTCAAAGCCTGACCTTCACATGTGAGGCAAAAGCTTGTGTGACTTCAGTCGAAGCTTTGGAGCAGTTTTGGAGAGGATTCAGAATGGATTTGGAGGTGCAAATTTGAAGCAAATTTGAAACCTAGGACATTCAAAGTGGCTCCATTCACAGGAATGTGAAGTTCCGTCCTGTTCACTTTGAAGCAGGGGAAAAAAGCATGTACATCTGAAATATTCCCTACTTAATTTCACAAATTTAACAGCTATATTTTAATTGTATATCTCCCTGAGACCATAAGCTACAGAGTGGTATAGAATGAATGAATGAATGAATGAATGAATGAATGAATGAATGAATGAATGAATGAATGAATGAATGAATGAATGAATGAGTCAGTGAGTGGTCACCAACCACTTTTTTATCCAGGATAGAGGTACAAAATGAGCATAAAAAGATGTTGCCATCACTTGTAAAAGTGATCACCCTCTCCAGACATTTGCAAAGTTTCCTTGTCTTAATCTTGAAAATACTGTCACTCACATTGTCTCCATTTGCCTTGCCTTCAAAGGCCAATCACTGCTCTCAAGGAAAGTGGTGATGGAGTGGTAGCAGAGATTTACAGTTGGGTCTTCACTGGCATAGTCATGGCAGGATTTCTGCCAGAAATTGTGAAAAGTGAAGTCTGTGTCAGCCAAACCTTATGGCAGCTGATGTTATGGTGGCTACATGTATCAAACACCCACACCAACACTGTATGCATCTGAATAATTTGTGATAAAAAAGGGTAAACAACAGTCAACCTTTAGAGCCTTCTGATCTTTCTGTCCCAGGATTCCCAAGAGTTATAGTTTTTGACCACCTGGATGCCTGCAGTTGAACATCCCTTCTTTAGACCATTTTCCTCTTCAAGCACTTGGCTTCCACTGTCCTCTAGCCTTAAGCCAGAATGGGTTGGAACAGAGAGATGGTAGGGCTTTAGAGAGAGAAGATGACAGCAATAACAGCAATAGGAAACCTAGGGCACCTCTTTCAAGTTGATGGCCAGAGTGCTCACATATTCCTCATCAAAGGAATGAATGTGTAATAGAGATATAGCTAATAATCTTGTTGAGTAAGGTTATGCTTCCTTTTCACATGGAATAATTGGCTCGCCTTAGATATGAAATACAAGAAATCGGTTTGCTCAAAACCTTATTGAGGGCAATAGGTTAGGTAGAATGGTTCTGCTTTAATTTGGCTTTGTCTTCTGCCTTAATCCAGTAAATCTTACTTAGCAACCACAGATTGCTGATGGTATATAGAATATTGGCATATAAAATGGAATTATCTGAGTCATGACCTTCCAAATTCACATGCTGTGAGAGCAAACAGAGGATTTTGATTTCCATCACAACTGTATCCTGCTCGGTCAGTTTCTGGCTGCTCCCTAGCATATAACTCAGTCACACCTGGAAATGCTGCTAAAATCCCTTATTTTGTCAGCCATTTTCCTACAGAAAGTATTGTGGTAACCATAGTTTATACTGAAGTGTTTCTTCCCTTAACATTAAAGGATGAGAAGATGCTGACAAAATGCTAAATGTATACAAAATGCATCACTACATACAATTTATACACTGTGAAAACACCCTGAGGAAAACAAGTCATGTTAGCCTTTGCCAACTTTGCATCAGTGGCATCTTCTAACATCTTTCAGAAATGTGCAGAAGGCTCTGAAATGAACCTTCTGGAAGCTTATCTTGCTTGGTTGGGACTTCACAGAGCTGCTGGCCCACACCGATAGCCCCCAAGGAATGTCGTGTCCATGTTATAGCATGACCTCCCGGTAGAACACTGCACCTGCATGGATTTGGTACTGGATTGAGGCATGGTGCAAACATGGCCCTGTAGCCTGCTCCAACAGGAGACCATTTGAAGCTGCTCTCTAAAGAGTCCCCCAGTGGTAGATTTGCCCAGCACTAACATATGGACAACAACTGGTACCTGGGCTAATCTACCAAGCTCGAGGGGCCAGCACCATTTCACTGGAAGTGTGTAGCTTCTGGGTACCCAGATAAAGAAGGTCCTGGCCCGAAATCAGACCTGCACAGCACGGCAAAATGCATGCCCTGCAGATCTTGCCTTTGCTTCCCACTGCAATTCTACAGTCATTGCTCCTTCTGTATCCACAACGTTGGACAGAAAATTTAATCAACTACCACAAATTTGGTTGGAGTGAATGTTGTCAAGTCCCTTGAGTGCTCATGATTTGCAAAACAGCTTCTTTTTCTCTCTCCAAATACAAAGACGTGAACACAGAATTAAGCTCTGTCTCTACAGCATCGTGGATACACTGTTCTCCCATAATCAGGGCTGTGATTGAAGTGGGTAAAGCTGGGGACCATCCCACCCTGGAGGTGGGGACAGTACCTTTTGACTACAGAGCATGATTTTCTCTTTGAAAGTGCCCTGACTACTCCATTCAGCTTGTAGTGATCATGGAGCCACTGCAAGCTGAATTGAAGAGCTGCAAAATGATGCTTGCCTGAGAGAAGGCCAATAATAATAATAGTGGATGAAACAATCAACCATATACTCAGCTGCTGCAAGAAGATCGCACAAACTGATTACAAGCAGAGACACAATACTGTAGCACAAATGATCTACTGGAACTTGTGCCAAAAGTATCATCTGCCAGTGGCAAAGAACTGGTGGGATCACAAGCCAGAAAAAGTTGTTGAAAATGAACAGGCAAAACTACTTTGGGAATTCAGGCTTCAGACTGACCGAAATTTGGAGCATAACACCCCTGACATTACAACTGTTGAGAGAGAGAAGGTGTGGATCATCGATGTTGCCATTCCAGGTGACTGCAGAACTGAGGAGAAACAGTTGGAGAAGCTCACCAGATATGAAGACCTGAGAATTGAACTTCAGCGACTCTGGTGAAAACCAGTGAAAGTGGTCCCAGTCATCCTCGGCACACTGGGTGTGGTGCCAAAAGATCTCAGCGGGCACCTAAAAACCATTGGCATTGACAAAATATCCATCTGCCAACTACAAAAAGCCACTTTACTGGGGTCTGCTCGCATAATTCGCCGATACATCACACAGTCCTAGGT
The DNA here is from genome assembly GCA_023333525.1 of Aspidoscelis tigris stejnegeri. Lineage (NCBI taxonomy): Eukaryota > Metazoa > Chordata > Lepidosauria > Squamata > Teiidae > Aspidoscelis > Aspidoscelis tigris. The sequence goes on from JALMGA010000002.1 coordinate 15,988,405, forward strand.
GCTTGGGAAGTGCCCGACTAGTGATACAATACGAAATCCAGCATAGTGATCTCATTTGCTGTGTGTAACTGCTGTTTTTACATCATCATCATCATCATCGTATCACCCATCATGCACAGGTGCTGCCATCCTCCAGGCTGACATGTTCAGTAGGTGGGGAGATGGCTTGTTGGAATGGTCAGATCCTTCCTGGGCCAGCTCTTCTTCCATGCAAACTTTTGTTTGTTTGCTTGGTTGGTTCAAACTGAACCAAATTCAAACTTTTTTAAACAGTTCCAACCTGAACTTTGAACCTTTTTGAAATAAACCCATTTTTTCAACTTAATATTTAAAAGCCCTTTTAAAGGGCAAAAATACAGTGAAACTGAGTGGATCTATCAAACCGTCCATGTACAAAACCTGGTCCCTGGTTCAATTCAAATTGAACCAGCCCCTTTCAAACAGGGGATAGTTCACTCTGAACCAATTTCCATCTTTGAACTGCTGAGTTGGTTCAGAACTCTGGAACATAAACTGAATTTTGCACCTCTCTAATCTGGTGGAGATGAGGCCTGAAAGTCACAGAAGTTATCCATGCCAAAGCAGACCAGCAGCACCTGCTAACACCAGTTCACATACTCTGTAGACATTTACACAAACTAATCTTCTCTCAAGTGTTTGAAAAGGAAAAATTGTTAAACTGGTCATAAGGCCTACAAAAGACATTCTACGTTTTAAAAAATGCTGGGAATTTTAACATTTTATGAAAGACGTATAGAAAAATAGTAAATCAACAAAAAATGTGAGCTCCTTCTGCTGAAGAAATGAGCATTTAGATCAGCAACATCAACCGTGACCTGCCTCTTATGCAATATTTAAATGCATGCTGCCTGTGAATGGTTTTTAGATGATGATTCATTATTGATTTTGTTTTATTGTTAGCCACTTCGAAATGCAACTAAGGAATCAGGATATAAATCCTAAAATAAACAAATGAATATAAATACTGTATGTGGTTTCAAATCTTTAAGCTAGAAAGCCTACAGAAGAGCCCTGATGCTTTATGGCTTATAAGTTATAACATCTTGCTTTTCTTTTTCTTTAAACATATATACATACAATAAGAGTATGACCTTGTTTGGCACTTAAAATAGTAATAAAATGGGGTGGGGAATATAAATATGTGTATTCCCTTCCTCTGATTCACCAGAAAGTGGCAATTCAATGTGATTTCAAGTCCTTCTGCACAAAATATTTTCTTATACTTTTTTTTTTTAAAAAAAAAAAGCCATTTCAAGAGTAAGAGTTAAGTGTGCTCCAATTTTAAAGTTTTGGAAACACTATGTTTAGTGATTATGATTTACAGGTACAGATTCCCCCCCCTTTTTCTTTCTTTCTTAAAAAGTCACATAGGAGACCTTGCTTTTCCGATTCCTCAACATCTCTTCAATAATTGATTCTTTCGCCTTTCCTTCCAAAATGTTGAAAAGTTTCTGCAACTTTGTATTAGCTCTTAAAAATAATGGAAGAATTTCTAGGTCATCATGCTGAATAAAACATGTTTCATTGTAAATTTGACAGGACTCATTATGCAAGTCACTGAGTCTGACATTAGTGGTAAAAAGAAATTGTGAAATTCATAAGCTCACATGTTAGTTGCTCAGGAAGCACTGCTTCTGGTCCCTTTCTGTTTCCAGACCTTGCATTGTCGGTGCCAGAAGCAAAAAAATCATAATATATACCAAGCAGCTATGCATAAAACATTCCCTACCCCTTATCTAGGAAGTTATATAAAAAAAAATCTAGCTGGAAGAATAATGCTGACTGGCTCATTCGTAACCATCATAAATTGACATATCTCATCTTAGAACATCTGGATGTAGTATATGATATCCCTGGCAGATAGCATGGAAATTCTCAGCACTGAACAACCTTGCTTCGCCTTGTGCATGGTTGGACTTGGTTAGTACTTGGATGGGTTATTGGCAAGAAATTCTAGGCATGTAGACTAGATTGGGAAGTTGGGGGCGGGGAGCAACAAGCAATAAGAAAATATATCAATATTGTTGCCATGACAAAAAAAATGACAGTCTATGTAGCTACTTCCACAAGGGTAGAAAGTGTTCCTCTTCAGGAGTTTGTTTGTGTGTGTGTGGTGTACAAGTTCACTCATCCCCAGTGTGGACCCTGGCCTTGGCAGCTGGCCCTAAGAGAGACCTGCATGCCAGGTAACAATGCCATTGCGAAGGAACGCAGTGGTTGATTTGCTCTTCCTCTATGAGGAAGCACAGACAGATAAAGACTCACCAGGCATCAATTTTGCCAAGGCACAATTCCAATGGACCAGTAAACTGGTGGGAAAGATTACATCTGCAGGAAAGGATCCCCTTGCAGCAGCGTTCAGGAACTGAGATGAAGCAAATTCCATAAACCCACTGTGGCTCTCATGTGCAGAACAGTCCCTGCAGTCAGCCCAAATGGGCATAATATGGATGATGGCACAGTTGGTAACAGAGATTGAGTTCAAGTTGATAATGTTTCTTATTGTAGCCACACAAAGCAAAAAAAAAGTCAACTCAAAAGCACCTTGGAGTTGGTAGCATGTGGCTACCAATCCAATTCTAATGTGCTTTTCCCAGTCTTTAATGTGCATTAGAAGTGTGCAACGGTCCAACCGTGAACCATCTCTAAGATGCCGTAGATAATTTTTTTTCTCTGTCTGTGAACACATCCTTTGTCTTACCAATCTTGTATACAGATAATATAGAAATTAGTAACCCTTTTAAAACACGTTAATATGCTGGAATGCATCAATTTTTAAAAAGTAGAATGTCTTTTATTATGACTATAAATTGCCTTTGCTTTTATTTGTTTGGTTGTTTAAGTGTATAAATAAAATAAACATAAGTGGTTTAAATATTTTATTATTATGGCCATACACCCAGTTAAAATAGCATGTGGCACAGTATAGTAGAATTTGTACCAGTAACAATTCAAGTGACTTTGAAAATTTTACAAGATTAAAACATCAAAAATTAAAATAAAATAACATGAGATTGCAGTATTCAGATTCTGACTGGAACTAGAGTTTCCAAAATAACATCAGTTTAGCCTCCAGTGCATTTTAACTTCCAATTTATGCTAAAGATTGTAAATGTTTTCATAGTGTCCACACTTACCTTTCTAGAGAGGTTCAGGATACTCTGGGGGAAGTGCAGCCATTCTCTATAGGGTTGCCACTTTCCTGCAGAGTCCAGAAGCATTGGGCAGTAGCCCTGATATTCCAAAGCAGTGAAGTAAAAACTTCTCTACAGTTCTTCTCAGAACTTCTCATGGCCTTGGTCACACAAGTCTAAGACAGAACAGCCTATTCATTAATTCAAACTGAGGACATTCCAGTTCTGTTCACACCTAGATTGTTATAGGTCGTCCTCAGGCTGTCCTCACTGGGCTTCATCGCTCACAACTTTCTCCACAATTGACCTGAGCCTCCTCCATGGAACCTTTGGCTTTCCACCGCTTCTGATGCATCAAATTTATCTCCTTTCTGATTGGATGCCATTCTGTCACTCAAGCGAAGCGAGGGTGTGTGTTTGTGGTTCTTTTTAAGCCTGCTCCCCCACCTCCATGCCCCTTCCTTTTTTATGTGCTTTTCTTTTCTGTGTGATTAATTTAAATAATGACAATGATAATAAATTATAGTAAAAACACTAAATAGAAGAATCATACACCTATACTGAGGAGAGAAGGGGGGTGCCTCACAAACTCCATGTGTGCTGATTAGCCAAAGGAAAGTCTGGACCCCACCCACCACAACACGGCTCAGCCTCCTTTAGCTCATCCCACCGCTCACACTGAAAAGTAAAGACGTCCTGGCATGCCAGGATGGGCTGTCTCCTCTAAAAACAAGTACTCCTGTTAAGATGATCTAACGGTGGTAGGCCAGCATAGAAAAAATAAATTAAATAAAAATAATGTGAGTAACACTACCTGAAGTCAACCTAAACTACTTGTGTGACCAGAGCCCAGGAGTTGATGGTGATCTCCTGGATACAGCATTTACACTCTCTTCTGGATGCAAACACTGATGGGGGCAGGGTGGTATGGCTGCAGCTCTGCAACTGCACACCATATGTGTTTTTCCACTGAGCTCCTTTAATCCGGATCTAAGAAGATCCAGATCTAAGGAATGGGTGCTTTCCTTAATCCGGATCTAGTAGATCCAGATTAAGGGAAGTACCCAGTGTGTTTCAATGGGTGGTCTAGCACCCACTAGCAATGGGTGCTAACATGCCTGCTGGGGAAAGAAGGGAGCACCCCTGTGCAAATCCAGATCTACTCATGAGGGATCTGCCTGTCACCCCAGGTGCTTCGGGGGACAAGGGGTGCAATCTGTAGACGCTCCGGAGAATCTTCGAAGATCCTCTGGAATGGCTCTAAAGAATCTCTGGAGCAATCTGCTAACTTTGAAGATCCTCCAGAGCCTTTGACAGCAGCATTGCTCTCCCAAGGGGTTCTCTTTGGAGCCTGTGATAATCTCCGAAGGCAACTTTCGAGAGATTTTGGAGAACTTTGAGAGGCATAAAAAAGATCAAGGAAAGATGCTCAAATGTTCTAGTGATTTCCTAAAAGCACCAGATATATTTTATGATCTATTTCAAAAGATAAGAACTTATACATTTGGGGGGGGGAAAGAGAATGCAGAGGCCAACTTTGGGCATTCTTTCTTTCTTTGTCTAAAGCATTAAACAAAATTAGTTATTTGTATCTTCCGTTGCCTCCTATTTAATAACCATTGGGTCAAACATCATTTCACATCACTGTAAATTAAAACATCTCCACAAATGGATGGCTAACATCCCTCAACAGCAGGAAACAGAATTTATTAGAGTCCTTTTTTAAATGGCATACTGAGCCAGGTAATTGATGGAGCAATATAACGGATTATTAATGGTGCTGCCTCTGCTAATTCTATTGTATGCACTTTTAAAGACTACAGAGGTAATTTCATTTTCCCTGTTTTGTTTGGAGTTTTCTTTTCCTTTTTGTATGCGTTCATGTGTGCGCGTGCTTGTGTATATGTGGGAAAAAAGAGCATCATCTGGTTTAATCTTTAATCTATGAGTTTCTTTTTAAGCCACCACTATTTTGAGAGTTATGCAGTTGCACAGGGATGTGCATGAACCACATAAATTCAAATCAAGGGGGGGCAATATTTGGCTTCATGCAACCCCCCCTCCCACATATGTGAACATCCAATGAATGCAAACTACCCATTTTGGCCTAGATTAAAGATTAAACCAGATAATGCCTAGACCAGGCTACATTCCATCCAGTGAGGACAGACTGCTGAAGAGGCCTAGGTCCAACACTATACCAGTTTACCAGTAAACGTGCAAAAGGCCCTTATTGTCAGCAGCAGTGAATTAGATGGATGGCTCATTCAAAAGGCAGAGCTTCTCATGGCTCACAAGGGAGCTGAACTAGGGTGATCAACACTACAGCATATAACTTGATATCAGCAAGAGGAAGGCCTCTTCCTCAGCTGACAGACTGGGATAGTTCCTTTAGAACCTGGAATGTGCTGCACAATACAGAGGGCAGTCAAATTCCTAGTTATGGACAATTTGGTTGCCTTTCTGCAAAGCTTTACAAACTCTGCAACAGCTCCTCCAACCAATGTTGTGATATAGTAACTGGAAGTATGTCAAGTGGATATTCATCACAGCTTTCATAAAACAGGGGTCATCGGGGTTCTGTGGGATCCCCGAGAAGGATTTCTCTGCTGCCCTGTGTCTCTTCCCAGTGGCTTGAGGTTATCAACCGGTTTTGAAGATCAGGGATTTTGATGCAATCACACAGAGATTTAAAAAACAAACAAACACTGAAGTGGTTTAGGTGGCTTAGAGATGGGTTTCAGGAGATACTGTTTATATTGCCCCCTCCCCTAAACATTCTAGGCCTAAAAGAAGGATGATAGATGGGATGCGAACCCAAGATCCATGTGTTACAGTCTTTAAGATGCTTTTTTTTCTACTTGTGGATAAAGCCTTCGAAACCATAGAGCAGAGAGAAACAGATGCCCCTGTGCCCCTCACCAAGTATTTGCTTATGTCTTTAGGCAGCCACCCCGTGAAGGACTGCAGCCAACCTTTAGTGTTTCTGGAAGGCTTCTTTTTCTTTGGACAAACAAACTCTGCTAAACTCTGATGGCGCCTATGCCTTGCCCTCAAGATTACAAATGGATCCTCATGTCCCCAAGCTGGTAACTCTTTGGCATCAATGGATTACAACACCAGCATTTTGGTTTCCCTTCCCCTCCCTGATGTTCTCAAAATTTTTACAGCTTCAGGTCCCGCATCAACATTTTATTTCAATATATTCACAAGATGTTTTTCCTGACCAGCCAACATGAACTATATCAAAGAATCCTGAAATCTTTAGTCCTGTTTTAATCAAGAGTCTCCTCACGCTTACCTTCAGTTGAGATGGTATCCCAGCAAAGTTTAGTTCAGGCACTGTGGCTGGCATTCACACTGTGAGCACTGGCACCATCCCCAACTAAGCCATGGGTTCTCGCAGTGCAGGCGCTCCATCCCAGACTGTCTAAATCATCATAGCAACAGCCGTGGCAACTTCCAACACACACCTGGCCATTGCCACGACCGTGCAGGTGCAGCCTACCTCGCCCCCACACAGCACTTACACCTGGAAATGGTACAAATGCTGTGTGTGAAAGTGACCAGGGGTACACTAGAAGGTTTTACTTTCCACAGCCACAGAGGATCAAAGTTCTCCAGAACGGTCTTGAATGCTCCAGGGTGGAGGCAGTGGTCTGGTATGCTAATGGAGCATCTCAGAGCACCCCAGTCTGTGCCCGACACATAAGTGGGAACAGGCCTTTGGTGAGGGGGACAGTGTTTTGAATTACAAATGGTAAGAAATGATGTTTTGTAAAATATGTAAAATAACACAAACTAAAATAAAATTAAAAAACCCAGGTCCTAAGTTAGATTTATTGATTTATTGATTTAATTTTTGTCCCACCCTATACCCGTAGGTCTCAGGCAGGTAACAAGTTTCAAAACAACAGATCACAAGCAATATATATTTAAAAATATCAATAAAAAACCTCTTAAGAAATCCAACATATTTAAAATCATATACTAAATACTGAAATACTAATATCTGCGGCGGGGGGGGGGGATATAGTCACAGTAGCCAAAGGCCAGGGCAAAGAGGTGTGTCTCCACTGCCTTACTGAATGCATACAGAGAAGGGGCGTGACACACCTCAGGGGGGAGACTATTCCATAGCCTGGGGGCAATCACTGAGAAAGCCCTTTCCCGGGTGCCCATCCATTTCGCTGCTGAGGGTGGTGGGACAACCAGCCAGGAGGGCCTCACCTCCAGATCTCAAGGCACGGGCAGGTTGGTATGGGAGAAGGTGTTCCTTTAGATACATGAATTCAAGATGACTACAAAAGAAGGCATGTTTTAGCCCCTTTCCACAGATTTCATTTGCAGCAAAATTGATAATACTTCTCATCCGCCCAAAAAGAAAGAAAGGAAATACTGGTTCCTTGAAGACCAGCTCACCATGAATTTTCTAAATCTTCTTTTAAAGCCATCTCAACCATGTTCTTTAAAAAACAACTCCACAAATTAAATTTTGCACTATCTTATTTGTTCTGTGTATTGTTAGGGTGTGGGGCAAAGCATTTAATTCTCTGGCCACTTGGATAAAATTGATTTAATCTAGTTCCATAAACCAATTGTTAAATTCCTAATTCCATCTTAGAAAAAAGGTTAAGAGCTGGGGCACTGGCTGATTCCAGCCGTCAATCAGCAGTACCTTTACAGATGCTTGATACTAATTAAGCGTATCATCCAAGATGCCAATCTTCGATAAGACAAAGGCTTTCTCAGCTCGCTGCGACTCTGTTAAGAAGGCTCAAAATTAATTCGTAATTTCTTTTGTGTTTGTCATGTTTTGTGAAAATGGGCTGCCATTCAATTTCTCATAAGCTGTGTGCATGTAGAAAAGGCTTCATTGCAGGCATTTCTCTGACAGACCAGGGTAGTTTGGTGAGCAAATTATGATTTACAGGAAGTGATTGAGTCCAGGATAATTAGGGACACGGTGAACTATCTAGCATGCAATGGCAACCGGCATGAGGAAAGGTTGAAGGATCTAGGAATGTTTAGCCTACAGAAGAGAAGACTGAGAGGAGACATGGTCACAGTCTTCAAGTATCTGAAGGGCTGTCACAGTGGAGAGGGATTGTCCCTATTCTCACTTACACAAAATGGGAGGACTAGAAACTCCTGACAATGTGGGCAATCAGTCAATGGAATAGTTTGCCATGGGAGGTAGTGGGTTCTCCTTTGCTGGAGGTCTTCAAGCAGAGGCTGAACCTACATCTGTCTGGGATGGTTTAGGAAATCCTGCATAGGACCTGATGACCCTAGAGCAGTGATGGGCAACCTATGACATGCCAAGCCCTTTTGGGTGACACACCTGGTCACCCTGGCACCTGAGAGTGTAGTGCTTGCTTGTTCTTGAAGTGTACAAAATACCAACTTTCAATTGAAGATTTAGCAAATGAAATTCAACAAAAGTCACTAATGTAAAGAATTATTTGTTTTTGCTTTTAATAAATTACATATATCAAAAATATAACTTTTTTACTAGACCTACAAATATCACAAAATTATGGATATTTCTAGATCTAACACAGCACCCGAGTTAAGCTAGGTTTTCTTGTGAATTTTGACACACCGAGCTCAAAAGGTTAGCCATCACTGCCCTAGAGGTCCCTTCCAACTCTGTGATTCTATGACAGAAACAAGAGAAGCAATAGGGGGGATTGGGGCTCCAATTATACTCACTCTTGGAACAGTGAAACTAAATGCTGTGTGTCTTCAGATCTCTCACTGGGTGATTTTGTACCTTCACTTCCCAGGAAAACTCCCAAGGGATGCCAAATCCATCCCTAAACACTGGTGAGGTGTGAATTGCCAGCATTATGGCAGCCATCATGGAACCATAGCAATGGCGCCATTGCATCTCCATGACACCGTTGCTGCGGTAATACGAAGATGCAGCACTAGCTGTACTTGTGCTGTCCCTCCCTAGGCTCTGTTTGCACGTCTCCCAGCAGGGATAGGTGTGAATGGAGCTACACCTGGCAGCAGGGAGCATAGATGTAGAGCAGTTAGAACTTCTCTACAGCTACGTGCTCCAAGGGGAGTCCTGCATACACAGAGTTGTGTCTGATGAAGAAGCAGCTCCATTCAATGTAGATGGTCCATAAGGGACTTTGCACAGAATTCCCCCCTACAGACAAGTGTGGAAAGGCTCACTATTTCCCTCTTTCCCTAAAGTCCATATCCTCCAAAATTTCCTCTTCACTCTTCTTACGTCCTCAGGCTTCTAAATCTTCATTTTCTGACTTCTCATCTTCCTTATTCTACCTAACTTCCTAATCTCATATTTTGCTGCTTTCATCCCCGGCAGGAGTGGCAGAGCATTTAACCCCCACCACTCTCATTGAAAAGATGAAGCAGAACAGAAGCTGATTCCGCATCCCTGTGACTGGTGGACCAAAAGCTGCTGTGCAGCACAACTTTGACGGTGTCTGGATATATATGGATGTGAACATTTAGATAACTCTTTTCAAAGATGTTTGTTTCCCAATTCACTTTTAGGGGTAGTTTTATAGCCCCTGTTGGTCACGGGTATCAATGGCTACTAGAATTGATGCCTAGATATTGCATCCACGCTGGAGAGACAGGCAGGAAGTCTTTGCCTTTGTTTTTCTCTTGAGATGCCCAGAAGCAACTGGTGGGCCATTATGTGAGACACGATGCTCAATTAGATGGGCTGTAGCCTGATCCAGGAAGGCTCCTCTTATGTTTTCACATTCTTAAAGTGGTAATTATTCTTTAGACTTTAATTCTATAACTATGTCTTCTTAGGATATTATCAGCAAACATCCAGTGATCAAAACCTGCACAAAAATCATTTTATTATTATAAATGATATGGCCTTTGTGGGAAAGACAGCTGTGGGGGAAAGCACCATTTTTGTATAAGACTGGGATACGTAAACAATTCAGACATTGTACGATTTTCTCATGAATTTCTGACAAATATATGGTCACGTTTGCAGATCCTTGGGACATTTAAAAAATATCTTAAAACTGAAATAGTATTTATTCCTTACACACAAATAGAACTATATGTTGTTTTCCCAAACCCTTTTCCTGCTGACACCAGTGATAGGAGGTCAGGTAGGCAACAGGGAAGAGGTTCAAGTAATTCTTATGGGGCAAGCCTCCATTGCATTCTCAAGTAACAGTCCAGGAGAGCTCTTTAGGGTGCTGAAAGGACTTTTGTTATCTACTCCAACAAATTCACTACTGGAGTCCTCAGAAGCATGTTGTAATAAATTTGCAAGGATGATAAACTTGCTGATGTTCTTTTTGACTTGAATGCAGCTTTTGACATGATGTCTAGAGATGTCCAAGATACCATCTGGTCCAGTTTTATGGGATCACTTCCAGTTTTTAAAGCCTAATGATGGGAACAAGATGCTAGCAGCTGTTTATCCCACAATATGTCGCCTTAAGCTTTGCCTGTCTTGGTATATTAGAACAAGCTGTACAGGAATGGGTGGGTGGATCTAGGGTGTAGTGAATGCTTCACTAGAAAATGGGATGGCTTCTCCAGTTCTTAAGAAGGTTGTGATTCAACTGCTCCTAAAAAAGAAAAAGACGACCTTGGATCTTCAGATGTGTCCAATTGCAAGTAACCCCTTTTTGGGTAAGGTGTTGGAAAAGGTGGTTGCTGTGCAGCGGCAGACATTATTGGAAGAAAATGACTATCAAGACCCATTTCTGTCTGGGGTCATGCCTGATCTGGGAGCAGAATCAGCTTTGGTCACCCTAATGGAGGACCTTCTGAAGGAGAGAGGCCGAGGGGGGCAGCTCTGTTGATTCTTCTTTATCTCACTGTTTTAAAGCAGTTCTCTTTCCATCTGGAAGTTTCTATCTGTGAGCCAGTTTGGTCTTTTGGTTAGAGTGTCAGACTCCTATCTGGTAGTCTCTTGGTTCAACTCCGCGCTCCTACACAAAGCCACCTGGGTGACCTTGGATCAATCACAGCTCTCCTTCTGAGCTCTCACAGTCCCACCTAACTCACAGGGTATCAGTTGAAGAACAGAAGATTTGTCAGACACCTTGAGTTCTCTTAAGAAGGTGAGAAAAGGAGGATATAAACCCCCTTCTCCTTGAAAGGGAGATACTGCAGGGTATGATCTTATCAGATTCTCACTGATGTTACTTAACATTTATAAGAACATAAGAGAGGTCCTTCTGGATCAGACCAAAGCCCACCTAGTCCAGCATCCTGTTGCACACAGTGGCACACAAAATGCTCATGGCATCTCAAACAGAGACAAGGACAAACCTTTTTCTGCTCTTAATGGCATTACAAGTGCCCTGCTTCCGTACCCCCCCCCCAACCTGAAAGATGTACCTAGGCATTCATTCTAGTAGCCATTGATACATCTGTCTAACCCTACCTTGAAGCAATCTAGACTGGTAGCTGTCACCACCTCTTCCGGCAGCACATTCCATAAACTGATGACCCTTTGGGTGAAGAAATACTTCCCCTTCTTGGATCCAACTCTCCTACCCATCAGCTTCATTGAGTGTCCACTGGTTCTAGTGTTGTGTGATAGAGAAAAGAAATATTCTTTATCTACCTTTTCTATTTTACTATGTACCCCTTCTTCTAGATCATTGATGAATAAATTAAAAAGCATTGGTCCCAACACTGAGCCTTGAGGGACCCCAGTTTTTACCTCTTTCCACCCTGAGAATTTGCCATTTATTGCTACTATCTGCTTTCTGCCCTTAAGCCAGTCACAAATCCAGGACAGAACCTGTCCTTTTATTCCATGGCTGATGAGTTTACTCAGTAGCCTTTGATGTGGAACTTTGTCAAAAGCCTTCTGGAAGTCCAGATAGACAATTTCTACTGGTTTACCTTTATCCACGTGTTTATTGACACTCTCAAAGAATTCCAACAAGTTTGTGAGACATGATTTACCTTTGCAAAAGCCATGCTGGCTTTTGTTCAGCAATGCTTGCTTCTTCATGTGCACACTAATTCTGTCTTTAATTATGGTTTCCATCACCTTACATGGAACCATTGTTAAGCTAACTGGTCTGTAATTGCCTGGATCACTTCTAGATCCTTTTTTGAAAATGGGTGTTACATTGGCTATCCTCCAGTGCTCAGGTACAGAGCCTGATGTTAGGGAAAGATTATATATTTTTGCTAGAAGGTCGGCAATTTCACATTTGAGTTCCTGAAGGACTCTTGGATGAATACCATCTGGTCCCGGTGACTTGTTAACATTTAGTTTATTGAGACATGGAAGAACCTCTTCCTTGGTTATCTCTGTCCAGTTTAACTCTTCAGAAAATACAGGCTCAGTTACCTGCATGTATCCTATGTCTTCCTCTGTAAATACTGAGGCAAATAATTTGTTTAGTCTCTCTGCAATTTCCTTGTCTACTTTAATTATCCCTTTCTGTCCTTTACCATCTAAAGGTCCAACTGCTTTCCTGGTTGGATTCCTACTTCTGATATACTTATAGAAGTTCTTGTTATTTCTTTTGATGTTTTTAGCAATGTGCTCCTCAGAGTCTTTCTTAGCTTTCCTAATGGTCATCTTGCATTTGTGTTGCCAGTGTCTATGCTCTCTCCTGTGTTCCTCATTTGGACAAGCCTTCCATTTTCCAAATGAACTCTTCTTGTTTTTAATGACTTCATCTACTGAACTTGTGAGCCACACTGGTTTCTTCTTGGACCTAGAAGTCCCCTTTCTTCTTCTAGGTATGCATTTATATGAAACTATTGGGAGAGGTCATGGTCATCAGGAGCTTTGGGTCTGTTTATCGTCATTATGTGTTAATACTCTGATCTATTTCTTCATAATAATCAAGAGAAGCTATGAATGCCTGGGTGCAGTAAAGAGCCAGATAAGGGTCAATAAGGTGAAGTTGGATTCTGACAATTTGTGGAGTTTGGGGGTAGAAGGTACCAAGGTCCAAGATTTGATGAGTTTCCCATTCCTTTGGATCAAACAGGTTGGTAGCATAGGTGATATATTTAGAAATAAACAAGATGATTTAGAAAAACAGAAGCCATTGCTGGAAAAAGATGGCACCCTGGATACTATATTGGGGGGGGGGATTGCTTCCAGTCAACTATGAAGCTCAAACTGAGGACTTATTGATAGTGTATGAATATCTGAACCATTGTGGACCAAAGCTTAGTGCAGTGCAATAACAGAAAGTCCTCCAACCACCATCTTCCCCTCTTGCTAGGTGAGTCAGATAGAGTTAATCTGTGTCCCTCTCCTCAGGAAGGAGGTTGAATTAAAGTAGCAAGGTGCCTTCTGCCCCATCTCTCTTTTTTTCTTTTTTTGGGGGGGACAAGTTGAAGGTTTGGGAAGGGATCAACTTGACTGTTGATGAACATATCAGTATTTGACAGGAGAAGATGTGTCTTATGGGAGAGAAACTTTCCTTGGCAGCTTATTTCCAAAACTCCTCCATTTTACTCCACAAAGCAAAAGCATTCCAGAGTCTTCTTGTTAAGAACTTCATGAGGTCTTGTTATTGATTGCTTCCTATGGTAACTATAAGCCTCAGTGTGGTTTTGGCAACATAGGGAAACTGTTGTGTGCAAACAACCACAGGTGATTAGTGATCAATGGATTATTTTAGCTGACAAGATAAACACAACTATACATGATTGTTCATGCAAAGGCTTCTTAGATTTCCTTCCCTGTGGAGCCTTAAAAGGGGACCATTTTCCATTAAAGACTGGAAGCTGAAACCCTACAATCAATCAATATGCCTGTTGAGTTAGTTTCTGCTTATTAAAGAGGAAGGAAAACTTCCATTTTCCCTTTGTAATTAGAAATCTTCATGTTAACTTAGAAATGAGAAAAGGGATTATAACCTTTCATACTTTCCATTCTTTTTTCTTTCTCTCTTTTTAAGATGTTGTATTTTTCAAAATAGCATGGTTTTATATAACATGTTTCTGCGTTCATACAATTGGCAGAATATGATTTCTCTTGTATTATATGAGTTTGTGATGAAGCTTCTGTAATACAATCCTGGAATCCTCTGGATCACTTCTACAAGTACTGCAGACATACTGATAGAGTGGATCTCCCAACTGCAGTTCCAACGATATATTGTTAGTTTGGGTCTCTTCTGTATGGTATTAGTACTGACCTCCACTGGTTGACTGAATGCCAATTTTGTGGTGGCAATGACTTACATAGAGTTAGCCATCTTGGTTCCTCTAATCCCCAGATTTAAATAGGTGTTGGTTATCAAACTATAGTAGTTAGAATGGATACTTATATTCAAATCCCTACCTTTTCTCCCAGGAGTTGCATCAAATAGGGAATTTGTAGTTTCACTATGCCTTACTGCACTAAAAGCAATATGAATATTACATATTACTGGCAACAAACTGCTATTACCTGTGGCTGTGTGTCACAGGTGCTATACCCACCTTGTGTCACTGCCCCTGTGCATGGCTGGCCAGGCAGTGCAGCCCTAGGACAAAAACAACACATGAAAGGAAGAGCACAGAGCCTTGGATGATTAGATAGTACATTAGAAGCATTGAAATTCTGGCCAAGAACATTCATTTAGTATGAAAGCAGAGCCAATGAAAGTTTTTTGGTATTTCCATTCCAGTGGCAATAAAATCCATCACTCTTGGATTTTCCTCTCCTAACTATCAATGAAATTCAGCCAAAACCAAGTACCTTCAGCAAAGTTTTTTAAAAAGGCACCTTCTGTGTTTGCCAGTGTTTTGCACCAGCAACTGTACCAAGGGCCTCTTTTCTGTGAGGTAGGTGGGGCTGTGAGAGCTCAGAAGAGAGCTGTGACTAGACCAAGGTCACCCAGCTGGCTTCGTGGAGGAGGGCAGAATCAAACCTGGTGATTCCCAGATAATAGTCCAGCTCCTTAATCACTAGACCAAACTGGCTCCATCTGTTTTCATAACTGAACATTATGCTTAGAAAAGCAACTGGTGCATGAGGCACTGTGGTGGGCCTGAAAGTGATTCTGATGCCACTGAGGACTGATACACTACTTTTTGATCTCACACAGAAGTGCTTACTTCCAAAGGTTCATTTGCTGTATCTGAAAGACATCTAAAGTGAATGACAAATTACCATTCAGCCTCGCCATTGTACCCCATGCACCAACTGCTGATGACTGTAAAGTTAAACATTACACTATGTTTTTAATATACTTTAAAAATGATAGTGTCTGCCTTTAGGAACTTAAAAGAGTTCCCACATTTAGAGATTTGATATATTATAAGTAATAACTTTACCATGCCTTTTGCTTTTGACTTTTTTCATTTAGGAAGTGAATGACTAATTTTGAAAGTGATGTGACTGCATCCCTTAATACATATTACAGTCTGTTCGCCTGAAACATTTGTGAACTTTTGACTCTTTTTTTTAATGTACAGATGCCATCGGCAAAAGCCACTTCACTATAGCAATCCTTCTAGGCTTTTCCTAAGCAAAAAAAGAAAAGCCCATTCCGACAGCTGCCGTCATAGCAAGCTCTTTATCTCTGTTCCTTTGGGTACCTTAACTACTTAAACAGGGTGAGCACTTTGAATCAGCTAGGGTGCCTTATAGTTTTCAGGCCTAAACTAAGTTCATTCTAGCAACACCTGCATACCTACAATAATATTAAACTTGATCAGATTTTGATCCATGTGCCATTGTTGTCTGTTTTCCTGGGCTCATTTTTGGAACTTGGCCAAACACTATTCTTTTCTTGAATTAATAGCCCCTTGGAAAATCCCTTTTTCATTAGCTCCCAAACCTCCATATGAAGTGCATTGAGAACATAAGAGTCCGGCTTCCTAACCATAAGACCAAACTGGCTCACAAAGGAAGGACCTCAAAGGAAAACAAAAATTAAATAAGTTAAGGATTATAACTAGACTACCACTGTACACTATATGCCTGGAAGGTGCCTTAAAGGAAGTAAAACCCTAGTACTATCATGTCGCCTAACCAAATTATGGTTACAAGTCCAGTATTACCTTACCCTTAAAAGAAGGCATCTTTCAAAGGTGGGAAAAACTGTACTGTACCTGCCATGCTGATTTCTTTAAAGGTCAGAAAACAGAAATATACTACATCCTTAAGACTGCAAACAATCAATTAAAAAAGAAATGCTTAGTTTGGTACGTATCACATAGTGATAATAACATAATGTCGGAAAGAGTACTAATTTCTGGTTTATAAGTGAACCAAAGAGAGGAAAGAATCTCTCTAGGCTATAACATTATTACAGGAATGGCTAAACAAACCCATGCACATACCTTACAGGTCTCCATGAATGATAAATGCAGTGTGCTAATTCCTTATGGCTAAGAAATGTTATTGCTCCATAAAGGTCATTTCTTCAATCTTATGGAACAGACTGAGTTGAGAATAGCAATTTGGAAATTTTAGTTATGTGTAACAAGAAAAAAAAAATATGTCAAGGACCATTCCTGCATGACCGCTCCAGCTAAAACTGTTTGTATTGGAAGAGTTCCCTTCCAGAGCAGTTCAGCTATACTGGAACAAGAGCTCCTGCACTTGGCATTGCTGATCCAGGATAGTAAATCCCTTGGCCGCCCTGCGATATCCTGTTCTGAAGCTGCTGCAAGGACTCTGACAGGAAATAAATTTCCTGGCCTCGGAGCCCCCAGGGGAATCAATTTCAGCAGTGCAATTTGGTGCACCACCAAAATGGATCCCTTTGCTCAATCAGAAGAAGGTGTGTGGCCTTCTGGACATCTCCCTGGGCCACTTAAGTCAAGAATAGCAATTGGAGCATTTTCCATGGATTTTAGGGCACAAAGTAATATAAACATTTTTTTAAAAAATAAAATAATACCCCAAAATACAGTACAATATATAAACTCTGGAACAGACTCCTTTTGGAGGTTGGTCAGGTTTTTGAAAAACATATATAGGTTTTGGGGCCTGATTAAAACAATGCCTCTTCACCCAGTCCTTTAAAGTTTTAACTTCCTCTTGAGTTCTGTCTTGCCAGAGCTGGAGGATGAATTATATTTTAAGTATATTTTAGAATACTGCATATATTTTTTTTCTTTCTATTGTTATGGCCTGCCCAGGGACCTTTGGGTGAAGGATGTGATATAAATTCTTCAAGAAATAAAATATGCGTTAGGACCTTCGAGATCAAAAGCCTGGGCAAAGAGGTGTGACTGCACTTAAGACATCCCTCTTGGGGTGACCTGTCAGCCCCAGAGCATGGGCTTTCGGTCTTCCTCTACTCTATACCAGTGTCTATCCCACTGCCATCCTGAGATGGGGGACACAGCCCATAAACTTCAGAAAATGGGATTTCTGGATTTTATGGTGTCCTTTCCTATTGATTGAGATCACAGTCAATGAATGGCTAATGTGAACTAAGGTTGCTGCTCCTGCCTGTGAAAAATCAGCTTCGACATGCAGGAGCCATCAGCCCTACTCCACCCCAAGCCAGCCAGGCCAGGAGCCATATAAATGGCCTATCAGGATGGTTGAGCTCCGCCTGAGCAGGTTCCTACCTCTAGCCAACTCTGTCCTGCCCTCATGTGCACGGTGCCTCAAGGATGCAATCAGAAACACCATCTTGACTCTATCAGGGCAGACATAAAATCACCTTATTTATTTATATCCCACCCCTCACCAAATGGTCCCAGGGTGGGTTACAATGAGAATAAAATGTATCAAACATAATTAAAAATATAACCCCCTCCTTCCCACCCCTGCCGTCCCTGCCTCCCTCCTAAAGCCTGGGAATGGTTGCCCTTTACTCATACACAGTTTAATAACACTGAGAGTGAATCCTGCTTTCATTCAGAATGGTTGGAGAGCTACTTAAGCAGACAGGAGGGAAATGTAGCCAGTCACAGCATGGGAAGGGAACAAGCGCTGCTGGTGAGCAAACCATCAGGGCCACAGAATGCTGGATTGCCCATCAGTGGCAAGCATTCCTTGTCAGGAAGGTGCGGCCAGACTTGGAGGCCAATGAAGAGCAAAGTCTGGACAAATTTGGTGAGCTTTTTTAACTGTTTGAAGGCCTGTAGTTGGGAGGGGGGGTTGGGGGGGCGGGTCTAAAGAAGGTATGCTTTTTCTTAAATGAACAACTGATAAAAGTCCTATCTGATTGCACCCTTAAAACTAGGCGACTAAACCAGGAACTGTATAATGATGATGTCTGATATGCTTCAGAGTGGATGCTATCCTTTAATTAAAGCCCAAGAGCTTGAAGTGGTATCTTATATTGGTTGCTCAGCTCAATGGTGATGGACTGATTGAATAAATGTTTGTTTCTTGAGACTCTTGCATGAAATGAATTAGATTTTCTTGCTATTTATAGAGTCCTGAATGACGAATATGTTTTCCTGACCCGCTATAGAAGCAAATAAGCATGATAACACTGATTTCTGTCTTTCTGAAATTATCAGGTTGGTGTGAAGGTCACTGTGGTTGTTTTTAGCTATATCTACAATTGCCATAAACAATACATCCGTACCATATTTTCCACTGTCGGCCTC
The DNA here is from genome assembly GCA_023333525.1 of Aspidoscelis tigris stejnegeri. Taxonomy (NCBI): domain Eukaryota; kingdom Metazoa; phylum Chordata; class Lepidosauria; order Squamata; family Teiidae; genus Aspidoscelis; species Aspidoscelis tigris. The sequence continues at coordinate 16,007,076 of JALMGA010000002.1, forward strand.
TGTACGCGAATTAACATACCTGTCAACACCTATCTTAACATAGCACTTCTCACGTATCTGATTAACTAGGCTCCAGTTTTCTGCTACAATGAATATGTAAGCTATTTTGCATGCTGCTGACCAATTTAATTTAATTAGTTGTTCTTTGATTTTGCACATGCATCACACATACATCCTTTAATTGCTGGCTTAGTAGGCATTTTCGTTCTGCTATAAGTGACTATAGTGCAGTCTTGCTCTGCACCAGCAATCTTTGCTGAGAAGGGAGGGTTTCCTTCAGCAGGGAAGAATGAGCACAGCTCCATTCAACCCTAGAAACTCTTTGGTTCCACAGCTTTCTTGAAGAACTATCTAAGCACTCACTGATTTTGATTTTATCCAGCAGTGCAGCAAGCTCCATCCATGCATCCTGATGCTATGAGCAGTGGCCATTCTAGACATCAGTTTAACTAAGGCCCCATCCAGACAGGATGAATACAGTGCCATTATAGCACTGTTGCCTCGTGTATCATAGGCATCCACATCATAGCCCCACTTTTTCATCCCCAGAAGCACTTGTAACTGTTGCTGGAAAACCAAGCATTGGGCATGGAATTTCCAGCTACAGTGCTTTTTAGGGAACCACTTGCCTTTCTGGATGGAGGCAGCGACTGTAGCTCTATCCGGTGCACATGCGTGAAGGCTGAAACAGTTGAGCATGCATGCATGGAGGTGTTGAAGCACACACCCAGGAATTCAATGGCAGCTGAATTGCCCAGATTGCACAGCACCAAAATATGCAAAGACAGCACTGTCACTAGGGTTGTCTTGGCAGGAAGAAATAACCGGGAGCGTCATACCCTGCGTTATTGCTTCCTAGTCCTATATCTAGCTGGCATCTGGAGGCAGCTTCAGACAGTTCACTTGTAGGGAAATTAAAATGGCAGCTACATCCAATCACTTTAGACTACCAGGAAAGCAGAGCTTTTTTTTTTTTTTTTTTTTTTACAGCTACAGCTGTTAGAAGAATAAAAATGGAGGGGGGCACCACTTTGCCTTGGAGCCATTCAGGCTGTATGAATATATGGGATATTTACTGTAAAATACTTCCCAAAATGCTGGAGCAGGATGGCAAGATATTAAGAGGAGATGTGAAGACAGAGTTCATGGTGAAGCACATACTTCTAAAAAAAAAAAAGATAACCCATGTTTATATAATGAAGAGTCGAAGTTTTATTTTTCTTTCTCTCTTTTCATTTTTTGTTGTGATTTACCTGTCTCAGACCCATTACTTGCATGTTAAACATGGATCTTCATTCAAAAAACTGAACATAAGTTTTCTGAGAGGACTCCGCCTTTTTTCCTACTTGTTTTGTTTATCTCCTCCTGGGCGCTGTGTTCTTAGCCTATATGAAACAGCCTTCCACCTACTTTTATTCCATTATCCTAAGTACTTAAATTTCATTTTCAATGAAGCAGAGCTTAATGAATATTTATGAATAAGGCCTGCAGTGTTCACTCAATGTGTAGACTTCCCTTCGCAGCAGGCTGCGGCTTTACATTATGCCTCTTATTACGAAAATGTTAGCCATACAAATTGATGTCATGAAGGAGCAAAGAGGAAAATAATGGCTTCTTCTGCAAAGTTTAACACTTTCGGAAGTGGACCTCTGGTATCACAGTCTTAGGTGTGGATGCATTACTAGGATGAAATCCCCAAAGTGTTTCACTTCCTAAACTTGCCGGATAATTGCTGACTGCAGTGCAAGACTGCAGGAGAAGATTTGCATAAGGAAGTTTCCAGTTTCTTTGCCAATCTGAGGTACAGCTGGACAATCCCAAAGAGCTACTTTTCAGTCATCTAGGCCATGCCTCCACTTTCATGTGAAAAGTCAACTGGGGGTGGGTGGGTTCTCATGTGTCTGAACAGTTTCCACAGCCACTGACCAAGTCAAGCTCAAGAGTACTAGCACCTGTGCATGGAAGATCTTTATTTTTATTTTTTGCTTACTAGCAATTTGTCCACATTGTGCAAGTGATGACAAGACAAATCAAAGGATTAGGGTGCTATCAAGCTCAAATGATCCCACACTGTAGCTAAGGTGGCCTCTCCCTACCCGCAGAATGGCAGTGTAAACATGCCATTCCTGCTGCTAAGGAAGACTGTGTCCACAGTGCAGTGAAAACATGCCTTTTTTGTGGTAGTCCCCAGATTTTGGAACAGCCTCCCTTTGGAGATTCATCAAGTACCAGGTTAAAACATGTCCTTTCACCCAGGCCTTTTATATTTATTTTCCTTTAGTAATGTCCTGCTAGGGAAGGAGGGTTACATTTTAAACATGTTGTAAAAATATTCTCTAGATTTTATATTTTATTTTTTACTATTATGACCCATCCTGTGACTTTCTAGAGGAGAAGAAGAAGAAGAAGAAGAAGAGTTGGCTTTTCTACCTCACTTTTCTCACTCATTTAAGGAGACACAAAGTGGCTGACAAAGCTTTCTATTCTTCTCCCCACAACAGAACACCCAATGACAGTCATGGTGAACCTTTTGAGCTCGGTGTGTCAAAATTCGCAAGAAAACCTAGCTTAACTCCGGTGCTGTGTCACATCTAGAAATATCCATAATTTTGTGATATTTGTAGCTCTAGTAAAAAAGTTATATATTTGATATAGGTATTTTATTAAAAACAAAAACAAATAATTCTTTACATTATTGACTTTTGTTGCTGAATTTTGTTTGCTAATATTCAATTGAAAGTTGGTATTTCATACAGTTCAAGAACAAGCAAGCACTACATGCCCAGGTGCCAGGGTGACCATGTGTGTCACCCAAAAGGGCTTGGCGTGTCACCTGTGACACACATTTGTAATATTTACTTAAAGGGTTACAATGACCCCACTGATAATGCAAATAATAAATGAACTAAATCAAATAATACAATATAAAGCACCAAAATTAAAAAACTCACTGTAAGAAAAACAATTGTGGAATAAAAAGTAAACCACAAGCCACAGCCAAAAGGTATATTAAAATCAAGGCAATAAAGAAAATATAGATAAAAATAGGCCAAACGCATTTCGACTAGAAAGGTCTTCTTCAGTGGCCAATATTAAAATATATGTACGAATAGCTGTGTGTGAGTGTCTCTCTCAAACTCAATATCAGTAATGTACTGGTGCTGCCAGAGAGCCTCTTATATAGTCTAATTCTAAAAAGGGAAAAATCCTGCAAAGACTCAAACAGACATCAGGGATGAATAAGGGTGTAAAACAGAAGGACATTAAATAAACCAATTAACATTTTCATTCAAACCTTTAGGGGATTCTGAATTCAAACGATGGATCCATTTAAGTTCCAAAAGCTGTAATTGTTTAATATTTTTAATGTAGGGTAGTCCATCAATGCACCAAAATTTAAAGGAATCAACAGGGTGGTTATGTTCTATAAAATGCTTAACCATAGGAGCCTGTAGTTTCTGATTTTTTATACAGCTTCTGTGTTCCACAATCCTAGATCTAATGCATTGGCTAGTCATGCCCACATATAAATGTTTGCATGAACATTCAATAATGTAAACAACATTTTTGCTGGCACACATGAAAAATTTGTAAATTTCATACGTCCTGCCATCCACTGGGTTAATGAAGCATTTCACATTACCACTGTTCCTACATGTGGAACAATGCCCACATATGAAATGTCCCCTCAAAGATGGGGTGCTCTGTATTCTGGGAGGCAGAACTTCAGCTCGTACCACCTTATTTTTAATATTCTGGGTCCGTCTATAGGCAAACATGGGTTTGTTTTTGTATCCCGGTACATTTTCCAATAGATGCCAGTTATTTAAAATGATGTCTTTGACCTTATGAGTATGTGTATGAAAGGTCAATGGGATTACCGCTCGATCCTTCTTGGTGGAAGGTACGGGTTCGGATAATAATTTCTTACGGTCTAGTTGAGCATGGGAGTTGCACAAAGGGAGATGGAAGGGATTGGTCAATAGATATCAGCAAAAGTAAAACGTGAAAGTATCATTTGGGTTTCTTTTGGGATTTTTGGTTGTACCTGTGACACTCATGTCATAGGTTGGCCATCACTGCCCTATGAGGTAGGTAGGGCTGTGAGAGCTCAGAAGAGAGCTGTGACTTGCCAAAGTCACCCAGCTGGCTTCGTGAGGGAGGGTGGAATTTAACTCGGTATTCTCAGATAAGAATCCAGGTCCCTAACGACTAGACCAAACTGGCTATGAAATCTTAAACAAAGAAAGAAAGAAACAGACTTCTTGGGCGCATCCCCACGACGTCGTTATCTCGAATTCAAAACGTTTTGATTTCGGGCCGTGCACACGTCACTTCGGCTTAATTCGGTATTTCCGTGATAAACCACGTTATCCCGATTTGAAATAAATCCTGATCTCAACAGGTCTCAGTCCGGAACATGCCCTTGACACGTGTTTAATTTTTTACTGTGTGGACAGTATCGTTCCGGGATGAGATTCTGTGTTAAGGCTGTCCCGCCCCCCCCAATCGCACTGTAACCAATGGCTGAACGTATTAGAAGCACGTCATGTTTAGGGTTTCCTTCATTGAAAAAATCCACCCTCAAACACCCACTATAAACCTCCAGTCCTTAAAGCTGAAACACTGTATCAATCTAAGCACTTCACACCTTAAAAACACTGTTGCAATTTGCGCAATTTCAGACCTTTGAAGGTTCGGAACAGTGGCTTTCAGCCCCCTTAAGGGAGGCTTGTCAGCCACTTAGTCCCCTGAAGGGTGAGAACAGAATGTCAACCGCTTTGAGCCCCCTCTAGCCTACTTTGCCTCTGCCTGTGGTCACACCTAAGGTTTAATCCAGTTTCAGTTCACTTTCAGAGTGAGAGAATACACCAGCAAACTGACAAGCTGGTTTTCTTTCAGGGTTAATAACTCAGAAAATCCACCTTTAGACTAGATAATGTGGAAAGAAAACTACTGGTCACTTTGCTGATGTGTTCTCTCACTCTGAAGGTGGAGTGAAGCTAGATTAAACCTTAGGTGTGACCACAAGCCAAGGTTTTAATCCAGCTTCGGTCCCTGTGAGGTGGGGGGGCGGAGTTCCCTCCCGGCCACGGGGGGAAGAGCAAGCGAGGAGCCCCCTTCGCCCTCTTGTCCACCCCTTGGCTCTCCTCTGCGGGGCAAAGTGGCGGCAAAGCGGGGGAAAAGCGGCGGTGGAGCCCCAGGGAGAAGCCGCTAGCGCCGCAGCGCCGCAGCGCCTGGATGAATGGATGGATGGATGGATGGATGGATGGATGGATGGATGGATGGATGGATGGATGGATGCCACCGCTGCCGCCTCCACCGCCGGCTGCTCTTCCCTCGGCGCGAGGCTGGAAGGAAGGAAGGAAGGAAGGAAGGAAGGAAGGAAGGAAGGATGCACTTGCTGAAGTTCCATGCTTTGCACAACTGTTAAAAAAAGATAGGAACCTTGACTTGGATTTCTATACCTCTTTATAATAATGCTACCCCATACGAAACCTCCCAGAAGGAGAAGGAGAAGGAATTGGCATTTCTCACCCATTTAAGGTGACTCAAAGAGGCTGACAAAGCTTCCATTCTTCACCCCACAACAGATGCCCTGTAAGAGCTGTGACTAGCCCAAGGCCACTGAGCTGGCTTCACGGAGGAGGAGGAAGAAGAGTTGGCTTTTTTACCCCACTTTTCTCACCCATTTAAGGAGGCTCAAAGCTGCTGACAAACCTTCTGTTCTCCTCCCCACACCCTGTGAGAGCTCAGAAGAGAGCCATGACTAGCCCACAGTCACCCAGCTGGGTTCATGGAGGAGGGTGGAATCAAACCTGATATTCCCAGATAAGAGCCTGGCTCGCTAACCACTAGACTAAACAACACTTGACTAAATGGCCAAGCACCAGAGCATGAGAGTGTTTTAAAGATCTCATGTGGGCAGCATTTTCATACAGTTAAAAAAAGAAGTGTCTTTTTTTGCCTTCTGCCCCAGATTGGGCATCCTTTGTTTGGGGGTGGCAGTGCCATGCAAGCCCAGGAGGAGTGGGTGGTGATGCAATGGGAGGCCAGGGGCAGCCTGCTTCAAGATGGGAAGTGGAATCTAATCTGGAATTCCCAGATAAGATTCCAGTTACCATGGATAGGTGACCACTAGGAAATCCAATAGGGCAGGATCAATCATGTCCCAAAATCCTGCACCGCACTACCAGGCCTGGCCATGGGTCAATAAAGTTCTGTGCATGGGGAAAGTTCTGATCTCTGTTACTTTCAGAATGAGAGAATATGTGGTCACACCTAAGGTTTAATCCACTTTCATTCCACTTTCAGAGTGAGAGAATATATCAGCAAAGTGGCACGCTGTTTTCTTTTAGGGTAAAATTCACCTCTGGGAGAGATAATGTGGAAAGAAAATTACTGGTCACTTTGCTCATGTTTTCTCACTCTGAGGGTGGACTAAAGAAACAGCTTTTTCCTCCCCACGTTCAGGCAAAGTTATGGCTTTAATATGTTTAATATGAACACATTAAAACCAATGTGTTGTGACCCGCACTGAGAGCCTTGTGTATAGAGTGGGATAAAAATATGACACCACAGCCACCCTATGCCTCTTTAATGTTTAAAGCCCCGGTCCTTTGATACAGAGCTGTATTGAAATTGCGGAAATTTGCAACATTGATAATCTGTACCAGATACACCGGCTTCGGGAGGGCGGGAGACGTGAGATGCTCATGCAATGTCTCCCACCCCCCAGATACCCCCCCTTCCTCTCTCTCTTTGGGAAAGGGGGGGCTTCTTAGGAACCCCTCCCTCTCTCCTCTCTCTTTTTGGGAAAGGGGGGCTCCTCTCACTTTAGAATCCCGTCTGTGCAAGGACGACACCCCCCCTTTGCTAGTCCCCCCCAAGACTCTTTTCCTTGGTGCCTTAGCAATGCCTCCCTTCCCCTCCCCACCCCCACCCAGCTGCTGCTGCCCCCTCTCCCCCCATCCTCATCTTCCTCATGCCGCAGCGCCTGGATGGATGGATGGATGGGTGGATGGGTGGATGGGTGGGTGGATGGATGGATGGCTGCTGCTGCTGCTGCTGCTGCTGCTGCTGCTGGGAAGGGGGAGGGGCAGGGAATTCCCGGCGGAGCATGACGCAAAGAGAAGGGAGGGTGGGATCCTGGCAGGGAAAACCAATCACAGGAGAGAGTGTGGGCAATGGGCAGGAGGACAATGCTGCCATGTGGACTCCGAGTATTGATCCCGCGTTAAGGCTGCCATCAGAACCGGATCAACTTGCAAGTCGTCTGGACAGCTTTGTTCCGTTTCTTTTATTTCGAATTCTTTAAACTGAAATAACACATGCCATGAAGACGCGCCCCTTGTGTGTCCAGTGGTTGTACAAATTTGCAGACTGTTCAACATTCATCACAAAGACCAGGTTTGTGCAAAGAATGCTTAAGCTTAACATCGCAGCATTCACTCTTACCCTGAAATGCTGATTTCAATTGATTCCATTTTTCATCAGCCTTCCAGCTGGACATTATTACAGAAGCCTTGCCAGAAGCATTTGGGGACAAATGTGAGTCTAAGATAGTTCCGTGTGGTTCATCCTATCAAAGGTGCCATGCACCAGTTTGCCCTTGATATGTATCTTGCAAAATGATATAAACAACTATCTAGGTGGAGCTAGTACTAAAGTACCCCCCCTCCAAAAAAAACCCTGTACCTTCTGGGTGAGTCAACAATCCAAGGAGACTTCCTTTGATAAATTCAAAAACTAAAGTTAGCACTTGGATTCCAAAAGCATTTTTTTTCCCTGAGAGTCCTTAGAGTAGCAGAGAAGTGTAAAAGGAAGAGTGATATGAAAACTGCACTGGAAACTTGAAGAATAATAAAATGTGTCTCATATCATCTTTTTGGGACTATTTGATACCAAACAGACAGTGGGGAATG